>OX451737.1:620175754-620772772 GCA_948472305.1 Vicia faba
AAAAGACAAGGAAACCTGTCGTCAAAAACCTGTTGTGTTATGATGCATGAAAGATGTGTATGTAAATGATTTTAAGGATTTATGAAATTTAAATTTGTATAGACAAAGAATGAACAAACGCCAAATTTAATTAATTAGTTCAAAATGACTACATCGTGTCTCTTGGGCTTACAAAATAAATCTCTAAGATAAAAAGGTCGAATGCATCCTCTTCGGCGCAAGGTATGCGTTCAAGCTTTATTCTTCATGGAGTTGCTTTGTAAGTTCCAAAGTCCTTTTCTTGCTAGAGTAGAATTGAGCTTCGAAGGTATCTCATTCTTCCTTTAGATAAATCTAACCTTTTTGCAAGTCTTTAAGAGAAGTAGCCATGTCGGGATGGAAGACAGTGTACGAGACATCTTCTTCAGCCACAGGCTCCAAGATAACTGGTAGGATGGAGGGGTAAGGCATCACGAGCTTCTGAGCCCGAGCTTGTACCCACCTAAGATAAGGCCTAAGGGGAATAGAATTCTTGCGTCCCAGCATCCTACTATCCACTTTGTTTACCATCCTTCAAGCTCGTACAAACCTCTGACGATAGCCTTGACCGTCGCTCTCGTAGTCGGATACCACTCCTTGGATGAGCATATCATGCGGACCATCTCTTAGGGCATACCCAAATTGTCGCAAATACAAGCAAGAGTTGTAAGTGATACCCCCCCTAATGCCAAGCAAAGGGACATTAGGGAATTCCCCATAATGGTCGATGATAGTAATGTTCTCTAAGGATCGAGAACACCAGTGAATATCCAAATGTTTGAGCGACATCAGCCTATGGGACCATCTCAAACCTTTCTCGTTCTTCAACACAGACCGGGGGAGATGCATGATAAACCATCTAGCCAAAAGATGAGTGCAACACATGAGGGTCCCTCTCTTCCTTATAGTACAAGAGTGGAGAGAATGTAGGATATCTCCCAACAAAGTAGGCACTAGATTGCGAGACATGAAGATTTTAACAGCATTTACATCTATAAGTTGGTCAGGGTTTGGAAATAAAACCATCCCATAGATGATAAGGGCCAAGATTTCTTCAAAATCTTATAAATCCAGAGTGTTCCAACAATCTTGAGCCTTCTCCAACAAGAACTTGGCTAAGAACCCTCTGACACCACTCCATTTTCCCAATTAGTCGTGACATCGGATTGTTGCAAGTGTAGCACTCGGGAAATCTCTTTAGGGCTTGGATCTCTTTTCGTACCATTGAAAGGTAGTTGATTGAGAATGGGAATCCTCAAGAGTTGAGTGAATTCTTCCATAGTAGGTATAAGTTGGTAATCGGGAAAGGTGAAGCAATGGTGCAAAGGGTCGAAGAACTGGAAAAGCACCTTCATCATATCTTCATCAGTGCTCGAGGTAACCAAGTTTAGGAGGCGACCATGTCTTTTGGTGAATGAAGAATTCTCAGGGACCCTCGATGCTAATTCTTTGAGTTGAGAAGGAATTCTTACGAGATTGACTTAGATAGTATTCCTGCGGATGGAAGCCATGTCCTACAAAACAGAACAAAGATAAATCCAATAATCCTTGAAATGGTTAGTGAGAATGCTTATGATGTTATGATGTTTATGATGTTATGAACAAGTAAGCATATACACATAAGGAAAACAAGTCCTTAGGTTTAGGCTTGCATGGGGTCTTATAGGTAAGTACCCTCTTGAAGTTTAGTTGGCTCAACTTGTCCTAGTAATAGTAACTGGGTTCTGAGGGATCTCAATATCACTAATATTTCTTATCGGGCATTATTTCGGCGCAAGCCTCTTTAATGGCGACCGAAATATCTCGAGAAGTCTGATCTCAATGAGCATAGTATCGAGTATCAACCTACTTTAGACTGTACCAAAGCTGGCTATCTCACTACTTCCTAATGGCCAAGCTGGCCAAGTAAAGGTTCTAAAGTCAGTTAGTACTTCATGACACCACACAGCGGCCCCGTATTCTCCTTGACTACTCAAGGGCTACCGGTACCAACAAATGTGTCACACTAACATAGCTATTGCTTAGACCATGTCGGTATACCCCGCACAGTTTCCACAATGTATTGCTACTTACCTATAAGGTATCCCAGATCTGGGTTGAGGATTAAAATAATCCTAAATAAGGAACCAAAATGTAAACAAGCAAGTCAAACAATGAAAGCAAATAAAGGTGATCTAGCCCTAAGGTAACCCCTCTTTTAAGTGTTCCCCATCAGAGTCGCCAGTTTTGTGATATGGTGGGAGAACTGACTTGGTTGTTTTTGTGTTTTTATTGCAATTGTTGCGGATAGCAAGAGTCGATACCGACTTTTCTTTTATCCAAAAAAGGAAAGGGTAAAAAGAACAGGAAATACCTTTGAGATATTTTCTTGAGTTCGGGGGGTAGATTATGAAAAGGGAAGGTGATAGCACCCTTTTCATCCATAGTTATCTATGGCCTCTTAGTTGCTTGCTAGATCATTTGTTTTTGTTTGAAAATGTACTTGTCATGAGTTTTGAAAGTATTTTTGAAAAGCGCCTTCTCTTAGGCAAACTTTGCAATGATTCTCGTCTCTATAAGAATGCATACAAAGTGTTGGACTTTTATGAAAATATTTCATGTTTTTGAAAGCGATTGTGTGTTTGAAAAGATGTTTGTTTTTCAAGAGATTAGACCTAATTATTTATTACAACCATATTGAAACTTGAATAATGTATAAGAATTGAAAGAAATATAATGTACAAGGATATAAATGGAAAAGAAATGGATTTTTGTTTAGATTTTGTTAAGGAAAATGGTTCTTGACCTAATTAATTAAAGAGAATAAAATAATTAACCTAAGGGGAATTAAACTTAAGTTAATAAAAGAAATTAATTTTTTTAAAGAAAACAAGTTATTTATTTATTTTTAGGGTTTTGTTTGCAAAAGTTTTAATTAGATTAAACTAATACAAAAAATTATTAATTAAAAGAAAACCTAAGTTCTAAATTAAATTTGATTAGTAAAGAGAAAATAAGATAAACTAAACCTATGTCTGATATTTATTTATGAAGAGAAATTAATATTGAAGATAAGAAGTTTATTTTTGTCTTTTTGTTGTTTTTTTAAAAGGAATAAAATATAAGTATATAGAATGCAAATAATAAATAAAAATATATTTTTTGATTTTTTGATTTAATAAATAATAATAATAATAATAATAATAATAATAATAATAATAATAATAATAATAATAATAATAATAAAGAAAATAAAACAAAATATGAAAAAATAAAGTCAGGAGGTAAAAATGGAATTTAGAGTGTTTGTTAGGAAAAAAACTGTTTTGGTCTACTAGGCCTGACCTAAGTTTGTTTTTTTTCTTTTGTGAGTCAGAAAAAATAAAATATGAATGGGTTAGAGATTTTTTTAGTGATACAGGGGGTTAAAACCAAAAAATGACAAAGCTCAATTGATTCAAGACTCAGGTGCGCATGGTTCAAACAAAAAGATGAAAAATGTTGGAAAATATGCAAAATGGCAGCGCTGGGGCTTGAACCCATGCCCTTGACCATAAATGTGTGCTGCCTTACCACTGGGGTGGCTATACATCTGTTAATTTAAACAAAACCATAATTATATATTACAAATCCATTCCGAGAAATGAACTTCATTTTCAACCTCGAGCCAGGGTCCCTGTATCTCATTCATTTCTCATCCATTCTCAAAACTTCCAACATCAAACTTGTTAGAAATTTTACCAGGATTTCAGAAATATAAACAATTTAGACTAACAATCAAAGATAAGCATGTATTTCTAAAAGTACCAAATCCTGACCTGACTTTTTTCATAGATTCAAACTTAAAATTCTCTAAGCTCAGGAAAAATAAATGAAAACTATGGATACGTACAGCTTCAGGGCAATGATATCTACATTTTGTCTTTGAAAATGAAAGCCTAACAATACCTTAATGATGAGATGAAAGTTCATAAAAATACCTCAAGAACTGGAAATCTTGAAATGAGTTTGAGCTGCTTTCAAAAATTTGTGATGATCAGGTTAGCTTCCTTGGACCTCTAGGAAGCTAATGCAATGCTTAGCTTGAGCTATGGATGGCTGGAATGGTCTGAAGAAGTCAAGTTGCAGACCTTTGTTTTTGGTTATGGAGGATGGTGATGGAGATGTTACAGTTCCAAAACAAGGACAGAGATGGACTATATTTGAGGTATAGAAGCTTTGCAAATGATTTTGAGGGAAAACGCACGAGGGAAATGAAATATACAAGTTCAAGGGCAGGATTGTGTATCAATGGTGTTTTTTGAGCAATTTTTGGTTTGTGAGTGTTTGAGGGAGTTTCAGGGCCTTAGCATTCGTGTACTAGCTCATAAATAACGCCTCTATTTATAAGCAAAAGGTTTGGAGTGCTCTAGTTGATCAGAATTCAAATTTACATGTTTAAGCTCAACATGTGATTTTTTTTACAAAACAAGTTTCCATGCCTTGTATTTGGTTCATAGAGTTGTTAACCACTTTAAACACAATAACTATGACTTTTTGGATGGATTGTAATCAAATAAAACAAGTTAGGAGCTCAAGAAGCTGACTTTGTGCATAAAGCTTGCTTTACAAGAATGGATATGTTACTTTCTCCCCAAAATGACAAATTGATTAGGATAATGCTTGAATCAATTGGAAAATGGTTCAATAAATTATGTAAACCATTAATTATGGATTTAAACACAAGTTCACAGCCTGCAAAGCAAAGATTATCCAGCATGGGCTTGAGATTTAAATTCTTGCATATCACAAAATGACCTATAATTCAATAATGAAACCCTAACTTCATCTATTTGATTCTCCTTTCTCAAGAATGATCTCAAAGAGTTCTTGGACATTTTGGAAAGCTTGTAACATCCTCTACAATCTTTATGTTGGACATTTTTGAAGAATAAACTTGGAACCATGTGAAAAGTTACTATGAAGTTAGTACCAAAAATCTGCCTAACTAGGGCAAAATTTCACTAAGTCTTTTAGTTTCATGGATATGTCTTCATAAATTCATAACTTGAAATACAAGCATTTAAAGAAAAAGTTATGCCCTACAATGTTTTAGATCTCATTGATATCTATAACTTTCATTTTGTAAGTTTTCCTTGAATCATCTTGCATCATGGTGGAAATTTGGCACAAAGTTATGAAAAAATGTTAACTGTCTAACACTTGGAAAATTTTCTAAGTCCTAGAATTTTGACTTTTCAAAGATAATTTTTAATTTTTAATTTCTTGATGAAAAAATTTCATATTTTGACATGTCTTGATGAAATATGATTTTTGAAATTTGATTTTGATCAAAAAGTCAAAGTTTGACTTTTCAGTGTACAGTTGACTTTTCATCATTTGACTGAAATTCATCCCGCCAATCCAATGATCTTGAGAGGTGATTTGAACTATGAAATTATATCAAGATGGTGCATTTGAATCCTTGAGATCTTGTCTTAAACCAATAATCCATTTTCTTGGTCAAAAGTCAAGAACTGGGCATTCTCAATTAAAACTCTAATTTTAACCATTTTGCCCTTTTGGTGTTCTGATCAAATTTCTTTGAGTAATTGTGATCCAAACTTGATCAATTGACATATATGAGTTCATAATATTGATATGGATAAAAAATTATGAAGTTTGACTGAAAATTGACCATAGTTGACTTTTCCCTAATATAGTTGATTTCGGGTCAACTGATCAACTAACTGAGCAAAAATGTGATCCAAAGCATGAAACTTGACATGAGCAATCTTGGGGATCCAAAATTATCCATTAAAGTCATATAAGGCATTTGAAGTTCAATTATCTTTATATAAACTCAAACCCTAATTTTGAGTTATCAGTGTTTGAGGAGGTGTCTTGAGCTGATCAAACCTTGTGTAGTCTGGAATCAATGGAGATCTTATGAGAGATTTCTTGAGAAATGAGAGGGAAAATTTTGGGGTACAACAGTTAGGTAAAGATCAATTCCCGAAACAGGACGACATGACTATCTTTATCTCCAATGGTATTAACTCCCGAAACAAATTGGGTTTACCAATAAATTGATTGTAGATCAATTCCCAAAATAAGACGGGGTGACTATCTACATGACAAACACATCCTTCAAGACATATATTGTTTCATTATAAATCGACCAAAGATTTATTCTGATACTTCTTCCAATTTCTACCAACAGTCACTCTGGATGGCATCTGTAAGCCCATCTCCGACAGACTCTCTATCACCTCCCTAAATGGAATCTTTAAGCCCATTCCTGACACAATCAACCACCATATCATCGAGTGCAAATTTCTAGGCACTCTAGTGTTCAATCATATTCCACCTTCAAGTCACGAATGGCGAACTCGCCAATCTAACTCTTCAGGTTTAAGAAGATTGAACAGGGGCAGCTGTTGTACCCTAAAATTTGCCCTCTCTTTTCTCAAGACATTTCTCACAAAGATTTCCAAAAATCTCAATTTTAAACAATTACAATTGGACTTTTTAATGCCTCATATAGTTTCCATGGATCATATTGGACTTTCAAGCATCAAGTCAAAGATGGAACTTCTGAATCTTCAAAAGGAGGAAGAGGAAACTGTCGAAAGGGCAAAGCAGATAAAAGAAAAAGTATGCCGTTGCAGATAACCATGTTGAATTCAAAATTTGGTCTAGGTTGTTTGAACTACATGACTGATCGAAAGGAGTGGTTGGCAGATATTGACAAATCGAAGAAGAGCAAGGTAAAACTGGTTGCTCGAACTACATGACTGATCGAAAGCAGTGGTTGGCAGATTTTGACAATTCAAAGAAGAGCAAGCCTGCTTCAATCCCCAAGCTTCGATTGGGCAATGGCTTCTGTGATACGGTGGGAGAACTGACTTGAGTTTTTGCATTTTGTATTCGCACTTGTTCGGTTTAGCAAGAGTCGCCACCGACTTTTTATTTTATCCTAAAGGAAAGGTTAAAAAATCACAGGAAAAACCTTTGAGATGTTTTCGTGGGTTTGAGGGGTAGATTATGAAAAGGGAAGGTATTAGCACCCTTTTCATCCATGGTTATCCATGGGCTCTTAGTTACTTGTTTTAGATCACTTGCCTTTTATTTTAAATTGCTTGAAATGGTGGTGTGTGTGTGTGGTTTTGAAAATGTTTTGAAAAAGATGCCTTGTCTAGGCAACCCTTGTAACAATTCTTTACTCGAATGTTTTACAAAGGTGTTTGTCTTTTTGAAAAGATGTTTCAAGGTTTTGAAAGTTTGTTTTTGAAAGTGTTGTGGAGTGTGTTTTGAAAGTAGGCAAGTGTGTTTTGCAAGTTTGATCAAGTAACTAAAAGTTGTCTACCCCTATATTTACTCAAAGATTTTTCTCATGTTTTAACCCTTTTAACAGTTTTGTTCCACCATTGTATTTGGTGGACAATCTTGTGTTAGGATGTTAACGGGACAGGCGCGGGTCATCGTTTAGACCATGAATGCAATTGTGCCTAGTGTCTTTGGCAATTTTCTTGCAGGGACTATGATCATTTTGTAGGCAACTTCGAAAGCGTCATCGAGGGACTATGATCATTTGATTTGTTTTTGTTTTGCCAAAGAAACTCAACATGCAACATGGCCCATTTTGGAAGGCAACAAGCGGGATTACCCTAGGGGTACAAGTGTGAATTGTGTATTGATTGTCATGCATTCGTCTTGTATTAGGTTATCTAGCGGTTGATTTTAAATCTCCGCATACAAACCCTAATTACTATACAGTATATAGAAAGCGATAAATTGCAGGAATTTAAAGTCTAAGATATTACAAATAAGTATCCGGGATGGGGGTACAAATATTTACAAATGGGGAAGAGACTTATTAGGAGAGTAGTGTCCAAATAATATTTATAACCAAATCGAATCGCATTCTCAAATGTAATGTATATCAATGTATAGGAATCAAAGAGAAATAAAATGTGTATTGTAAAATGCGTATGTGATTTATTTACAAGTGATAAAAGTATGTTAACTTAATGCAATATTAAGTATTTTATTTATCTTTGGATTTTTGTTGATTATATACAAACAAAAGATTTAATAAAAGAAAAGAAATGTTTTGAGTTTAAGAAAAATTAATGCTTATGTATTTTAGTTTATATACAAAAGTTTTAATTAAACAAAATGTTAAACTTAATAAACCTAAGTTTTATGCCTTTCTAATTGTTCTAAAATAAAATTAGAAAAAACATTCTAAGGAAATTTTGTATATGAAAAAGGTTAATATGTGTTATTTTTATTTACAAAAATATTAATTTAGATTATGTATAAAAATGGTTAATATGTTATTTTTATTTACAAAACAAATTATGTTATATAAAAGGAAAATAAAAAAAGAGTATTAGTTTAAAAAGTAAAAAAAAAGGAGTGGATGGGCTTAAGGGGAAAGCTGGGCCCAAACAAAACAAATAAACAGAAGAAGAAATGGGGGGGTGCACACCAGTTTGCATTGGGCTTAGGCAGTTTTTGTGGTGCGAGGCCCAGCGCGTTTGATAATTGTTTTAGGGTTCAATGGGTTTTGCCTCAGAACTAGGGTGTGTGTGGACAAACGGCGCTCTCATCTTTGTCTTCGTTCTTCGCCTCTTCAAGCTTTCTGAACACCTCCGCCTATGGCCACCAGGCACCACCGTCCGTCTCTTCCTCCATCCATGGATTACTCAGGCAGTGATGACACAATAGGTATGTGATTTCTGTCTTAACGCGTCTTTTAGGGCTTCAGTTCATGCATGTTTTTAACTTTTTCATGTCTTGATTCTTTGATTATTATTTGCTTCTTGTGAGGTGTGAAAAGAAAAAGGAAGAGATACTACCTTTGGGGTTCGTTGCTTGGAGAGGAGGAGAGGTGGACTTGGAGGCGTGTCTCAGGCGGCCAGGCGGAGGGAGTATGAAGCTGTGAGCTTTGGAAATAGGGTATTCCTGGTATCTTTCTTTTATGGTTTTATGATGATATCCCTGAAAACCTTTGCCTATTTGCTTCTTTTCCTCTTCTTCTGTTTGCCTCTGAATCTGAGAAATGTTGATGTTGTTGAACCTTGTAGTTTTGATACTGATGCTCTTGATGATTTTTGATATCTGAGTATGTTTATGCTATTGTTGGCCCAATGATGAGGTTGCTCTGATGGCTTTGTTGGTTATTGCTTTGATTCTTCTGAGTTTGCCTATTGTTGGACCCTGTTGTACCCCAAAATTTTCCCTCCCATATTCTTCAAGATTTGGCAAGGTCAATCTCCAAATGGGTCAAAATCTCTCAAGGGGTTGCACAGTCCAATTGCCTCCTAGCACAGTCAAAATTAGGGTTTTGGTTCTTGCAAAGAAATTGAGGTTTTCAAGGGTCCAATCAAGTCCCATATGCCTATATACATTGTCAAGCATCCATATGTCAAGTTTCAAGACTCACAGCATCAAGTTGCACAGTCAAAAGCCCTAATTGCTTCACAGTCAACTACAGGGGCAAAATGGTCATTTGACAGTCAAAAGTCAAAAATTTTGGTCAACATCTTATTTTGAAGCCACAATCATCATTTGATCAATTCTTGATCATGATTCCACAAGCATGGCTCAAAAAGTCTCAAGGTGTCAAAAGTTTCTATTTTTGGAAATCTGAAAAGTCAACTGCAGATTGACCAAGGCATAACTTTTTCATGGTTCATCAGAAAAATCCCATCCAATGCTCATTTTGAAGGGGATGATATTTCCTACAACTCATCTTCACATCCCAAGTCCAAGAAATGCTCTCACAAAAAGTTATCAATTTCAACATTATAGGTCATTTTCAAAAGTCAACAAAAAGGCACTTTAAGTCAAAGACCATAACTTGAGATTGGTAAATCAAAATGACATGGGACAAAGGGCATTGGTTAGATGACTTCAAGACCTTTCCAAAATGTCCAATAACATGTTCATAGCTTCTAAATTGAGCAAGATATGCATTGGAGAAGTTGGGAAATTTTTGGGAACTTTCAAAAGTCAACTTTGCCTAAAACACTTCAATTTTGCTAATGGGCCTCAAATTCCTTCTTGAAACTTTACCCAAAGCCTATGCACGACCCATTGAACTTAATTTGATTTATTTTCTAATTTTTAATTAATTAATTGAATTTATATTAATATTAATTCATTTAATTGGTTTTAATTATAGGAAAATTCAAAGATATGCTTTTTAGATCTTTTTGTGCAGCAAATATGACTAGGGCAAGCTGGCAACTCGTGTGCATCTCAAAGGCATCAAAATATCCATGATTGGCAAAGTTTCATGAAAGAAAAGATTGAAAAAAGATATGATTGGAAATCACACATTCAAGTCATAATGCCATGGACTTTTGGGCTTATTTTTAACCTAATTCCATTCACATACAAAGGCACAAGCTAACCCTATTCTTGGACACACGTGAAAGCTGCTAAAACTCCATAACCAATTTGCAAAATTTCAAGAAAAACTTGAAAACTGAAATCAATATTTCAGGTGAATTCAAGGCCTAAAATTGTTTCCAATACATTGCTGACATTTCCAGGAAGCCATTGCAATCAAGAACGAAGCTTAACACGCAAAGAATCAGAGAATACAAGTGACACGGTTTGCTTTATTTTCCAGATTTGCATATCACGATTCATGCATTTTTAACCATTTTTCTTGATTGGTTTGTGTTGTTAGGAACATTCTGAAGCTAATGGAATAATTTAATTGCATTATAACGCTCTGAATCATGATTTGCCATTAACACGTTTTAGGGTTTCAGAGCTTCCATATTGGGGTTTTCCTTGTACTGTAAAAGTGGACCTCAAGACCAATATAGACAAATTTGTTGCAACAAGACGAATTCATTGAGACCCTCGCGCTTTTTTTATATGATCCATAGCCCTAATCGTTATTCTTGGGACTTTTGCTTTGTGGGGGTTAAAAACCCCCGCTATCTTGTTTTGTTTTTTGCAGGAAACAGAGAAGAAGACGTGTGTGGCATCATGTGACTGGAGGGTTCAAATCTGGCGCGCTTTATTTTGTTCTATACCATTAATGTTTGTTTTTTTTATATAATATTTGTTGTCTATTAGTTTAACAAACGCGCTTGATAGCTCAATTGGCAAAGGACGTGGCTTGCAAGTACTGGGACCTGGGTTCGATTCCCAGGTCCCCCATATTGTTGTTGATATTTTTTCTTAGACGTTCCCATGCAGCGTTCATCCAAAGGGCCACCATACGTACCCACGCCTAAGCTTGCCAAGTGGCCTTGATGAACAATCTGAAGGCCAGGAAATGGAATCCATGGTATGCTCCAGTCAAACAGCACGCACACAATCATGAAAGTCAACAAGGCTTGGATTTCTCTTGGGCCTGAATTCCAGCATTTCACCTCCCCTTGGGCCAACACACCCCTTTGGTTTGCATATTTAAATTTTATTTTCTTTTCTTTTTAATACTTTTAATTGTTTTAACTTTTTTTTCTTAATTCACCACAAATTAATTTTTTCCAATAAAATCAGAAACTCAAAAATGTTTTTTTAATTATTTATTAAATTTGCCATTAACATATTTTTGTAAATAAATTCTAATAACTAATCTAGGTTAATTTAGTTTTAAAATTCAATCTTTTTCTTAATAAATAAAAATTACATAGAATTAGGTTTTGACACTTTTTATGTTTTTCTTTATTAATTATTATGATCATTATTAATTATTATTATTTTGTACATAAATATGTAAATTAATTAATTAGTAAATTAGGACAACTTTGACATTTTCTTTAATAATTAAAATAATCTAGAATTAGGGTTGTTTACTAACTTTTAAATTCTTTTCTTTATTTCCATAATAAATACAAAAAAAATATAAAAAAACACTTTCTTTTCTTTAATTAAAATAATTAATTAGGTTTTAATTTAATTTAATTTCAAGCAAAGGGTCCAAAACCCTCGGACGTTCCCGGTTTAATTCTTTTCGCGCATTATTTTCTTATTGATCATTATGTAACTGTTCAAGGATGTAATAGTAATTAGGTTTATTGTTTTTTACTTTCCGCATCTTTATCAAAAACGGGTCTTTGTATTTTGGCGATGTATAGACCCGCGCCTTGTAATAGCGTAGCTTTTACCTTTCCGTATTTTAATTTTCCGCACTCCTAACTGCTAATTGCATGAAAGAATGTATGATAACTAAAAACAACTCGTAGCTCACGATTTCCTAATCCAAGATAAATATAAACTGAAAACAACACACAATGCACCTGCCACTTCTAGGGTACGCTTCACTCGTTGCCTCGAAACGTGGTCGTCAAGTATAGGATGTTTTAGCGGTCGCTCTTATGTCTAAGATCCAGTTGCCTCGAAACAGTTGCCTCGAAACGGTTGCCTCGGATTAAAAAGGATCTAGGACATTAGGGTTACTTCTAAGGTGTCCTACTATTGCTTCGGTGACCACACTGTCCCTCAATCGAATTGACCCGAACACCTCCAACGGTGGTGCTACCTACCTCTCAATGGTGGGATGGCACTACCTTAAGGACTTTTACACAGCCTAATTCCTTAGGGTAGGTAGATGACTCATGGGTACTTGCTCTCTTCAAAAACAAATCAAAAAAATCTTTTCACACTGACACTTTCAAAAGCTTTCAAAACAAATTTTTCATACACTCTTGAGGACAGATACAAGAGTTACTTAGAAATTTTTCAAATGAAACTTTTTCAAAACCCACACACACTTGAAAAGCAAACATCATTTTGAAAACATAAGAGCAAGTACCTAAGAGCCCGTGGATAACCACGGATAGAAAGGGTGCTAACACCTTCCCTTTCTATAAATCTACCTCCCGAACCGAGAGACATCTCAAAGAAGGAATTTTGTTGTGCTTTTGTCCTTTCCATGTTGGAGAACATAAAAGACGGTGGCGACTCTTGCTTACCGTGACATTTCGCGAAACCAGCTAAAAAACAGTCAGTTCTATTTCCACCAATCACAGAACTGGCGACTCTGCTGGGGAAACTAATAAAAGTGAGGTGTACCTTAGGATTAGACCACTCTTATGTTTTCAATTGCTTGTTTTGTTTGCTTTAAAATTGTGGGCCTGTTTTGGAGTTTCATAGATCCTAACCCGGATCTGGGGGATACCTTTTAGAAGTAGCAACAAACTGTGAGGGAACTGTGTGGGGTATACCGACACGGTTGAAGCAGTTGCTACATTGATGTGGCACTTTGGTGAGTACCGGTAACCCTTGAGTCAAGTCAAGGAGAGTACGGGGCCACCGCGTGGTGTCATGAAGCATCAACTGACCTTAGGAATCTTACTTGACCCTCCTGGCCTCTTTAGGGGTAGTGAGATGACCGACTTTGGCGCAGTCCGAAGTTGGTAGATACTCGATACTACACTCATTGAGGGTTGTTTTCTTGGAATATTTTGATCGCCAGTTCAGTGGCTAAATCAAAACAATGAACATAGAAAACAACCCAATAATTTTGAGCTCCTTAGAACCCAGTTACTTTTGATAGGACAGGTTTGAGTCCACCAACTTCAAGAGGGTAGTACCCAAACTTCATGCTGGCCTGAACTCTAAGGGATGTCTTGTATGACTTGTGTGCCTTAAAACTTGACTACTTGCATGCTTGTTATCTGACACTTGAGTTTCTTGCAGGTTTTGTTTACAGTCCTTAATCTGGGCTCATAACAGGGTTTACTTACATCACTCCACGCATAGCATAACATCATACCATCATACCATTGCATACATCCTACATAAGGACTAATCCATTTCAAGGATCTCAAGGGTTTGTGATGCAGGTCATGATGAATCAATTGTCTAGCAAGGGGCAAAGGGGATTTATTTTCCTCTAGCCAAGGTTGATAACTTGAGTCAGGGGCTATGACCCACTCGATATGGTGAGCTTTGACTCTTGAAGAAGGACTCTCAACAACATGAAGTTCCTTCAATCAAGCTACCGGATTCAAATGCTAACAATTTCTCTGTTTACCCCGCGAGATCCTTGAAAACATTGCATGCATACATACACATCCTTGCATAACAGGTACCCTTATTACAGGTCACTTACCATCTTCGCTGTTTATTTCAGCAATGGCTTCCCAACAAGACAACCAGGATCTTCATGCTCAAGAGACTCAGTTCGGGGAAATCCTCCTGAATCTATCCAAGGGGCAGGAAGAGATGAGAACACTCCTCATGGGGACTTTGGTCAGGAACAGTCCAGAAGACGATAAAGACGAACGGCTGAAACAGCTGCAAGCTGAGGTGGATACAATGAGGACTCAGATGCTGGGGCAAATGGCCCTTATCCAAGGCTTAGCTCGGGAACAAGAAGAGTTGAGAACTGTGGTCAACCAGCTTCACCAAGAGAGATACAACATGAAGCAAACAGTCCAAGTCAGGGACCAGGTCATTGATCAGCTTCCAAGAGGACAAGAGTCTGGTATGGTGACGAATAGACCTCTCCAAATTGCTACCACTTCACAGGTCCAACCACAACCTCGCCCAGAGCAATGGGTTGATCAGAGTAAGCCCCGAAGGCAATTTACTAAGCTCAACATGTCATTGTCTCAAGCTTTACAACACCTATTGAGGTTGAATTTGGTAACTCTAAGGGCTCCTCCCCGGAATCCCAACATCTCTGCTCCTACTTATCATCCCAATAGAAGATGTGCATACCACTCTGATGATCACAGAACTGACGACTCTGCTGGGGAAAACTTTAAAGTGAGGTGTACCTTAGGATAGATCATACTTATGTTTTCAATTGCCTGATTTGTGTGCTTTAATATTGTGGGCCTGTTTTGGGAGTTCTATAGTTCCTAACCCGGATCTGGGGGATACCTCTTAGAAAGTAGCAACAAGGATGTGAGGGAACTGTGCGGGGTATACCGACACGGTTGAAGCAGTCTGCTACATTGATGTGGCACTTTGGTGAGTACCGGTAACCCTTGAGTCAAGTCAAGGAGAGTACGGGGCCTCCGCGTGGTGTCGTGAAGCATCAACTGACCTTAGGAACCTTACTTGACCATCCTGGCCTCTTTAGGGGTAGTGAGATAACTGACTTTGGTGCAGTCCGAAGTTGGTTGATACTCGATACTACACTCATTGAGGGTTGTTTTCTTGGAATATTTTGATTGCCAGTTCAGTGGCTAAATCGAAACAATGAACACAGAAAACAATCCAATGATATTGAGATCCTTAGAACCCGGTTACTTTTGATAGGACAGGTTTTAAGCCCACCAACTTCAAGAGGGTAATACCTAGACCCCATGCTGGCTTGAACTCTAAGGGTTGTCCTATGTGACTTGTGTGCCTTACCATGTTTGCTTTTTATGGATACTTGTGGTGTGTTTTTATCATAATATCATAACATCATACAACATCATATGCATCCACTAACCACTTCAGGGGTTCGAATCTTCATCTTTGTTCTTGTTTTGTAGGACATGGAAACTATCCGCAGAAAGACAATTCAGATCAACCTCGTAAGGGTCCCTCCTCAGCTTAAGGAACTTACATCCAGGATTCCCGAGAGCTCTTCTTTCAGTGAGAAACATGGAAGACTCATCAGCTTGGTCAACACCAACATTGAGGAAGATATGATAAAGGTCCTCTTCCAGTTCTTTGACCCTCTGCACCACTGTTTTACTTTCCCGAATTATCAACTGGTGCCTACCTTGGAAGAGTTTTCCCAGCTTCTGAAGATCCCCATCCTTATTCAACTACCCTACAACGGTATGGAAAGGGAACCAAAACTTGAAGAGGTTGCTAAAGCATTATGCCTACAACCATCTGACATCAAGGGACATTGGGAAGTTAGAAGCGGTATCAAAGGATTCTTGGCAAAGTTCCTGTTTGAGAAGGCCCAAGAATGTTGGAATTCCCTTGACCTACAAGCCTTTGAAGAAGTTATGGCTCTCCTTGTCTATGGGTTGGTGTTGTTCCCGAATCCCGATCAGCTTATAGATATCAATGCTGTCAAGATCTTCATGTCCAGGAATCCTATACCTACGCTGCTTGGGGACATCCTTCACTCATGTTACACTCGAACCATGAGAAAAAGAGGTGTTCTCATGTGCTGCACTCCTCTCTTGGCAAGGTGGTTTATTTCGCACCTTCCACGATCAGTTTTGAAGAACGAGCGGGGTTTGAGATGGTCACAACGATTAATGACTCTTACGCACGCTGATATACATTGGTGTTCTCGGTCCAGAGAGAATGTCACTATCATTGATCGTTGTGGGGAGTACCCTAATGTTCCTTTACTTGGAATCAGAGGAGGTATTACTTAGAACCCGTGTCTGGCTTTGAGACAGTTCGGATATGCTCGGAGGGATGGCCCTCATGACATGTTGCTTCCTGACATAGTTTTTGACTTCGACAATGATGCACAAGGACTTCGCCAGAGATTTATCAGAGCTTGGAGGATGCCCAACAAGGTAGACAGCAAGACACTGGGGCACAAGAACTCCATCCCGTTGGAGCCTTATCTCAAGTGGGTACGAGCCCGCTCCCAGAAGCTGGTGATGCCATATCCCCATGTTCTCCCTGTGATCAAAGAGCCAGTGTTGGAAGGAGAGGTCTCATACACCATTCCACATCCTGACATGCCTACATCCTGGGAAGAAATGCAGAAGAGCTGGATCCAGCTAAAGGAAGAACGGAATTCTCTTGAATCCAGTCTACATGCCAATGAGAAGAAGGTCTTGGAGCTCACCCACCTACTGCACGAGGAAAAGACTCTCAACACTTACATAGCTCCAAAGAGGATGCGCAGTGTCTTTTGGGATTAATTTACTTTGTAATGTTTTGCCCATGAGGCCTTGATGTACTGAACAATTTTTTATTAATGATAACGTGTGTTCCTTTTTGTCTACAACAAATTTGAACTTTCGAACCCTTGAATGCATTGCATAAACAGCATATCATGCATCATGTGCATAGCAGGTACTCTTTTTTACAGGTGGTTTAATCTTCTTCGCTGTTTATTTCAGCTCGTCTCATCATGAATCCTGAATCATCTACTGAGTAATCCATCAAGGCCCTCCAGACCCAAAACGCCCAGTTCCAAGAGTTGATCATGAGTTTAGCCCAAGGTCAAGAGGAATTGAAGGCTCTGCTGGTCAAGAAGAAGAAGAAGAGAACTGTACTATTCAACACTGGACGGAGGTTTGGCAACACACTGCAAAATGAGGCTGACCAAGCTGGTTCTTCTATAGGGAAAGGAAGTCCCCAAGGGGGAAGGGTTCCTAGTCCTATGGTCTCTGACAACGAGACTGATTTCAATGAAGAGCAGTACCCTCCCGCTGAAGACAGGTACAAGCAGTTAGAGGATCGTCTGAGTGCCATGGAAATTCAACAGGTGCCTGGGTTGGATTTTGGAGATCTGGGTTTATCTTCTGGGGTGGTAATCCCACATAAGTTCAAGGCACCATCTTTCGCAAAGTATGATGCGGCGTCCTGCCCTAAGCTACATCTTAGATCTTATGTGCGGAAGATCCAGTCGTATACTGTGGACAAGAACTTATGGATCCATTTCTTCCAGGAGATTCTTTCAGGGACTCATCTCGAATGGTTCTATCAGCTGGATGGAACCAAGATTCATAACTGGGAGGACTTGGCTACTGCTTTTTATAAGCAGTATCAGTATAATTCCGACCTCGCTCCTACACGTACCCAACTCCAGGGTATGTCGCTAGGATCGGGAGAAGGTTTTAAAGAGTACGCGCAGAAGTGGAGGGACCTGGCTGGCAGGGTGCAGCCACCGTTAACCGACCGTGAACTCGTGGACATGTTCTTGGGGACCCTATCCGGGCCGTTCTTTAACCACCTGATCGGTAATTATTCTGCAGGGTTTACAGACCTCATTCTGACGGGTGAAAGGATAGAAGCTGGTATGAAATCAGGGAAGATACAGAAAGGTGCATCCTCAAGTTCTGAAAAGAAGCCTTTCAAGAAGGAAGCCAGTGCTGTGTATGGGCCCAGA
This sequence comes from Vicia faba, assembly GCA_948472305.1. Taxonomy (NCBI): domain Eukaryota; kingdom Viridiplantae; phylum Streptophyta; class Magnoliopsida; order Fabales; family Fabaceae; genus Vicia; species Vicia faba. The sequence continues at coordinate 620,193,744 of OX451737.1, forward strand.
AGGCAAAATAAACCGGAACGCCGCCAAGCTGTCAACACGGTGGTAATTGCAAAACCTGTTGCCGCTCCTCGGCAACCTAACCAACCAAGAGGTGAGAGACCCAGAAGAGAATACACTCGGCTTAGTATGACCTTGTCGCAGATCTTGCCGCAACTGCTATCAACCAACTTGGTAACTGTCAGAGAAGCTCCGAAGGTGGTAAACACAAAATCTCCGAAGTATAACCCCAACGCCCGCTGTGCTTATCACTCTGATAGCCCGGGGCATTCTACTAATGATTGCTGGGCCCTGAGGAATAAGGTCCAAGACCTTATCGATGCCAAGGAAATACAGTTTGAGGCGCCCGAAAGGCCCAACGTTGTGACTGCTCCTATGCCCCAGCATGGAGTAAATGCTATTGAGGAAGATCTATATGTAGGCTCCGTGGATGAGATTGTTACTCCTCTATTGACTGTCAAGAGGAACCTGTTGCTAGCCAGTTTATTTCCGGGTTGTAGCAAGGGTTGCCTTATATGTGCTGTTTCACCTACTGGTTGTCCGTTGCTGAAGTCAGGCGTCCAAAACCTGATGGATAGCAAAGAGATCTTGTTTAAGAAGACTGATGTTCCTATTGTTCCTACTGAAGAAGTATCCGTTGTCACCATTTTCAACAATCCTACCAAGGCTCCCCCGAGGAAGCCAGTCAAAATCATGTCTGTTGCACCTATCATCATTACTGTTCCGGGGCCCCTCCCCTATAAATTTGACAAGGCTGTCCCATGGCATTATGGGGCAGATGTTTATGTGCTCGGAGTGAAGCAGGAGTTCAACACTAGTACCGGTATCAGTAACATCACCGGTCCCGCTAAAGTTACTCGCAGTGGCAGGCTCTTCTCGCCTGACATTGCGCCACCAGTCATCCGAAGACCTCTTATCATCACACCTACAAGTGCGCCTGTTTCCCCCCCTGATCAAGTTTCTACCCCTGCTGCTGAGTCATCTGACACTTGGGGCAAAGGGATTGTTGATATGCCTGCCCAGATGGAGGCACCGAAGACTGTTAATGTTGAAGCTTCACAGCAAGAGATGGAAGAAATCCTTAAGATCGTCAAGAAGAGTGATTTCAACGTTGTTGAACAGCTGGGGCACACCCCCTCTAAAATCTCTATGCTATCACTGTTGTTGTGCTCAGAGGCCCATGCCAAGGCCCTGATTTCTTTCCTAAAGACGGCCCATGTGCCACAAGAAACGTCTGCGGATCAATTTACTGATTGTGTGGCCAACTTGACCGCTGACAATGGGATGGGTTTCTCTGATGTTGATATGACCTCTAAGGGAAAGAACCACAACGATGCCCTGCATGTCTCCATTGAGTGCAGGGGCACTACTCTTGCCCACGTGTTGGTAGACACCGGTTCTTCACTGAACGTATTGCCCAAGAAGGCCTTAGACAGGTTGGATTGTGAGGGTTTGGAGTTGAAGCCTAGTAACATCGTTGTCCGAGCCTTTGACGGGTCAAAGAGGATGGTACATGGTGAAGTGGACATTCCAATCCGGGTTGGTTCTCAAGTCTTTGATTCAACGTTCTATGTGATGGACATTCGTCCATCCTATTCTTGTTTGCTGGGTCGTCCTTGGATCCACAAGGCTGGAGTTGTGACCTCCACTCTACACCAAAAGCTCAAATACCCTGTCAGAGGGAAGATTGTTACAGTGCAGGGGGAGGAAGAATACATGGTTAGTCATCTTAACTCGTTCCGGTATATAGAGATGGAAGGGGAGTTCATCGAAACCCCCTTTCAACATTTTGAAGAGGTGCCTCCAACATTGGCGTCAGCAGAGACAGTGATTGAGGACGACTCTCCTTTGAAGATGGCTTCCTTGAAGGACGCCCGGGCTGTGATTGAGAAGGGTGAATGTGAAAACTGGGGCAGGCTCCCTGATTTTACTCCTAAGACTGACAAGTTTGGGTTGGGTTTCACTGCAGAGGCTCAAAAGGCTGTACGTAAAGCAAGGATCGGAAGACCTCCCATGTTCATCACCAACCTGGGAGTGAATGCTATTGAAGGCAATGCAGAGGAATCTGAGTTTGATAGCTGGATTTACCCGATGACCGACGGTGGACTGAACAATTGGACTGCAAAAGACTACATACCTGTTACTTTTGTTACTCAGTAATGAATTCCTTTGTTTTTTTAAATTTGTAACAAACAATAATTTGAAACTTTATGGCCCGGTGTCTTACCCGGGGCACCGTGGTTTCATTTGTGAGGGCTTATTACTTGTCATTTCCATATATCATGAATAAAAAACATTGGACGTTTTTCGCATTTCAAATCTTGTGCTCCTTTTCTTTCTTTATATATTGCAAAACAGCTATATTTACACACACTCACCTATACAGGTTTCAATCCACTCTGGATCTCACTGGTAACGACTCTGCTACTTCCAGTTATGACTTCGAAAATCCGATCAACTTAGCCAAAGACGAAGGTGAAGATGATTGCGAAGTGCCTGGTGAGCTTGCACGACTGTTACTCCAGGAAGAGAGGGCCATTCAGCCACATGAAGAGCCAGTGGAAACAGTAAATCTGGGTACTGAGACAGATAGAAAGGAAGTCAAGATTGGTGCCAATCTAGAGCTCAGCGTAAAACAATGGTTGATTCAGATGTTGCATGATTATGTGGAAATCTTTGCCTGGTCCTACGAAGACATGCCTGGGTTGGATACCGACATTGTAGTTCATCACCTGCCTACCAAGGAAGATTGCCCTCCGGTTAAACAAAAGGTCCGCCGTATGCGTCCAGAAATGTCCGAGAAGATCAAAGCTGAGGTTATGAAGCAATTTGATGCCGTATTTCTAGCAGTGACTTCTTACCCTCAGTGGGTTGCCAATGTGGTTCTGGTACCAAAAAAAGATGGTAAGGTCCGAATGTGTGTTGATTACAGGGATTTGAACAGAGCGAGCCCCAAGGATGATTTCCCTCTACCTCACATCGACGTTCTGGTTGACAATACTGCTCAGCACAAGGTGTTCTCCTTCATGGATGGCTTTTCAGGTTATAATCAGATCAAGATGGCTCCTGAAGACATGGAGAAGACTACCTTTGTTACTCAGTGGGGCACCTTCTGCTACAAGGTCATGCCTTTTGGGTTGAAAAATGCTGGGGCAACCTACCAACGTGCCATGGTTGCTTTATTTCATGACGTGATCCATCACGAGATTGAAGTATACGTCGATGATATGATTGCAAGGTCTCAAACCGAGGAGGAACACCTTGACCATCTACAGAAGTTGTTTGACCGGTTGAAGTTGTACAAGCTGAGGTTGAACCCAAACAAGTGCACATTCGGGGTAAGATCTGGGAAGTTGCTAGGCTTCGTCGTGAGCGACAAAGGTATTCAAGTGGACCCTGCCAAGGTTAAAGCCATACAAGAGATGCCAATTCCCAAGACAGAGAAAGAAGTCAGAGGCTTTCTAGGACGTCTGAATTACATTGCCCGATTCATCTTGCATCTAACTGCTACCTGTGAACCAATCTTTAAGCTGCTGAAGAAAGATCAAGTAGTACGTTAGAATGATGAATGTCAGGCCGCTTTCGACAGAATCAAAGAGTATCTCCAAGAACCACCCATTCTTATGCCACCAGTTGAAGGGAGACCTCTAATACTATACTTGACAGTACTTGACAGCTTAATGGGGTGTGTGCTGGGGCAGCATGATGAGTCTGCCTGAAAAGAGCATGCCATTTATTACCTTAGCAAAAAGTTTACTGACTGTGAGACCCGATACTCACTGCTCGAGAAAACTTGCTGCGCTTTGGTATGGGCTGCTCGCCGGCTGAGACAGTATATGCTGACTCACACTACTCTGTTGATTTCAAAAATGGATCCAATAAAGTACATATTCGAAAAGCCTGCTCTGTCCGGAAGAATAGAGAGATGGCAAATGATCTTGACAGAATACGACATCCAGTACACGACTCAGAAAGCAATCAAGGGAAGTGTAGTGGCAGACCATTTGGCACACCAGGCAGTAGACGATTACCAGTCAATGAACTTTGAATTTCCTAACGAGAACATCATGGTAGTGACTGATTGTGAAGTACCTGGACCGGATGAAGGACCTGAGGAAGGATCCCGATGGTCTATGCACTTTGACGGAGCCTCCAACGCTTTGGGTAACGGTATCGGCGCTATGATCATATCCCCAAAAGGCACTCATACTCCACTTACTGCCCGGCTATGTTTCAACTGCACCAACAACATGGCGGAGTATGAAGCATGTATCATGGGTCTTAAAGCTGCAATTGACCTAAGGATCAAGTTTTTGATTGTATTCGGAGATTCCGCTCTCGTGATCAATCAGATCAAAGGCGAGTGGGATACGAAACACCCAAATCTTATTCCTTACAAAGAATGTGTGTTGACATTGATCCCCCATTTCACAGAGATAACTTTTGAACACTTCCCAAGAGAGGAGAATCAGTTGGCGGACGCGCTGGCTACGATGTCTTCTATGTTCAAAGTCAAATGGGACAACGAGGCTCCCCGGATCATTATCTGGAAACTGGATGAACCTGCATACTGCTGTGATCTTGAGGCTGAAGAGGTAACTGAAAAACCCTGGTATCATGAGGTGAAGAGGTACCTGGAAGCTCAAGAATACCCCGAGGGTGCATCTGTCAACGACAAGAAGTTCCTGAGAAGGTTCACTGCAAAGTTCTTCCTCAGCAACGGCATTCTCTACAAGTGAAACCATGATTCAACCTTACTGCGTTGTGTGGATAAGACTGAAGCAGAAAAGATCATGGCAGAACTGCATGAAGGTACCTTCGGAACGCATTCTAGTGGACACACCATGGAAAAGAAAATCCTTCGGGCAGGATATTTCTGGTCCACAATGGAAGCTGACTGTTACCAACATTCTCGGACATGTCATAAGTGTCAGATTTATGCAGATAAGGTGCACGTTCCTCCAGTTCCTCTGAATGTCTTGACTGCACCTTGGCCTTTTACAATGTGGGGCATTGATATGATCGGCGAGATTAAACCTACAACATCCAACGGGCATCGCTTCATCCTGGTGGCGATCGATTACTTTACAAAGTGGGTTGAAGCAGCTTTCTACGATACCGTAACCAAGAATTTCGTGGCACGGTTCATTCGACACAATCTGATTTGTCGCTACGGTGTCCCGGAAAGGATCATTACGGACAATGGTACCAATCTTAACAACAAGATGATCACTGAGCTCTGCGAACAATTCAAAATACAGCACCACAACTCTTCTCCCTACCGGCCAAAGATGAACGGGGCTGTCGAAGCAGCAAATAAGAATATCAAGAAGATTGTGCAGAAGATGACAGTGACCTATAAAGATTGGCACGAGATGTTACCGTTCTCTCTTCATGGGTACCGTACCTCAGCAAGAACGTCAACCGGGGCAACTCCCTTTTCCTTGGTCTATGGCATGGAGGCAGTCTTGCCGATTGAAGTCCAGATACCCTCTCTCTGGATAATGAAGGATGCAGGCTTGAGCGAAGATGACTAGATCCAGAATCGACTTGATCAGTTAAACCTAATTGACGAAAAGAGACTCACTGCTATTTGTCATGGTCAAACGTATCAAAAACGGATGATCAGGGCATTTAACAAGAAAGTCAGACCACAAGAGTATCAAGTTGGGGACCTGGTAATCAAGCGCATCATTCTTCCTCAAAGTGATCCCATGGGCAAATGGACCCCCACATACGAAGGGCCGTTTGTGGTTAAACATGTCTTCTCAGGAGGAGCCATGATTCTAACCACCATGGATGGTGACGACCTTCCTCACTCCGCCAATGCAGACATAGTAAAAAGATACTACGCATGATAAAAGACCCGCTAGGTTGACATACCTAGGCAAAAATTAGGGCTTCCCGGCGAACCAAAAGGGTTCGGGCAAAAATAAGGGATGAAATGAAAAAATCTGTACACCCGGCAAGTCAAAAACTTGAAAAGGCGACTTGGGCAAAAATGGGTATCCCGGTGGACTGAAAACCCGAAAGGGCGGTCCAGGCAAAAGTTAGGGATTAAAGCGTAATATTATGTCTCATTGAATAACCTTGCATCTAAAATCCGGTATCAACCATCAGGTTCAGACGGCATCGATCAGTCAGCTTCATCTTCAACTACGCAGCCAAGTGATGAGACGCTCGAAGATATAAAGGCGATAGCAGAGTTGGAACCCAGTGGGATTATTATCTTTTTCACATAGTTGTTTTATCTTCCTTTGTACAAATTGTATAAACTCTACTCTATTCGGCGGCGTTCTCTTATTAGGACGTCAGCCTCTTGTACATGAACGCCTATTTACAGGCAAATTCAAAAATCAATACAAATTCACTTTTCAGACCAATGGCCAATTGTTTTTTCCTTTTTCTGTTTTGTTTTGTAAAGAACGTCCAATGTTCAATTGTGATATATGCATTTGACACTAATCGCTAACTCATAGATATTTGCATACGAAACAAAGGATTAATTACAGGTAACATCAGAAACAGGGGCAATAATGAGTTGTCTAAGCAATCTAATTGCTCTGTCCACCAAGGTACCAAGGTAAGTTCGGCTGAAGAATGTAACCCAGATACCTTCACTCCCCGCCGAGTAACATAAGACTCAGCAATACTCTCCCAAGCAGTTGGTCTCCCATCAACCCTAACAAGGCACCGTATCTCTAGCAAGTCAGCAACACTCTCCCCGAGCAGAGTTATCCTCAGTCAGCCTCAAGGAAGTGGGTATCCTCATAAGATCTCAGCATTCCCCAACGGAGCATACAAACATTCCTAACAAGCATCCCCGGAAGTCTTAATATAAGATTGTTCCCCGGCGGAATACAGAACATCCAGTGGAGCCATTCCCCAGTCCAATCTGAAAAGTTTCCCCAGGAGAGTTCAATCAATTTCCCCAGTAGATTCTGGAAGCCTACCCCTGCAGAGCACGAACGCGCCTCCCCGGTTTTATTCAAAGGTTATTGCCCCACCAGGATATAACTGGGTTATCCTCATCCAATTGCCACGGGAAGATCGTCCCCGGTGAAGTCTTCCTATCCCCAGCGGAGTTCATCAAATCTTCCAACAGAGTTCAACAATGGTATCCCCAGCGGAGTTATCATCAAACCTCAGCGAAGTATCTCTCCCCACAGAGTATTTCCCCGCAGAATAATCTCTCCAACAAGTTTATTCCTCAACATAGTCATATTCTCCTACAGGTTTATTCTCGCAACCGTCATCCCCAGCGGAAATGAAGAACTCTACTCTTCAAACATCAGCCCAGGATTCAAGCTCCCGGCATTCGTCAAGGATTTATTTTCCTAGACAAAAATACAGTCATAAACATCACATCTTCATATATTATAGCATGCATATACGCATCATGAACATACAATCTCATTTATTTTGAGAACATCACGCACTTCATACATCATGACATCACATACAACTAATGTTTCGCCCTTTTCAGAACAAAGGTCAATACAAAGATGATTACTATCAACTATCGCAACTCCATATTTGATACCTGTAGCTAGCCAGGGCATATCTGTTGACGACTATTTCCGGACTCGATTCCTGTATCCAGCCAGGGCACGTCTGAAGAGTTTGAAGATTTGATTCCTGTATCCAGCCAGGGCATATCTGTTGACGACTATTTCTGGACTCGATTCCTGTATCCAGCCAGGGCACGTCTGAAGAGTTTGAAGATTCGATTCCTGTATCCAGCCAGGGCATATCTGTTGACGACTATTTCTGGACTTGATTCCTGTATCCAGCCAGGGCACGTCTGAAGAGTTTGAAGATTCGATTCCTGTATCCAGCCAGGGCATATCTGTTGACGACTATTCCGGACTCGATTCCTGTATCCAGCCAGGGCACGTCTGAAGAGTTTGAAGATTCGATTCCTGTATCCAGCCAGGGCATATCTGTTGACGACTATTCCGGACTCGATTCTTGTATCCAGCCAGGGCACGTCTGAAGAGTTTGAAGATTCAATTCCTGTATCGAGCCAGGGCATATCTGTTGACGACTAATTCTAGATTTGATTCCTGTATCTAGCCAAGGCACATCTGTGAGTAGCTAATTGTAGACTCGATACCTGTATCAAGCCAGGGCATATCTACATGAAGAATTTAGAGATTTGACACCTGTATCCAGCCAGGGCATATCTACGTAAAGAGTATGAAGATCAACCCCTGTAACAGGCCAGGCAATTATCTTTCTTTCTCAGGTACGCAAGTTCTCGCTAAGGAATCTCTTACGCGATCGACACCTAGATGGCATCTATAAGCCCATCTCCACAACTATCCATCACAGTCTCCTAGATGGCATCCACAAGCCCATTCCCGACAAGATTCTGTCACAGCTCCAGATGGAATCTATAAGCCCATCCTCCTATCCATCATTCCTCCAAATGGCATCTGTAAGCCCATTCCCTACATCACACTGCTAACATTCTACTATGTGAGTGCAAATTTCTGGGCACTCTAGTGTTCAATCATCTTCCACCTTCAGATTACGAAAGGCACGCAAGCCAATCTACATCCTCAGGTCTAATAAGATTGAACAGGGGAAACTGTTGTACCCCAAAATTTTGCCTCCCATGTTCTTCAAGATTTGGCAAGGTCAATCTCCAAATGGGTCAAAATCTCTCAAGGGGTTGCACAGTCCAATTGCCTCCTAGCATAGTCAAAATTAGGGTTTTGGTTCTTGCAAAGAAATTGAGGTTTTCAAGGGTCCAATCAAGTCCCATATGCCTATATACATTGTCAAGCATCCATATGTCAAGTTTCAAGACTCACAGCATCAAGTTGCACAGTCAAAAGCCCTAATTGCTTCACAATCAACTGTAGGGGCAAAATGGTCATTTGACAGTCAAAAGTCAAAATTTTTGGTCAACATCTTATTTTGAAGCCACAATCATCATTTGATCAATTCTTGATCATGATTCCACAAGCATGGCTCAAAAAGTCTCAAGGTGTCAAAAGTTTCTATTTTTGGACATTTAAAAAGTCAACTGCAGATTGACCAAGGCATAACTTTTTCATGGTTCATCAGAAAAATCCCATCCAATGATCATTTTGAAGGGTATGACATTTCCTACAACTCATCTTCACATCCCAAGTCCAAGAAATGCTCTCACAAAAAGTTATCAATTTCAACATTATATGTCATTTTCAAAAGTCAACAAAAAGGCACTTTAAGTCAAAGACCATAACTTGAGATTGGTAAATCAAAATGACATGGGACCAAGGGCATTGGTTAGAGGACTTCAAGACCTTTCCAAAATGTCCAATAACATGTTCATAGCTTCAAAATTGAGCAAGATATGCATTGGAGAAGTTGGGAAATTTTTGGGAACTTTCAAAAGTCAACTTTGCCTAAAACACTTCAATTTTGCTAATGGGCCTCAAATTCCTTCTTGAAACTTTACCCAAAGCCTATGCACGACCCATTGAACTAAATTTGATTTATTTTCTAATTTTTAATTAATTAATTGAATTTATATTAATATTAATTCATTTAATTGGTTTTAATTATAGGAAAATTCAAAGATATGCTTTTTAGATCTTTTTGTGCAGCAAATATGACTAGGGCAAGCTGGCAACTCGTGTGCATCTCAAAGGCATCAAAATATCCATGATTGGCAAAGTTTCATGAAAGAAAAGATTGAAAAAAGATATGATTGGCAATCACACATTCAAGTCATAATGCCATGGACTTTTGGGCTTATTTTTAACCTAATTCCATTCACATACAAAGGCACAAACGTGAAAGCTGCTAAAACTCCATAACCAATTTGCAAAATTTCAAGAAAAACTTGAAAACTGAAATCAATATTTCAGGTGAATTCAAGGCCTAAAATTGTTTCCAATACATTGCTGACATTGCCAGGAAGCCATTACAATCAAGAACGAAGCTTAACACGCAAAGAATCAGAGAATACAAGTGACACGGTTTGCTTTATTTTCCAGATTTGCATATCATGATTCATGCATTTTTAACCATTTTTCTTGATTGGTTTGTGTTGTTAGGAACATTCTGAAGCTAATGGAATAATTTAATTACATTATAACGCTCTGAATCATGATTTGCCATTAACACGTTTTAGGGTTTCAGAGCTTCCATATTGGGGTTTTCCTTGTACTGTAAAATTGGACCTCAAGACCAATATAGACAAATTCGTTGCAACAAGACGAATTCATTGAGACCCTCGCGCTTTTTTTATATGATCCATAGCCCTGATCGTTATTCTTGGGACTTTTGCTTTGTGGGGGTTAAAAAACCCCGCTATCTTGTTTTGTTTTTTGCAGGAAACGGAGAAGAAGACGTGCGTGGCATCATGTGACTGGAGGGTTCAAATCTGGCGCGCTTTATTTTGTTCTATACCATTAATGTTTGTTTTTTTTATATAATATTTGTTGTCTATTAGTTTAACAAACGCGCTTGATAGCTCAACTGGCAAAGGACGTGGCTTGCAAGTACTGGGACCTGGGTTCAATTCCCAGGTCCCCCATATTGTTGTTGATATTTTTTCTCAGACGTTCCCATGCAGCGTTCATCCAAAGGGCCACCATACGTACCCACGCCTAAGCTTGCCAAGTGGCCTTGATGAACAATCTGAAGGCCAGGAGATGGAATCCATGGTATGCTCCAGTCAAACAGCACGCACACAATCATGAAAGTCAACAAGGCTTGGATTTCTCTTGGGCCTGAATTCTAGCATTTCACCTCCCCTTGGGCCAACACACCCCTTTGGTTTGCATATTTAAATTTTATTTTCTTTTCTTTTTAATACTTTTAATTGTTTTAACTTTTTTTCTTAATTCACCACAAATTAATTTTTTCCAATAAAATCATAAACTCAAAAATGTTTTTTTAATTATTTATTAAATTTGCCATTAACATATTTTTGTAAATAAATTCTAATAACTAATCTAGGTTAATTTAGTTTTAAAATTCAATCTTTTTCTTAATAAATAAAAATTACATAGAATTAGGTTTTGACACTTTTTATCTTTTTCTTAATTAATTATTATGATCATTATTAATTATTATTATTTTGTACATAAATATGTAAATTAATTAATTAGTAAATTAGGACAACTTTGACATTTTCTTTAATAATTAAAATAATCTAGAATTAGGGTTGTTTACTAACTTTTAAATTCTTTTCTTTATTTCCATAATAAATACAAAAAAAAAACATAAAAAAACACTTTCTTTTCTTTAATTAAAATAATTAATTAGGTTTTAATTTAATTTAATTTCAAGCAAAGGGTCCAAAACCCTCGGACGTTCTCGGTTTAATTGTTTTCGCGCATTATTTTCTTATTGATTATTATGTAACTGTTCAAGGATGTAATAGTAATTAGGTTTATTGTTTTTTACTTTCCGCATCTTTATCAAAAACGGGTCTTTGTATTTTGGCGATGTATAGACCCGCGCCTTGTAATAGCATAGCTTTTACCTTTCCGTATTTTAATTTTCCGCACTCCTAACTGCTAATTGCATGAAAGAATGTATGATAACTAAAAACAACTCGTAGCTCACGATTGCCTAATCCAAGATAAATATAAACTGAAAATAACACACAAATGCACCTGCCACTTCTAGGGTACGCTTCACTCGTTGCCTCGAAACGTGGTCGTCAAGTATAGGATGTTTTAGCGGTCGCTCTTATGTCTAAGATCCAGTTGCCTCGAAACAGTTGCCTCGAAACGGTTGCCTCGGATTAAAAAGGATCTAGGACATTAGGGTTACTTCTAAGGTGTCCTACTATTGCTTCGGTGACCACACTGTCCCTCAATCGAATTGACCCGAACACCTCCAACGGTGGTGCTACCTACCTCTCAATGGTGGGATGGCACTACCTTAAGGACTTTTACACAGCATAATTCCTTAGGGTAGGTAGATGACTCATGGGTACTTGCTCTCTTCAAAAACAAATCAAAAAAATCTTTTCACACTGACACTTTCAAAAGCTTTCAAAACAAATTTTTCATACACTCTTGAGGATAGATACAAGAGTTACTTAGAAATTTTTCAAACGAAACTTTTTCAAAACCCACACACACTTGAAAAGCAAACATCATTTTGAAAACATAAGAGCAAGTACCTAAGAGCCCGTGAATAACCACTGATAGAAAGGGTGCTAACACCTTCCCTTTCTATAAATCTACTTCCCGAACCGAGAGACATCTCAAAGAAGGAATTTTGCCGTGCTTTTGTCCTTTCCATGTTGGAGAACATAAAAGACGGTGGCGACTCTTGCTTACCGCGACATTTCACGAAACCAGCTAAAAAACAGTCAGTTCTATTTCCACCGATCACAGACCCTATGATGAGCATAGCTCTGAGGGTGTTGGGATTCTGTTTGGATAAAGGCTTATGCGGGTTGAAGCTTTAGTTTGTAAGCTTGTTTCTGGTGTAGGATTTTTGATGAAGGTTGGTTAGGTTTGCTGGTTTGATGTATTATGCAGGTTTCAGGCTTGTGTAGAGGTTTGTTGTTTGCTTATAGTTTGAAAAGCTTGAAACAGGCTTATTGTCTTTTTGAGGCTTGTATATTGCAGGAGGTGTTAGGCCTGAAAGGCTTTCGATACTGAGTTTGTTTGCTTGTTAGGTTGTGGCTTTTGTTTGTTACAGGCTTGTGGCTGCAAGCTTCTGGTTTGGTATTTTGAATCACAGGTTTGGATGGCTTGTATCTGGAGCAGGTTAGAGGCTTGAAGCTTGTGTTGGAGGCAGGCTCTTGTTTGTGTTCTATAACAGTTTGTAGTTTTAGGCTTTTTTGTTTGAGATTACAGGTTGGGAGCTTGTGTATTCTTTGTGATATTCTGCCTCCTTTTCTACTGTGTTCTGATAACTTGTTTTATATCTCTTTCCTAAGCCCTGTAAGCCTTCCCTTTCTCTCTCTCTTTTCTCTCTCCACAGAGTAAGCATATTATATTGCTTTAAACTGTACTTTTTGCTCTGAAAAAGTGTTGGCCTTGAAAATGATGAACAATATTTGAAATGTTTGCTTGCATTTGTATCTTTCCTCTGCACATTCCAGATTTCCTTCATATTGTATACTTCTTGATATCTTTTTGACAGCCTTTTGATAGCTTTTGGACAGTTGGTTGACATTGGACTTGGTTTGCCATGTGCAGTTCAGTCTGCCTTTGTAATTTGGTTGGTTTGCAATTATGCTGCTTGTTCAATTTGCCTCTTTGGTTGACAATTTGGATTTATGCAGTATTGTAGCTTTGTGCATTTCATATTTTTTGCAAGCATATTTCTATCCCTCTTTGTGAACCAAGAGTTTTCTTGTGATTTGCAGAGAGGGTAAATAAACTGATTCCGGCCAGTCACTTTTAATGATGAGCTTTAAATTAACTGCCTGCCTTTGATTTCATCTGTATTTGACTTATTTTTCCTTTTTTTTGTTTTTGCAGATGAAAGTCGGTTGGGCAATGGGGAGCATCAGTAGAAGATGAAGACTTAGGACAATTAGGATGCAATTTTATTTTACTTTTAATCATTGTAATAAATATTATTATAAATACTTGTAAATAATTACTGTATTTAAATAACATTTGTACAAATAATTAAAAATAAATAAAAGTATTTTTATTGTCAAATATCTCTTTTATTTCAACTGTCTATTTAATTATTTAAGCTTTCTTGAATTAAAATAACTGGAAGTAGATCCAATTATTATAACTTAGATAAAATAAATAATTAACAAACACTGTAGTCTTGCAATCAATAATAAACCCGACATCCCAATTAAACATAAGCAATGCACAGTTAATCAAACAAACGTCCACATGTCTTTTCTTTTACTGATTATACCAAACACTGCAAGTTCTCAATCCAAATGCCTCAGCTCATATCCCAGAGTAACTTGAAAAGAACTATAGAATTAATTATTTCTGAGAATGCACGCATAAAACCTAGTTCTTGATTTATTGTCAAAGAAGCGCCTGTTTGATCAAACCCTGAGCCAAACTCAACCAAACCCTAATAATCTGCTTGAACTGTTCCAGAGTCCATTGTGATCGGTGGATCTGGAACTGACTGTTTAACGCTGGTTCGCGAAATGTCGCGGAAGCAAGAGTCGCCACCGTCTTTTATTTTTCTCCAACACGGAAAGGACAAAAGCACAGAAAAATTCCTTATTGAGATTAGTTCTCGGTTCGGGAGGTAGAATTATAGAAAGTGAAGGTGTTAGCACCCTTTCTATCCATGGTTATCCATGGGCTCTTAGATACTTGCTCATTTGTGTTTTCAAAGTGTTTGTTTGCTTTTCAAGGTGAGTGGGTTTGAAAAAGTTTCGTTTAAAATTTCAGTTCGACTCTTGTATCAGTCCTCAAGAGTGTTTGAAAAGTTGTTTTTGAAAGCTTTTTGAAAAGTGTCGGTGTGAAAAGAAGTTTTTGATCTGTTTTGAATTAGAGCAAGTATCTAGAGTCGTCTACCTACCCTAAGGAATTCGTCTGTGTAAATGTCCTTAAAGTAGTGCCACCCACCATTGAGAGGTAGGTAGCACCACCGTTGGAGGTGTTCGGGTCAATTCGAAGGTTCGGGACATGGTGATCACCGGAGCAATGAGAAGACACCTTAGAAGCTACCCTCATGCCAGGTTCCTGGATCATGAGGACTTACTAAAACGTCCTCTACTCGACGATCACCTTTCGAGGGGCAAGGCAACAGTGAGACGTACCCTAGGGGTGGTGTGTGATTTGTGTGTCGTTTTCAGATATTTTATCTTGTCATGTATTGGTGATCTACGCGTCTCTTTTATTTTAACATTCATTCTTTCATGCAGTTAACAATTTAAAGGATGCGAGAATTAAAATTCCTACGCTATTACAAAGGCGCGGGTCCACATCGCCAAATTTAATCCAGGACCCGATTTAAAATAAAATAAAGTGCGAGAAATATAAATGTCTAATTTACATGGCTTCGGGAGAATTACATGAATATTATACAAAAGGAAATAAATGCGCGAAACGAACTAATAATCGAAAGCGAGGGCGTTGGACCCTTTTTAATGAAATTAAATTACGATTAACAAATTAATTAAATTAAAATAAAAAAGAAAAGATTTTTTGGAGTTTTTTGGATTTATGGATTTTTAATAAGAATTAATGGAATTTAAAACCTAATTCTAGCTATTTTTAATTTATTAAAAAAAACATGTTAAAGTTAAACCTAGAATTAACTTAATTATTTAATACAATTTTATTTACAAAAATAATAATTAATAATTAATATGGTGAAAAAGGCAAAAGGATAAAAATAATCAAAACCCTAATTCTACAATTTTTTAAGTTTATTAAGAAAATGTTAAAATTAATCCTAGAATTTAAAAACTAAATTAATTGATACAATTTATTTACAAAGATATTAAAATAAAATATATTTTAATTTTTTATGACTTTCTGATTTTTTGTTATCTTTTTATATTATGAAAATATTAATTTATGCATTAAAAAGAAATAATCAAATTAAAACAAATAAAAATAAAATAGGGAAAAAAGAAAAGAAATGCAAACCCTTGGGGGTGTTGACCCCAGTTTGGAGGTGTTGTCTCAGCAATTAGGCCCAATAAACCCTTGGCCTTGTTGACTTTTCATGCTGGCGTGTGGCTTCGTTGACCAACGCACATGGTACTCTTCAGATCAGGGCCTTTGGTTGGATCTTAGTGGGCGCGTGGCACGTCAGATTATGGGGCTGCATGGTATACCTCAGGGAACGAGCTACATAGAAACACGTTTAGAAGAAAAATATGGAATAAAGAAGGGGGACCTGGGGTTCGAACTCAGGTCCCAGAGATTACCAAATGCCTTGTCCACCAACGGAGCTGTTAACGCGCGTTGTACATAGAATAGAAAATAAATAATATAAGAGAAAATTGGTTAATGGCCTAGAAATAACAAAAACGCGCGCTGAATTCAAATTGTTCAATCACCGCTCGCCACATAATCTTCTTATTCGTTGTCCCTGAAACAAAAAAGAAGTAGCGGGGGTTTTAAACCCCCCCAAAATGCAGTCTTTTCAAAAATAGCGAATAGCCCATATGGCTATATAAATTAGGCGCGACTGGTGTGCTAAGTTCGTCCAAGCGTCCTGAGTTTAGCCATGGTACTGGGATATCCTAATTTTACAGTATACATAAACGCCCAATTTGGAGCTTGAGGAACCCTAGCGAGCTTCCATGGTGATTTCGCGTATAGGCAAGCAAAACTCAATTAAACAATATGGTTAGCTTCAGAATAATAAGACTAGTACAAAACAAGCATTAGAACTCAAAATCAGGGCATGAATGATGAAATACGATTATGCAAAAAAGATGAAACAGTCAGACTTCTAATTACCAATTCTTGGTGCTATGGACGTGGAAAAGTGTTCAGTCAGGTTCAATGATGTCTTGGCAAGCTAATGGGATCAATATTCTCCTTTGAATCGTCCTCCAAGGCAGTTTTCAGTTTTTGATTTTTTTGACAAAAATGCCAACTTGGTTCTTGAGATGGGGCGCAGCTTAGAGGTTTTTTTGCATTAGGTTTGCATTAGTATATGTATGGGATCAGATTAGGGTTGAAAAATATGTCCAAAACCTTTTGCATTGATAGAATGAATATTTGATTTTCATGCATATTTTTCAAATCTTTTTCCATGTGATTCTGATGTCAATCATAGCCAATCTTCCCAATTTGAGTTGTGCACGAATCTTGAGTGAATCATGAGTGATTATACTGCATAAAAAGATTCATATACATTTGTTTAGTATTTTTTCCATATTTTAATTAATTAAATGAATTATTTGTAATTAAAAATTCAAATAAATAATAAAAATGATGAAATAAATCCACTTTGGGCCAAATGGTCGTGCATATGCTTTGGATGATGAATCTTGGAAGAAAATGTGGCCCATTAGCAATTTTAAGGCATTTGAAGCAAAGTTGACTTTTCAAAATACCCAAAAATTTCCCAACTTCCACAAGGCATATATTGCTCAATTTTTAAGCTTTGATCATGTTCTTGGACATTTTGGAAAGGTCTTGAAGTCCTATAACCAATGCCTTTGGTCCCATGTCATTTTGATTTACCAATCTCAAGTTATGGCCTTTGACTTAAAGTCCCTTTTTGTTGACTCTTGAAAATGACCTATAATGTTGAAATTTATAACTTTTTGTGAGAGCATTTCTTGTACTTGAAGTGTTAAGAGGAGTTGTAGGAAATGTCTTTCTCTTCAAAATGAGATTTGGATGGAATTTTTTTGATAAACCATGTGGAAGTTGTGCCTTGGTCAAGTTACAGTTGACTTTTTCAACTGTCCAAATATGGAAACTTTTGCATCATGAGACTTTTTGAGCCATGCCTTGAGAATCATGATCAAGAATTGATCAAATGATGTCTGTGGCTTCAAGATGAGATGTTAACAAAAATTTAAACTTTTGACTGTCAAATGACCATTTTGCCCCTGCAGTTGACTGCTGAGCAATTAGGGTTTTTGACTGTGCAATTTTTGTGCTGTAAGTCTTGAAACTTGGTATGAGGATGCTTGACCATATTTGTAGGCATGTGGGACTTGATTGGACCCTTGGAAACTTCAATTTCTTTACCAGAACCAAAACCCTAATTTTTTACTGTTAGGAGGCCCTTGAACTGTGCAACCCATGGGGAGATTTTGAAGCATGCTCTTTGCAATTCTTGAAGAATATGGGAGGGAAAATTTTGGGGTACAATAGTTGCCCCTGTTCAATCTTCTTAGACCTGAGGATGCAGATTGGCTGACGTGCCTTTCGTAATCCGAAGGTGGAAGATGATTGAACACTAGAGTGCCCAGAAATTTGCGCTCACATAGTAGTGTGATGATGGGAATGGGCTTATATATGCCATTTGGAGATTGATGGATAGGATGATGGGCTTATAGATGCCATGCTGAGAGATGATGGATGGTGGATGGGCTTATAGATGCCATCTGGATGTTGATCGCGTAAGAGATTCCTTAGCGAGAGCTTGCGTACCTGAAAAAGAAAAATGATTACCTGACCTGTTACAGGAGCTGGTCTTCAAACTCTTTGTGTAGATGTGTCCTGACTGGTCACAGGAGCTGGATCTGGAGCTTCAAACGGCGATGAATGAACCAGGGATGGTTACTACCTCAGCGGGATGGTGAGAGAACCTTAGATGATTACTACCTCAACAGGAACGCTGAGAGAACCTTGGACGATTACTACCTCAACAGGAACGTTGAGAGAATCTGGGGTGATTTAAACCTTAACAGTAGCGCTGAGAGAACCTTGGACGACTTCAACCTCAACAGGAACGCTGAGAGAATCTTGGGCGACTTCAACCTCAACAGTAACGCTGAGAGAATCTTGGGCGACTTCAACCTCAATAGTAACGCTGAGAGAATCTTGGATGTCTTCTACTGAGTCTTCATCAGGAAAATCTTTTAGGGGTCGATTTAACTGGACTAGAGAAGGCCTTTGACTGGATAAGAAACAGGAAAATATTAGGGTCGATTTAACTGAACCGGTCAAGGTCTTAGAATCTTCCACTGGATAAGAAACAGGGAGATCTTAGGGTCGATCTGACAGAACCAGAGAAGGCCTTTAACTGGATAAGAAACAGGAAAATCTTAGGGTCGATTTAACTGAACCGGTCTAGGTCTTGAAATCTTCAACTGGATAAGAAACAGGGAGATCTTAGGGTCGATCTGACTGAACCAGAGAAGGCCTTTGACTGGATAAGAAACAGTAAAATCTTAGGGTCGATTTAACTGAACCGGTCTAGGTCTTGAAATGTAGCTGAGAACTTTAACTAAATCTTTTCCTGAAAGGTGAAGGTCAGTCATATACAATGCACGATATGGATCAAGCAATGATGTTCTCAACATAAATGAGTTTGTGAGATATGATGCGTATATGCATGCTATAATGTATGGAAATGCGATATTTATGAATGTATGTTTTTCGTCTTAGGAAAATAAATCCTTGACGGGTGCCGGGAAGTCACTCCTGGGCTGATGTTGAAGAATAGATTTTTGCTTCTGCTGGGGATGATAGTTGCAAGAATACCGGTAGGAGAAGATAACTCCGTTGGGGGATAAACTTGGCGAATAGAACACTCTGCGGGGAGAAAAGTACTCTAACGATCTTGTTGGGGAGCAATACTCTGTGGGGATAGATACTTCACTGAGATTTGATGATAACTCCACTGGGGATACCATTGTTGTGTTGGAAGTGTTAGTAGACTTCGCTAGGGATAAGAAGACTTCGCCGAGGACGATCTTTCCGTGGCTTTTGGCTGAGGATAACCCAGTTATATCCTGGTAGGGAAATAACTCTTTGAATAAAGCCGGGGGATGCGTTCGTGCTCTGCGGGGGTAAGCTTCCAGAATCTACTGGGGATAAGCTTACTGCTCGGGGAGATGGATCCCAACTTTCCTGGGGAAACCTGGATTGGACTCTCCTGGGGAAATTTTGAACTGTAATTTTTGTAAGCTGAAAGAGGGAACCTATGTAGGGTTGCCTAATGATGAGCTCGTGTAAAACCGCATCCTTGAAAATAGAGGACCTGTGTAGGGTTTCTGGGTGACGAGTCTGTGTAAAACTACATTTGGAGTTTTGAGAAGGAAACCTGTATAAGGTTTACTGCTGACGAGTCCATGTAAAACTACGTCTGGAAAGAGATAACCTGTGTAGGGTTACTTCGGGATAAGTTCGTGTAAAACTTCTGGAGGAACCGGGGTAAGGTTACTTCGGGATAAGTCCGTGTAAGACTTCTGGAGGAACCGGGGTAAGGTTACTGCAGGATAAGTTCGTGTAAAACTTCTTGATGAACCGGGGTAAGGTCATCTTGAGATAAATCCGTGTAGGACTTCTGGAGGAACCGGGGTAAGGTTACTGCAGGATAAGTTCGTGTAAAACTTCTTGATGAACCGGGGTAAGGTCATCTTGAGATAAATCCGTGTAAGACTTCTGGAGGAACCGGGGTAAGGTTACTGCAGGATAAGTCTGTGTAAGACTTTGTCTGAAAGTTGAGAAGGGACCGGTGTAGGGTTGCCTGATGATGATCAAGTGGATGATTGTCCTGTTTGGTTTCGGATGTTAACCCACGATCTGGAATTTGTAAAGGTAGATGGTAATCATCTTTGTATTAACTTTTCATTGGTACTTTGGTTGACAGAGCAACTGGATCGCTTGGACGACTCATTACTGCCCCTGTTTCTGAGGTGAGGGGAGAAGATACCTTGTGGAGGTGCTGGATGACTGCCGATTGACAAACCTTCCTTTTGGTAGGCAAGTGACGAGATGCCGGGACATAGTCGTATGCTTTAATCCCTAACTTTTGCCTGGACCGCCCTTTCGGGTTTTCAGTCCACCGGGATACCCATTTTTGCCCAAGCCGTCTTTTCAGGTTTTCGACTTGCCGGGTGTACAGATTTTTCATTTCATCCCTTATTTTTGCCCGAACCCTTTTGGTTCGCCGGGAAGCCCTTATTTTTGCCTAGGTGTGTCAACCTAGCGGGTCTTTGATTATGCGCAGTATTTTTTCGACTATGTCCATGTTCTTAGAAAGTAGGGAGTTGCCCCTGTCAGAAGTGTTTTGCCGTGTGACCAGAAGATCTTCGTTTGATCGTCCAATGCCCCAAGTGATCCAGACTGGAGATTTTCCCCAGGCTATTTGGCATTTGAGAGATTCTCTGGATCTTGACTTAACTTCCCCAGATGGTAGACCATGATCATGCCGTGCCCCTTTATTGGAGATACTCTTGTTCATTAGACTTTCGTCATGCGAATTTCTCTGTTGTTCAAACAACTAGTCATATGCAAGCAATGTTATATTAGAAATACAAAGCTTATGTATGTCTTGAAGTTTTTTGAAAATGCATTTTTTAGTAAAAACAAGTGAATTTTGTAAACTGCGATGTCAACTCGTTATTTTACCGCAAGCCTTAAAGAGTCAGGATACCTTTCGCAACAGTATGCTTTCGAACTAACCCATGCTTCATCTAGGACTTTTAAGGGTTATAACGTGGCCTGGTTCATGGTTTTAAGAAACAAAGGATAAGGCTCAAAACGTATTTGTACCCACCCGCTCTTCGTGATGTTCTTCAAACCTATACTCAGCTGGTCGTGCGTTAGACCTTATTTGAGTTTTTGTCCTGATATTCCCGTGATGGTTCGGATGTTGATAGTTTATTTTGAATAGGCAGTCATTCCTTTTTGTTATTGAGGGTTTGTGTGACCTCTTTCCTTTTTTTTTTGATTTCGTTATCCCTGTTTTTTGCCTGAACTGTTTCTTTTATGATTACAGTCAGCGGGATGCCCCAGTTTTGTAAGTCTCCTTCATAGGTTTTGACTTATGGGTTTTTATTTTGAGAGATATAATGACTGCCTATCCTTATGATTATTCGAAATCATCACTATCTTCTTTTTTTTTGTAAGGACCTCTTTGGTGCCATTTGTTGTGCACCCGGATCAACTGAGAGAACTACCCTGCCCCAGGTTATGATAAAGGGTTTCAATTTTCGAAAAGAAAAACTCCTACTTCTTTGGCTCAGAGGGGTTGACGAGGGATTATCTTCCTTATAACTCCAGTGTTTAGGGATTGAAACAATGCCTGTACCTCATCAGTGGGGTCCGTTCAAAAGCATACTGTAGACTGCGGTATCGTTTTTGTCATCCTCCCTCAAGAGGCTTAGAATTTTAGATCAAGAGTTGACATCACAAAAAAATATGAAAGCAGCTTTAAGTATAGTACGCATAATTAATTCAAGATAGACATGTGTAATGCATTCATGAAGTAACAGAGTTTAACATGATAACTGTTTGTTTGAACAAGAGAAGAAAAATACAACTTGAATTCAAATGAACAAAAATCTCTCAATCCTAGCCATGTTTTGGCACAGGAGAAGTGGTCACGATGGGAGTCTCAGTAGGCTCGAATTCGATCTCCTTAGCGTCGATCATATTCTGGATCTTATACTTCAGCGCCCAACAGTCCTCAGTATCGTGCCCCGGGCTATCAGAATGATAAGCACACCTCGCCTCTGGGTTGTAGTTTGGAGAGGAAGTCTTGGGATTTGCAGGAGGATTGATCACCGTAATCAGTTTCATCTTCAACATATGCTGCAATGCTTGTGACCATGGCATGTTGATGTTGGTGAACTGTCTTTTAGGCTCGTCTGGCCTTCGCTGATTTCCCTTTGGTGGTTGTCGGCGTGGTGCAGAACCAGAGATCATGACTGCCCCTGCCTGTTGGTCACGACGACTCTTTTGACTGTATGCAGCATTAGATTCCTTCTTTCCCATGTAAGGCTTTTTGTGAGTATCGGAAGGTGTGGCCTCTTGAATCTTCCCGGCCTTGATACCAGCTTCAATTCTTTCCCCAGTCAGAATGAGGTCGGTAAACCCTGCAGATGAATTACCAATGAGATGATTGAAGAACGGCCCAGACAGGGTCCCCAAGAACATATCAACGAGTTCCCGGTCAGTTAGAGGTGGTTGTACCCTCCCAGCAAGGTCTCTCCATCTCTGCGCATATTCTTTGAAACCTTCTCCCGATCCTAACGACATACCCTGGAGTTGGGTACGTGTAGGGGCGAGGTCGGCATTATATTGATACTGCTTGTAAAAAGCAGTAGCCAACTCCTCCCAGTTACGAACCTTGATTCCATCCAGCTGATAGAACCATTCGAGATGAGTCCCCGAAAGACTCTCCTGGAAGAAGTGGATCCACAAGTTCTTGTCCACAGTGTATGGTTGAATCTTCCGCACATAAGATCTAAGATGCAGCCTGGGACAGGATGCCCCATCATACTTAGCAAAAGAAGGAACCTTGAATTTATGTGGGATCACCACACCAGAAGATAGACCCAGGTCTCCGAAATCCAACCCAGGAACTTGTTGAATTTCCATGGCATTCAGACGATCCTCTAGTTGTTTATACCGGTCCTCAGCTGGAGGGTGCTGCTCATCATTGAACTCCGTCTCGTTGTCAGAGTCCACTGGACTAGGCACCTCTCTCTCATGGTGACTGCCTTCCCCCACAGATGGAGTGGTCCTCTCAGCTTCATTCTGTAGTGTGTTCCCAGATCTGCGTCTAGGGTTGAACAAAACAGTCCTCTTGTTCTTCTTCTTCTGAATCAGAGTCTTCAATTCCTTTTGACCCTGGGCTAGACTCATAATCAACTCCTGGAACTGGGCATTCTGGGCCTGGAGGGCCTTGATAGTTTGTCCCTCGGATGATTCAGGATTCATGATGACTGCTGAAATAAACAACGAAGAAGGTAAGTGACCTGCAACAAGTGTACCTGTAATGCAATGATATGTATGATATGCATGCAATGTTTTCAAGGACCTCGCGGGGTAAACAAGAAAACTGTTAGAATTTGAATTTTGTAGCTTGATGGAAGGCACTGTATGTTGTTGAGAGTCCTTCTTCAAGGGTCAAAAGCTCACCATATCCAGTGGGTCATAGCCCCTGACAACCTAGTCTAGAGGAAAATAAATCCTCTTTGCCCCTTGTTGGGATAGTTGATTCACCATGACCTGCATCACAAGCCCTTGAGATCCTCGAAATGGATTAGTCCTTATGTAGGATGCATGCAATGGTATGATGTTATGATGTTATGCTATGCGTGGCGTAACATAGGTAAACCCTGTTATGGGTCCAGATTAAGGACTGTAAACAAAACCTGTGAGAAACTCAAGTGTCAGATAACAAGCATGTAAGTAGTCAAGTTTGAAGGAACACAAGTCACACAAAGAGCCCTTAGAGTTTAGGCCAGCATGAGGTCTGGTATTACCCTCTTGAAGTTGGTGGGCTCAAACCTGTCCTATCAAAGTAACCAGGTTCTAAGGGTCCCAATATCATTGGATTGCTTTCATTGTTCATCGTTTCTATTTAGCCACTGAACTGGCGACCGATATATTCCAAGAAAACAACCCTCAAATGAGTGTAGTATCGAGTATCAACCAACCTCGGACTGCACCAAAGTCAGTTATCTCACTACCCTAAAGAGGCCAATATGGTTCAATTAAGGTTCCTAAGGTCAGTTGATGCTTCACGACACCACGCGGCGGCCCCGTACTCTCCTTGACTGAACTCAAGGGTTACCGATACACACCAAAGTGCCACATCAACGTAGCAGACTGCTTCAACCATGTCGGTATACCCCGCACAGTTCCCTCACAACCTTGTTGCTACTTTCTAAAAAGGTATCCCCAGATCCGAGTTAGGATCCATAGAACTCCCAAGACAGTCCCACAATTTAAAGCAAGCAAATCAATGCAATTGAAACCACAGTTATGAACTAACCCTAAGGTACACCTCACTTTATAATTTTCTCCCCAGCAGAGTCGCCAGTTCTGTGATCGGTGGATCTGGAACTGACTGTTTAACGCTGGTTCGCGAAATGTCGCGGAAGCAAGAGTCGCCACCGTCTTTTATTTTTCTCCAACACGGAAAGGACAAAAGCACAGAAAAATTCCTTATTGAGATTAGTTCTCGGTTCGGGAGGTAGATTTATAGAAAGGGAAGGTGTTAGCACCCTTTCTATCCATGGTTATCCATGGGCTCTTAGATACTTGCTCATTTGTGTTTTCAAAGTGTTTGTTTGCTTTTCAAGGTGAGTGGGTTTGAAAAAGTTTCGTTTAAAATTTCAGTTCGACTCTTGTATCAGTCCTCAATAGTGTTTGAAAAGTTGTTTTTGAAAGCTTTTTGAAAAGTGTCGGTGTGAAAAGAAGTTTTTGATTTGTTTTGAATTAGAGCAAGTATCTAGAGTCGTCTACCTACCCTAAGGAATTCGTCTGTGTAAATGTCCTTAAAGTAGTGCCATCCCACCATTGAGAGGTAGGTAGCACCACCGTTGGAGGTGTTCGGGTCAATTCGAAGGTTCGGGACATGGTGATCACCGGAGCAATGGGAAGACACCTTAGAAGCTACCCTCATGCCAGGTTCCTGGATCATGAGGACTTACTAAAATGTCCTCTACTCGACGATCACCTTTCGAGGGGCAAGGCAACAGTGAGACGTACCCTAGGGGTGGTGTGTGATTTGTGTGTCGTTTTCAGATATTTTATCTTGTCATGTATTGGTGATCTACGCGTCTCTTTTATTGTAACATTCATTCTTTCATGCAGTTAACAATTTAAAGGATGCGAGAATTAAAATTCCTACGCTATTACAAAGGCGCGGGTCCACATCGCCAAATTTAATCCAGGACCCGATTTAAAATAAAATAAAGTGCGAGAAATATAAATGTCTAATTTACATGGCTTCGGGAGAATTACATGAATATTATACGAAAGGAAATAAATGCGCGAAACGAACTAATAATCGAAAGCGAGGGCGTTGGACCCTTTTTAATGAAATTAAATTACGATTAACAAATTAATTAAATTAAAATAAAAAAGAAAATATTTTTTGGAGTTTTTTGGATTTATGGATTTTTTAATAAGAATTAATGGAATTTAAAACCTAATTCTAGCTATTTTTAATTTATTAAAAAAAACATGTTAAAGTTAAACCTAGAATTAACTTAATTATTTAATACAATTTTATTTACAAAAATAATAATTAATAATTAATATGGTGAAAAAGGCAAAAGGATAAAAATAATCAAAACCCTAATTCTACAATTTTTTAAGTTTATTAAGAAAATGTTAAAATTAATCCTAGAATTTAAAAACTAAATTAATTGATACAATTTATTTACAAAGATATTAAAATAAATATATTTTAATTTTTTATGACTTTCTGATTTTTTGTTATCTTTTTATATTATGAAAATATTAATTTATGCATTAAAAAGAAATAATCAAATTAAAACAAATAAAAATAAAATAGGGGAAAAAGAAAGGAAATGCAAACCCTTGGGGGTGTTGACCCCAGTTTGGAGGTGTTGTCTCAGCAATTAGGCCCAATAAACCCTTGGCCTTGTTGACTTTTCATGCTGGCGTGTGGCTTCGTTGACCAACGCACATGGTACTCTTCAGATCAGGGCCTTTGGTTGGATCTTAGTGGGCGCGTGGCACGTCAGATTATGGGGCTGCATGGTATACCTCAGGGAACGAGCTACATAGAAACACGTTTAGAAGAAAAATATGGAATAAAGAAGGGGGACCTGGGGTTCGAACCCAGGTCCCAGAGATTACCAAATGCCTTGTCCACCAACGGAGCTGTTAACGCGCGTTGTACATAGAATAGCAAATAAATAATATAAGAGAAAATTGGTTAATGGCCTAGAAATAACAAAAACGCGCGCTGAATTCAAATTGTTCAATCACCGCTCGCCACATAATCTTCTTATTCGTTGTCCCTGAAACAAAAAAGAAGTAGCGGGGGTTTTAAACCCCCCCAAAATGCAGTCTTTTCAAAAATAGCGAATAGCCCATATGGCTATATAAATTAGGCGCGACTGGTATGCTAAGTTCGTCCAAGCGTCCTGAGTTTAGCCATGGTACTGGGATATCCTAATTTTACAGTATACATAAACGCCCAATTTGGAGCTTGAGGAACCCTAGCGAGCTTCCATGGTGATTTCGCGTATAGGCAAGCAAAACTCAATTAAACAATATGGTTAGCTTCAGAATAATAAGACTAGTACAAAACAAGCATTAGAACTCAAAATCAGGGCATGAATGATGAAATACGATTATGCAAAAATGATGAAACAGTCTGACTTCTAGTTACCAATTCTTGGTGCTATGGACGTGGAAAAGTGTTCAGTCAGGTTCAATGATGTCTTGGCAAGCTAATGGGATCAATATTCTCCTTTGAATCGTCCTCCAAGGCAGTTTTCAGTTTTTGATTTTTTTGACAAAAATGCCAACTTGGTTCTTGAGATGGGGCGCAGCTTAGAGGTTTTTTTGCATTAGGTTTGCATTAGTATATGTATGGGATCAGATTAGGGTTGAAAAATATGTCCAAAACCTTTTGCATTGATGGAATGAATATTTGATTTTCATGCATATTTTTCAAATCTTTTTCCATGTGATTCTGATGTCAATCATAGCCAATCTTCCCAATTTGAGTTGTGCACGAATCTTGAGTGAATCATGAGTGATTATACTGCATAAAAAGATTCATATACATTTGTTTAGTATTTTTTCCATATTTTAATTAATTAAATGAATTATTTGTAATTAAAAATTCAAATAAATAATAAAAATGATGAAATAAATCCCCTTTGGGCCAAATGGTCGTGCATATGCTTTGGATGATGAATCTTGGAAGAAAATGTGGCCCATTAGCAATTTTAAGGCATTTGAAGCAAAGTTGACTTTTCAAAATACCCAAACATTTCCCAACTTCCACAAGGCATATCTTGCTCAATTTTTAAGCTTTGATCATGTTCTTGGACATTTTGGAAAGGTCTTGAAGTCCTCTAACCAATGCCTTTGGTCCCATGTCATTTTGATTTACCAATCGCAAGTTATGGCCTTTTACTTAAAGTCCCTTTTTGTTGACTCTTGAAAATGACCTATAATGTTGAAATTGATAACTTTTTGTGAGAGCATTTCTTGGACTTGAAGTGTGAAGAGGAGTTGTAGGAAATGTCTTTCTCTTCAAAATGAGCTTTGGATGGAATTTTTCTGATAAACCATGTGGAAGTTATGCCTTGGTCAAGTTACAGTTGACTTTTTCAACTGTCCAAATATGGAAACTTTTGCATCCTGAGACTTTTTGAGCCATGCCTTGAGAATCATGATCAAGAATTGATCAAATGATGTCTGTGGCTTCAAGATGAGATGTTAACCAAAAATTTGAACTTTTGACTGTCAAATGACCATTTTGCCCCTGTAGTTGACTGCTGAGCAATTAGGGTTTTTGACTGTGCAATTTTTGTGCTGTAAGTCTTGAAACTTGGTATGAGGATGCTTGACCATATTTGTAGGCATGTGGGACTTGATTGGACCCTTGGAAACTTCAATTTCTTTACCAGAACCAAAACCCTAATTTTTGACTATTAGGAGGCCCTTGAACTGTGCAACCCTTGGGGAGATTTTGAAGCATGCTCTTTGCAATTCTTGAAGAATATGGGAGGGAAAATTTTGGGGTACAACATCCATGAAAACCCTAAGTTGGATAGACTGATAAGAAAAAGTCTGTTTGACTGATTCTTACGCCAATCTGAAAAGTCAGGGAAAACCCGAAGCTGTGATTTCTTGTGAAAAAGAGAAGGGCAAATTTTGGGGTACAACAGTTGCCCCTGTTCAATCTTCTTGAACCTGAAGAGTTAGATTGGAAAGTTTGCCGTTCGCGACTCGAAGGTAAAAGGAGATTGGACACTAGAGTGCCCAAAAAAATTTGCACTCGTCAAAGCGTAGTTTGAGGGAATGGGCTTAAAGATGACATTTGGTGATTGCTGGTTGGAGGATGGGCTTAGAGATGCCATCTAGAAATTGCTGGTAGGAGAATAGGCTTAGAGATGCCATCTGGAAATTGCTGGTAGGAGGATGGGCTTATAGATGCCATCTAGAGATGTGACAAAATCCTGTCGGGGGATGGGCTTAGAGATGCCATCTGGAAATGTTTGTTGAACTGTATGTTGTTGATGGGTGGGTGAGTATCAGGAAGGTATCCATGTTTTGGAACATCTCTGAACTGGGGGTCTGAATAAGCAATAGATTGACATCCGTATCTGGAAGCATCCGTAAACTGTTTTCAAAAGTTGCATCTGAACAAGCGATAGATTAACATCCGTATCTAGAGAACCCGTAAATTGTTTTCAGAAGTCTTGAAGTTGAATAAGCAATAGATCAGCATCCATGTTGGGAAGCGTCCGCGAACTATTTTCAAAAGTTGAGCCTGAACAAGCAATAGATTAACATCCGTATTTGGAGAATCCGTAAACTGTTTTCAGAAGTCTTAGAATCTGAATAAGCGATAGGTTAACATCCGTGTTTGGAAAACCCGTAAACTGTTTTCAAAAGTCTTGAAATGGAGAAGGAACCGGTGTAGGGTTTCCTGATGAGGAGGCCGTGTAAAACTGCATCTGGATGAATCTGGAATAAGTATCAGAATGTCGCCAAATCTGGGTCACATCTGAACTATTTCTAGAAAGAATCTCGGAAGATGATGATCTTTGTTTGTTGACTGATCTTTCCTGAAAAGGTAAAGAGTTAGTTGTATGCAATGTCATGATGCATGATGCAATGTATGTTATATCAATGTTTATGAATGTGATGAATGCTCATGTAAGCTGATAAGCTGTCTTGCTGAGGATAGATGAATCCTGGATGGCTGGAGATAAAAGAATCTTGACTGCTGTCGGGGAAAGTGAATCCTTGACTGCTGTAGGGGAGGGCAAGAATCTTTTGATCGTTGAAGATGAGAAGTCTTGGGACCACTGTTGGGGAATCAGGAGCTTGGGTTGTATGCCAATCTACTGGGGATTCCTGTCTTGAGGAGATCTTCACTGGAGAATATTTGAATAATTTGTGAGGAACTGAGAATGAGAGTCTTCATTCAGCTTGGGGATTGATAGTTGGAAGTTTTAGCTCCGCTGGGGATTGCAAGAATCTTTTGATTGCTGCAGGTGTTGATCTGGGATCTTGAAAAGGTTGGTCAAGGGGATACTGTTCTGGCTGGTTTCAGGTGTTGATCTCTGACCTGAGAAAGAAAGATAGTTTTCCTGGCTGGTTTCAGGTATTAATCCACAATCAGTCGTCCACAGATATTTTCCTGGCTTGCTACAGGTATTAATCTAGAACTTAAGAAAGATTGGTCAACGATGAGAGCCTTCATTCTTGAGAGAAAACAGATTTTCAGTTGTCTGTTATCTTGTTGGTGGTTGTAATTTCCAGCAGGTGATGAAGGAAATTTTGACGATTACTACTCCAAAATATGAAGGAACCTTTGATGATTACTACTCCAAAAGATGAAGGAACCTTGATGATTACTACTTCAAAAGATGAAGGAACCTTGATGATTACTACTTCAAAAGATGAAGGAACCTTGATGATTACTACTTCAAAAGATGAAGGAACCTTGATGATTACTACTTCAAAAGATGAAGGAACCTTGATGATTACTACTTCAAAAGATGAAGGAACCTTGATGATTACTACTTCAAAAGATGAAGGAACCTTGATGATTACTACTTCAAAAGATGAAGGAACCTTGATGATTACTACTTCGAAAGATGAAGGAATCTTGATTTGTCGATCAATCTGCATATGTTAAGAATGCTGTTGAAATGTAATTTATTCTGGAGAATAAATCCTTGACAAATGTTGGGGAAATAAACCCATGACTGCAGGTCTGCTAGAGAGGTTTCATCACTGCCCCCAGTATCAGATGCATGTGATATTGCCAGGAAACTTGGACTGTTCGTAACCCTTGAGATTGACATTCGAATGCCCCAAGCGATGGTAACGGAGACTTGCCCCAGGTTAATCTGCAATTAAGAGATTTTGTTGAAACCTTGACTGTACTGCCCCAGGCGTGCTGGATGGTGACATGTCAAGCCCCCTTGTTGATAGGAGATTTGTCAATGGAGGTGTCATCCTTTTTGAAGTGATTTTACTCACTGAGAGGGCTTTCGTTCATCGGATATTCATTGTATGAATTTCTCTGCTGTCAAACAAATATCCAAATGCAAACAGTGATATTCAAGCAATGCAAAGTTTATGTTTGTCTCGAAGTTTTGAAAAATGCATTTTTTAGCAGAAAACTTTTTGTAAGACAAATTCAACACCAGATTTTATAGCAAAGCCTTACAGGAGTCAGGATACCTTTTGTAACAGTATGATTTCGAACTAACCCATGCTTCAATTAGGATTTTTGAAGGGTTGTAACGTGGCTTGGTTCACAGTTTAAGAAACAAAGGATAAAGGCTCAAAGTATATTTGTACCCACCCGATCTTCGTGATGTCCTTCAGTCCTAAACTCAGTTAATTGTGCGTCGAACTCTGTTCGAGTTTGGAACGACTTTTTGGTGATGGTTCACACCAATTGAATTTTGTGGGAAGGAATTCATTTTTGCAACATTTTTCATGTTGTTTAAGGATTTGTAGTGACCTCGTTCTTTCGATTTGTTATCCCTAACTTTTGCCTGACTGTTCCTGTTTTTGAGATTACAGTCAGCGGGATGCCCCAGCTTTCTTAAGCCTCCTTTATAGGTTTTGGCTCAGTGGGCTTTTCTCTTTTGAGAGGTAATGACTGCCTATGAGATAAGGAACCATCACTGTCTTTTGATTCCAAAGGAATGTCTTCTTTTCTTTTTGATGTCATTCGTTGTGTTACGAACTGAGAGTTTGCGACTTCAATGCGCATCTTTTTTTGAATTAACTAAGAGACTACCCTGCCCCAGGTTTAAATCAAAGGTTTCAATTTGTTTAGAACAGAAAACTCCTACTTCTTTGGCTCGAAGGGGTTGACTAGGGATTATCTTCCTTATAACTCCAGTGTTTGGGAATTGAAAGAAATGCATGTACATCATCAGCAAGGTCTATTCAAAAGCATATTGTATGAGATTATGGTATTGTTTCGTCATCCTCCCTCTAAAGGCTTGTAGCTTTTTATCAAGAGTTAAATGTCATAAAGAAAGTAGAAAGCATAGTTCAAGTGTAATGAAAATGAGTGGATCAAATCAAGACAAACATATGCAATGCATTAATGAAACAAAGTTTGACATTAATAGATAATTGTCTGAATAACAAAAGATATTACAACTTTGAAAATTCAAATGAAAGAAAGACGCTCTCAATGATTTGGCATAGTAGCAGTGATCACACTTGGAGTCTCCGGAGGGTCAAAACTTGATCTCCTCGGCATCAATCAAGTCTTGAATTTTGTTCTTCAGGGTCCAATAGTTGCCAGTGTCATGTCCAGGACCATGGGAGTGATATGCACACCTTTCACTCGGGTTATACTTGGAAGAGGAAGTATCAGGATTTTGAGGAGGATCCTTTAGTGTGATTAGCTTCAACTTCAGCAAATGTTGTAATGCTTGAGACAAAGGCATGTTGATGTCAGTGTACTGCCTTTCTTGATATCTTACCCTACGCCTCTTGCCCCGTTTTTGTTGAACAGGCGTGGGATCAGAGATCAGGATTGCCCCTACATGTTGACCATGACGACTCTTTTGACCAGTCACTGCATTGGACTCTTTCTTCCCATTGTAGGGAATTTTCTGAGCATCAGAGGGTGTAGCTCCTTGGATCTTTCCACTTTTGATGCCAGCTTCGACCCTTTCGCCGGTCAGTATTAGCTCGGTGAACCCAGCTGAGGAGCTTCCTATTAAGTGATTGAAGAAAGGCCCTGTCAAAGTTCCCATGAAGATGTCAATCAGCTCTCTGTCAGTTAAAGGAGGTTGCACCCTACCAGCCAGATCTCTCCACTTTTGGGCATATCCTTTGAAGCTCTCGTCAGGACCCATGGTCATGTTCTGTAATTGGACACGAGTAGGTGCAAGATCAGCATTGTACTGATACTATTCATAAAAAGCAACAGCTAAGTCCTTCCAGGTGTAGATGCGAGAACTCTCCAATTGATAGAACCACTCGAGTTGAGCCCCTACCAGGCTTTCTTGGAAGAAATGGATCCAAAGCTTTGGATCAGTTGTGTATGGCTGAATCTTGCGGACATAAGATTTTAGATGTATCTTAGGGAAAGAGACTCCATCATACAGGGCCAAGGTAGGGACTTTGAACTTTGGCGAAATGACCAATCCAGGAACCAAACCCACGTCTCCCAAATCCAAGCCAGGTATCTGTTGAACCTCCATAGCATTGAGGCGATCCTCCAACTGTTTGTACTTGCCATCAGCGGAAGGATATTGTTCCTCAGAGTAGTCAGCTTCAACAATCTCCAAATTGTGGTCTTCTTCAAGAATGGCCCCCTTGTCTTTGAGAAGGAGAGCTTTCAGCTCCTCTTTCCCTTTACCCATAGCCAGAAGCATTTGCTGGAATTGAGCGTTTTGAGCTTGGAGATCTTTCACCGTTTGTTCCATATCCATCTTACTGAAATAAACAGTAAGAAGATAAGGAAACCTATATGGGAGAAACCTGTTATGCAATGATATGTATGATATATGTATGCAATGTTTTCAAGGATCTCTTGGGGTAGACACAAGAGAATGTTAGAGGTTTAACTTTGATCTTTTATTGGAGAACTTTGCACCGGTGGATGTCTTTCTACGAGAATCAAGCTCACCATGTCAAGTGGGTCATAGCCCCTGATTCAAGTTGTTGCACTTGATCTTTGATGGCATTTGTTTAGAGGAGAAACCTCTTGCCCCTTGGTAGTCGTCTGGTTCAACGTAACCCTGCATCAAAAGAACCCTCGAGATCCTTGAAATGGTTATTGAAAATGCTATGGTATGATGCCATGATGTTATGTACATGTATGCAAAAGCAAGTAAGTGTATATACAGCTAATCATATTCACACGAAGCAAAACAAGTCCTTAGGTTTAGGCTTGCACGGGGTTTGTAGGTAAGTACCCTCTTGAAGTTAGTTGGCTCATCCTGTCCTAAAATAGAAACCGGGTTCTAAGGAGCTCAATATCATTGGATTATTTTCTGTGTTCATTGTTTTGGTTTAGCCACTTAACTGGCGACCAAAATATTCCAAGAAAACAATCCTCAATGAGTGTAGTATCGAGTATCTACCAACTTCGGACTGCACCAAAGTCGGTCATCTCACTACCCCTAAAAAGGCTAAGATGGTCAATTAAGGTTCTAAGAGTTCGTTAGTGCTTCATGACATCACTCAGCGGCCCCGTACTCTCCTTGATTAAACTCAAGGGTTATCGGTACTCACAAATATGTCACACTAACATAGCTTACTGCTTCAACCATGTCGGTATACCCCGCACGGTTCCCTCACAGTTTTATTGCTATTTACCTAAAAAGGTGCCCCCAAATTCGGGTGTAGGATTTACAACAAACCTAAACAAGGACCCAAAAAGTAAAGCAATCAAGGCAATCAAAGCAAGAATGTAAAGGTGATATAAACCCTAAGGTAACCCCACTTTTAAGTTTGTCCCCAGCAGAGTCGCCAGTTCTGTCATACGGTGGGAGAACTGACTTGAGTTTTTGCGTTTTGTATTCGCACTTGTTCGGTTTAGCAAGAGTCGCCACCGAATTTTTATTTTATCCTAAAGGAAAGGTTAAAAAAGCACAGGAAAAACCTTTGAGATGTTTTCGTGGGTTCGGGGGGTAGATTATGAAAAGGGAAGGTATTAGCACCCTTTTCATCCATGGTTATCCATGGGCTCTTAGTTACTTGTTTTAGATCACTTGCCTTTGATTTTCAATTGCTTGAAATGGTGGTGTGTGTGTGTGGTTTTGAAAATGTTTTGAAAAAGATGCCTTGTCTAGGCAACCCTTGTAACAATTCTTTACTCGAATGTTTTACAAAGGTGTTTGTCTTTTTGAAAAGATGTTTCAAGGTTTTGAAAGTTTGTTTTTGAAAGTGTTGTGGAGTGTGTTTTGAAAGTAGGAAAGTGTGTTTTGCAAGTTTGATCAAGTAACTAAAAGTTTTCTACCCCTAAATTTACTCAAATATTTTTCTCATGTTCTAACCCTTTTAACAGTTTTGTTCCACCATTGTATTTGGTGGACAATCTTGTGTTAGGATGTTAACGGGACAGGCGCGGGTCATCGTTTAGACCATGAATGCAATGGTGCCAAGTGTCTTTGGCAATTTTCTTGCAGGGACTATGATCATTTTGTAGGCAACTTCGAAAGCGTCATCGAGGGACTATGATCATTTGATTTGTTTTTGTTTTGCCAAAGAAACTCAACATGCAACATGGCCCATTTTGGAAGGCAACAAGCGGGATTACCCTAGGGGTGCAAGTGTGAATTGTGTATTGATTGTCATGCATTCGTCTTGTATTAGGTTATCTAGCGGTTGATTTTAAATCTTCGCATACAAACCCTAATTACTATACAGTATATAGAAAGCGATAAATTGTAGGAATTTAAAGTCTAAGCTATTACAAATAAGTATCCGGGATGGGGGTACAAATATTTTCAAATGGGGATGAGACTTATTAGGAGAGTAGTGTCCAAATAATATTTACAACCAAATCGAATCGCATTCTCAAATGTAATGTATATCAATGTATAGGAATCAAAGAGAAATAAAATGTGTATTGTAAAATGCGTATGTGATTTATTTACAAGTGATAAAAGTATGTTAACTTAATGCAATATTAAGTATTTTATTTATCTTTGGATTTTTGTTGATTATATACAAACAAAAGATTTAATAAAAGAAAAGAAATGTTTTGATTTTAAGAAAAATTAATGCTTATGTATTTTAGTTTATATACAAAAGTTTTAATTAAACAAAATGCTAAACTTAATAAACCTAAGTTTTATACCTTTCTAATTGTTCTAAAATAAAATTAGAAAAAACATTCTAAGGAAATTTTGTATATGAAAAAGGTTAATATGTGTTATTTTTATTTACAAAAATATTAATTTAGATTATGTATAAAAATGGTTAATATGTTATTTTTATTTACAAAACAAATTATGTTATATAAAAGGAAAATAAAAAAAGAGTATTAGTTTAAAAAGTAAAAAAAAAAAGGAGTGAATGGGCTTAAGGGGAAAGCTGGGCCCAAACAAAAGAA
This sequence comes from Vicia faba, assembly GCA_948472305.1. Lineage (NCBI taxonomy): Eukaryota > Viridiplantae > Streptophyta > Magnoliopsida > Fabales > Fabaceae > Vicia > Vicia faba. Next base: position 620,229,351 of record OX451737.1, read on the forward strand.
ATAAACAGAAGAAGAAATGGGGGGTGCACGCCAGTTTGCATTGGGCTTAGGCAGTTTTTGTGGGGCAAGGCCCAGCGCGTTTGATAATTGTTTTAGGGTTCAATGGGTTTTGCCTCATAACTAGGGTTTGTGTGGACAAACGGCGCTCTCATCTTCGTCTTTGTTCTTCGCCTCTTCAAGCTTTCTGAACGCCTCCGCCTGTGGCCACCAGGCGCCACCGTCCGTATCTTCCTCCCTCCATGGATTACTCAGGCAGTGATGACACAATAGGTATGTGATTTCTGTCTTAACGCGTCTTTTAGGGCTTCAGTTCATGCATGTTTTTAACTTTTTCATGTCTTGATTCTTTGATTATTATTTGCTTCTTGTGAGGTGTGAAAAGAAAAAGGAAGAGATACTACCTTTGGGATTCGTTGCTTGGAGAGGAGGAGAGGTGGACTTGGAGGCGTGTCTCAGGCGGCCAGGCGGAGGGAGTATGAAGTTGTGAGCTTTGGAAATCTGGTATTCCTGGTATCTTTCTTTTATGGTTTTATGATGATATCCCTGAAAACCTTTGCCTATTTGCTTCTTTTCCTCTTCTTCTGTTTGCCTCTGAATCTGAGAAATGTTGATGTTGTTGAACCTTGTAGTTCTGATACTGATGCTCTTGATGATTTTTGATATCTGAGTATGTTTATGCTATTGTTAGCCCAATGATGAGGTTGCTCTGAGGGCTTTGTTGGTTATTGCTTTGATTCTTCTGAGTTTGCCTATTGTTGGACCCTGTGATGAGCATAGCTCTGAGGGTGTTGGGATTCTGTTTGAATAAAGGCTTATGCAGGTTGAAGCTTTAGTTTGTAAGCTTGTTTTTGGTGTAGGCTTTTTGATGAAGGTTGGTTAGGTTTGCTGGTTTGATGTATTATGCAGGTTTCAGGCTTATGTAGAGGTTTGTTGTTTGCTTCTAGTTTGAATAGCTTGAAACAGGCTTATTGTCTTTTTGAGGCTTGTATATTGCAGGAGGTGTTAGGCCTGAAAGGCTTTCGATATTGAGTTTGTTTGCTTATTAGGCTGTGGCTTTTATTTGTTAGAGGCTTGTGGTTGCAAGCTTCTGGTTTGGTATTTTGAATCACAGGTTTGGATGGCTTGTATCTGGAGCAGGTTAGAGGCTTGAAGCTTGTGTTGGAGGCAGGCTCTTGTTTGTGTTCTATAACAGTTTGTAGTTTTAGGCTTTTTTGTTTGAGATTACAGGTTGGGAGCTTGTGTATTCTTTGTGATATTCTGCCTCCTTTTCTACTGTGTTCTGATAACTTGTTTTATATCTCTTGCCTAAGCCCTGTAAGCCTTCCCTTTCTCTCTCTCTTTTCTCTCTCCACAGAGTAAGCATATTATATTGCTTTAAACTGTACTTTTTGCTCTAAAAAAGTGCTGGCCTTGAAAATGATGAACAATATTTGAAATGTTTGCTTGCATTTGTATCTTTCCTCTGCACATTCCAGATTTCCTGCATATTGTGTACTTCTTAATATCTTTTTGACAGCCTTATGATAGCTTTTGGACAGTTGGTTGACATTGGACTTGGTTTGCCATGTGCAGTTCAGTTTGCCTTGGTAATTTGGTTGGTTTGCAATTATGCTGCTTGTTCAATTTGCCTCTTTGGTTGACAATTTGGATTTATGCAGTATTGTAGCTTTGTGCATTTCATATTTTTTGCAAGCATATTTCTATCCCTATTTGTGAACCAAGAGTTTTCTTGTGATTTGCAGAGAGGGTAAATAAACTGATTCCGGCCAGTCACTTTTAATGATGAGCTTTAAATTAACTGTCTGCCTTTGATTTCATCTCTATTTGACTTCTTTTTCCTTTTTTTTTGTTTTTGCAGATGAAAGTCAGTTGGGCAATGGGGAGCATCAGTAGAAGATGAAGACTTAGGACAATTAGGACGCAATTTTATTTTACTTTTAATCATTGTAATAAATATTATTATAAATACTTGTAAATAATTACTGTATTTAAATAACATTTGTACAAATAATTAAAAATAAATAAAAGTCTTTTTATTGTCAAATATCTCTTTTATTTCAACTGTCTATTTAATTATTTAAGCTTTCTTGAATTAAAATAACTGGAAGTAGATCCAATTATTCTAACTTAGATAAAATAAATAATTAACAAACACTGTAGTCTTGCAATCAATAATAAACCCGGCGTCCCAATTAAACATAAGCAATGCACAGTTAATCAAACAAACGTCCACATGTCTTTTCTTTTACTGATTATACCAAACACTGCAAGTTCTCAATCCAAATGCCTCATCTCATATCCCAGAGTAACTTGAAAAGAACTATAGAATTAATTCTTTCTGAGAATGCGCGTACAAAACCTAGTTCTTGATTTATTGTCAAAGAAGCGCCTGTTTGATCAAACCCTGAGCCAAACTCAACTAAACCCTAATAATCTGCTTGAACTGTTCCAGAGTCCATGAAAACCCTAATTTGGATAGACTAATAAGAAAAAGTCTGTTTGACTGATTCTTACGCCAATCTGAAAAGTCAGGGAAAACCCGAAGCTGTGATTTCTTGTGAAAAAGAGAAGGGCAAATTTTGGGGTACAACAACTTCCTTCGAGCAACCTGCTTCGATCCACCTCTAAACCCTTCGGTTGTACCCCAAAATTTTCCCTCCCATATTTCTCAATACATTTCAAGTGAGATCCTCAAATTGCTCAAGGAAGTCCAAGAGTTGACCAGAAAAATTCTCTCCTAAGGTAGTCTACCTCAAATTAGGGTTTCAGTTTGCATCAATATGTTTGAATCAAAAGGGTCCAAAATGCTCATTATTGTCCTAATATGTTCTCAAGATCATCCATGTCAAGTTTCAAGCCTTGCAGAGAAAGTTTGCTCAGTTAATTGCTCAAAGGCCTGAAAATCGACTATGTTATGGCAAATGTCAACTGTGGTCCACATGCAGTCAAACTTCAAGATTTTAGGTCAACATTCTCATTTTAAAGTATTATTCATCATTTGATCAAGGGTTGATCATGATTCCTCAAGGATTTCTCACAATTCATCAAAACCCAAAAGTTGCTAAATTAGGGTTTTGCAAGAAAAGTCAACTCAACTTTGACCAAGCATAACTATCTCATACTTTATCAGAAATGACCCATCCAAAGCTCATTTTGATGAGGATGTAATTCCCTACAATCTATCTTCAGGTCCCAAATTCGAAATATGCACTCACAAGAAGATATGAATTTGGACATTATAGGTTATTTTGAAAAGTCAACAAAAACACCTTTTTTTGTCAAAGCTTCATACATGAACATGGAATACTCAATTGAGATGAGACCAAAATGTTTGCTTAGAGGATATCCTAAGCTTTCTAAAAAGTCCAAAACACATCTCTAGGGTCAAAATTGAAGGAGTTATGCATTGGCAAAGTTGACCATTTTTGCAAAATTGCCAAAAGTCAAAAGTGGCCAAAATTGCAATTTATGTCCAATGGGCCCAACGTTTTGTGCTTGTATTGAGTTTGTAACATGGTCCAAGACCCATGATCCTTCCCACTTGCCTTTATTTTATTTTTGTCATTTATTTTAATTTTATTTCGATTAAATCAAATAAAATCAAAATAAAATCATGAACATATCAAAACTAATCAAAGCTTGAGATTTTGTGCATGTTTAGGTCTCTTATACAGCTGGGAAGAGAATTAAATCGTGCAAGGCTTGTTTGGACAGAAAAAGATTGAATTTTTTTATGTTTTGGAAAGATTTGATGCAAGGGTGAATCAATTATCAAATCTTCATAATTGCAAGGATTTGATGCAAACTTGTAACCCTAATGCACTCTATGATATATATTGAATAAGTCCAAAGCAAAAGAACAAGGATTGGAGGCGTGCAAAGGTGGAAACAAATATCAAAATTTCAAAGGAAAAGTGGTAATCTGATCTCATAGTTTCAAGCTTCCTCAAGCCATTCCAAGCACGCCATTCATTTTCTGGACATCCAGGGACCTTATTCCAATCACTAGTAAGCCTCATACCATCCTAAAACGCATTGTAAGCATCTCACGACATTGATACATTCTTGAAATTGAATATCATGATTTTGCCATTTGTAGCATGATTTCTTTACATATTCTTGATCACTGAATCATTTGTAAGCTATTGGTTATGTTCAATTGCATTTTTATTGATTGTAGAGCAAGATACCATAGTTAGGGTTCTTGGCTCGTTTTTGGGGATTTTTGTTACAGGAACAATTAGCCATGAAGAGTGGTACCATGATGCTCGTGAGGCTACCATGAGTTGATTGGTACCACTGGAATTGATTTATCATGCTTGCACAGAGTTTTGGAAGATCACAGGGCTGTACCTATGCCCTTTTATCCGTAGCTAAAAGTTTCCAAACTTTTAGCAACGAAAGGAGGTAGAAGATGATGGTGTGGCACCCCCTGACTGGCCCATTCAAACTTTGCGTGTTTTAATATATTATTTTGCCTTTTTCCAATATAATATTTTATTGTTATCCCATATACAAACATGCACGCTAGCTCAGTTGGTCAGGAAGCGCTTGGAAGAGCCAAAGGGCCTGGGTTCGATTCCCAAGTCCCTTATATTTGTTCAATGCTATTTTATTTTACATGATCAGGTGTACAAGCTTCCAGGACATCCACTGTGCACTATCAAGATCTCATCATCTAGGCCACCAGCAAGCTAGATCCAAGGGCCATCCTTCGGAGGTTCACAATGCACCATAGTCAAGCATGCAACATAGGATTGGAAAGGTCAACGTGGGCCAAAGAATTTTGGGCTCATAATTGCAACTCAAACCCCCCTCCATTGCTACTAACACTAGGCCCATTTCTTTATTTTTCTTTTCTATTTCTTTTATTTAATTAATTATATTGATTATTTTCTAACATAAAATTAATTCTTTTTTACAAAAAAAAACTCATAAAATCAATTTCATTAAATTAGAATTTAGGTTTTTTTATATATTTTGTCAAAATTAGTTTAATATTAATTTAATTTAATTTTAGGGTAATTTTAACCTTTTTGTAAATAACTTAAAATAAATTAGAAAATTAGGGTTTGTTTGATTTTATTTTTATTTTATTTTCTTAAAATAACAAAAATATAAAAATAGGTCAAATTAATTACTTTTCTCAAATGAAATTAATTAGTAACTAGGTTTATATTTATTCATTAAAACATTATTTTCTTAAAATAATCAAAAACAACAAAAAAATGATTTTTCTTTCAATTAGGTTTAGACGGGGCCAAAACCCTAATTTTTCCTCGCTATCGATTCATCGCGCGCATTTATTATTTTTTGCAAATATTAATGTAACTGCTCATGGGATGTAATAGTTTAATTAGGATTTTCTTTTATTTATCGTTTTATGGATTTTTGGCTATGTAATTAATTCCCCTCCCTGAAGCCTTGTAATAGCGTAGTTTTACTTTCCGCATTTTAATTCTCGCAAATATTAACTGTTAGATGTATGATAATAGGATTGCATGACAAGACTGTATGTTAATTTTAAAATGGTTAGCAAACCCTAAATGTGCAAAGATAATAACTGAAATCAAATCACTCGCACATGCGCACTTCTAGGGTATACTCTCACTTCGGTTGCCTTCGGTAAACGGTCATTAAGTATAAGGTGTCTTAGTGGTTACCCTCTTGTCAAAATAAAGATCAAAATGTCCCATTCGGAAATGTTGCCTCGGAAATGTTGCCTCGAATATGATCTTAAAGACACTAGGGTTATTACTAAGACGTCTTAACATTGTTTTAGTGATCGTACGTCCCTTTTGAATTGACCCTTACAACTCCAACGATGGTGCTTCCTATTTCTCAAATAAATAGGATAGCATTGTCTAAAGGAAATAAGAACAGAAACATTCTTTTTTCGAGTAGGTATATGTTAGTAGGTACTTGCTCAAAATCAAACTTTTTCCACACTTACACTTTCTCCAAACAAAGTTTTCAAAAACACTTTGTAACACTCTTGAAGACAGAAGCAAGGGTTAAAATGAAGTAAAACAAAAACTTTTCAAAAACACACAAACACGTAAGCAATTTTTAAAATAATGAGCATGTACCTAAGAGCCCATAGAAAACTACGGATAGAAAGGGTGCTAATACCTTCCCTTTCTATAATCTACCCCCCGTACTCAAAATCTCGTAAAAGGAATTTTTCTGTGCTTTTTTTCCTTTCCAGTTGGATAAAATAAAAGTCGGTGGCAACTCTTTCTTACCGCGACATTTTACGAACACAAATGCAAAATGCAAACCAGCATTTTCTTGAAACAGTCGGTTCTGCCAGCGTATCACAGAACTGGCAACTCTGCTGGGGAGTTAATAAGTGGGGTATACCTTAGGATTAGTTCATCATAAATAGTTTCTCTTGCTTGATTTGATTGCTTTACTTTTAAGGGTTTTGTATTGGTAGTTACTATAGATCCTAACCCGGGTCTGGGGAACACCTTTTAGGTAAGTAGCAATAAACTGTAAGGGAACTGTACGGCATAGACTGATACGGTTGAAGCAGTAGCTACGTTGATGTGGCATATTGGTTGGTACTGGTATCCCTTGTGGAGAAACGAGGAGAATACGGTACTGCTATGTGTGTCGTTAAGCATCAACTGATCTTAGAATCCATAATTGACCAACTTAGCCATTAGGAAGTAGTGAGAGAGCCGGCCTCAGTGTAAAGCTGAGAATTGGTTGATACTCGATACTATACTCATTGAGACCATACTCTCGAGATAGTTATGGCCGCAAGAAAAGATTGCGTGAGCTAAAACCATGACCGATGGAGGATGGTCAGTGATATTGAGAACCTCTAGAACCCGGTCACTATTATTATGACAGGTTGAAACCAACTGAACTTCAAGAGGGTAGTACCTAGACCCCATGCAAGCCTTAAACTTAAGGGCTTTTGTGTGACTTGCTTGCCTTTACCATGTGTGTTATCTGCTATACCTGTGTTGTTGTTACCATGACATCATGCATCGTAACATAGCATGCATACTCCATTATACTAACCATTTCAAAGACCGAGGGGATTTATCTTTGTTCTGATTTGCAGATTATGGCTTCCGTGTGCAGAAACACCATTCGAGTTAACTTTGTGCAAATACCTGCTCAACTCAAAGATTTAGCCTCGAGAGTTTCTGATACTTCTTCATTCATTAGGAGACATGGTCAGCTTCTTAGCTTGGTTACCTCAAAGTTGGATGAGCAGATGATGAGTGTGCTTTTCCAATTCTTCGATCCTGTGCATCATTGTTTCACGCTCCCAGATTATCAGCTCGTTCCCACTTTGGAAGAATTTTCTCACTTATTGGGCATATCCATCCTAGAGCAGATGCCTTTCACAGGTTTGGAAGAGACTTCTAGACCAGAAGACATTGCCTCAGCTCTGCATCTGAAACGGGCTGATGTAGTATCTAACTGGGAAACGCGAAGCGGGGTTGAAGGTTTCTTAGCCAAGTTTCTGATAGATCAAGCTCAACTATTCTGGGATAACTTGGATTTTCAGGCTTTCGAAGACATCTTGGCTCTCCTTATCTATGGTTTGGTTCTTTTCCCGAATCCAGATTCCTTCATAGATGTGAATACGGTTAAGATCTTCCTGTCTTGCAATCCAGTGCCTACTCTTCTAGGGGATATCTTGCATGCCCTTTACACTCGTACTGTGCGTAAAAGAGGGACTCTCATGTGTTGCATGCCACTGCTGGCGAGGTGGTTTATTTCGCATCTCCCCAAGTCCGTGTTGAAAAATGAGGAAGGTGTAGGGTGGTCTTACAGGATAATGTCCCTTGCACATACCGACATTCTTTGAAGTTCTAAGGCTATGGAAAGCATTGTTGTCATTGATCGATGTGGGGGGTACCCTAATGTCCCATTGCTTGGAATCAGAGGGGGAATAACCTATAATCCTTGTTTAGCTTTGCGAAAATTTGGTCGTGCTCGGAGAGACGGTCCTCATGAGCTACTTCTTACAGATATTGCATTTGATTATAAGGAGGACGTTGACGAGCATCGCCGGAGGTTTATACGAGCTTGGGGCATGGTGAACAGATCTGACCCTCAAGAGTTAGGACCAAGGACTTCTCTCCTTATGCAGCCTTACCTCCAGTGGGTCCGAGCTCGTGCTCAGAAGCTTAGGATACCTTATGAAGCTGTGTTGCCAGTGATTGTGGAGCCCACCAATGAAGAGGGCATTCCTTATACAGTCCTTTATCCCTACATGCCCACTGATATTGGGGCATTAAAGAGATCCTGGATTCAGCTGAAGGAGGAGAGGGATACCTACCGGGAAAAGTACCATGAGCAAGAGAGGAAGATCTTGAAGCTCACCAAGCAACTCGAGAACGAAAGAACAATCAATGACTACGTCAGCACCAAGGGGAAGCGTCCATGGGATTTCTGATTTTGCTTTCTTTAGTTTAGATTTTTTTTCCATTTATTTCTTTTGTAACGCCTCAAAGGCATTGTTAAACATTTTTACAAGTTAATATAATAAAGTTTGTTTTATTTTTGTTTTACAAATTTAAATATCCCAAAGTCTTTGAAATCATTACATACGCATCCCATTATCATGCACATCATTACAGGTACCATTACAGGTTTCTCATCTTCTTCGTTGTTTATTTCAGTAATTACGTCTTTTGATCAAGCTATCAAAGATCTTCAGGCACAAAATGACCAATTCCAAGAGCTGTTCTTAAGCTTGGCTAAAGGGCAAGAGGATTTGAAATCTCTCATCCTGAAAGAGAAAGAGAAGGAGAAGAAGAAGAAGTAGAAGAAGGTTGTTCTTTTGAGTATGGGTAAAAGGTTTGGGGATAGGCTGAAACAACAAGTTGATTTGTCTCTTTCATCCAAAGGAGAGGAGGACCAAGAAGAAGAAAAGGGCCTCAGTCCTGCAGTTTCTGATAATGATATAGATTATGATGAAGAACAGTATCCTCCTACTGAGGATAGGTACAAACAACTTGAAGACCGGCTGAGTGCTATGGAGTGTCAGATGATCCCTGGTTTGGATTTTAAAGAATTGGGACTGGCATCTGGGGTGGTGATCCCTCATAAGTTTAAAGCTCTGTTTTTTTCCAAGTACGATGGAGTATCCTGTCCAAAACTTCATCTCCGCTCGTATGTCAGAAAAATCCAACCTTACACTGCTGATATAAATTTGTGGGTACATTTCTTTCAAGGCAGTCTGTCAGGGACTCAGCTTGAATGGTTTTATCAATTGGAAGGAGATAATGTCCAAAACTGGGAGGACCTTGCTGCTGCTTTCTACAGGAAGTATCAGTATAACACCGACCTTGCTCCCACTCGTACTCAACTCCAGGGTATGTCTATGGGTGCAAGTGAAGGTTTTAAGGACTATGCTCAGAAGTGGAGAGATTTGGCCGGAAGAGTCCAACCCCCTTTGTCTGATAGGGAGTTGGATGATATGTTTCTAGGGACGTTGTCTGGTCCATTTTTCAATCATCTGATCGACAGTTTGTCATCTGGGTTTACTGAATTGATTTTGACTGGGGAGAGAGTAGAAGCTAGTATCCGAAGTGGTAAGATACAGAAAGGTACTTCGTCAAGTGCAGAAAAGAAGCTTTTCACTGGTAAGAAAGAAGCTAGTGCAGTCTACGGCTCGAGGAGCCAAAGCAGACCTAAACGCCGTCAAGCAGTAAATGCGGTAGTAATATTAAGACCCGCCGTTGCCCCACAACGTAACAGTCAGCAAAGAATGGAGAGACCTCAGAGACAGTACACTCGGCTTAATATGACCTTGTCTCAAATTCTACCACAATTATTGAAGACCAACCTGGTAACTCTGAGGGAAGCCCCGAAGAATCCCAGCACCACATCTCTGCTATATAACTTGAACGCCCGCTGCGCCTATCACTCTGATAGCCCAGGTCATGATACAAACAATTGTTGGGCCTTGAAGAATAAGGTGCAAGACTTGATCGAAGCTAAAGAGATTGAGTTTGACGCTCCGGAGAAACCCAACGTCATAACTGCCCCTATGCCTAAACACGATCATGGAGTAAATGTTATGGACGATGATTTATTTGTAACCTCCGTGGAAGAAATTTCTACTCCTTTGATGACAGTTAAGAAGAATCTATTGTTGACCGGTTTATTTTCGGGCTGTGGCAAAGATTTCCACGTGTGTTTAATCCTGCCTGTTGGTTGCCACTTATTGAAATCAGGTGTTCAACGCCTGATGGATAGTAGAGAGATCCTGTTCGAGAAGACTATGATTCTGTTAGTTCCAATTGAAGATGTTGCCATCATAACCATTTCCGCCAATCCTTCCAAGGCTTCCTCAAGAAATCCTATTAGGATTACACCCGTTTCAAAAATCGCTTCGTTGATTATTACTGTCCCTGGTCCTATTCCATACACTTCGGATAAAGTTGTCCCTTGGCACTATGGGGCCGATGTGTATTACCATGGAGTTAAGAAAGACTTAAAGATTGAAGAAGCTGGTGTTGATATCATCAATATTGTCGGGGCTAGCAAGGTCACCAGAAGTGGAAGACTCTTTTCTCTCGAGATTTCCCCTCCGACTGTTTATAAACCTGTTGTCATTCCATCTGCTAGTACATCAGCTACTGTCCCAGTTTCTACTCCAGTTATCACCCCTGTCGCTGAGCCATCTGGCACTCGAGGCAAAGAAATCACAGGTGAGCCTTCCCGGATGGAGGCACCTAAGAAGATCATTGTAGAAACCTCTAAGCAGGAGATAGAGGGAATTCTGAAGATTATCAAGAAGAGCAACTACAACGTAGTCGAGCAGCTGGAGTAGACCCCGTCAAAAATCTCCATGTTGTCCTTGTTATTATGTTCTGAAGCCCACGCAAAGGCTTTAATTGCTTTTCTCAAAACTGCGCATGTGCCGCAGGAAACTTCGGCCGATCAATTCAAAGACTGCGTAGCTAGTTTGACTGCCAACAACCGGTTGGGTTTCTCAGACGTAGATCTAACTGCTAAAGGAAGAAATCACAATGATGCTCTGCATGTCTCGATCGAGTGCAGGGGAACTACTATGGCCCATGTACTGGTGGATATTGGGTCCTCATTGAATGTTTTAGTAAAGAAAGCATTAGACCGTCTGGACTGTGAAGGTTTGATTCTGAGGCCGAGCAATATTGTGGTCAGGGCTTTCGACGGGTCAAAAAGGATGGTGCACGGGGAAGTGGACGTCCCTGTTAAGGTTAGCTCTCAGACTTTTGCATATACTTTCTATGTGATGGATATCCGACCATCTTATTCTTGCTTGTTGGGTCGCCCTTGGATTTATAAGGCTGGGGCAGTGACTTCTACGCTCCATTAGATGTTGAAATATCCAGTAAAGGGGAAGATCGTCACAGTACAAGGTGAGGAGGAGTACATGGTGAGTCATCTCAATTCCTTTCGCTATGTGGAGATGGATGGGGAGTTCATCGAAACCCCGTGTCAGAACTTTAAAGAGGTCCCCCAGACTCTGGCGTCGACTGAAGTTGCTGCTAACAAACCTCCGATGAAGATGGCTTCCCTTAAGGATGCCAGGGCTGTAATTGAAAAATATGGGTGTGCAAATTGGGGTCAACTCCCTGATTTTACATACAAAACTGACAAGTTTGGTTTGGGCTTTACTGCAGAGGCTCAAAAGGTTGTTCGGCACGCGCGAATTGGAAGACCTCTTCTGCACATCAGTAATCAGGGAGTGAATGCAATTGAGGGTGATGAAGAAGAGTCAGATATCGACAACTGGATTTACCCGACTACCAACGGTGGATTGAACAAATGGACGGCGAAGGACTTCGTACCCGTTTCTTTTATTACACAATAATTGACTTTTGTTTTGAGATTTGTAACAGACAGTTTGAAACTTTATGGCCCGGTGCCTTGCCCGAGGCACCTTGGCTTTGTTTGTGAGGGCTTATTATTTTTCATTTTCATATATCATCAATAAAGCATTGGGTGTTTTCTTGCATTACAAATTTTGTGCTCCTTGTTTTTCTTTTATGTCTCTCGCTTTATTAAAACAGCTATTGTCTTACACACACTCACATATCATGATGCAGATCTACATCCACTCTGGATCCCATTGATAACGAATCTGCTACTGCCAGTTATGACTTCAAAAATCCGATCAACCAAGCCGAGGACGAAGGTGAGGATGATTGTGAGGTGCTTGGGGAACTTGCTAGATTGTTACTACAGGAAGAGAGGGCCATACAACCGCATGAAGAGCCAGTGGAATCAGTGAATTTGGGTACATAGGAAGACAAGAAAGAGGTCAAGATAGGTGCAAATCTAGAGCCTAGTGTCAAGCAACGGTTGGTACAGATGCTACGCGATTATGTTGAGATCTTTGCTTGGTCTTATGAAGATATGCCTGGTTTAGACACTGACATTGTGGTTCACCGCCTGCTAACTAAAGAATATTATCCTCCGGTAAAGCAGAAGGTTCGCCGTATGCGCCCTGAGATGTTTTAGAAAATCAAAGCTGAGGTCATGAAACAGTTAGATGCCACATTTCTAGTTGTTACTTCTTACCCGCAGTGGGTTGCCAACGTTGTTCCGGTGCCTAAGAAGGATGGTAAGGTACGGATGTGTGTGGACTATAGAGATCTGAACAGGGCGAGCCCCAAGGATGATTTCCCACTTCCTCATATCGATGTTCTGGTTGACAACACCGCACAGCATAAGATCTTCTCCTTTATGGATGGTTTTTTGGTTACAATCAAATTAAGATGGCTCCTGGGGACATGGAGAAGACAACCTTCGTTATGCAGTGGGGCACTTTCTGTTACAAGGTAATGCCTTTCGGGTTGAAGAATGTCGGGGCAACTTATCAACGCACCATGGTCGCTTTGTTCCACGACATGATTCACCTTGAGATTAAGGTTTATGTTGATGACATGATCGCAAGGTCCTAGACTGAAGAAGAACACCTTGGCCATCTCCAGAAACTGTTCGATAGGTTGAAGATGTACAAGCTGAGGTTAAACCCGAACAAGGGCACCTTCGGGGTAAGGTCTGGTAAACTGCTGGGTTTCGTCGTTATTGATAAAGGTATTCAAGTGGATCCTACAAAGGTGAAGGCTATACAGGAGATTCCAACTCCCCGAATGGAAAAGGAAGTTAGAGGCTTTTTGGGACGTCTGAACTACATTTACAGATTCATTTCACATCTGACTGCTACTTGTGAGTTGATCTTCAAGCTGCTGAAGAAAGATCAAGTAGTAAAGTGGAATGGTGAATGTCATACCGCTTTCGAAAGAATCAAGGAATACCTCCAAGAGCTACCTATTCTGATGCCTCCAGTTGAAGGAAGACCTTTGATCTTATACTTGACAGTACTGGACAATTCAATGGGGTGCGTGTTGGGGCAGCATGACGAGTCTTGCCAAAAAGAGCATGTTATTTACTACCTTAGCAAAAAGTTTACCAACTGTGAGACTCGATACTCACTGCTCGAGAAAACTTGTTGCACTTTGGCATGGGCTGCTCGCAGGCTGAGACAATATATGCTGACTCACACTACCCTATTGATATCAAATATGGACCCAATCAAGTATATCTTCAAAAAGCCTGCTTTATCCGGAAGAATAGCAAGATGGCAGATGATCTTAACTGAGTATGATATCCAATACACAACCTAAAAAGTAATCAAGGGGAGTGTGTTGGCAGATCATTTGGCACATCAAGCCGTGGAAGATTACCAATCTATGAATTTCGAGTTCCCGAATGAGAACATTATGTTGGTGACCGACTGTGAAGAACCTAGATCGGATGAAGGACCCAAGGAGGGATCCCGATGGTCTATGTATTTTGATGGATCCTCAAACGCGTTGGGTAACAGCATTGGCAGTGTGATTATATCTCCTGAGGGCTGTCATACACCATTCACCAGCCGATTATGTTTTAACTGCACCAACAATATGGCGGAGTATGAAGCGTGTATCATGGGTTTTCAAGTTTCTATCGACCTGGGGATAAAGTTCTTGAGTGTATTCCGAGATTCCGCTCTAGTGATCAGTCAGATCAAAGGCAAGTGGGATACGAAGCACCCAAATCTTATTCCTTACAAAGAGTATGTACTGACGTTGCTCCCACACTTTGAGGAGATAACCTTTGAACATTTTCCCAGAGGAAAACCAGTTAGCGGACGCGCTAGCTACCATGTCTTCTGTGTTCAAGGTCAGGTGGGACAATGAAGCTCCCCAGATTACCATTGAGAGGTTGGACAAACTTGCACATTGTTGTGATATTGAGACTGAAGAAGTAGCAGATAAACCCTGGTTTCACGAGGTAAAGAGGTATCTTGAGGCTCAAGAGTACCCCGAGGGTGCATCTGTTAATGATAAGAAGTTCTTGAGAAGGTTTGCTGCGAAGTTCTTCATCAGTAATGGTATCCTTTACAAGCGTAACCATGATTCAACCTTGCAGGGATGTGGGGACAAGAACGAGGCGGAAAGGATTATGGCGGAGTTACATGAAGGTACTTTCGGAACTCATTCCAGTGGACATACCATGGTGATGAAAATCCTATGAGCGGGATATTATTGGTCCACTATGGAAGCCGATTGTTATCAGCATTCTCGGACCTGTCATAAGTGCCAAGTCTATGCTGATAAGGTGCATGTACCCCCCAGTTCCTCTTAATGTTTTTACAGCACCTTGGCCCTTTACAATGTGGGGCATCGATATGATCGGCGAGATCATACCTACTGCGTCTAACGGACATCGTTTCATTCTTGTAGCTATTGATTATTTCACGAAGTGGGTCGAGGCAGCTTCATTCGCTACAATAACTAAGAACGCGTGGTGCGGTTCATCTGACACAATCTGATCTGTCGATATGGTGTACCAGAGAGGATCATTACAGACAATGGTACAAATCTCAACAATATGATGATCACCGAGCTCTGCAAACAGTTCAAGATACAGCATCACAACTCTTCTCCTTACCAGCCGAAGATGAATGGGGTTGTTGAAGTGGCTAATAAGAACATCAAGAAGATTGTGCAAAAGATGACGGTGACATACAAAGATTGGCATG
This sequence comes from Vicia faba, assembly GCA_948472305.1. Taxonomy (NCBI): domain Eukaryota; kingdom Viridiplantae; phylum Streptophyta; class Magnoliopsida; order Fabales; family Fabaceae; genus Vicia; species Vicia faba. The sequence continues at coordinate 620,244,406 of OX451737.1, forward strand.
AGATGTTACCATTCGCTCTTCATGGGTACCGTACCTCAGCATGGACTTAGACAGGGGCAACACCCTACTCTTTGGTATATGGCACGGAGGCAGTCTTACCCATTGAGGTCCAGATACCCTCTCTCCGGATTATGAAGGATGCAGGTTTGAGCGAGGACGATTAGATCCAGACCCGGCTTGATAAGCTGAATCTGATGGATGAGAATAGACTTACTGCTATTTGTCATGGTCAGATGTATCAAAAGCGTATGATCAAGGCTTTTAACAAGAAAGTCAGACGACAAGAGTATCAAGTCGGGGATTTGGTGATCAAACGCATCATACTACCTTAAGGTGATCCCAGGGGAAAATGGACCCCCACTTATGAAGGGCCATTTATGGTTAAGAAAATTTTCTCAGGAGGAGCTATGATTCTAACCACCATGGATGGTGACGACCTTCCTTACCCCGTCAATGCAGACATAGTGAAAAAATACTGCGCATAATCAAAGACCCGCTAGGTTGACTGGCCTAGGCAAAAATAAGGGCTTCCCGGCGAACCAAAAGGGTTCGGGCAAAAGTAAGGGATGAAAACAAAAAAAAACTGTTCATCCGGCAAGTCGAAAACCTGAAAAGGCGGCTTGGGCAAAAAAGGGTATCCCGGTGGACTGAAAACCTGAAAGGGCGGTCCAGGAAAAAATTAGGGATTGAAGCGTAACACTATGTCTCATTGGATCATCTTGCAACCAGACTTTGGTATCGACTATCAATCTTGGACGACACCAATCAATCTGATCTACCTTCAACCAAGTAGCAAAGTGATGAGACGCTCGAAGATATAAAGGAAATAGCAGAGTTAGAACCCAGTGGGATTATTCACATAGCTGTGTTTCTTTGTTTTTCACAAATTGTATAATTTCTATCTTTCAGCAGCGTTCTCTTACTAGGACGTCAGCCTCTTGTACAAAACGCCTATTGCAGGCCAACTTCAAGAATCAATACAATTCATTTTACAATAAATTTCAAAATTTGTTTTTCTTTTTATGTTTTGTTTTGCAAGAACGTCCAATGATTCATTTTTAAAATATGCATTTGATAATAATTGTTTCTCATAAATATTTACATGCGAAACAAAAGACGATTACTCGTAATTTCAGGAACAGGGGAAAGCAGAAGTGCCCAAACCCTACAGTTGCTCTATTCACTAGGTACGGGGACGAAGCCAGCTTGAGAATATGACTAAAAGTACATACACTCCCCGCAGAGTAAAAGATACCCAAAAACATTGGTGTTAATTCTCCCCAAGTAGAGTTCATCTATCACCAACAATGGAAGACTATCCCCAGTAGAGTTTATTTCTTCCACAAGCAGAAAATCAATCCCCAACAGGGTTCATTATTGCTAGCAACGGTAATTCATCCCCAGTCGAGGTTAATTCTCCAAATCAGCAGATCATCTGGCAGAGTATCTCTCTTCCCTATAGAGTCATTCTCTCACCAGTTTATTCTCCAGCCGAGTTATTCTCCCGCCAATTTATTCTCAAATCATCTTCGGTCGTTATCCCCAGTGCGAACGAAGAACTCAACTCTTTGTACTCTCCAACAGCGGTCCAGGAATTATTCTCCCCAGCTAGAGAATGTCACAAGAACATTGTGTTAGAACATAGTTTGATACTACAACCCTCAATTAGAGTTTTGATGATAACAAAATACAAGAATAAATAAATTGTAAGATTTATATACATAAGACATGTATGCTACTTAAAATTATGTTTTTTGTTTACATAAGTTCTGATGGAATCAGCATCAGAAGATCATATCAGCATCAGAAGATCAGTAATATGTCAGCATCAGAAGATCAATAACATGTGCTACACGCTGAAGCTACCAGATCAAACGCTGAAGCTTGATGAACAGAATATGCGCATAAAATACTCTAACACTGATCAAGATCCTTACCAAGTCATCAACACTCAGAAGCGTCACCATAAGTTAAAGCAAAGAACACTCTGATTATCATAAAGAAGACTCTGAAGCGTTACTAAGCATTCAAGACAGATTAATTACCAACGGCTTTATTCAAGACAAGATCTTCTCAAAAAGGAAAGAATGTTATTATCATTGAAATGGATTTATGGACAACAACGTATCTTTGCCTTGGCTATATAAACAAGTCTGTGTGAGAAAAGAAAATGCTAATAATCTACACGCACGCACTCATAATTTGCTAAGCTTTCCAACCACGCTTACTCAAACGCTCTAGCAAATCCAGTTTCATTCTAAGCTTAAATTTGTGTATTATCACAGTTGTGATATATAGTTTTGTTAGAAAACATTAACACACATCATTGTTCAATCATCTGTAAAGAGATTCCCTTGAGATAAACCGGTTTGTGGTTATACTCAAGAAGGCTTTAACAGTTGTTAAAGTGGTTGTTGTATCCCTTTGAATATAATGGATTAAGACCTCGTTGGAGAGAGGCGAAATCACCTTGACGGGTGGACTGGAGTAGTTTGAGATCAAACGAACCAGGATAAAAATACAGTGTTGTCTAAGCTTTCGTTTTAAGATTTACAATTCAACCCCCCTTCTTGTGTTTTTCACATCTTCACATTGCATATCCATGCATCATGGCATACGCATATACATCATATAGTACAATCTCATTTATTTTGAGAACATCATTACTCAATACATGTCATGCATCATGACATTACATACGACTAACTCTTTACCTTTCAGGGAAAGATGCAATCAAATTCTCACAAGTTTTCTCTGGTTCATCTTAAATGCATTCTGTAAGACAGTGTATGCATTCTGTAAGACAGTGTATGCATTTGTTCTAGATTCCAATCAGATCCTAGAGAATCTCACTTAACAGCAGTTAAGCGAATTTTCAAGTATCTGAAAGGTACTACTAATCTGGGTTTGTTTTATAGAAACTCAAGTGATTACAGCTTAGTAGGATACTGTGATGCTGATTTTGCTGGAGACAAAGTAGAACGTAAAAGCACTTCTGGAAGCTGCCAGTTTCTGGGAGAAAATCTGATCTCTTGGTCCAGCAAAAGACAATCCACAATTGCTCTAACAACAGCAGAAGCTGAATACATAGCAGCAGCTGGATGCAGCACACAAATGCTCTGGATGAAAAGTCAACTTGAGGACTTCCAGATATTTGAGAGTAACATTCTTATCCTCTGTGACAATACATCTGCTATTTGTCTCAGCAAAAATCCAATTTTACATTCTAGGGCTAAGCATATAGAAATAAAACATCATTTTATTAGGGACTATATTCAGAAAGGGATTTTAAATTTAAAATTTATTAACACAGACCATCAATGGGCTGATATTTTTACAAAATCTCTTTCTGAAGATAGGTTCAACTTCATTCTGAAACATCTCAGCATGAAGCTCTGCCCAGAATAAAATTGTTTTGATTCCATATCTTAACCTTCAGAACTTTGTTTATTTTTCTGTGAACTACTGATCAATCTTCTTTCAGAACTTTAGAAGTGAAGATTGTATCAGAATCTATCCATGAAGATCTGAGCGCTTCATTTCAAGGATAGAAATATGTTGTTCACTCAAGCAAACAAGTGTCATCCAGTCATCAGCTATTTTCTGAGGCTGAACACGCGTTCACGTTTCTGAAAAGGCAAAAGCGCTGATTGGATGCATTGAGACACATGTCATGGGTAACCGTTCCAAATATCTTTCTGAATCCCTTAAAATCAGCTATCATTAAATGCTAATAACCATTATTAATTTCTCTCTCTCTCTTGACGTTTATTTTTTCAAAACCTTTTAGAAATCTATTTAAACACACTTCACACCATTTACACTCTTTTACCGTCACTTTCATTTTCTCTAAATATTTTTGATTTCAATTTGCATACTTTCTCAAAAACCCTTTCATTTTCTTCACAAAAACCTTCGTGTGAACATGGCCTCTTCCAGCATTCCTACTCCAGGTTCCCAGAAAACTGTTTCATCTGAACAATACGAAGAACCTTACAGAACGCTTCTAACACCAATCAAAAACCTAGAAATTCTGTCAGAATTAATCGTGGATTTCAATAGCCTTTAAGAGAATGGGTTTGATCTATCTGAAGAGGTTAAAGCTCAAGGCTGTGAAAAGTATTTTGAAAGACTGGTGGGTCCAACATTTCCTATTCTGGTAAAGGAATTTTGGATTGACGCTTCTTCTTCAAATCATCAAGTTACGTCTTACATCATGGGGAAGAAGATTGTTATCACTGAAGACCTCATTGCACGTTTAATAGGGTACAGTGGTGGTGGTGTTCGCTACATTGACATGGCAGAAAGGTATGCTGATGTTGCCCTAATTGCAAGGGAAATCTTCACTCTGGGGCTTCCCTCCAGCAAGATAAGGGATTTGAAAGACAAACACAGAATTTGGGCCAAGATCATTCTGGGGTGCTTCAACCACAGAAAGCCTACCAGCTCTCCTGATTACATTAATATTGATCAGCAATTTCTGATCTATTTCATCTCTCAGAAGGTCAAGATAAATCTGGCTCATCTTCTGTTCAACCATCTCAGAACAAGTGTTAAGGAAACAAGAGAAAAGGAACGTACAAAAAGGGATTGGATACCCTTAGGAAGACTGATATCAGATATTCTAACAGAGAATAAGCTGATTGATCATCTGACAGAGGCTCAGGAAATCAGCTCTCTGGAAGCTACTGTTGGCAAACAGCTGAATGCCAAAAATCTGAAGAAAATGAAGTTGATTGAGAACATTAAGAAGGAACCCAGCGTCACTCCTTTTGCTGCAATCTCCAACAGAAGAGTCCCTCTGGATGACTTTCCTCTGTTCTCAGAGATTGACTCTAAACCAGATATAATTCTGAGATATCTGGATGCTTGTAAAGCTGATGGTATAGCACCAAATCTGAATATTCAAGATCTTCAGCAGAAGGCTCCAGAGGTTGTTCTGAAGAAGACAAAGAAAAGGAAAGCTGAAGCAGAAGGATCATCTCAGCGGACTCCTAAAAAGAAAGGTAATCCTTCTTCTGTAACTGTTTTAGATTCAATTGTTGTATCAACATCTATCCCAACTACCACTCCATCTGAAAACCCAACACCTCAAACTTTCGATGATTTTGACCTTGACTTTGACCCCTCTGAATCATTAACTCTCAGAAGATCTCGCTCCTAACCTCAAAATCCAAATACTGAAGCCATACCAGAACAAGAACTTGCAAAAGTTCTTTCTGATATAGACCAACACACTTATGCTCCCATACCAGATAATCCAAACCCTAAAACCCACACAGAACCACAACCAGAAATTCCCCTCTCACTAATACCAGAAATTCCCCTCTCTCCAGAACCAGAAATCCCACAACCTTCATCTCCTCAACCAGAAATTAATCCACCCTCTCCTCAACCTGAAAAATCTCCACAACCTGAGATTCAAACCTCTGAGGCTCAACCCTCTGAATCCCCTGAACCAGTACCTCTGGCCATTCGTTTGCCCCTTGGTACCATTGTGAATATTCCTCAACTTCCCTCTTCACCAGAATTAACTCCACCTAACTCCCCATCAAGTCCAATCATAATTCCTGACTCTCCCACTCCCTCACCAAAAGACAATTCAGATGGCCACAGCAAGACTGTCATTGATTTAACAGTCTTTGAATGCCTTGCTGCAATAACCAACAAAACTGCTATCCCAAAACCAAAACATCCAGATGTTGGTTCCAGCATATTGAACTTTGAAACAGAAGTACAGAAGTGGATCACTTCTCTGAAACAAGCAAGTCTGGAACTGGTTGATCTTGCTGCATCAGACTACCTATGGACAAAGTTCAGAAGATGGGTATGCTCTGAAACCTTTAAGCTGCAAGAACAGAGCTATGGACAAGCTCAACAGAACTTCAGCAATCTGCTGAATGAAATTGAAGGTCCAGTTCTGAGCAAGCTGCTTAAGGAAGAAGTTCTCCCGCTGGATAATGCTCCTTGGTCTGAACATCGTCAACCAGAGTCAGAAGAACAGATGATTCCTGCTGAAGAACAAGGTCAAGAAGAAGATATTGCAGAAAACTCTGAGAAGCATCCTGTTTCTGAAGATCCTCAAGCTTCATCCATTGACAGGAAGACTCTTGAAGACATGAAAAGATATGATATGCTGATGAATGAAAGAATGGATAAGCAGGACACCAAAATTGATGCAATAGCGAACATGTTAACTCAGCAACAGGAAACCAACACCCAAATTAAGAGCATGTTGGAGGCTTTGTTCACACGACTTCCTCCTCCTTCTTAGAAATTTCCTTGTTGTTTTTATAACTTGTTTATCTGTAATATTTTTACATGTTCTGAACTTATCATTGCTTCTGTTTTTAATATAAACGCATTTTAAGCTCTGGTCATTTTAGCTCTGATTATTTGTGCTTTTTGATAACTGACAAAAGGGGGGAGAAAGAATGATATTTTTCAATAACGGATTAGTGAGACATAAGTCTCAAACATTCTGACATTCTGATCTATTTGAATTTCTTTCTTCTGAAAAGCTTGAACAGGTACAAAATTCTGACGAAAGATACAGTAAAATACAGTAAAGTTCTGATGCTCAAGACTCATGGAATTAAAGGGAAGTAATCAACTCAGGGGGAGTTTTCTCTTCTTAGCTCTGATACCTTTTATTCTTTATTTTTAATCTCTGATACATCTTATTCCTTATTTTTAATTGGAAAAAAATATGGTTTTTGTCATCATCAAAAAGGGGGAGATTGTTAGAACATAGTTTGATTCTACAACCCTCAATTAGAGTTTTGATGATAACAAAATACAAGAATAAATAAATTGTAAGATTTATATACATAAAACATGTATGCTACTTAAAATTATGTTTTGTGTTTACAGAAGTTCTGATGGAATCAGCATCAGAAGATCATATCAGCATCATAATATCAGTAATATGTTAGCATCAGAAGATCAATAACATGTGCTACACGCTGAAGCTACCAGATCATACGCTGAAGCTTGATGAACAGAATCTACACATAAAATACTATGACTCTGATCAAGATCCTTACCAAGTCATTAGCACTCAGAAGCGTCAGCATAAGTTAAAGCAAAGAACACTCTGATTATCATAAAGAAGACTCTGAAGCGTTACTAAGCATTCAAGACAGATTAATTACCAACGACTTTATTCAAGACAAGATCTTCTCAAAAAGGAAAGAACGTTATTATCATTGAAATGGATTTATGGACAACAACATATCTTTGCCTTGGCTATATAAAAAAGTCTGTGTGAGAAAATAAAATTCTAATAATCTGCACGCACTCATAATTTGCTAAGCTTTCCAACCACGCTTACTCAAACGCTCTAGCAAATCCAGTTTCATTCTAAGCTTAAATTTGTGTATTATCACAGTTGAGATATATAGTTTTGTTAGAAAACATTAACACACATCATTGTTCAATTATCTATAAAGAGATTCCCTTGAGATAAACCGGTTTGTGGTTATACTCAAGAAGGCTTTAACAGTTGTTAAAGTGGTTGTTGTATCCCTTTGAATATAGTGGATTAAGACCTCGTTGGAGAGAGGCGAACTCACCTTGACGGGTGGACTAGAGTAGTTTGAGATCAAACGAACCAGGATAAAAATACAGTGTTGTCTAAGCTTTCGTTTTAAGATTTACAATTCAACCCCCCTTCTTGTGTTTTTCACATCTTCACATTGCATATCCATGCATCATGGCATACGCATATACATCATATAGTACAATCTCATTTATTTTGAGAACATCATTACTCGATACATGTCATGCATCATAACATTACATACGACTAACTCTTTACCTTTCAGGGAAAGATGCAATCAAATTCTCACAAGTTTTCTCTGGTTCAGTCAAACCGATGTTAAGATTTATATTCCAATTCAAGCCATGAAGCCCGGATCCGACCGGATAATGTCTTGATTTCTCCATCATACTATGAAGCCCGGAGAACGACCGGATAACAGTACCAAAATACGGCGAAGCCTGGAATCGACCAGATAGTGGTTTATCTTAAATTCAAGCTATAAATCCCAGAAATCGACCAGAAAATAGTTGAATCCCCAGCAAGTTATTGTGAAGCCTGGAGAATGACCAGATAGCAATGCAAGTTACTGTGAAGCCTAGATTACGACCATATAGCAGTACAAAACACCATGAAGCCTGGAGCCGACCAGATAGTGGTATATTATAAACACAAGTGGTGAAGCCCGGAAATCGACCGGAAAACAGCTTAATAAGGTATTGTGAAGCCTGGAAATCGACCAGATAGGAGTACAGGACACCATGAAGCCTGGATTTGACCAGATAATGGTATAAGACATCGTGAAGCCTGGATTTCGACCAGATAGCGGTAAAAGACACTGAAGCTTGGGACTACGACCAGATAACAGTAAGGGACACTACGAAGCTTGGATTTCGACCAAATAGCAGTCTACCCGGCCAATTACTATAAAGCCCGGAAATCGATCAGATATTAGCAGGCCCTAAAATTAAATGGAAGCCCGGATGCGACTGGATAACCACTTGATTTCTTCTGAAGCCTGGAACACGACCAGATAAGAAGTAAGAAGTTGTGAAGCCTGGATTACGACCAGATAGCGGGAAAGGACTAAAGCCTGGAATCGACCAGATAATAGTATAAGACACTACGAAGCTTGGATTTCGACCAAATAGCAGTTTACTTGGATAATTACTAAGAAGCCCAGAATCGACCGGATATTAGTGTGCCCTAAATTCAAGTTGAAGCCCGGATGCAACCGAATAACAACTTAATTCCTTCTGAAGCCTGGAGTACGACCAGATAAGAATCGGAAAATTGTGAAGCTCGGAAGACGACCAGATAGCAAGTTTAATCTCATCTCCCCAGTAGGTCACTGCAAAGCCTGGAGCATGACCAAATAGTAGTCGATCTTATCACTATGAAGCCTGGATCACGACCAGAGAGTAGTTCATTTTCACCTCTTCGACTAAGAGATGATTCCCCAGTAGAATAACGGACGACTGAAGCTCCTAAAATTCTATTTCTTTCAAGACAGAGACCAGCATTCCCCAGCGTAGTCCTCCTCAACAACAGGTATACGGGCTCTCGCTAAGGAATCTCTTATGCGATCGACATTCCTTCAGATGGCATATTTAAGCCCATCTTCCGTCATCAATCTCCAAATGGCATCTATAATCCCATTCTCGATATCGCAAGGCCAGTACCACCTCATGCAAGTGCAAATTTCTGGGCACTCTAGTGTTCAATCATCTTCAACCTTCAGATCACGAAAGGCATGTAAGCCAATCTACATCCTCAGGTTTAAGAAGATTGAACAGGGGCAGCTGTTGTACTCCAAAATTTTCCCTCCCATATTTCTCAATACATTTCAAGTGAGTTCCTCAAATTGCTCAAGGAAGTCCAAGAGTTGACCAGACAAATTCTCTCCTAAGGCAGTCTACCTCAAATTAGGGTTTCAGTTTGCATCAAGATATTTGAATCAAAAGGGTCCCAAATGCTCACTATTGTCCTAATATGTTCTCAAGATCATCCATGTCAAGTTTCAAGCCTTGCAGAGAAAGTTTGCTCAGTTAATTGCTCAAAGGCCTGAAAATCGACTATGCTAGGGCAAAAGTCAATTGTGGCCCACATGCAGTCAAACTTCAAGATTTTTGGTCAACATTCTCATTTTGAAGTATTATTCATCATTTGATCAAGGGTTGATCATGATTCCTCAAGGATTGCTCACAATTCATCAAAACCCAAAAGTTGCTAAATTAGGGTTTTGTAGGAAAAGTCAACTCAACTTTGACCAAGCATAACTATCTTATACTTTATCAGAAATGACCCATCTAAAGCTAATTTTTATAAGGATGAAATTCCCTACAATCCATCTTCAGGTCCCAAGTTCAAAATATGCACTCACAAGAAGATATAAATTTGGACATTATAGGTTATTTTGAAAAGTCAACAAAAACACCTTTTTTGTCAAAGCTTCATACATGAACATGGAAGACTCAATTGAGATGAGACCAAAATGGTTGCTTAGAGGACATCCTAATATTTATAAAAAGTCCAAGAACACATCTCTAGGGTCAAAATTGAAGGAGTTATGCATTGTCAAAGTTGACCATGTTTGCAAAATTGCCAAAAGTCAAAAGTGGCCAAAATTGCAATTTTTGTCCAATGGGCCCAACCTTTTGTGCTTGTATTGAGTTTGTAACATGGTCCACGACCCATGATCCTTCCCACTTGCCTTTATTTTATTTTTGTCATTTATTTTAATTTTATTTCAATTAAATCAAATAAAATTAAAATAAAATCATGAAAATATCAAAACTAATCAAATCTTGAGATTTTGTGCATGTTTAGGTCTCTTATACAGTTGGGAAGAGAATTAAATCGTGCAAGGCTTGTTTGGATAGAAAAAGATTGAATTTTTCTTATTTTGGAAAGATTTGATGCAAGGGTGAATCAATGATCAAATCTTCATAATTGCAAGGATTTGATGCAAACTTGTAACCCTAATGCACTCTATGATATATATTGAATAAGTCCAAAGCAAAAGAACAAGGATTAGAGGCGTGCAAAAGTGGAAACAAATCTCAAAATTTCAAAGGAAAAGTGGTAATTTGATCTCATTGTTTCAAGCTTCCTCAAGCCATTCCAAGCACGCCATTCATTTTCTGGACATCCAGGGACCTTATTCCAATCACTAGCAAGCCTCATACCATCCTAAAACGCATTGTAAGCATCTCACGACATTGATACATTCTTGAAATTGAATATCACTATTTTGGCATTTATAGCATGATTTCTTTACATATTCTTGATCACTGAATCATTTGCAAGCTATTGGTTATGTTCAATTGCATTTTTATTGATTGTAGAGCAAGATGCCATAGTTAGGGTTCTTGGCTCATTTTTGGGGATTTTTGTTACAGGAACAATTAGCCATGAAGAGTGGTACCATGATGCTCGTGAGGATTCCACGAGTTGATTGGTACCACTGGAATTGATTTATCATGCTTGCACAGAGTTTTGGAAGATCACAGGGTTGTACCTACGCCCTTTTGTCCGTAGGTAAAAGTTTCCAAACTTTTAGCAACGGAATGAGCTAGAAGATGATGGTGTGGCACCCCCTGACTGGCCCATTCAAACTTCGTGAGTTTTAATATATTATTTTGCCTTTTTCCAATATAATATTTTATTGTCATCCCATATACAAACATGCACGCTAGCTCAGTTGGTCAGGAAGCGCTTGGAAGAGCCAAAGGGCCTGGATTCAATTCCTAGGTCCCTCGTATTTGTTCAATGCTATTTTATTTTACATGATCAGGTGTACAAGCTTCCAGGACATCCACCATGCACTATCAAGATCTCATCATCCAGGCCACCAGCAAGCTAGATCCAAGGGCCATCCTTTCGAGGTTCACAATGCACCATAGTCAAGCATGCAACATAGGATTGGAAAGGTCAACATGGGCCAAAGAATTTTTGGCTCAGAATTGAAACTCAAACCCCCCTCCATTGCTACTAATACTAGGCCCATTTATTTATTTTTCTTTTCTATTTCTTTTATTTAATTTATTTTGATTGATTATTTTCTAACATAAAATTAATTCTTTTTTACAAAAAAAACTCATAAAATCAATTTCATCAAATTAGAATTTAGGTTTTTTTATATATTTTGTCAAAATTAATTTAATATTAGTTTAATTTAATTTTAGGGTAATTTTAACCTTTTTGTAAATAACTTAAAATAAATTAGAAAATTAGGGTTTGTTTGATTTTATTTTTATTTTATTTTCTTAAAATAACAAAAATATAAAAATAGGTCAAATTAATTACTTTTCTCAAATTAAATTAATTAGTAACTAGGTTTATATTTATTCATTAAAACATTATTTTCTTAAAATTATCAAAAACAACAAAAAAATGATTTTTCTTTCAATTAGGTTTAGACGGGGCCAAAACCCTAATTTTTCCTCGCTATCGATTCATCGCGCGCATTTATTATTTTTTGCAAATATTAATGTAACTGCTCATGGGGTGTAATAGTTTAATTAGGATTTTCTTTTATTTATCGTTTTACGGGTTTTTGGCTATGTAATTAATCCCCCTTCCTGGAGCCTTGTAATAGCGTAGTTTTACTTTCCGCATTTTAATTCTCGCAAATATTAACTGTTAAATGTATGATAATAGGATTGCGTGACAAGACTGTATGTTAATTTTAAAATGGTTAGCAAACCCTGAATGTGCAAAGATAATAACTGAAATCAAATCACTCGCACATGCGCACTCCTAGGGTATACTCTCACTTCGGTTGCCTTCGGTAAACGATCATTAAGTATAGGGTGTCTTAGTAGTTGCCCTCTTGTCTAAATAAAGATCAAAATGTCCCGTTCGGAAATGTTGCCTCGGAAATGTTGCCTCGAATATGATCTTAAAGACACTAGGGTTATTACTAAGACGTCCTAACACTGCTTTAGTGATCGTACGTCCCTTTCGAATTGACCCTTACAACTCCAACGATGGTGCTTCCTATTTCTCAAATAAATAGGATAGCGTTGTCTAAAGGAAACAAGAACAGAAACATTCTTTTTTCGAGTAGGTATATGCTAGTAGGTACTTTCTCAAAATCAAACTTTTTCCACACTTACACTTTCTCCAAACAAAGTTTTCAAAAACACTTCGTAACACTCTTGAAGACAGAAGCAAGGGTTAAAATGAAGTAAAACCAAAACTTTTCAAAAACACACAAATGCAGAAGCAATTTTTAAAATAATGAGCAAGTACCTAAGAGCCCGTAGAAAACTACGGATAGAAAGGGTGCTAATACCTTCCATTTCTATAATCTCCCCTTCGTACTCAAAATCTTGAAAAAGGAATTTTTCTGTGATTTTTTACCTTTCCAGTTGGATAAAATAAAAGTCGGTGGTAACTCTTGCTTACCGCGACATTTTGCAAACACAAACGCAAAATGCAAACCAGCATTTTCTTGAAACAGTCGGTTCTACCACCGTATCACACCTTCGAAACACATAGTTTCGACACTATGAATTACAAGTCCATCTTCATGCTTGCTTCGATCCAAAAGCTTCGACTGGGCAAAGGCTTCCTTCGAGCAACCTGCTGAAGATCCACCTTTAAACCCTTCGACAGACATAGTTTCGACATTATGGGTTACAAGTCTATCTTTATGCTTGCTTCGATCTACAAGCTTCGACTGGGAAATGGCTTCCTTTGAGAAACTTGCTTCGATCCACCTCTAAACCCTTCGACACACATAGTTTCTACACTATGAATTACAATTTGAGGTTTGAACATTTGAACTTTCGACCACTTAATCAACTGATGGTTACTGGTAGGAAAGCAATCCATAAAAAAAATTGTTTTGCCTATGCCAATGATATCATCTTGCATACTCAAAGTGGTACATTCAGATGAATGTGGTCCTTTCGAAGAACACACAATTGGTGGAAACAAATATTTTTTTCTCTGTTGATGAATTTGGTCGAACGTTGTAAGTGGTCCATTCGAAGAACACACAATTGGTGGAAACAAATATTGTTTTGTATGTTGATGAGCTTGGTCGAAGGTTGTGAGTGGTCCATTATAAGAATACACAATTGGTGGAAACAAACATTGTTTTGTCTGTTGATGAGTTTGATTGAAGTTTGTGGATCTATGTGATCTAAATGAAAGGATGAAGTATTCAACATATTTTAGATATTCAAGATGCTTGCTGAACAAAGTTATATAAGCTTCCAAGCCCAAGCTTGTTGTACTTTCCACATAACAGCCTAAAACCATGTCAAAAAATAGTCTTTTGTACTGTTATGCGACAACCCTGCACCAAGCTGCCACAACACTCCAAAACTGCTGCAAAACAGTCCTGTTATGCTGCTCGTAATCCAGTCCAAGCCTCCATTATCTCAGCCCCATAATTGCACAGAATTAGCACATAAGAGCTGCATCAAAAAAACAATGGAAGAACATACCCAAACAGTTCAAATTTTATTTTTTTTTCCCCTAAAACCCCAGTAAGACTCTTCTATAAATAAGATGTTTCACAATACAAAGATAGGCTTTTGGGCAAGGAAAAAGGAGAAGAAAAAAAGAGAGAGGAGAGAACACAAAGGCTGAAGCCTTAAAACACTCTTAAACCCAGAACAAAAAAAAACATAACACCTTTGTTTTTTCTTTCTTTCGAACCCAAGAACATTCAAGGCAGCAACAAAAGTTCGAAACACAAATTCTAACTCCAAGGTAAGTCTTATTTACTTTAAACCCTTTCTTTCAAGCATCATTGATGATTCATCTTCGAAGAGAACATGTAATAATCATTGTCTTCTAAGCTACCCTTTTGTTTGTTTTCTTTTCTGGTCAATTATATGTTAAGGAGTAACATGTACAGACCATAAAACAATGTTGGAGTGAGAAATTACAGCATGGTTTGACACAAAGCCTTAGGCTTTGACACACACTACTTTACAGGCCCAAACAGAAGGAAAAAAGGGTGTGTGATTCGACACACAACATTGCTTCAATTCTTACTGAGTTTGATTTGGGGCTACAAGGTCGAAAGGAGGACATGTTCGATGCATATAAGCATGCTTCGAAACATGCTTCGACACATGATGTCGAAAGATTTGTTTTTTCTCTCTTTTGCGCTTTTTTTTTATATTTTCATATTTATTTTAATTAACCAAAAGCCTTCCATAAAAAAAACTAAAAAATGATTTCTTGATTAATTTGTTTTCCTTTTAACTTAGGATTAATTTTCCTATTTTTTATTAATCATATCCTTTTAGGTTAATTAGGTCAAAATAATTATCCTAACAAAAATCCAAAGCAAAATCCATTTGTTTTTATATTCCTTGTACATTATATTCATGTCATTTCTTGTACATTTATTCAATATGGTTGTAATAGAAAATAAGGTTTAATTTCTTGCAATCCCCATTTGTACATTTATATCCCTCATCCCCTAATGATGTAATAGCTTAGGATTTTAATTTATGCAATTTACCGCTTTAATATAAATTGTTAGTAATTAAGGTGTGTATGGCAAGATAAAATTAACCGTTAGAAAACCCTAATTTAAAAGACAAAAATGCATGTAATCAAACATACTCTTCACACACGTGCACCTCTAGGGTAACCTCGTTTGTTGCCTCGGAAAATAGTCATGTCCCTCGAATATGAGCGTGTTAGCAAAGACCCTCGATAAAAAAAATCGTAGTCCCTCGATGTCCCTCGATGTTGCCTCTGGTAAATGATTTAGTCTCTTATGAAAATTGCTAAAATGTCTCATAAGTTGCCTTCTATGACTATACGATTGACCCACCCCCGTCCCTTCACATCCAATGATGGGGATTATTACCAAATCAATGATAAGATAGCAACATCTAATGGAGGAGGAAAAGAACAAAGACCTTTTGAGTAGGTAGGACGCTCGTAGTTGCTTTCTCATAAACTAAAACCATTTCCACACTCACACTTTTAAAACATCTTCAAATACAAACATCTCTTTGAACTATTTTCAAAATCAACACTTTGTATAAAGGCGTTTTCAAAATATTTTCAAACTTACACCACAAAGTACATTTTTCAAACAAAGCAACTTTCAAATGATCTAGCAAGCAACAAAGAGCCCTTAGATAACTACGGATGAAAAGGGTGCTAACACCTTCCCTTTTCATAACCTACCCCCTGAACTCAAGAAAATATCTCAAAGGTATTTCCTGTTCTTTTCAGCCTTTCCATTATTGGATAAAAGAAAAGTCGATGGTGACTCTTGCTATCCGCAATGTGATACAGTGTCAGAACCGACTGTTATACTGGTTTTGCATTTGTGTTCACAAATTTTGCGGTAAGCAAGAGTCGCCACCACCTTTTCTTTTATCCAAATTAAGGAAAGGGTGAAAAGAACAGAAAAATACCTTTTTCAATATTATTCTGAGTAAGGGGGGTAGATTATGGAAAGGGAAGGTGTTAGCACCCTTTCCATCCGTAGTTATCTACGGGCTCTTAGAGGTTTGCTCATTTTGAAAGTACTTTGTGATTTGTGTGTTTTAAAAAATGTTTTAAAATGCCTTAGTGTGGCGATTTGCTTTGCGTTTAACTCTTGTATCAGTCCTCAAGAGTGTTAACAAAGCAGATGCTTTTGAAAATTGTTTTTGAAAAGAAGTATTTGTGTAAGTGCAAAATGTTTTTTGAGTAAACTTCTAACAGCTATCTACTTTGTACTCGAAAATGTAGTTCTTTTCCTCCTATCCTTTAGACAGTGTTATCCTACTATTAGTGAGTAGGTAGCCCCATCATTGGATGTATGATGGAAAATCGAAGGGACGTTACAGTCACGAAGGAAACTTGGCAAGAAGCTTTAGTAACCACCCTAAAGTTCTAAGATCACTTTTAACGGAGGCAACATTGAGAGGGTCATCGAGGGACTAATGATCTTTAAACTGGAGGATAGTCACTAAAAATTCTCACATTTCGAGAATTGTGACCGTTTTC
The DNA here is from genome assembly GCA_948472305.1 of Vicia faba. Classification (NCBI taxonomy): domain Eukaryota; kingdom Viridiplantae; phylum Streptophyta; class Magnoliopsida; order Fabales; family Fabaceae; genus Vicia; species Vicia faba. The sequence continues at coordinate 620,260,928 of OX451737.1, forward strand.
CGAAGGCAACTGAAGTGGGATACCATAGAGGTGTGCATGTGCAATTGTGTTTAGTTCAGTTATTTATCTTGCGTATTTAGGTTTGCTAACATTTTAATTTCAGTCTTGTCATACATGCCTAGTTACTAGCAATTAATATATACAGAAAATAAAGTGCGAAAATATAACCTACACTATTACATGGCTTCGGGAAGGGGATATTTACAATGTACAGAAATTTGGGGGAAGAAAAATAAAGAGAGCAGATAAAATCCTAATAACTATTATATCCAGTGTACAGGTACAATAATGTAAAAATACGAAAGAAAATAAATAGTGTGCGAAAGTTAAAAATATGTCTAAAACCTAGTAAGTAAAAATGAAATAAGAAAATCTTTTTATTGTTCTTTTTCATTTAAGAAAATAATTACAATTAAATTAAAAGAAATAGTCTAAGTTCTTTCTGGTTTTTTGTATTATGAAAAGAAAATAATTAAAGTTAAATTAAAACCTAAATTCTAATTTATTTTAAATTAATAAAATAGTTAAAATTATTTATTAATTTACTTACAAAATTAGTTTAATAAAAAAAACCTAAAGCTAATTTTTTTGTGATTTTGATTATTTATGTAATTAAATAAATAAATAAAAACAGAATTATAAAAAAGGAAATTAAAACAATATAAAAGAAAAGATGCTAAATGGGCCTAGGCATGTAAAAGAGAAAAGGGGTGATGATTGGAATTTTCTCTAGGCCCAATGCTGAAGAGAGTCCAGGTCTGTCCTTGGATCTAGTGAGTAATATGGTTCTTCGATCCAGGGAGGGAGTTGTCTTTTCCGATCCAAGGAAGGAGTTGTCTTTCGAATTAGACATGCAAGGCAAATGTTGGCTAAAATTAAGATGCAGGACCTGGGTATCGAACCCAGGTCCTTCTTTCTAATTCGAATCTTCTGTCCTCAGGCCTAAGCTTATTTTGGCTTGAAACTAGCTATGCCATGAGTTTCGAAAGGCAAATCAGATCATGCCTTTCGATTGCATGATTTTATTCCTGCATGTTACCTTGTGTATGATATGCTCATGTAAACACAAATGGCATTAGCAGCACAGATATACCAACAACATGTATTTAAAGGGCTTAGAAATGCAGTTTCGACTTGGGTAAATCCTTACCAACTGGAAATGCTTCGATTTATGAATTTGGGTGTGGCTTGGCTTGGAGCAGATTCTTGGGAATCTCAGGAACACAAGTATGGCCTTTGTCTGGATTGAGGCTGCCTGCAAAACTAGTTAGAATTTTGATATCTTTTCTATGGTGGTGCGAGTGTTCTCTTATTATAGGCAATCTATTCGTGTGTGATGCAACACTTATGGTCTCTTTATATAGAGGGGTGTAGGGGACAAGAAGGAAAAGGTTTAAACATCCATAAACAAATGTTTTTAAAGCCATGAATGATGTTTCGTAACGTTGAAAAAGTCATGGAAACTTGTCTCTTTTTTTGAATTTGAATGAACCTGGAAATTTTGGCTCCTTCGAATGCCCTCAAGTGTTGCTCTTCCACTGGCCTCAAGTTGCCTCTTTCAATTGGACCTCTTGTGTAGCCTTCGAATGGGCCTTCTGCATGCTTCTTCGAATGTACCTCTTGTGTACCCTTTGACTGGATCTAGTATTACTTCCTTCGAATGGGTCTTTAGATGGTCCTTTTGTGTACTAATCAAATGGGTCTTTGGTGTGTCCTTCGAATGGTCTATCATGCGTGTTAAAGTCTGTACAATTGTTTCAAAGGGGGGACAGTGCCCATTCAAAGTTGGCATAAAGGCAGCCTATGCCTTGTGGATGCTAGCATGAAGCAAGTCAAGGCAGGCGTAAAGGAGGCCACTGCCTAGGCGAAGCTGGCACAAAGGTATCCAGTTCCTTATTGGTCGAAGGAAACTTTTTTTGCCTGGTGGATCAAAAAGAAGCTTTTTGCCTGGTGGATCAAAGGCAAACCTGAAGGAGTCTTGGCCTTGTGTGCTAAAGGCAAGCTGAATAGGGGTCTTTGACTTGTGAATCAAAGACTAGTGAGAGAGGCCTTTTGCCTTGTGAGTTGAAGGCATGTTAATGGGTATTTTCCTTATAAAACCAAGGCAAGCATGAAGAGGCATACGTGCGCTGGTGACACGATGAGAGGCTGTTTGCCCAGTGGTAGCTTTGTGAATCGAAGGCCAGTTTGAAGAAGTTCTTACTTTGTACGCTGAAGGAACGCACAGAGGGATAATTTTCCTAGTCGAAGCAGGGATCAATCTTGCTCCAAAGACATCAAATGCCCAATTGAAGCAAGAATTATGCTTGCTCCAAAGAAACCAAATGCCCAAACAAAGCAGGAATCCAGCTTGCATGCAGGTAGCCATTGTATTGTGAATCAAGTCAGCATGCAAAGCCAATGGTGCAATCGAAGGAGCATTAACAGGAGGCCCTTCCTTTTTGGATCGAAGGAGGCTGTTTCAAAGAAAACACATGCCCAGTCGAAGCTGGTACACAACTAACAAGCAAAAGACCAAGGCTTTAATCGAAGCTTGGAAATTTGAGGCAAGCTTGGAGGAGGTTAGGAGCTCAATTGAAGCCTGTCAAAATGCCAATCGAAAGACATCTTGTTCATGCCAATCTAAAGACCTTGTTTATCTTCAAAAAAATTATTTTTCTTTAATCAAGTGTTTGTAATCACCTATGTAAGAGAAAAATCTTGGGAAAATATGAGAGGAAAAATTTTGGGGTACAACAGCTGCCCCTGTTCAATCTTCTTAAACTTGAGGATTTAGATTGGCTTGTCTGCCTTTCGTGATCTGAAGGTGGAAGATGATTGAACACTAGAGTGCCCAGAAATTTTCACTCGCATGAAATAACATTGATGATTGATGATGGAGGGAATGGGCTTACAGATTCCATTTGGAGGCGATGACATAGGGTCGTCAGAGATGGGCTTAAAAATGCCATCTAAAGTAGATGCGGATTTCACACACGGTCCCTTTGGGGGTTCCTGTTCCTGCTGTCTGAGGAGGAGTCCGTTGGGGAATATGGGTTTCTGTTGTTCTCCTATTTGAGGAAAACTTTATGGGGAATAAAGTCTAGGAACTTCAGTTGTCCAAGGCTCTGCTGAAGAGTTATCTCTGGAGAGATGACAGTTTGATATATTCTGGTTGAAGTCCAGGTTTCCAGTGATTTGTTGGGGATAATGGAATTAATCGTTATCTGGAAATGTATAAGAAAGAGTCTGTGTAGGGTTGCTTCAAGATGAGCCTGTGTTAGACTGTATGAGAAGAAACATGTGTAAGATTTCTTTATCTGGTCATGTAGATAGCTTTCTTGTCGGGTTTTAGGTGTTAATTTACAATCAGTCGTTCGCAGATAGTTGTCCTGTCTAGTTTCAGGTATTAATCTGGAATTTGAAAATTGTCGGTTGTTGAGATAGTTGTCCTGGCTGGTTTCAGGTATTAATCTCTGGCCCAATAAATAAAGATAATTTTCCCGTCTGGTTTCGGGTGTTAATCTTCAATCTCCTTATATAGATAATTTTCCTGGCCTGTTACAGGTATTAATCCTACAGTTGTTCGTCCACAAATGGTTCTCCTGGCTTGTTACAAGGTTTAATCTAGAACTTGAAAATTGTCGGTCACATAGATAGTTTCCCCGTCTAGTTTCGGGCATTAATTTGTGGCCTTCTGTATTTGCTGGTAAACCTGTCTTGCTTTGGTAATTTATACCATTTGGTCGTGTAGATAGCTTCTCCCGTCTGGTTTCGGGCATTAATCTTTGACATGCTGCATAAGTTGATAATGTCTGTCTTTCTGATAATTTGACCTGAAAGGTAAAATTAGTTTCATGCAATGTCGTAATGTATGAGTTGCATGATGCTCCCAAAATAAATGAGATAGTGATATATGTATTTGTATGCAAATGCCATGATGTGTGAACATGTAATACTCTTGTGCAGTATCTTCGTTTGGGAAAATAAATCTCTGACTGCTATTGAAGAGCATCGGGAAGCTGAATCCCGGACTATTGTTGGTAAGTGAAGAAAGTGATTCTTCAATTTCCGTTGGGGATAATGAATGGAGATAGTTTTGTTGGCGATTCCCTTTCTCTGCTGAGGATCTTCGACTTCTGTTTGAGAATGACTTTGCCGAGGGGAAGAGTTCTGTTGGAAGATTTCACCAATTTGGAGAAATAAACTCCACTGGGAGATGAACTTCCATAGCTAAAGAAATAAACTCTATTGGGGATAAGGCTTTATAAACTACTTGAGATTTATAAAACTTTGTTGTGGAAGGTGAACTCCATAAGCTGCTTGGGGATTTTGTTGGAATCCTGTTGGGGAATCTTGAGAAGCTTGGTGACTTCACTGGGGAATTTTCCTCAGATGTTAAAGCAATAGTTTGGAGATTGTTGCTCGGTCAGGGATATGAGAACCTGACACCATTAGGCTACATGTTAAGAATATGGCAGTGACATTGTAGTAGAATGACCCTGCCTCTGTACCTGTTGGAGAAGGTATCTGTCGGGGAAGACATATGCGGATCTTGTGGGTGGCCCTTAGATATTGTCCCATTTCTTAAAGTCATTAGCAATTGTCTTTCTTCTTTTAGGTGTGTATTTATAAGCAGTAATCACATTCAAATGCATATGTTCAAAAATAATCACTGGACATTTTCGCACACAAAACAGAAAAATAAAAACAGAAGTTTTGCACTTTCAAAGGAATAGTTTTGTATTAACTTGAATAAGCGTTTTTGTACAAGGAGATGGACCTCCTGGTAAGAGAATGCCTTCATAAGAATGGAAATTATACAAAGATAATATACAAAGGAAAAAAAAGCTATGTGAAATAATCCCATTGGGTTCCCATTCCGCTATTGCCTTTATGTCCTTGAGCATCTCATCACTTTCGCTGCTTATCCAAAGTTGATTGGATTGATTAGTACCGCTTGAGCTTGATAGTTGATACTGGAGATTGGTTGTAAGGTGATCCAACGGGACATAGTTATACGCTTTAAATCCCTAAGTTTTGCCTAGACCACCCTTTCGGGTTTTCAGTCCACCGGGGTACCCTTTTTTGCCCAAGCCGCCTTTTCAGGTTTTCGACTTACCGAGTGTACAGATTTTTTATGTATATCCCTAATTTTTGCCCAAAACCTTTTGGTTCTTCGGGATGCCCTAATTTTTGCTTAGGTCAATCGACCAAGTGGGTCTTCGTTTATGCGTAGTATCTTTTAATTATGTCTGTGTTTACTGGGTGCGGAAGTTCGTCTTTGTCCATAGTGGTTAAGATCATGGCTCCACCAAAAGATATGGTCTTGATCATAAATGGCCCTTCATATGTGGGAGTCCATTTACCCCTGGGATTACCTTGTGGCAGTATGATGCGTTTGATTACCAATTCACTGGCCTGATATACCTGACGTCTGACCTTCTTGTTGAAAGCTTTGATCATACGTTTTTAGTACATCTGACCATGACAGACAACCGCGAGCCTCTTCTTGTCAATCAGGTTTAACTAGTCAAGTAGAGTCTGAACTCATTCGTCTTAACTCAATCCTGCATCTTTCATTATCCTCAAGGAAGGGATCTAGACCTCAATGGGCAGGACAACTTCCATACCATATACCAAAGAGAAAGGAGTTGTGTAACGCCCGTAATTTAATTAATTATTTAATTAAATTATTTTTGGAATATTTGTGAAGTTGTGTTATAATTAATTGGATTTATTTTATTAAGTGGAGAAATAATATTAGAGATATAATATTATGTGGTGAAATAATATTAAAAGCGTAATATTATTTAATATGGACTTATTTTGAGAGAGTAGAAGTAATAAAGGGGGTGTGTTGGTTTTAAGTCCAATAAGGAATAATGGAATAATATGGTTATTTTATTATTTGTTAGAAGGAATAGAAAGAAAGAAGCAGTAGAATAAATAAGGATTTGGAAGAGAACGTGAAGCTGCTGGAAAAAGTGGAAAACGACAAGAACGAGAATTCACCTAGAAATTGTAGAGCGACCTTCAATCCAAGGTAAGGGTGGGGTTCTGACTCTATAATTGGGTTTTGATGATTGGTATGTGGGGTTAGAGGTGATGGTTGTTTTGTTCCTGAATTGAAAATATATGATTGTTGTGTGATGAGAATCGATGAATTTTTGGATGAATAATGATGTCTTGATGTTGTTTAATTGCTGTAGAATTATAAGGTGATTTATGGGTGATAAATTGTCACGATTAGATTAGGTTTAAGGATTTATGTATGAATCTGTAATGATAACATGGAAGAAGAAATGTAGAAATATTGCAGTACAGTAAACGCAGAATTTTGCAATTGATAATAGGCGCTACTGTATTAGAACTAATGCATTAATTTGGAGAATAGAAATTGGTTAATATTGTTCTTAGTTAAATTGATAGCAGGAAAAGAATTAGAACAATAGGATGAATAGAAAATAGCAGTTATGATGCTAGACGTATGATAGTCAGAAATTGCATCGCACTAGTAAAGAATAGAGGTTCTGGTAGTATAAGTGGTAATTAGTCAGAAGATGGAACTAGTCAGAAGATGGCATTAGTCAGAAGATGTAACTAGTCAGAAGATGGCATTAGTCAGAAGATGGAACTAGTCAGAAGATGGTATTAGTCAGAAGATGTAACTAGTCAGAAGATGGCATTAGTCAGAAGATGTAACTAGTCAGAAGATGTAACTAGTCAGAAGATGGGGTTAGTCAAAAACTGTAACGGTCAGAGGTTGAGTCAGTCAGAAACTGTGATGATCAGAACTTATAGTAGTCAGAAGATTGTGTCGCCCAGAAGTTTCATCATTAGAAGTTGTGTATTTAGAAATAGCGTTGGTTAGAGGTTGTGTGGCCAGAAGTTGGATGGCCTTTATGTTGTTTGGTGCTGAACGATGAACGTTAGATGCTTAGAAGCTGCTGTTGAGCTATAACAGTAGGAAAGTGACGGTCTTGACTTTAGAGTTATAGAATGATAGTGTTGATTTACTGTGGAATTAAAATACTGCTTAGTTATAAATGAGAATTTATTAATAAATAAATGATGTTTGATGATTTATAAATAAATGACATTTGATGAATTATTTAGATTATTTGAGATGTTATTTTGAGATGTTATTTTGAGATGTTTTGAGATGATGATTTGAGATGTTTGAGATGATGATTCGAGATGTTTTGAGATGATTTGAGATGTTGTTAACTTGGATGTTATCATTACATTCATGGTTTTGTCGCATACATTGCATTTTTAAGATGGAGCTTATGCTCGTTGAGATGGCCTGCATTGGCAAATTTTGAGATGAAGGCTATGCCTTGTTGATGCCTCTATTAATTGGCAAATTTTTGAGATGGGGGTTCTGCTCCAATGGTACCACATGCATTTGCATAGTATTGAGTCGCATTATACGATTTCATAAAGAAGTGTATTTTGATGTTGATGAATGTATATTATTGTTGAGATTGTTGTTGATTATGAGATGAGAAGTGGTGATGTTGTTGATCTAATTTAATATATTATTTATCATGTGCTTTATTATATTGTCAGATATCTCACCCATTCTGTTTGAATGTTGCCTCTATGTTGGTAACATGTAGGTAATCGAGAGTGAAGGCTGTATACATTCGGTAGTTCGAGTCGGTGTCATTGCTCTGATATGTAACACTCGGGGGATGAACGTTTGCTATTTTTTGGTTGATGATTTTCAGTTGTTGAATATTAATTTGATTATTACTAAATATGAGATGTTTCGAAGTTACTGTTGTGTTAGAGATGTTATTAAAAATCCCGCTGCGTAGATGTTGATTTATTTGATTAAAGATGTTATATTGATGGTTCATCCGATGTTTGAAAAAGTGTTATATATCCACGATGAATGCAATTAATTTGTTAGAAGAATTTGTGACGTCCCGATTCATTTGTATGATTGAAATTTTATGACTCTGATATATTTTGCATAATTGCTTGGGGTAGAATTGGGGTGTTACAAAGTTGGTATCAGAGCAAAAGCTTGGTCTGACCTTGTCGTCGAGTCGTAGTTGTCTAACAATTGAGTATTGTTATTTGAGTTCTAATCGTTATTTATGTTGTAGTGAGAAGTTGAGATGGCTGGAAGGAATGATGCTGCTCTTGTTGCTGCTTTAGAAGCAATGGCTCATGCAATGGAAAATCAGCCGAATGCTGACGGGAATGCTGGATCTCGTAGCTTGGCGACCTTCCAGAGAGAAAATCCACCTACGTTCAAGGGAAAGTATGATCCTGATGGAGCATTGGAATGGTTGAAAGAGATAGAGAGAATCTTTCGTGTGATGGACTGCACTCCAGCACAGAAGGTTCGTTATGGGACTCTTATGCTAGCATTCAAAGCTGATGACTGGTGGCTAGAGACTTGCCAGAAGTTAGAAGCTGCAGGTGAGAATGTCACTTGGGCTGTGTTCCGTAGAGAATTTTTGAGAAAGTATTTTCCTGAAGATGTTCGTGGTAAGAAGGAAATTGAGTTCCTTGAGCTGAAGCAAGGAAATCTGTCAATTGTTGAGTATGCTGCCAAGTTTGCTGAGTTGGCCAAGTTTTATCCGCATTACGCTGAGGAAAATGTTGAGTTTTCAAAGTGTATCAAGTTTGAGAACGGGTTGCGCCCGGAGATTAAGAAAGAAGTTGGATATCAGAAAATTCGTATCTTTGCTGGTTTGGTTGATAACTGCAGGATTTATGAGGAGGACAATAATGCTCATTACAAGATTATCAGTGAGAAGAGGGGTAAGCACCCACAAAATTGTGGTAAGCCTTATGATGCCCCAGCTGGTAAGGGTAAACAGAGAATTGTTCATGGACATAGGACTAGTGGGGGAGATGCTTCTGCTGGTGTGATTTGTTTTAAGTGTGGGAAACCTGGACACAAGAGTAATGTGTGCACTGCTAAAGTGAAGAGGTGTTTCCGTTGTGGCAAGAACGGACATGTTGTATCTGAGTGTGAGCGTAAAGATGTGGTTTGTTTCAACTGTAAAGAAGAAGGGAACATTGGTAGCCAGTGTCCGAAACCGAAGAGGGCTCAGTCAAGTGGTAAAGTGTTTGCTTTGGTTGAGGATCAGACAACTGCTGAGGACGGACTTATTAGAGGTACATGTTTCATTAATAGTACTCCTTTAATTACTATTATTGATATTGGTGCTACGCATTGTTTTATTGCTGCTGATTGTGTTGAAAGATTGGGTCTTGTGTTGTCTTATTTGAATGGAGAAATGGTCGTCGGTACTCCAGCCAAGGGATTGGTGACTAATTCTTTTGTGTGTGCTAAGTGTCCCATGTCGATCTTCGACAGAGACTTTGTTGTTGATTTGGTTTGTTTACCGCTAAGAGGTTTGGATGTGATTCTTGGTATGAACTGGTTAGAGCATAACTGTGTTCATATTAACTATTATGACAAGTCGGTGAAGTTTTCTACTCTTGAGGAAGAGGAAGATGGTTTATTGTCTGCTAGAAAATTGAGGAAGTTGATTCAAGAGGAAGCGCAGATGTTTTTGTTGATGGCGTCACTATCTGTAGAGACTTAAGCTGTAATTGAGGAATTGCAGGTGGTGTGTGAATTTCCTAAAGTTTTCCCTGACGAGATTCCTGATGTACCGCCAGAGAGGGAAGTTGAATTTGCTATTGATCTTGTACCTGGTACCAGACTTGTGTCTATGGCACCATACAGGATGTCTGCATCTGAATTGTCAGAGTTAAAGAAGCAATTAGAAGAGTTACTTAAGAAGAGGTTTGTAAGACCAAGTGTATCGCCATGGGGAGCTCCAGTGTTGTTAGTAAAGAAGAAAGATGAAAGTATGAGGCTTTGTGTTGATTATACATAGTTGAACAAGGTGACGATTAAGAATAAGTATTTGCTTCCAAGAATAGATGACTTAATGGACCAATTGGTGGATGCTCGTGTGTTTAGTAAGATTGATCTGAGGTCGGGTTACCATCAGATTAAAGTGAAGGATGAAGATATTCAGAAGACGCCTTTCAGAACACATTATGGACATTACGAGTATTCGGTGATGCATTTCGGTGTTACTAATGTGCCAGGAGTATTCATGGAATATATGAATCGTATCTTTCATACTTATTTGGATCGGTTTGTAGTGGTGTTCATTGATGATATTTTGATTTACTCTAAGTCAGAAGAAGAGCATGCTGAACATTTAAGAGTAGCATTGCAAGTTTTGAAAGAGAAGAAGTTGTATGCAAAGCTGTCCAAGTGTGAATTTTGGTTGAAAGAGGTTAGTTTTCTTGGTCATGTGATTTCAGGTAGTGGCATTGTTGTAGATCCATCAAAGGTTGATGTTGTGTTGCAATGGGAAACTCTAAAGTCAGCTACTGAGATTAGAAGCTTCTTGGGATTAGCTGAGTATTATAGAAGGTTTATTGAAGGGTTTTATAAGTTATCACTTCCGTTAACTAAGTTGACTTGTAAAGGTAGAGCGTTTGTATGGGATGTTCAGTGCGAAGAACGTTTTGTAGAATTGAAGAAGAGGTTGACGTCGGCTCCGATTTTGACGTTGCCTAATCTAGGAGAGCCTTTTGTGGTTTATTGTGATGCTTCTAAGATGGGTTTAGAAGGTGTGCTTATGCATAATGGTAAGGTAGTTTCTTATGCGTCGAGGCGGTTGAGGACTCATGAGAAGAACTACCCTACGCATGATTTAGAGCTTGTTGCAGTTGTTTTTGTGTTGAAGATTTGGAGGCATTATCTTTATGGTTCTAGATTTGAAGTGTTTAGTGACCATAAGAGCTTGAAGTATTTGTTTGATCAGAAAGAGCTGAATATGAGGCAACGAAGATGGTTGGAATTGTTAAAGGATTATGATTTCGGTTTGAATTATCATCCACGAAAAGCGAATGTGGTAGCTGATGCGTTGAGTCGAAAGACTTTACATATGTCAGCAATGATGATTAAAGAGTTGGAATTGATTGAGCAGTTCATAGATATGAGCTTAGTTTGCAAGGTTACGCCGCAGAGTGTTATGTTGGGTATGTTGAAGATTAATAATGAATTTCTAGACAATATCGGAGAAGCTCAGAAGTTGGACGTGAAACTGGTAGATTTGAAGGTTGGGATTGACCAGTCTGAGAATAATGATTTTAAGTTAGATGAGCAAGGTGTGTTGGGATTTCGTAATCAGATTTGTATTCCTGATGATGTTGAGATGAAGAACGTGATACTTGAGGAGAGTCATAGAAGTAAGTTGGGTATTCATCCAAGAGCTACAAAGATGTATCAAGATTTGAAAGGTTTATTTTGGTGGCCTAGAATGAAGAGTGATGTGGCTCGGTTCGTGTATGCATGTTTGACTTGTCAGAAGTCGAAAGTTGAACATCAGAAGCCTGCAGGATTGATGCAACCATTGGAAGTTCCAGAATGGAAATGGGATAGCATTTCAATGGACTTTGTGATGGGGTTGCCTAATACTTTAAGAGGACATGATTCGATTTGGGTGATTGTTGATAGGCTTACGAAGTCATCTTATTTTATTCCTATTAACATTAGTTTTCCAGTGTCGAAGTTGGCTGAGATTTAGATTTGTGTGATTTTGAAACTGTGTGGTGTTCCTTTGTGCATTGTGTCAGATAGAGATCCAAGATTTACTTCTGATTTTTGGAAGAGTTTGCAAGAAGAATTGGGTTCTAAGTTGAGGTTGAGTTCAGCGTATCATCCTCAGACAGATGGTCAGACTGAATGGACGATTCAATCGTTGGAAGACTTGTTGAGGGCATGTATTCTTGAGAAGGGAGGTTTGTGGGATACTTATCTTCCGTTGATAGAGTTCAGGTATAATAACAGTTATAATTCCAGTATTGGGATGGCACCTTTTGAAGCGTTGTATGGTCGAAGATGTAGAACTCCGTTATGTTGGCATGAATCTGGTGAAAGTGTAGTACTTGGACCTGAACTTGTTTGTAAGACTACCGAGAAGGTGAAGTTGATTTGAGAAAAGATGAAAGCTTCACAGATTAGACAGAAGAGTTATCATGACAAGCGAAGGAAGGATTTAGAGTTTCAAGTCGGTGATCATGTGTTTTTGAGAGTTACACCTGTGACTGGTGTTGGGCGAGCATTGAAGTCTAAGAAGCTCACTTCTTGTTTTATTGGACTGTATCAGATTTCGGAGAGAGTGGGGAATGTTGCTTATAGAGTCGCTTTACCGCCTAATCTTTCAAATTTGCATGATGTGTTTCATGTGCCGCAGCTTCGGAAGTATATTTCAAATCCATCTCATGTGATTCATATGGATGATGTGCAAGTACGAAATAATCTTACAGTGGAGACGATGCCTGTACGGATCACGGGTCGTGAAATGAAGATTCTGAGGGGCAAAGAGATTGCCTTGGTTAAAGTGGTTTGGCTAGGAGCTGCTGGTCAAAGCATGACTTGGGAGTTGGAGAGCAAGATGCGAGACTCCTATCCTAAATTGTTTGATTGAGGTAAACTTTCGAGGACGAAAATATTCTAAGTGGGGGAGAGTTGTAACGCCCGTAATAATTATTTAATTAAATTATTATTAGAATATTTGTGAAGTTGTGTTATAATTAATTGGATTTATTTTATTAAGTGGAGAAATAATATTAGAGATATAATATTATGTGGTGAAATAATATTAAAAGCGTAATATTATTTAATGTGGGCTTACTTTGAGAGAGTAAAAGTAATAAAGGGGGTGTGTTGGTTTTAAGCCCAATAAGGAATAATGGAATAATAGGGTTATTTTATTATTTGTTAGAAGGAATAGAAAGAAAGAAGCAGTAGAAGAAATAAGGATTTCGAAGAGAACGTGAAGTTGCTGGAAAAAGTGGAAAATGGCAAGAACGAGAATTCACCCGGAAATTATAGAGCGACCTTCAATCCAAGGTAAGGGTGGGGTTCTGACTCTATAATTGGGTTTTGATGATTGGTATGTGGGGTTATAGGTGATTGTTGTTTTTTCCTGAATTGAAAATATATGATTGTTATGTGACGAGAATCGATGAATTTTTGGATGAATAATGATGTCTTGATGTTGTTTAATTGCTGTAGAATTATAAGGTGATTTATGGGTGATAAATTGTCACGATTAGATTAGGTTTAAGGCTTTATGTATGAATCTGTAATGATAACAGGGAAGAAGAAACGTAGAAATATTGCAGTACAGTAAACGCAGAATTTTGCAATTGATAATAGGCGCTATTGTATTAGAACTAATGCATTAATTTGGAGAATAGAAATTGATTAATATTGTTCTTAGTTAGATTGATAGCAGGCAAAGAATTAGAACAATAGGATGAACAGAAAATAGCAGTTATGATGCTAGACGTATGATAGTTAGAAATTGCGCCGCACTAGTAAAGAATAGAGGTTCTGGTAGTAGAAGTGGTAATTAGTTAGAAGATGGAACTAGTCAGAAGATGGTATTAGTCAGAAGATGTAACTAGTTAAAATATGGCATTAGTCAGAAGATGGAACTAGTCAGAAGATGGTATTAGTCAGAAGATGTAACTAGTCAGAAGATGGAATTAGTCAGAAGATGTAACTAGTCAGAAGATGTAACTAGTCAGAAGATGGGGTTAGTCAGAAACTGTAACGGTCAGAGGTTGAGTCAGTCAGAAACTGTGATGATTAGAACTTATAGGAGTCAGAAGATTGTGTCGCCCAGAAGTTGCGCCATTAGAAGTTGTGTATTTAGAAATAGTGTTGGTTAGAGGTTGCGTGGCCAGAAGTTGGATGGCCTTTACGTTGTTTGGTGCTGAACGATGAACGTTAGATGCTTAGAAGCTACTGTTGAGCTATAACAGTAGGAAAGTGACGGTCTTGACTTTAGAGTTACAGAATGATAGTTTTGATTTACTGTGGAATTAAAATACTGCTGAGTTATAAATGAGAATTTATTAATAAATAAATGATGTTTGATGATTTATAAATAAATGACGTTTGATGAATTATTTTGATTATTTGAGATGTTATTTTGAGATGTTTTGAGATGATGATTTGAGATGTTTGAGATGATGATTAGAGATGTTTTGAGATGATTTGAGATCTTGTTAACTTGGATGTTATCATTAGATTCGTGGTTGTGTCGCATACATTGCATTTTTGAGATGGAGCTTATGCTCGTTGAGATGGCCTGGATTGGCAAATTTTGAGATGAAGGCTATGCCTTGTTGATGCCTCTATTAATTGGAAATTTTTTGAGATGGGAGTTCTGCTCCAATGGTACCACATGCATTTGCATAGTATTGAGTCGCATAATACGATTTCATAAAGAAGTGTATTTTGATGTTGATGAATGTATATTATTGTTGAGATTGTTGTTGATTATGAGATGAGAAGTGGTGATGCTGTTGATCTAATTTAATATATTAATTATCATGCGCTTTATTATATTGTCATATATCTCACCCCTTCTGTTTGAATGTTGCCCCTATGTTGGTAACGTGCAGGTAATCGAGAGTGAAGGTTGTATACCTTCGGTAGTTCGAGTCGGTGTCATTGCTCTGATATGTAACACTCGGGGGATGAACATTTGCTATTTTTTGTTGATGATTTTCAGTTGTTGAATTTTAATTTGATTATTATTAAATATGAGATGTTTCGAAGTTGCTGTTGTGTTAGAGATGTTATTAAGAATCCCGCTGCGTAGATGTTGATTTATTTGATTAAAGATGTTATATTGATGGTTCATCCGATGTTTGAAAAAGTGTTATATATCCACGATGAATGCAATGAATTTGTTAGAAGAATTTATGACGTCCCGATTCATTTGTATAATTGAAATTTTATGACTCTGATATATTTTGCATAATTGCTTGGGGTAGAATTGGGATGTTACAAGTTTCCCCTGTTAACGTATGCATTGTGGTGCGGTAACCATGAAGAGAAAATGGTAATATCTCATGCCAATATTTATATGTCACTGTCATCTTTTGTATGATTTTTTTTTGATTTTTTTGTTAGCAACTTCAACAGCGCCATTCATCTTCGGTCAATAAGGAGAAGAGTTATGATGCTGGATTTTGAATTGCGTACAGAGCTCGATGATCATAGTGTTATTGATATTGGTAACATTATCTGCAATGATTCTTTCTGGGATACCGTACCGATAGATAATGTTATGTTTGACGAATTGGGCCACAACATTCTTGGTAACATAAGCAAATAAAGCTGCCTCAACCCACTTGTAAAGTAATCAATGGCAACCAGGATGAAGCGGTGCTCATTGGAAGTTGTAGGTCTGATCTCTCCAATCACGTTGATGCCCCACATTATGAATGGCCAAGGAGCGGTTAAGACGTTTAGAGGAACTAGAGGTACATGCACCTTATCAGCATAGATCTGGCATTTATGGCAATTTTATGAATACTGATAACAATCTGCTTCGATAGTGGACCAGTAGTATCCTGCCCGTAGGATCTTTTTTGCCATTGAATGTCCACTGGAATGAGTGCCAAAGGTACCTTCGTGTAAGTCAGCCATAATCCTTTCTGCCTCACTCTTGTATACACACCGAAGCAGAGAACCTTAGGATACTCTTGGAGTTCGAGATATCTTTTGATTTCATGGAACCAAGGCTTGTCCACTACTTCTTTAGTACCAATATCGTGGCAGTATGCTGGCTCGTCTATCCTCTCAATGGTAATCTGAGGAGCTTCGTTATCCCACTTGACCTTGAACATGGATGACATTGTAGCTAGCGCATCCGCTAGTTAGTTTTCCTCTCGTGGAAAATGCTCAAAAGTAATTTCTTCAAAGTATGGGATTAATGTTAACATATGCTCTTTGTACGGGATGAGATTAGGATGTTTCGTGTCACATTCTCCTTTAATTTGGCCGATTACCAAAGCCGAGTCTCCAAACACACTTAAGAACTTGATCCTTAAACGATTACGGCTTTGAGACCCATGATACATGCTTCATACTCAGCCACATTATTGGTACAATTGAAACATAGCCTAGTAGTGAAAGGAGTATGACAACCCTCAGGAGATAAGATCACAGCACCGATGCCATTTCCAAGAGCGTTAGAAGCCCTGTCAAAAACCATAGTCCATCGGGATCCTTTTTCAGGTCCTTCATCCGGTCCAAGTTCTTCACAATCAGTTACTAACATGATGTTCTCGTCCGGGAACTCAAAATTCATGGATTGGTAGTCATCTACAGCCTGATGAGCCAAATGATCAGCTAGTACACTTCCCTTAATTGCTTTCTGGGTTGTGCATTAAATGTCGTATTTGGTCAGGATCATTTGCCATCTTGCTATTCTTCCGGAGAGAGCAAGCTTCTCAAAGATGTACTTGATAGGATCCATTTTAGATATCAACAAGGTAGTGTGGATCAACATATACTGTCTTAGTCAGCATGCAGCCCATGCCAAAGCGCAGCAAGTTTTATTGAGCAGTGAGTATCTTGTTTCACAGTCGCTAAACTTTTTGCTAAGGTAGTATATTGCATGCTCTTTTCGACCAGACTCGTCATGCTGCCCCAGCACACACCCCATTGAGTTCTCTAATACTATTAAGTACATGATCAGAGGTCTTCCTTCAACATGAGGCATCATAATTGGAGGCTCTTGGAGATATTCCTTGATTTTGCCAAAGGCGTTCTGGCAATCGTCAATCCACTTCACTGCTCGATCTTTCTTCAGTAACTTGAAGATTGGCTCACAAGTAGCAGTCAGATGTGAAATGAACCTGGAAATGTAGTTTATGCGTCCCAAGAATCCTCTAACTTCCTTCTCAGTGTGAGGAGTTGTCATTTATTGTATAGGTTTGACCTTTGCAGTGTCGACTTCAATGCCTTTGCCGCTGACAACAAAGCCTAAGAGCTTACCGGATCTTACTCTGAAAGTGCACTTATTCAGGTTTAACTTTAGTTTCTATTTCTTCATCCTGTCAAATAGCTTATGTAGGTGATCAAGGTGTTCCTCTTCAGTCTGAGACCTGGCTATCATATCATCCATGTAGACCTCTTATATCTCGTGATGGATAATATCATGAAACAAAGCTACCATAGCACGCTGATAGGTTGCCCCAGCGTTCTTTAGTCCAAACGGCATGACCTTATAGTAGAAAGTGTCCCACTGTGTAACAAAGGTTGTCTTCTCCATGTCTTCAGGTGCCATTTTGATCTGATTATACCCAGAGAAACCATCCATGAAGGAGAATACCTTATGTTGTGTGGTGTTGTCAACTAGAACATCAATGTCGGGAAGCAGAAAGTCATCCTTGGGGCTTGCCCTGTTCAGGTCTCTGTAATCCACATACATATGTACCTTACCGTACTTCTTAGGAATTGGAACAACATTAGCAACCCATTGGGGGTAATACGTGACAGCTAAGAAACTGGCATTGAACTGTTTCATGACTTCAGCCTTGATCTTTTCTGACATGTCCGACCGCATACGACTAACCTTCTGTTTCACTAGAGGGAAATCTTCTTTTATAGGTAGGCGATGAACCACAATATCGGTGTCAAGTCCCGGCATGTCTTTGTACAACCAGGAAAAAACCTCAACATAGTCATGTAGCATTTGTATTAATCGTTGTTTGACACTGGGCTCCAAGTTAGCACCTACCTTGACTTCTTTTTTATCCTCTTCAGTACCCAAGTTCACTGTCTCAACTGGTTCCTCATGAGGTTGTATTACTTTTTCTTCCTGTTGTAATAGTCTGGAAAGCTCTCCTGGTACCTCACAATCATCCTCACCTTCGTCCTCGGCTTGGTTAATCGGATTTTCAAAGTCATAATGAGCAATAGCAGAACTGTTAACATTGGGATCCAGAGTGGATGTGGATCTGCAATTTTGATATGTGAGTGTGTGTAAGAGCATAGCTGTTTTGATAAAGTAAAAAGTAGAAAAGAAAGGCAGAGAGCGCAAAATTTGTATGTAAAAAATGTCCAATGCTTTATTAATGACATGTGAAAATGAAACACGATAGCCCTCACAAATAAACCATTACGCCTCGGGTAAGACACAAGGTCTTAGAGTTTGTATTATTCATTTATTACATATCCAAAAACAAAAAAAAAAGGACAATTACTCATGAATAAAAATAATCAGCACAAAGTCTTTAGTCTTCCATTTGGTGAGTCCTCCATTAACAGTTGGGAAGATCCACTGGTCCATATCACAATTACTATCACTGTCCTCCAAGGCATTAACCCCATGATTGATGATGCATAGGGGTGGGCCTCCGGCACGAGCACGACGAACAGCCCTTTGAGCTCCTGATGTAAAACCCAGACCAAATTTGTCAGATTTGTAGGGAATATCCAGAAGTTGGCCCCAAATTGTAGACCCATCTTCTTCAACAACTGCCCTGGCATCTTTCAGAGAAGCCATCTTCAGCGGAGGCCTAGTAGTCTTTGGAACACTGGTAGAGGTTTTGGTTGCAGCAATGATCTATGGAACCTTCTCAAAGTTCTGACAGGGGGTCTCAATGAACTCGTCGTCTATTTCAACGTACCTGAAAGAGTTCAGGTGGCTCACCATGTACTCCTCCTCCCCATGCATTTTGATAATCTTCCGATTGACTGGGTACTTCAGCATCTGATGTAGGATGGAAGTCACAGCGCCATCCCCATGGATCCAGGTTCGACCCAATAAACAGGAGTAAGATGGGCAGATGTCAATCACATAGAAAGTGGAATTAAAAGTCTGAGTACCCACTTTGATAGGGATGTCCACCTCCCCCATGCACCATTTTTTTAGAACCGTCAAAGGCTCTCACCATAATGTTACTAGGCTTCAGAGTCAATCCTTCGCAATCTAACCTGTCAAGGGCCTTCTTGGGAAGAACATTCAGTGATGAACCTGTATCCACTAGAACATGGGCCAAAGTAGTGCCCTTGCACTCGTTAGAGACGTGCAGGGCATCATTATGTTTCCTTCCTCTGGGAGTCAGATCAGCATTAGAGAAACCTAACCCATTGTCAACAGTCAAACTGGCCACACAGTCTTCAAATTGATCAGCGGAGGTTTCTTGATGCATGTGAGAAGTCTTGAGGAATTTCACTAAAGCCTTGGCATGGGCTTCAAAGCATAGTAACAGGGCTATCATTGAGATTTTGGAAGGGGTCTGCCCCAGTTGTTCGACCACATTGTAGTCACTCTTCTTGATTATCTTCAATATTTATTCCATTTCCTTCTTAGAAGCCTCAGGAATGACTTCTGGGTGTTCCTTCATCTGGACAGGCTCAAACAAAACCTCTTTGCCCCGAGTCTCGGTTGAATCGGTAGCAGGGGTAACAACAGGGCTAATAGTAGGAGTAGCAATGGGAATACTAACATGAGTAGTAAGGATGATCACAGGAGTAGCAATAGTTTTAGGAGGAGAGATCTCGGGAGAGAAAAATATTCCGCTTCTTGTTATCTTACTTGTCCCGGAGATATTACTAATGTCAGGATCTGAGTCTTCGGTATATTCATCCTTAACAATCAGCAAATCTTGCTTGACGCCATGGTAATAGACGTCAGCCCCATAATTCTAGGGAACAACTTTATCCGAGGAATATGGTATAGGTCCAGGGAAAGTAATTTTCAATGGAGCAACTTTCGGAACAAATGTAATCCTGATATGTCTTTTGGAGGAGACCTTGGGAGGATTGGCGGAAATGGTAATGATAGAAACATCTTCACACGGAGTACTTGTAATTGGAGTCTTCTCAAACAGGATTTCTTTATCATCCATCAGGCACTGAATGCCTTCCTTCAACATATGGCAACCATTAGGTAAGGACAAACATAAGTGGCAACCTTCACCACAACCCGGAAATAAACCGGCCTGCAAGATATTCTTTTTAATAGTCAGTAGTGGAGTAGCCAATTCATCAACAAAAGCAACAAACATGTCATTATCAATAGCATTAACACCACAGTCGTGCTTGGGCATAGGGGCAGTTATAACATTAGGAGTCTCAGGAGCATCAAATTCAATCTCCTTTGCTTCAATCAAATCCTGCACCTTGTTCTTCAAAGCCCAACAGTCATTGGTATCATGGCCTGGAATTTCAGAATGGTAAGCACACCAAGCATTTGCATTGTAGTAAGGAGATGTAGTGTTGGGATTCTTAGGAGCCTCCTTTAGGGTCACCAAATTGGACTTCAGCAGGTGTGGTAAAACCTAAGATAGGGTCATGTTAATCCGGGTAAACTGTCTCCTTGGCTTATTTGTTCTGGACCGATTGTTCTGTTTCTGGTTTGATGTAGGATTGGAAATCATAACAGCCCCTACCGTCGGACGACCTCCTTCTTCCCTGTGAATGGTTTCTTTGCAGCACTGGAGGATGTATCTCTCTGTATCTTACCACTTTTGATGCCAGACTCTACTTGTTCACCTGTCAAGATTAATTCAGTAAACCCAACAGAAGAACTTCCAATCATATGGTTAAAGAACGTCCTAGACAGCGTACCTAAGAACATATCCATCGGCTCCCTATCAGACAACAAAGGTTGGACTCTTCCCGCAAGGTCTCTCCATTTTTGGGCATAGTCCTTAAAACCCTCGTCGGAACCCATAGACATGCTTTGCAACTGTGTACGAGTCGGGGCAAGGTCAGCATTATATTGGTATTGCTTATAGAAAGTAGCAGCCAAATCTTTCCAATTACGCACATTGGTTCTTTCTAGTTGATAGAACCATTTCAGCTGAGTTCCTGCCAAACTTTCCTGGAAGAAGTGTAACCACAGATCCCTATTAGTAGTGTGGGGTTGAATTTTCCTGACATACGATCTCAAATGCAGCTTAGGATAAGAGACACTGTCATATTTTGCAAATGTAGGGACCTTGAACTTCCGCAGGATGACCATCCCTGAGACCAGTCCTAGCTCTTCAAAATCCAACCCGGGTACCCTTTGGATCTCCATGGCATTGAGCTGATCCTCCAGTTGTTTGTATTTATCGTCAGCAGGAGAATACTGCTCCTCAGAATAGTCAGGTTCATCTTCTTCAGACTCCCTTGTAATATGGTCTTCTTCTCTTGGCTCTCCATCCTTATTATCTCTCTCTCTCTTGACGGAGTTACAAGCTCTGAAACTTGCTTCACTGGTCCTTTGAACCTTCTTCCCAAATTCAGAACACCCACTGGCCTATTTTTCTTCTTCTTGTCCTTGAGAATCAGAGCTTTCAAATCTTCTTGTCCCTTAGCTAGATTCATAAACATTTCTTGGAATTGGGCATTATGTGCCTGAAGCTCCTTGACTCTTTGTTCAAGAGCCATTTCTGAAATAAACAGCGAAGAAGATAAGAAACCTGTCTTGAAAACATGTTTATGCAATGATATCTATGATATATGTATGCAATGTTTTCAAAGGCCTCATAGGATTTAAACTCTTTCAACCAAAACAAAAACACAGACTTTTTATTAGTAATCTTAAATGAAATCAAAGTTTACAAAGTAATAATAGATAAGAAACTTATAAAACTTCTAAGTCTCCCAAGGACGCTTCCTTTTGGTGCTAATGTAGGCATTGAGATTCTGCTCCTCTGAAGCCGCTTTGTCAGTTCCAACACCTTTTTCTCAATGGCATAGAATTGGGACTCAAAGGTATCTCGTTCTTCTTTGAGGTGTATCCAAGATTTTTGCAATTCTTCAAAGTTTGTTGGCATATAAAGATGAAGAATGATGTGAGACTCGACCCCTTGAACAATAGCCTTTAATATCACTAGCATCATAAGATTTTGATCACGAGTTCGCACCCATTTGAGGTATGGCTCCAAAGGGATGGAATTCTTGTGCCCTAGAGTCCTGCTATCAGTCTTCTTAACCATTCCCCAAGCGTGGGTGAACCTCTGATGATAACCTTGCAGATCATTTGAATAGTCAAACATAATATCTTGAATGAGCATATCATGAGGACCATCCCTCTGGGTGTAGCCGAATTGACGTAAAGCTAAAGAGGGGTTATAGGTAATGCCTCCTTTAATGCCAAGGAGTGGCACATTGGGAAATTCTCCACAGCAATCAATAAAAGAGACGTCTTCTTGGGAGCAAGGACACCAATAGATGTCAGAGTGAGAAAGAGACATTAATCTTTGGTTCTATCTTAAACCTAATTCATTCTTCATTACTGACCGAGGAAGGTATGAAATAAACCACCTATAGAGTAGAGGTATACAACACATAAGAGTCCCTCGCTTCTTCATGGTACGTGTATGGAGTGAGTGTAGAATATCCCCGAGCAATGTAGGAACTGGATTATGAGCAAGGAAAATGTTGATGGCACTGACATCTACAAACTGGTCTGAAATGGGGAACAGAACCAACTCGTAGATCAAAAGAGAAAAAACATCTTCAAAGGCATGGTAACTCATAGCGTCTAGGAACACCTGGGCTTTCTTCATCAGGAAGCTTGTGAGGAGGCCCTTAACTCCACTCCTCCTTTCCCAATTGGACTCAATGTCAGATGGTTTCAAATGCAAAGCTTTGGCAACATCCTCAGCGGTTGGATCTTGTTCTAAACCGGTAAAGGGTATCTGCTCCAATATAGGCAAACCGAGTATTTTGGAGAATTCTTCCAACGTAGGCACCAAATGATAGTCTGGAAATGTGAAGTAGTGGTGCTTATGGTCAAAGAAATGGAATAAGACACTCATCAAACCTTCGTCAAAATCAGTAGCAACCAAACTGAGCAAGTAGCCATATCTCTTGTTGAATGAGGAACTCTCAGGAACCTTTGAAACCAATTCTTTGAGTTTGAGAGGGATCTCTAAAAAATTGATTCGGATGGTTTTTCTGCGAGTTCAATCCATGACCTACAAAACAGATAAGAGATAAATCCACAGGCCCTTGAAATGGTTAGAGTACATGACATGTTATGTTGTTTATGATGTTATGATTATACTTTGAAATCACAAGTATATCAAACAAAAACAAGTCACATATAGACCTTTGGTTTAAAGGCTTGCATGAGTTTTAAGGGTAAGTAGCCTCTTGAAGTTTCAGTTGGCTCAACCTATCCTATTAATAGTAACCGGGTTGTAAGGAGTCTCATATCACTGACCTTTCTTTTAGGCATTGTTCTATCTCAAGCACCAAAGTATTGCGGCCAGAATATCCCAAAAGTCTAGTCTCAATGAGTGTAGTATCGAGTATCAACCAATCTTTGGTCGGAACCAAAGCTGGTTGTAACACCCCAATTCTACCCCAAGCAATTTATGCAAAATAAATCAGAGTTATAAAATTTCAATCATACAAATGAATTGGGACGTCACAAATTCTTCTAATAAATTCATTGCATTCATCGTGGATATATAACACTTTTTCAAACATCGGATGAACCATCAACATAACATCTTTAATAAAATAATTCAACATCTACACAGCGGAACTCTTAATAACATCTCTAAACGAAACAACAACTTTGAAACATCTCATATTTAATGATAATCAAAATTAAAATTCAACAACTGAAAATAAACGATCAAAAATCAGCAAACGTTCATCCCCTCGAGTGTTACATATCAGAGCAATGACATCGACTCGAACTATTGAAGGTATATAGCCTTCACTCTCGATTACCTGCACCTTACCAACATAGGGGCAACATTCAAACAGAAGGGGTGAGATATCTAACAATATAATAAAGCGCATGATAATTAATATATTAAATTAGATCAACAACATCACCACTTCTCATCTCATAATCAACAACAATCTCAACAATAACATACATTCATCACCATCAAAATACACTTCTTTATGAAATCATATAATGCGACTCAATACTATGCAAATTCATGTGGTACCATTGGAACAGAACTCCCATCTCAAAAATTTGCCAATTAATAGAGGCATCAACAAGGCATAGCCTTCATCTCAAAATTTTCCAATCCAGGCCATCTCAAAGAGCATAAGCTCCATCTCAAAAATGCAATGCATGCGACACAACCATGAATGTAATGATAACACCCAAGTTAACAACATCTTAATTCATCTTAAAACATCTCAAATTATCATCTCAAAGCATCTCAAATTATCATCTCAAAACATATCAAAATACATCTCAAAATAACATCTCAAAATACATCTCAAATAATCAAAATAATTCATCAAACGTCATTTATTTATAAATCATCAAACATCATTATTCATTAATAACTTCTCATCAATAACTCATCAATATTTTCATTCCACAGTAAAAACAATATTGCCATTCTGCAACTCTAATATCATGACCGTCACTATTCCTACTGTTATAGCTCAACAGCAGCTTCTAAGCATCTAACGTTCATCATTCAGCACAAAACAACGTAAAGGCCATCCAACTTCTGGCCACGCAACTTCTAACCAACGATATTTCTAAATACACAACTTCTAATGACGCAACTTCTGGGAGACACAATCTTCTGACTACTATAAGTTCTGATCATCACAGTTTCTGACAGACTCAACCTCTGACCAGATACAACCTCTGACCGTCACAGCTTCTAGCTAACCCATCTTCTGACTAGTACAAATTCTGACTAATGCAACTTCTGACTAGTTACAGCTTCTAATCAGCCACATCTTCTGGCTAGTACAACTTCTGACCATTCAACCTCTGACTAGATACAACTTCTGATTATCTTATCTTCTGACTAATGTCATCTTCTGACTAATTACAGCTTCTAATATAAGAACTGCTACCTTTCACTATGCCACGCATCTCCTAATAGCTTATGTCTAACTTCAGAACTTCTATCTTGCACTAGTCTAATGCAGCTCTAGTCAACATACCTCTACTGTCAGAACTGCTACTTTCTATTCATCGTACTATTTTGATTCTTTTCCTGTTATCAACCTGATTAGGAACAGTACGCCTAATTCCATCCCTAATTGATTCATTATTCTATACAGCAACTTCTGATGTCCTTCACGCCTAATTCTACATTTTTGTGCTACAGTATTTTTGCATTTTCATTACTGCTACATTCAACGTTTTCTGTTACTGCATCTCACCAGGGTTCCATAACTAAGCCCTAAAACTTAATCTAATCAAGACAATTCATCACCCATAATTACCCTACGATTCTACATCATTTTAACAACACCAAGACATCAATATTCATCAAAATTCATCAATCCTCATCATACATCAATCATACATTCTCAATTCACAAACAAGATAACAATAACCTCTAACCCCATATATCAATTATCATAAACCCAATTATATAGTTAGAACCCCACCCTTACCTTGGATTGAAGGTCGCTCTACAATTTCCGGTTGGATTCACGTTCTTGTCGTTATTCCTCCTTCTCACGCAGCTTGCATGTTCTCCTCAATCCTTATTTCTTTCTACTGCTTCTTGCTTCTATTCCAACAACAATTAAAAAAATAACCCTATTATTTTATTATCTCCTTATTGGGCTTAAAACCAACACACTCCTTATTACTTCTACTCTCTCAAAATAAGCCCACATTAAATAGTATTACACTTTTAATATTATTTCACCACATAATATTATATCTCTAATATTATTTCTCCACTTAATAAAATAAATCCAATTAATTATAACACAACTTCACAAATATTCCAAAAATAATTTAATTAAATAATTAATTAAATTACGGGCTTTACAACTCTCCCGCACTTAGAATATTTTCGTCCTCGAAAATTTACCTCAATCAAACAATTCAGGATAGGAGTCTCGCATCTTGCTCTCCAATTCCCAAGGCATGCTTTCACCAGCAGCTCCTAGCCAAACCACTTTAACCAAGGCAATCTCTTTGCCCCTCAGAGTCTTCATTTGACGATCCGCGATCCGTACAGGCATCGTCTCCACCGTAAGATTATCCCGTAGTTGCACGTCGTCCAAATGAATCACATGAGATGAAGCTGAAATATACTTCCAAAGTTGCGACACATGAAACACATCATGCAAATTCGAAAGATTAGGCTGTAAAGCCACTCTATAAGAAACATTCCCCACTCTCTCTGAAATCTGATACGGTCCAATAAAATGAGAAGTGAGCTTCTTAGACTTTAATGCTCGCCCAACACCAGTCACAGGTGTAACTCTCAAAAACACATGATCACCATCTTGAAATTCTAAATCCTTCCTTCGCTTGTCATGATAACTCTTCTGTCTACTTTGGGCAGCTTTCATCTTTTCTTGAATCAACTTCACCTTCTCAGTAGTCTCACGAACAAGTTCAGGTCCAAGTACTACACTCTCACCAGATTCATGCCAACATAATGGAGTTCTACATCTTCGACCATACAACGCTTCAAAAGGTGCCATCCCAATACTGGAATGATAACTGTTATTATACGTGAACTCTATCAACGGAAGATAAGTATCCCACGAACCTCCCTACTCGAGAACACATGCCCTCAACAAGTCTTCTAATGATTGAATCGTTCGTTCAGTATGACCATCCGTCTGAGGATGATACGTTGAACTCAACCTCAACTTAGAACCCAACGCTTCTTGCAAACTCTTCCAAAAATCAGAAGTAAATCTTGGGTCTCTATCTGACACAATGCACAAAGGAACACCATGTAACTTCATAATCACACTAATATAAATCTCAGCCAACTTCAGCACTGGAAAACTGATGTTAATAGGAACAAAATGAGTTGACTTTGTAAGCCTATCAACAATCACCCAAATCGAATCATGTCCTCTTAAAGTATTAGGCAACCCTGTCACAAAGTCCATTGAAATGCTATCCCATTTCCATTCTGGAACTTCCAACGGTTGCACCAATCCTGCAGGCTTCTAATGTTCAACTTTCGACTTCTGACAAGTCAAACATGCATACACAAACCGAGCCACATCACTCTTCATCCCAGGCCACCAAAAAAAAAACCTTTCAAATCTTGATACATCTTTGTAGCTCCTTGATGAATACTCAACTTACTTCTATGACTCTCTTCAAGTATCACTTTCTTCATCTCAGCATCATCAGGAATACAAATCCGGTTACGAAATCTCAACACACCTTGCTCATCTAACTTGAAATCACTATTCTCTGATTGATCAATCCCAACCATCAAATCTACCAGTTTCACGTCCAACTTCTGAGCTTCTCTGATACTGTCTAAAAATTCATTAATTTTCAACATACCCAACATAACACTCTGCGGCATAACCTCGCAAACTAAGCTCATATCTCTGAACTGCTCAATCAATTCCAACTCTTTAATCATCATTGCTGACATGTGTAAAGTCTTTCGACTCAACGCATCAGCTACCACATTCGCTTTTCCTTGATGATAATTCAAACTGAAATCATAATCCTTTAACAATTCCAACCATCTTCGTTGCCTCATATTCATCTCTTTCTGATCAAACAAATACTTCAAACTCTTATGGTCACTAAACACTTCAAATCTAGAACCATAAAGATAATGCCTCCAAATCTTTAATGCAAAAACAACTACATCAAGCTCTAAATCATGCATAGGATAGTTCTTCTCATGAGTCCTTAACTGCCTCAATGCATAAGCAACTACCTTACCATTCTGCATAAGCACGCCTCCTAAACCCATCTTAGAAGCATCATAATACACCACAAAAGGCTCTCCTGGATTAGGCAACGTCAAAATCAAAGCCGACATTAACCTCTTCTTCAATTCCATAAAACTTTCTTAGCAATGAACATCCCAAACAAACGCTCTACCTTTACAAGTCAACTTAGTCAACGGAAGTGACAACTTAGAAAACCCTTCAATAAACCTTCTATAATAACCAGCTAATCCCAAGAAGCTTCTAATCTCAGTAGCTGACTTTGGAGTTTCCCATTGCAACACAGCATCAACCTTCGATGGATCTACGGCAATGCCACTACCTGAAATCACATGACCAAGAAAACTAACCTCTTTCAGCCAGAATTCACACTTGGATAGCTTTGTATACAACTTCTTCTCTTTCAAAATCTTCAATACTACTCTTAAATGTTCAGCATGCTCTTCTTCTGACTTAGAGTAAATCAAAATATCATCAATGAACACCACTACGAAATGATCCAAATAAGTATGAAAGATACGATTCATATATTCCATGAATACTCCTGGCGCATTAGTAACACCGAAAGGCATCACCGAATACTCGTAATGTCCATAACGCGTTTCAAAAGCCGTCTTCTTAATATCTTCATCCTTCACTTTAATCTGATGGTAACCCAACCTCAGATCAATCTTACTAAACACACGAGCATCCACCAATTGATCCATCAAGTCATCTATTCTTGGAAGCGGATACTTGTTCTTAATCGTCACTTTATTCAACTGTCTATAATCAACACAAAGCTTCATACTTCCATCTTTCTTCTTCACTAACAACACTGGAGCTTCCCACGGCGATACACTTGGTCTTATAAACCTCTTATCAAGTAACTTTTCCAATTGCTTCTTCAACTCTAACAACTCAAACACAGACATCATGTATGGTGCCATAGACACAGGCATGGTACCAGATACAAGATCAATTGAAAATTCAACTTCCCTCTCTGGCGGTACATCAGGAATCTCGTCAGGGAAAACTTTAGGAAATTCATACACCACCTGCAATTCCTCAATTATAGCTTGAGTCTCTACAGATAGTGACGCTATCAACGAAAACATATGCGCTTCCCCTTGCATCAACTTCCTCAATTGTCTAGCAGACAATAGACCATCTTCCTCTTCCTCAAGAGTAGAAAACTTCACAGACTTGTCATAATAGTTAATATGAACACAGTTATGCTCTAACCAGTTCATACCAAGAATCACATCCAAACCTCTTAGCGGTAAACAAACCAAATCAACAACAAAGTCTATGTCGAAGATCGACAAGGGACACTTAGCACACACAAAAGAAGTAGTCACCGACCCCTTGGCTGGAGTATCGACGACCATTTCTCCATTCAAAGAAGACAACACAAGACCCAATCTTTCAACATAATCAGCAGCAATAAAACAATGTGTAGCACCAATATCAATAATAGTGATTAAAGGAGTACTATTAATGAAACATGTACCTCTAATAAGTCTGTCCTCGGCAGCTGTCTGATCCTCAACCAAAGCAAACACTTTCCCGCTTGATTGTGCCCTCTTCGGTTTCGGACAGTGACTACCAATGTGCCATTCTTCCTTACAGTTGAAACAAACCATATTCTTGTGCTCACACTCAGATACAACATGTCTGTTCTTGCCAAAACAGAAACACCTCTTCACTTCAGTAGTGCACACATTACTCTTGTGTCCAGGTTTCCCACACTTAAAACAAATCACACCAGCAGGAGCATCTCCCCTCACTAGTCCTCTGACCATGAGCAACTCTCTGTTTACCCTTACCAGTTGGGGAATCATAAGGCTTACCACGATTCTGTGGTGCTTACCCCTCTTCTCACTGATAATCTTGTAATGACCATTATTGTCTTCCTTATAAATCCTGCAGCTATCAACCAAATCAGCAAAGACACGGATTTTCTGATATCCAACTGCTTTCTTAATCTCTGGGCGCAACCCATTCTCAAATTTAATACACTTCGAAAACTCAGCATTTTCCTCAGTGTAATGCGGATAAAACTTGGCCAACTCAGCAAACTTGGCAGCATACTCAACAACAGACATACTTCCTTGCTTTAGCTCAAGGAATTCAATTTCCTTCTTACCACGGACATCTTCAGGAAAATACTTTCTCAAAAACTCTCTACGGAACACAGCCCTAGTGAATTTCTCACCTGCAGCTTCTAACTTCTGACAAGTCTCTAGCCACCAGTCATCAGCCTCGATTGCTAGCATATGAGTCCCATAACGAACCTTCTGTTCTGGAGTGCAATCCATCACGCGAAAGATTCTCTCAATCTCTTTCAACCATTCCAATACTCTTTCAGGATCATACTTTCCCTTGAACGTAGGTGGATTCTCTCTCTGGAAAGTCGCCAAGCTACGAGATCCAGCATTCCCGTCAGTATTCGGCTGATTTTCCATCGCATGAGCCATTGCTTCTAAAGCAGCAGCAAGGGCAGCATCATTCCTTTCAGCCATCTCAACTTCTCACTACAACATAAACAATGACTAGAACATTAAAATAACAATACTCGATTGTTAGACAACTATGACTCGACAACAAGGTCGGACCAACCTTTTGCTCTGATACCAACTTTGTAACACCCCAATTCTACCCCAAGCAATTTATGCAAAATAAATCAGAGTTATAAAATTTCAATCATACAAATGAATTGGGACATCACAAATTCTTCTAATAAATTCATTGCATTCATCGTGGATATATAATACTTTTTCAAACATTGGATGAACCATCAACATAACATCTTTAATAAAATGATTCAACATCTACGCAACGGATTGAAGGTCGCTCTACAATTTTCGGTTGGATTCACGTTCTTGCTGTTATTCCTCCTTCTCACGCAGCTTGCACATTCTCCTCAATCCTTATTTCTTTCTATTGATTCTTGCTTCTATTCCAACAATAATTAACAAAATAACCCTATTATTCTATTATCTCCTTATTGGGCTTAAAACCAACACACCCCTTATTACTTCTACTCTCTCAAAATAAGCCCACATTAAATAATATTACACTTTTAATATTATTTCACCACATAATATTATATCTCTAATATTATTTCTCCACTTAATAAAATAAATCCAATTAATTATAACACAACTTCACAAATATTCCAAAAATAATTTAATTAAATAATTAATTAAATTGTGGGCGTTACACTGGCCATCTCACTACTTTCTAATGGCTTAGGATGAGTCAATTAAAGGTTTTACAGGTCATTTAGCGCTTAATGACACTAAGGAAGCCTAATGTTATCCTTGACTGACTCAAGGAACATTAATACAAACCAAAGTATCATGCTAACGTAGGTATCACTTCGTCCATATCGGTCTACACCGTACAACTTCCATGATTTATTGCTACTTACCTAATAAGGTGCCCCAGATCCGGGTGTAGGATCTATAGTAACAACCCAAACAAGCCCTCAAAAGCAAATCATAAAACACACAATGAAAGCTATTTTAAAATGAGCTAAGCTCTAAGGTAACCCCACTTTTTGTATATCCCCAGCAGAGTCGCCAGTTTTGTGATACGGTAGCAGAATCGACTGTTATACTGGTTTTGCATTTGTGTTCATAAATGTTGTGATAAGCAAGAGTCGCCACCGACTTTTCTTTTATCCAAATTAAGAAAGGGTAAAAATAACAGAAAAGACCTTTTTCGAGATTATTCTGAGTAAGGGGGTAGATTATGGAAAGGGAAGGTGTTAGCACCATTTCCATCTATAGTTATCTACGGGCTCTTAGAGGTTTACTCATTTTGAAAGTACTTTGTGCTTTGTGTGTTTTTAAAAAAATTGAAATGCCTTAGTGCAGCGATTTGCTTTGCATTTAACTCTTGTATCAGTCCTCAAGAGTGTTAACAAAGCAAATGCTTTTGAAAATTGTTTTTGAAAAGTAGTATTTGTGTAAGTGCAAAATGTATTTTGAGCAAACTTCTAACAGCTATCTACTTTGGACTCGAAAAGGTAGTTATTTTCCTCCTATCCTTTAGACAGTGCTATCCTACTATTAGTGAGTAGGTAGCCCCATCGTTGGATGTATAACGGACAATCGAAGGGACGTTACAGTCACGAAGGTAATTTGGCAAGAAGCTTCAGTAACCACCCTAAAGTTCTAAGATCACTTTTAGCCGAGGCAATATCAAGAGGGACTAGTGATCTTTAAACTGGAGGATAGTCACTAAAACTTCTCAGGTTTCGAGAATTGTGGTCGTTTTTTAAAGGCAACCGAAGTGGGATACCCTAGAGGTGCGCATGTGCAATTATGTTTAGTTCAGTTATTTATCTTGCGTATTTAGGTTTGCTAACATTTTAATTTCAGTCTTGCCATACATGCCTAGTTACTAGCAATTAATATGTACAGAAAATAAAGTGCGAAAATATAACCTACGTATTACATGGCTTCGGGGAGGGGATATTTAAAATTTACAAAAATTTGGGGGAAGAAAAATAAAGAGAGCAGATAAAATCCAATTAACTATTACATCCAGCGTACAGGTACAATAATGTAAAAATACGAAAGAAAATAAATAACGCGTGAAAGTTAAAAATACGTCTAAAACCTAGTAAGTAAAAATGAAATAAGAAAATATTTTTATTATTCTTTTTTTATTTAAGAAAATAATTAAAGTTAAACTAAAACCTAAATTCTAATTTATTTTAAATTCAGAAAATAGTTAAAGTTATTTATTATTTTACTTACAAAATTAGTTTAATAAAAAAAACCTAAAACTAATATTTTTGTGATTTTGATTATTTGTGTAATTAAATAAGTAAAGAAAAAAAACAGAATAATAAAAAAGGAAATTAAAACAATACAAAAGAAAAGATGTTAAATGGGCCTAGGCATGTAAAAGAGAAAAGGGGGTGATGATTGGAATTTTCGCTAGGCCCAATGCTGAAGAGAGTCCAGGTCTGTCCTTGGATCCAGTGAGTAATATGGTTCTTCGATCTAGGGAGGCAGTTGTCTTTTTCTATCCAAGGAGGGAGTTGTCTTTTGAATTGGACCTGCAAGGCAAATGTTGGCAAAAATAAAGATGCAGGACCTGGGTATCGAACCCAGGTCCTTCTCCCTAATTTGAATCTTTTGTCCTCAGGCCTAAGCTTATTTTGGCTTGAAACTAGCTATGCCATGAGTTTCGAAAGGCAAATCAGATCATGTCTTTTGATGGCGTGATTTTATTCTTGCATGTTACCTTGCGTATGATATGCTCATGCAAACATAAATGGCATTAGCAGTTTCGACTTGGGTATGAAATTCTGGCTGCAGATACTCAATGTCACGTTCAATGTTATGACACCGTATCTGACTTACTATATGACAGTAAATACAAAAGCAATAAAGAACACAGTCAATTGTTTACCCAGTTCAGTGTGCAACAACACCTACTCTGGGGGCTACCAAGCCAGGGATAAAGTTCACTATTAGTAGTATCAATTCAAAGACCCTACAGCCAACACACCCGTTGACAGCCTTCTCACTTAATCACTACCCAATGACACTTTTACCTAAGATCCAATCCTAGATATGAGACCCCTCAATCACAGCAGTGATACATAAACCAATTTGACTTAAGAATTGATGAAGACACTCTTCAAAAACACACACTTGATTAAGCTTCACAGCTTTTTAATCAAGCAACTCACTCACTCGTGCTTCACAGCTTTGAGTGATGTACACAACTAACTTGACTCTGCTTCACAGCTTTAGTCAAGGAACATTCAAACACTCTTGCTTCAAAGCTTTGAGTGCTACACAACCCTTACAAATAGAAACCTATTCCAAGGCACTTATCACAATGATAATTGCTTGGAGTACAATGAACAAATCTATACAGATTACAAATTGATCTTCTAATCAATCAGCAGAGGTCCTTGAAAAACAGCAGCTCTGTTGAATATATAGCAGCTGCAACTTCAGTTAGGGTTTCCAAAAACCTAGGGTTAATTCTGTTTGACCTAAAGACCAGGTCACAGGACTTTATTAACCAGGTTAGGGTTGAGCTAGGTTACCCCTCAGAAAACGCAGGATTCTGTTCAGAAAGCACTGAGTTATTTCCTGAAAAAACTCAGACTTATCCAATCCTGCAATCCTGTTAATTCAGAACAGGATGTCATAACATCTGTTATGACATCTGAGAAAACCTGTCTACTGATTTAGCAAAATGTGATCATTTTGCAAAAATGCTCAGATACACACTTATAAACATCAGTATTTGAATTACAATATTTTTCTGCAAAGGTACCTAATGAGTCAGTACAAACTGAACTAGAATGTTGTGACATCAGTCATGACATTCACACATACACTTGGGATTTACCAAAAATGCAAGCCAATACCTAAACACCTACAAACTCCCCCTTTGGCAGATTTTTGGCTAAAGACCCTAAAACAATCAGAGATAGATAGCAGCAAAAATAAGTGACAGCAGAAAAATAGAACACAGAATGTCAAGTACTAATTAAGCAAGTACCAAAATATTCTCCCCCTCTTTAGCCACAAATGGGCCAAAGATACATGTTCAGAAAATTTTACAGTTTTCCAAAACAAAATAATAAGATCAGCAGCAGACAACAACAGAACATACTTCCAAACTCCACCAGAAATCAGCAACCATCCTTCAAGCACTGTCATCAGATTCAGAGGATTCAGGCTTCTTTCTTTTCTTGTGAGCAATGTCAGCATTCTTCTCTTTGTTTGATGTCTCAACATTCTTAGAGACATCTGGATTTGTTTCAGCATTTGAGCTTTCTTGGTTCAGAGGAACAGAAATGCCAGGAACTGAGTGGTTCTCGTTCAGAATTCTTGAAACAATTTTTGCTATTGCTTGATTAACATAGGTTGTCCCTTCCCTATTTGCAATTTCAGGGGGAACTGAGGAGGAAGCATGAGATGGATTACCTGCATGTCTTGTTCTCAACTCTTTGACCTTGGTGGGGTTAGTTCCCACTTTTCTATGAGAAGAGATCTCCAGAACGTCAGAGTCCAGACAGGAAGAGATTGTCCCAGAATCTTGATCAGAGGAAGAGGTTGAGATGGTCGTATTGGATGATGATGGTGTTTGAGACATTTTGTCAGTTTTGAAGGACCAACAGCAAATGAGGAGAAATTTCTGATTGAGAGACTGGGTTTTGATGAGGAGACGAGAGAGGAAGGAAGCAAAGGAGTGTCTATTCAACTTCTTAAAAGAATTGTAGGAAATGAGAAAATACAATTTTAAACCAATCAGAATAGGCATAAGTCCTTTGGTCCTTGTTTTAAGCAAAATTAATTGCTACAATTCCTCATGTTGGCAAATACCCAGCTTACCCCTTAGGTTTTCAAATTGACTTGCATCCAGAGCCTTGGTAAAGATGTCAGCCAGCTGTAGCTCAGTGGCAACATGTTCCAATTTGATTGTCTTCTCTTCTACAAGGTCTCTGATAAAGTGATGTCGTATGTCAATATGTTTGGTCCTGCTATGCTGAATGGGATTCTTGGATATGTTGATTGTACTCAGATTGTCACAGTACAATGTCATAACATCTTGTGTGACATTATACTCAGTGAGCATTTGTTTCATCCATATCATTTGAGAGCAGCTACTACCAGCTGCAATGTATTCAGCTTCAGCAGTGGAAAGAGACACACAATTCTGTTTCTTGCTGAACCAGGAAACCAGATTACTTCCCAAAAAGAAACATCCTCCAGAGGTGCTTTTTCTATCATCAGCACTACCAGCCCAATCAGCATCACAGTAGCCAGTCAGAGCTGGTTCACAGCCATGAGTATACAACAATCCATAGTTGTAAGTACCACTTACATACTTCAAAATTCTCTTCACTTGATTGATATGACTGACTTTGGGATCAGCTTGGTATCTAGCACAAACTCCAACTGCAAAGGCAATATCAGGTCTGCTGGCAGTTAAGTACAACAAGCTTCCTATCATGCTTCTGTATAGACTTTGATCCACCTTAACCCCACTTGAATCTTTGGAAAGCTTTAGATGAGTAGGAGCAGGAGTCCTTTTGTGACTTGCATTCTCCATACCAAACTTCTTTACAATATTCTTAGCATACTTGCTTTGAGACAAGAAAATTGAGTCCTCCATCTGTGAGACTTGTAGTCCAAGAAAATAAGTTAGTTCTCCCATGAGACTCATTTCAAATTCAGCCTGCATCTGGTCAGCAAAGTGTTTCACCATATGTTCTGACATTCCTCCAAACACTATGTCATCAACATATATTTGGGTAACCATCAACTTTCCTCCTTCAGTTTTGACAAAGAGAGTTTTGTCCAAGCCTCCTTTTCTGTATCCTTTGTTTGAGAGAAACTTTGTTAACCTGTCATACCATGCTCTAGGAGCTTGTTTCAGGCCATATAGAGCTTTTCTCAGTTTGTAGACATGATCAGGATAGGTTGGATCCACAAAACCTTTAGGTTGTTCCACATAATCTTCCTCATTTAAGTACCCATTTAGAAAGGCGCTTTTCACATCCATCTGAAATAACTTGAACTTCAGAAGACAAGCAATTGACAACAAGAGTCTGATTGATTCCAACCTGGCTACAGGTGCAAAGGTTTCATCAAAATCAACCCCTTCAACCTGGGTGTATCCTTGAGCAACAAGTCTTGCCTTATTTCTGGTGACAACTCCTTCAGCATCTGACTTGTTCTTGAATATCCATTTTGTCCCAATGATGTTAGTTCCTTCAGGTCTAGGAACCAGTTCCCAAACTTCATGTTGCTTGAATTGGTTCAGTTCATCTTGCATTGCACCAATCCAATATTCATCAGTTAAGGCTTCCTTGACGTTTCTTGGTTCCATTTTGGACACAACAAGAGTTTGAGATAATTTCTCTAGATCTTGTCATGACTCCACTATTGAGATCTCCTATGATGAGCTCTTTTGGATGATCCTTCTGAATTCTGATGGAAGGAATCCTGCTAGCTTCCTTTGATTCAGATTCTGTTGTGGTGGAGTTGGGTAGGTCATCCTGTTGGGTTGAAGTCTCAAAGAATGTCTCAACAGTACAAGGAACATCTATTTCTTCATGATAGTCATCAATTACAACATTTATTGATTCCATCATGGTTTTGGTTCTGGAGTTGAATACTCTATAAGCTCTGCTGTTTGAGGAGTATCCTAGAAATATGCCTTCATCACTTTTGGAGTCCAGTTTTCTTCTTTGTTCACGATCAGACAGGATATAGCATTTGCTGCCAAACACATGGAAGTACTTCACAGTTGGTTTTCTTCCTTTCCAAAGTTCATATATGGTGGATGAGGTTCCCTTTCTCAAGGTGACTCTGTTATGAACATAGCATGCTGTATTCATAGCTTCAGCCCAAAAATACATAGGAAGTCTTTTGGCATGTAACATTGCTCTGGCAGATTCTTGTATGGTCCTATTTTTTCTTTCCACAACTCCATTTTGCTGAGGTGTTATGGGAGAAGAAAACTCATGACTGATTCCTTCTGAGGCACAGAAGTCATCAAACTTGCTGTTTTCAAATTCCTTGCCATGATCACTTCTGATTCTGACAATACATCCTTCCTTCTCTCTTTGAATTCTCTTGCACAGTTCTCTAAAAACTTCAAATGCATCTGATTTTTCCCTAATGAAATTAATCCAGGTGAATCTGGAAAAATCATCCACAACCACATAGGCATATATTTTACCACCAAGACTCTCTACTTGCATTGGTCCCATCAGATCCATATGGAGGAGTTCTAGAACCTTAGAGGTGGTCAGATGTCTTGACTTTGGATGTGACATCCTAGTCTGCTTACCAACCTGACATTCACCACAAACTCTTCCTTCATCAATTTGCAGTTTTGGAATCCCTCTGACTGCCTCCATGGAGATAATCTTCTTCATACCCCTTAGATGAAGATGGCCAAGTTTTTGGTGCCACAGTTTCGCCTCTTTTTCTTCTTTTGCAATGGAACACACAGATGAGAAATTAGTGTTCTCAGCCTCCCACAAGTAACAGTTGTCTTTGGATCTGACTCCCTTCATTACTATCTCTTGTTTGTCATTGATTACAAGGCATTCAGATCTTGAGAAATTGACCTTGAATCCTAGATCACACAGTTGACTGATACTAATGAGATTAGCGGTCAGTCCTTTCACCAGCAGTACTTCATTCAGACTTGGAACTCCAGGGCAGTCCAAATCACCAACTCCTTTGATTTCACCTTTAGCCCCATCTCCAAAGGTCACAAAACTGGTGGTGTGAGGCTTAACATTATTGAGGAGGTTCTTGATTCCAGTCATATGTCTGGAACATCCACTGTCAAAGTACCAGTCTTCCTTTGCAGAGACCCTCAGGGAAGTGTGAGCTATCAGTGCAGTAGCCTTTTTCTTCCATTTAGGAGCATGTGGTACCTTTTTAGACTTAGGTTTGACACCTGAGATCTGATTAGGGTATCCATGTAATCTGAAGCAGAAGGGTTTTATGTGGCCATATCTACCACAATGATGGCATTTCCATCTTTGGTACCTTTTCTTCATATGTCTCTGTTCCTGATGTTGAGAGTTGTGTTGAGACATCCGTTTTGACATTTGCTTACCAGTACCAGATTTCTTTGCTTCCATAAATCCTAGTCCAGATTTATTTCCCACATTTTGTCCAACCTGAAGGATCTCTTCCAATTTGTCTGTTCCATTGGTCAACATCTTGACAGATTTGGTCATTTGATTCAGTTGTGAGTTCAGCAGTTGAACTTCTCCTTCTAAATGACTTATAGTTTCAAGATTTGCCCTCTTTTCAGCCTCCAGCTTTATAATGAGTTTTGATTGTTTCTCATTCTTCACACAGACTTCAGCACTTCTGATACACAATTTCTTGTAGGTATCAGCCAGTTCTTCAAATGTCACTTCTTCATCACTAGTGTCACTTTCAGAAGTACAAACACTAGTTAGGGCAGTAACTAGTTTGGCAGATTCTTCTTCAGAATTACTTTCTGAATCATAGTCAGACCAAGTAACAGTCATTCCTTTCTTTTGCTTCTTAAGAAAGGTAGGACATTCAGCTCGAATATGTCCATATCCTTCACATCCATGGCATTGAATACCTCTGCCTTGGTTTCCCTTATCTTCTGACCTTGGTCTTCTGCTGGAACTGTCAATGTCAGAGGGAATGTTATGAACATTAGACCTTGACTTTGGGTCCATTCTTTTGATGAGCCTGTTGAACTGTCTTCCAAGCATGGCAATAGCTTCTGATATGTTTTCTTCTTCATCCTCCTTGTATTCAACATCAGTGTTGGATACAAGTGCTATGCTTTTGTTCTTCTTGTCACCATTATCAGTGATCCCCATCTCAAAAGTCTGAAGAGACCCAATAAGTTCATCCACTTTCAACTTGCTAATGTCCTGGGCTTCCTCTATGGCAGTTACCTTCATTGCAAATCTTTTAGGCAAGGATCTGAGAATCTTCCTCACCAGTTTTTCTTCTGACATTTTTTCTCCCAGTGCTCCTGAGGTGTTGGCAATCTCCAAGATGTTCATGTGAAACTCATGAATGGTTTCATCTTCCATCATTTTTATATTCTCAAATTTGGTGGTCAACATCTGAAGCCTTGACATTTTTACTTTGGAAGTTCCCTCATGATTAGTTTTGAGAGTGTCCCAAACTTCCTTGGCCAGTTCATATTGATGTACTAGTCTGAAAATGTTTCTATCAATTCCATTGAACAAGGCATTTAAAGCTTTTGAATTTCCCAGAGATAACTCATCTTCTTCTTTACTCCAATCTTCCTCAGGCTTCAGACTGATTGTCCCGTCTATCTCAGTTATGGTGGGATGAATCCATCCTTTGTCAGCAGCTCTCCAAGCCTTTTTGTCCAGAGATTTTAGGAAGGCAATCATACGAGGTTTCCAGTAATCATAATTAGTTCCATCCAGAATGGGTGGTCTATTTCCAAAAACTCCTTCTTTGTCCATAGTGCCAGAAAGTGATATCCCTAGATCTCACCCAGTAATACAGGCAGGGTGCCTGCTCTGATACCAATTGAAATTCTGGCTGCAGATACTCAATGTCACGTTCAATGTTATGACACCGTATCTGACTTACTATATGACAGTAAATGCAAAAGCAATAAAGAACACAGTCAATTGTTTACCCAGTTCAGTGTGCAACAACACCTACTCTGGGGGCTACCAAGCCAGGGATAAAGTTCACTTTTAGTAGTATCAATTCAAAGACCCTACAGCCAACACACCCGTTGACAGCCTTCTCACTTAATCACTACCCAATGACACTTTTACCTAAGATCCAATCCTAGATATGAGACCCCTCTCACTCCCCCTCAATCACAGCAGTGATACATAAACCAATTTGACTTAAGAATTGATGAAGACACTCTTCAAAAACACACACTTGATTAAGCTTCACAGCTTTTTAATCAAGCAACTCACTCACTCGTGCTTCACAGCTTTGAGTGATGTACACAACTAACTTGACTCTGCTTCACAGCTTTAGTCAAGGAACATTAAAACACTCTTGCTTCAAAGCTTTGAGTGCTACACAACCCTTACAAATAGAAACCTATTCCAAGGCACTTATCACAATGATAATTGCTTGGAGTACAATGAACAAATCTATACAGATTACAAATTGATCTTCTAATCAATCAGCAGAGGTCCTTGAAAAACAGCAGCTCTGTTGAATATATAGCAGCTGCAACTTCAGTTAGGGTTTCCAAAAACCTAGGGTTAATTCCGTTTGACCTAAAGACCAGGTCACAGGACTTTATTAACCAGGTTAGGGTTGAGCTAGGTTACCCCTCAGAAAACGCAGGATTCTGTTCAGAAAGGACTGAGTTATTTCCTGAAAAAACTCAGACTTATCCAATCCTGCAATCCTGTTAATTCAGAACAGGATGTCATAACATCTGTTATGACATCTGAGAAAACCTGTCTACTGATTTAGAAAAATGTGATCATTTTGCAAAAATGCTCAGATACACACTTATAAACATCAGTATTTGAATTACAATATTTTTCTGCAAAGGTACCTAATGAGTCAGTACAAACTGAACTAGAATGTTGTGACATCAGTCATGACATTCACACATACACTTGGGATTTACCAAAAATGCAAGCCAATACCTAAACACCTACAGGGTAAATCCTTACCAACTGGAAATGCTTCGATTTATGAATCTGGGCGTGGCTTGGCTTGGAGTAGATTCTTGGGAATCTCAGGAACACGAGTATGGCCTTCGTCTGGATTGAGGCTGCCTGCAAAACTAGTTAGAATTTTGATATCTTTTCTATGGTGGTGTGAGTGTTCTCTTTTTATAGGCAATCTATTCGTGTGTGATGCAACACTTGTGGTCTCTTTATATAGAGGGGTGGATGGGATAAGAAGGAAAAGGTTTAAACAACCATAAAAAAATGTTTTCAAAGCCATGAATGATGTTTTGTAACATTGCAAAAGTCATGGAAACTTGTCTCTTTTTTTGAATTTGAATGAACCTGGACATTTTGGCTCCTTCGAATACCCTCTAGTGTTTCTCTTCGACTGGCCTCAAGTTGCCTCTTTCGACTGGACCTCTTATGTAGCCTTCGAATGGGCCTTCTGCATGCTTCTTCAAATGTATCTCTTGTGTACCCTTTGACTGGCTCTAGTATTACTTACTTCGAACGGGTCTTTAGATGGTCCTTTTGTGTACCCTTCGAATGGGCCTTTGGTGTGTCCTTCGAATGGGCTATCATGCGTGTTGAAGTGTGTACAATTGTTTCAAAGGGGGGCCAGCGTCCAGTCGAAGCTGGCACAAAGGCAGCCTATGCCTTGTGGATGCTAGCATAAAGCAAGTCAAGGCATGCGTAAAGGAGGTCATTTCCTAGGCGAAGCTGGCATAAAGGTAGCCAGTACCTTGTGGGTCGAAGGAAACTTTTTTTCCTGGTGGATCAAAAAGAACCTTTTTGCCTGGTGGATCGAAAGCAAACCTAAAGGAGTCTTGGCCTTGTATGCTGAAGGAAAGTTGAAGATGGGTCTTTGCCTTGTGAATCGAAGACCAGTGAGAGGGGACTTTTGCCTTATGAGTTGAAGGCATGCTGATAGGTCTTTGCCTTGTGAAACCAAGGCAAGCATGAAGAGGCATACGTGTGCTGGTGACATGATGAGGGGCCTTTTGCCTAGTGGGAGCTTTGTGAATCGAATGTCAGTTTGAAGAAGTTCTTGCTTTGTACATTGAAGGAACGCACAGAGGGATAATTTGCCTAGTCGAAGTAGGGATCAAGCTTTCTCCAAAGACATCAAATTCCCAATCGAAGCAAGAATTAAGCTTGCTCTAAAGAAACCAAATGCCCAAACAAAGCAGGAATTCAGCTTGCATGCAGGTAGCCATTGCATTGTGAATCAAGCTAGCATGCAAAGTCAATGGTTCAATCGAAGGAGCATTAACAGGAGGCCCTTCCTTTTTGGATCGAAGGAGGTTATTTCAAAGGAAACACATGCCCAATCGAAGCTGGTACATAACAAACAAGCAAAATACCAAGGCTTTATCGAAGCTTGGAAATTTGAGGCAAGCTTGGAGGAGGCTAGGCGCTCAATTGAAGCCTGTCAAAATGCCAATCAAAAGACACCTTGTTCATGCCAATCGAAAGACACCTTGTTCATGCCAATCGAAAGACCTTGTTTATCTTCAAAAAAATTATTTTTCTTTAATCAAGTGTTTGTAATCACCTATGTAAGAGAAAAATCTTGGGAAAATATGAGAGGGTAAATTTTGGGGTACAACACGCAACAATTGCGATCAAACACAAAACACCCAAGTCAGTTCTCCCATCGTACCAGAGAGCTTTGTTGTGATTTTTCCCTTTCGGAGTTAAATCTGCATCAGAAAATTTCAAACCATTATCAGCAGTTAGGCTTGCAACACAGTTTTCAAATTGATCAGCAGTGTATTCTTGTGGTACATAGGAATTCTTTAGGAATTTCAATAAAGCTTAGGCATGTGCTTCGGAGCATAACAACA
Organism: Vicia faba; assembly: GCA_948472305.1. Classification (NCBI taxonomy): domain Eukaryota; kingdom Viridiplantae; phylum Streptophyta; class Magnoliopsida; order Fabales; family Fabaceae; genus Vicia; species Vicia faba. The sequence goes on from OX451737.1 coordinate 620,303,421, forward strand.
AGGACAACATGGATATCTTTGAGGGTGTATGCCCCAGTTGCTCAACTATTTTATAATCACTTTTTTGGATGATCTTTAGCATTTCTTTCATCTCTTGCTTAGATGGGTCTTCAATTGTCACTTCTTTTGAGGGCACCTCCGTCAAGGTAGGCTCAGTTACTTTCTCTTTTCCTCGGGAATCAACGGTTGGTCTAGCAGTAGGAATGCAAATAGGTGTTGCAGTAGTTGTTGGAGGAGAGATCTCTAGAGAGGAGACATTTCCTGTCCTAGTGACCTTACTAGTTTCGACAATGTTTGTAATTTCAGGCTCTTCATTTTCAATAATCCATGGCTCGTGATTGACACCATGATAATAAACTCATGCCCCATAGTTCCAAGGCACAGCTTTATCGGAGGAATAGGGGACTGGCCCTAGTGTAGTGATAATCAGGGGAGCCACTTTTGGCTCAGCGGGAATCCTTATAGGGCCTTTAGAGGTCATCCTAATAGGAGTGTTGGAGATTGTGATTATGGAAACATATTGAGGTATACTTTCAGGTAAACTTTTCACGAACGGAGTTTTCTCGAACAGAATTTCATGGCTATCAATCAGGCGTTGGATACCTTTCTTCAACCACATACAACCATTGGTTTGAGAAGCACAATGGTAACAATTTTCAAGGCAGCCGGGAAATAAACTGGCTCTCAGCAGATTCTTCTTAATGGTCAATAATTGAGTAGTCAAATCATTGATGATGAAGACAAAGGAGACATCGTCAATAGCATTGACACCCTTACCATAACTGGGCATCGGAGCAGTAATGACATTAGGGGTTTGTGGAGGGTCAAACTCAATCACCTTGTTATCAATCAAATCTTGGATCTTGCTCTTTAAGGCCTAACAATCATTGGTATCGTGCCCATAGCTATTGGAATGATAGGCACATTTTGCATTCGGGTTGTACTTTAGAGATGAAGTATTAGATTTTAGGGAAGATTCCTCAATGTTACCAAATATGCCTTCAGTAGATGTTGTAAAGCTTGAGACAGTGGCATGTTGATTCTAGTGAATTGCCTCCTCAGGGAGTCTGGCCTTTGTCGATTGTTTTATTGTTATAGTCGTTGAAATGGAGTCGAGTTTGAAATTAATACTGCTCCTACCGACTGATGATGATCACTCTTGATACGGCTTCTTTGTTCATAAACAGCATTAGTCTCTTTCTTACCAACAAATGGTTTCTTTACAGCATTAGAGGTTGATACCATCTGAATCTTCCCACTTTTGATTCCACTTTCAACTTGTTCACCAGTCATAATCAACTCAGTAAACCCTAACCAAGAAATCTCAATCAGAAAATTAAATAATGGACCAGTCAAGGTGCCCATGAACATATCCACTAACTCTCGGTTAGTCAATGGGGGTTGCACTCTTCCAACCAGATCCCTCTATTTTTCAACATACTCCTTAAAGCCTTCATTTAAACCCATTGTCATATTTTGTAATTGCATGTGGGTTGGTACAAGATCAGCATTGTATTGGTATTGTCTGTAGAAGGTAGCAGCCAGATCCTCCCATGTGTGGATATTAGTCCCCTCAAGTTGATAGAACCATTCCAACTATGTTCCAGATAAGCTATCTTGGAAGAGGTGCACCCATAACTTCCTATATGTGGTGTGTGGTTAAATATTGCAAACATAAGATCTCATATGCATCTTTGGACAGGAGACCCCATCGTATTTGGTGAATATGGGAACCTTAAATTTGTGGGGAATGACCACCCCAAGGACCAGACTTAAATCTCCAAAGTCCAAACCAGGAATTGTTTGGATCTCTACAGCCTTAAGTCGGTCTTCTAGCTGTTTGTATTTCTCATCTTCCGATGGATACTGCTCTTCGGAGTAGTCTTCGTCCTCAGTAATCTGGTTATTTCTACCCCCTAGCTCTAATGCTTCTAACTTCCTCGTCTTGATAATCTTCTTCCTCAGAAGAAGCCTCTTCTATTTGATCCAGTCGGGCAGGCCCCTTGAACCTTCTTCCCATGTTAAGGATAACAACCCTCTTTTTGGTCTTCTTCTTGGTGCCAAGAAGTGCCATCATTTCTTCCTGGCCTTTAGCTAGGTTGAGGAGAGTCTCTTGGAATTATGCGTGTTGAGTCTGCAAATCTTTGACGGTTTTCTCTAGAGCCATCTTATACTGAAATAAATAGTAAAAATATGAGGAAACTTGTATCGAAAAACATGCTTATGATATGATGCATGCTATGTGGATGCAATGTTTTCGAGGACCTCAAGGAATTTAAATTTGTTAGCCAAAAAGGAAACAAACATAACAATTATATTAATAAATTGAAGATTACAACTACTCCTTGGGCTTACAATGAAAAAGCAAAAAGGGTGTCAAAATACAACAAAATATACTTCTAAAACAAAAGACTCAAGTCTCCCACAAATGCTTCCTCTTTGGTGCAATGTATGCATTCATGCTTCGCTCCTCGTGAAGTTGCCTTGTGAGCTCCAACATCTTCTTCTCGCTTGCGTAGAATCGAGCTTCAAAGGTGTCTTGTTCCCCCTTGAGTTGAATCCACGATCTCTGCAATTCCTCGAAGTCGGTAGGCATGTCAGGATGGAGAATGGCATAAGAAATATCTCCCTCAACAACAGGCTCCACAACTATTGGTATGATAGTGTTGTACCCCAAAATTTGCCCTCGCATTTTTTCACGAGAAATCACAGCTTCAGGCGTTTCCTGATTTTGCAAACTGGCTCAAGAATCGGTCAAACAGACTTTTCTCGTCAGTCAGACAAAATTAGGGTTTTCATTGGTTCTCATGGCTCTAGGACAATTCAAACAGTTTGTTTAGGGTTTTGGTCGATTTTGGCTCAACTGTGATCAGGCGAACGTTTCTTTGGCATTTGATCAGAATTAGGGTTTTTATGCGCGCATTCTCAGAAAGAATTAAATCCCCACAGTGCTTTTCAAGTTATTCCGAGATATGGGCTGAGGCATTTGGATTGAATTCGCATTGTTTGACTTAATCAGTGAAAAGATGCATTTGGATTGGATTTGCAATGTTGGTTTAAAATCAGTAAAAGGAAAATACATCTGGGCAGTTGTTGTGACTGTCTGTGCATTGATTTGGATTTGTGAAGAGCCAGGTTTATTAGTCGATCGATGCTAAAATCACATTGTTTATTTAATTGTTTATCATTCTGAGTTTAAATAATTGGAATTTATTTTCAACTATTATAATTTAAAGAATTATAAATAATAAAGTAAACAATTGAAAAGAAGAAAAGAATTAATTGGATAAAAGGAATTTTTATTTCATCTTTAAATATTTGTTACAATTGTTATTTAAATACAAGTATTCGTTTACAAAGTATTTACAATAATAATATTACATTTATTTAAATTTAAATAAAATTATCCTAATATTTTTCTAAGTCTTCAATTCTTCATCCTCCATCTGTTGCTTTTCCTCTCCATTTAATTTTTATCTGCGAAAGAAAAGAAGAAAAGTCAGAAGCAGATAAATATTTAAAGAGACAGACAGATAAAAGGTCATCATTAAAAGCAAATGGCCGGGATCAGTTAACCCTCTCTGCAAATCACGGGATTTCTCCCGGTTCACAAAGAGGGATGAAAATGTTTGCAAATTAAAAATGAATGCACAAGTATTGAAATGCACAAATTCAAATTTTGTCAAAACCAACTGCATAGTTAAAAACCAACTGCATAGTTCAAAACCAACTGCATAGTTCAAAACCAACAGCATGTATAAAAGTTCAAATTGCCAAAACAAAGTCCAATGTCAAACTGTCCAAAATATGGAAGGATGTCAAGATACAAAGGCTCCTCCATACTGTAACAAAGATGCAGGAGAGCTGAAGAAGGAAAGTATGCAGGTTAAGACCATATATGCAAGCAAACTAATTCCAGTTTCATCATTTCCCAGCCATTGCTTTTTCAGAACTAAAGTACACATAACATTATTTTAATGTTTTAAGCTGTACTAGAGAGAGGGAAGAGAGAAAAGAAATTGGGCTTACAGGTTTTGGCTTTAGGCAAAGAAAAGATATAAACACAAAAACTGCAATAAAACAAAAAAGGAGAGGGCAGCAGAAGATATCAAAAGCAGAAGAGATCAAAAAGATATCAAAAAAAAAAAAGATAACTCAGAGCAGGCCTGAAACGAGTCCACATAACCACAAACTGTCCAAGCCTGAAGTTTTTCAAGCTAACAGCCTGCTCAACCATATAACCTATTCTAATAACAAGCATAAGCCTAAAAACCATAAAACAACCTGCAGAAAAAACCTGTCAAAGCCTAGCCTTAACAAAAACACAAAGCTGTCAACCCATCCTGCATTGAACAAACCTCAAATACATGGCCATGAACCAGAAGCCAAAACCAATGTCCATAACCTGCAAAGCCCCAAACCTGATTTAAAACCTCCAACAACACAAACTGTCGAGGCCTAAGAACCTAAACAGCCAAGACTATCATCAAGCCCTTAGCCATCAAAAAACCTGTAAGTTCACATAAACCATCAAACAATCTAAACCAGTAAAGCCCAACCTGTCAAAGCCTAGCCTTAAAACACTAAGCAAAAACCTGTCAACCAAACCTGTAAAATCATTAACCAGCAAAAGCCCTCAAGCCACAAACCTTCATTCCAAGACAACCCAAACCATCCCAAACCACACAAAACATAAGCCATCATCAACTCAGAAATCAAGCATTAGAGACAACACACAAAGGCCTCAGAGAGTTCTCATCATAGGCAAATATTAGAGGCAACAAGGGCGAGCAAACGAAGGCAACTTATCAGATAAGGCAACAACTCAGTAAAGCAACATATCAGAAACAACAGACAACTCAGCATACAAGGCATCAAGCATACAACCAGGGACAGAAGAAGAAGAGGAAAGAAAGATGTATAAGGTTTTCAGGGTTCATCACAAAACCTAAGGAAGAATACACAAACCAGGAATCCAAGCAAGCTAGCACCCAGTTCATCATCATCACTTTATCGCCTTGGCCATCCTGAACGCCTCCCAAATCCGATTCCTCCTCCTCCGTCCCCAAGGGTCAAGGTAGCTTTTCTTTCCTTTCCTTAACGTCAATAACAAACAATAATAACCATATGAAATCAGAGACAAAATCAGAATTCGAACTAAGCATGCAAAAGTAGAATTTAGCGAAAGCCCTAATGCGTTAGAGACGAAAATCAAACCTTGCAAATATCGTTGACTAATTCATGGAGGAAGGAAGACGGAGATGGCGCTGGTTGGCCTTGGCAAGGAAGAACGTGGTTCTGATGGCTGTGGCCGGCGAAGAGGAAGGAACGAAGTGATGAACAACGGCGCCTCAACCTCAAACCCTAGCTGTTTCCCTACTGAAACGAAAACCAAATAACCCTAAAGCAAATGTTATGAAATGCTGGGCCTAACCCGTTTCACAAGCATGAGCCCAAATGCATTCCATCAGGGCACCCCCCCCCCCCCCCCCCCTTTTTTTGTCTTTCTCTCACAATTCAGGATGGGCCAGCATAACAAAGGCCCATTCAAATCTCCAAACCCTTTTTTAGAATTTAAAACCTATTTTTTTTCTTTTGTTAATAAATTAATATAACATTTTTACATCAAATTTGTTCATTTATAATACTTTTTATAATATAATTATAATTTTGAACACAATATATTTTTCTCAAATTTAAAAACATTTCTTTCAATTAAAACTCTTGTATAAATATATATATTAATACTAATTACTAATATATAAGAAACAAAACTTAAAATATTTTTTATTTGTACATTAATACAAAAAATACATGAAAGAATAAAAAAAACATTTTCCTTTCTTTTAATTAAATTTTCTTACTTTGTACATAAATACATAATTTTTCCTTTAGAGTTAATATTTTTCTCCTTAAAATTAGAACTTTTGATTTGTACATGATTAATTAAAATGCATTATTTTTAATATCTAAAAAAATAGAATTTAAAAATATTTTCCTTCCTTTTAATGCTTTTTTGTACATAATACAAAAACATATAATACACTTAATAATACATTTAAATTCACATCTCAACTTGTAAATAAATTACACTTACACCTACACAATACACTTTACATTTGATGCATTATACATTTGATATTCTTACACTTTGCTATACATTACATTGATTACATTTGATCGCAATTCGATTTGGTTGTAATTATTTAAGTCTCATCCCCATTTGTGAATTTATACCCCCACTCCCGGATACCATTTGTAATAGCGTAGACTTTAAAATTCCCGCAATTTACCGCTTTCGAATTATACCATGGTTAGACCTAGGGTTTGCATGTACATAAAACCAAACGCTAGATAACCTAATACAAGACAAATACATGAAATCAATACACAATCACACTTGCACCCTCTAGGGTAATCCCGCATGTTGCCTTCCAAAATGGGCCATGCTTGCACGTCGAGTTTCTTTGGCAAAACGAATTCAAATGATCATAAGTCCCTCGATGACGCTTTCGAAAGTCGCCTATCAAAATGATCAACTCCCTTCAAGCAAATTGCCAAAGACACTTGGCACCATTGCATTCATGGTCCATACGATGACCCGCGCCCGTCCCGTTGAACATCCTAAACGCAAGATTGTCCACCAAATTCAATGGTGGAACAAAATTGTTAAAAAGGGGTTGAAAACATAGAGAAAACCTTTGAGTACAATAGGGGTAGACAAAACTCTTAGTTACTTGAGATCAACTTGCAAAAACACTTGCCTCCTTTTCAAAAAACCACACCTCACAAACACTATTAAAACAAACTCTCAAAAACATTTGAAACATCTTTTCGAAAAGATACACACTTTTGTAAAACACTCAAACACAAGTCAATTACATTGGTTGCCGAAAAAAAGGCGTCTATTTTAAAAACATTTTCAAAACACACACATACACCACAATTTCAAGCAATCAAAAATCAAGGCAAGTGATCTAAAAACCAAGTAACTAAGAGCCCATGGATAACCATGGATGAAAAGGGTGCTAATACCTTCCCTTTTCATAATCTACCCCCCGAACCCACGAAATATCTCAAAAGGTTTTTCCTGTGCTTTTTAACCTTTCCTTTAGGATAAAATAAAAAGTCGGTGGCGACTCTTGCTAAACCGAACAAGTGCGAATACAAACGCAAAACTCAAGTCAGTTCTCCCACCGTATCACAGATAGCAGGATATGGCATCATGAAATTTTGAGAGTGAGCTCGCACCTATTTGAGATAAGGATCCAAAGGAATAGAATTCTTATGCCCCAAAGTCTTGCTATCAACCTTGTTTACCATGCCCCAATCTCGAACAAACCTTTGACGGTAACCTTGGACATCATTCTCATAGTTGAATATAATACCCTAGATAAGCGCGTCATCGGGACCATCTCTTTGAGCATAGCCAAATTATCGTAGAGCCAATGAAGGGTTATAAGTAATACCGCCCCTAAAGCCCAAGAGAGGAACATTAGGGAACTTCCCACAACGGTCAATGATAGTAATATCCTCTAGAGATCGGGAGCACCAATGAATATATGTATGAGAAAGCGACATTATTCTTTGCGACCAATTCAGACCTTGTTCATTCTTCAAAACTGATCGGGGAAGGTGCGAAATAAACCACCTAGATAACAACAGAATGCAACACATAAGAGCTCCTCTCTTCCTCATGGTGCGAGTGTGAAGACAATGTAGAATGTCTCCAAGTAAGTAGGCATTGGGTTACGAGAAAGGAAGATCTTGATAGCATTCACATCTATGAGTTGGTCTGGATTAGGGAACAGTACTAACACATAGATTAGAAGAGCCAAGACTTCTTCAAAGTCTTACAAATACATATCCTCCCAAAATAGTTGAGCCTTCTCTAACAGAAACTTAGCTAGAAAACCCTTGACTCTGCTCCTTGTTTCCCAATTGGCTACAATATCAGACCTTTTCAAATGTAGGGTTGATGCAATATCCTCAGGTTGTGGATCCTTCTATAAACCGGTGAAGGGAACTTGATCAAGAATAGGTACTTATAATAGTTGAGAGAACTCTTACATTAAGGGCACCAATTGGTAATCAGGAAAGGTGACACAATGATGTTTAGGATCAAAGAATTGAAAGATCACACACATCATTTCTTATTTAAAGCTTGAGGTAACCATATTGAGAAGTCGACCATGTCTTTTGGTGAACGGAGAATTCTCAGGAACCCTTGATGCTAACTCTTGGAGTTGAGGAGACACTTTTACAAAGCTGATTCGGGTGGTATTTCTGTGAGTGGAAGTCATATCCTACAAAACAGGATAAAGATAAATCCATAGGTCCTTGAAATGGTTAGTGAAAATGCTATGGCATGATGTCATGACATTTATGATGTTATGAATAAATAATCATATACACACAAAGCACACAAGGCCTTAGGCTTAGGATTGCATGAGGTTTATAGGTAAGTACCCTCTTGAAGTTTAGTTGGTTCAACCTATCCTAAAGAAATTAATCGGGTTCTAAGGAATCTCAATATCATTGATCTTTCTTTATCTAGCATTATTTCAGCACAAACAATCTTTTTTCGCGACCGAAATATCCCGAAAGCCCGATCTCAATGAGTGTAGTATTGAGTATCAACTACTTCAATCTTGCACCAAAGCCAGCTATCTCACTACTTTCTAATGGCCAAGTTGTTCAACTAAGGTTCTACAGTCAGTTAGTGCTTTATGACACCACTCAACGGTCCTGTATTCTCCTTGATTTAACTCAAGAGACACCAGTACCCACAAATGTGTCGCACTAACGTAGCCATCGCTTCAACCATATCGGTTTACGCCTGTTAGCTGAAGATTTCGACATTTGATAAAAATATGAAAGTTAATTTGAGAGGATCATGTTTTAAAAATAACATGAAAATTGACCTTATAAGGTTATTTTATAAAGCTTATTTTTTATGATTCGACATGTCGAAGGGAAACTTAAAGTGAAAATAATATTTCAAGATATGTGAAGTACTTCAACAGTCACGTTTGTTAAATTCAAAGTTGAATTCAAAGTTGAATTCAAAAAGGCTTCAAGCGGGAAGTTTAAGTTTCAAACTAATGCATTTCGCCAGAAAGACACGTGGAAATGCCAGAATTCCTGCATGTAAAAGGTGTCGAACATGGTGTAATCTCATAGAAAGACCGTTAGGGTCGAATTAGTATAAATAGGAGTCTTAGATGTTAGGATTCAGGGTGTTCACATCTTTGTACAATATACTCAAATACTCAAAGTACCAGTGTTAGAGAAACGAGTTAGTGAGACATGTACGTATGATGCACCATATTTATATTCAAAAGTTATTTACATTTAATGAAATTTCTTCATGTCATTTATATTCTTTACGATTTACAGTCTAAAATAGTTTCCTATTTTATTATTATTATAAGAACACTTTTTTTAATATCAAAGTGATTCTCTTTGTCTAAAGAAGTTATCATCAAAACCTTTTTTCCTATAAACTAGAACACAATAGTCCTGAGATCAATCTGATCGATCTCGCAAGTAACTGAATCTTCTTTTAGAGATTTAGAAGATCAGCGGTTGTTTACCAAATTATAGGGTAAACAAATTGGCACACCCGGTGGGACCCTGTGTCTAGTTTCCAATTGTTGTTTAACTTGTTTTGTTGCATGAAATTAAGGAGTGGAAAAATAGCCAATACCACAGATCCTAGAAAAAAAATCAGAACAATAAGAGAATGGCTAACCCACCCGTTAGCAGTGCGCAGCAAGTCCCCCCCACCCCCACCCACCCACGAGAGGGAATAAAAATGCTTCAAATATGACCGAAGCCACAGCGACAAGTCAAGGGACTACGATTATCCCTTCGACTACGAACGCTACAACCATACCCTCAAATACAAGTGCTTTGTCGAATGCACAAAATGAACCTTTTGTAACATTTGTGGCTAGCCAAAATCCGCTTGTTTCCCCCAGACCTTTAGTAGGCAGTGTCTCTAGAACCTATGTACCAGGATTCACAATCCCAACATCAGATCCAATATATGGCATGCCAATTACATCCATGACAGGACTTCAAAATAACAATTCTACATACATACGCCCTTTAACATCTAATTTCTCACCATTACAAGGATCAGGCTCATGGGTAAATCATATGGCATGAAACTATTCATAGCCAGGATATGTGGCCTAATTTCCTCCTATTACCATAAATACGCAGGCATCTTTAAGGCAACAGATGGACGATAGTAACCACGAAATGATGGGAATACTCGCCCAGCAAATGAGTACAATATTTAACCCCTTAATCCAAAGAACCACATAGACGAATCTGCAGAATGCCCAAGCAAACCAAAAGATGGCAGCGCAAATTGGGCGCCTTGCCGATTTTTTTGGTGCACCCAGAGAATCAACTCGACAACCACAACCCACATGGACAAGGGAGAATCAAGGCATACTATTTCAAGATGAGCCAACTATTGACCAGGCCCATTCAGTGATACACCCAAAAGTTGAAATCCAACAACCAGTTCGAAGGGAATAACCACATAGGTTTCAATAGGCTATCCCCAGGGAGGAACCACGAAGAAGGATGATCATGGTGAATCGGAACCAAGACACTGACGAAATTCTCCAAGGGTGTCGACAGGATGATATGGTAGGAAACAATAATCTAGCAGCCATAGTCGAAAGGATAATGGCACAAAATGGAGTAAATATTGGCATGTGAAGGCCAAACTATATATCCCCTTTGTCTGAATACATTCAGCAAACTGACTTACCTAGGGGATGGAAAGTGCCAAAATTCACAAAGTTCTCTGGTGACACCAGTGAGTCAACCATAGAACATGTGGCTAGATATCTTATAGAAGCAGGGGATATAGCAAACAATGAAAATTTAAGGATTAAATATTTCCCTAGTTCACTAACCAAAAACACTTTTACTTGGTTTACAACTCTTGCAGCAAATTCCATCCATAATTGGACTCATTTGGAGAGATTATTTCATGAACAATTTTATGTAGGTCAATCCAAAATGATCCTAAGAGAATTGGAAAATGTTAAGCGCAAATTTAGTGAGCCTATAGATGATTATCTTAACAGGTTCAGTCTGTTAAAGGCGAGGTATTTCACACAAGTGCCTGAACACGAGTTGGTCGAAATGGAAGCAAGAGGATTGGAATTCTCAATCAAAAAGAAGTTAGATCCCCAATATCTAAGAGACATGGCACAACAGGCTGACAGGGTTCGACAAGTGGAGCGTTTGAATATTGAAAAAGAAAGGGCTAATAAAAGCCACAGGAAAGAAAAAGTGGCTTATGTCAAAGCATGCTCAGACGAAAGAGATGTCGAAGATGACTCGTTAGAGGCCGAAGAGCACGAAATAGATCTAGCAGAATTAAAGAAAGGACCACCTTATCCTTGCAAAGGGCTAGCACCTGCGAATGGGAAGAATCTCGTCGAACCAGAAAGGAATGACAAATTCCCAAAGAAAGCCTATACTTCTGACATCACCAAGTGTGATGAAATCTTTGACTTATTAGTAAAAGATGGCCAGATGATAGTGCCCCCTGGCGCTAAAATTCCTCTGTTAGAACAACGGAAGAAAAGGGTTTTTTGTAAATATCATAATTTTTTAGGCCATAAAACCTCACAATGCTATCTTTTCAGGGATTTGATACAGAGTGCAATCAAGGAAGGTTGAAGTTTAGAGAGAAGCCTAAGATGAAGGTCGACGCGGATCCTCTTCAAGTTGCTGAGACAAATTTTGCAAAACCCATAGATATCAACATGGTGGACGCTGTTGAAATCAAAGAAGGTCAACTCGACAAAGTATCTGAAGAGACTCGTGGGTTGGAGATTGTTAAGGGTCTCATAGGCCAGTTTGAAGGGAATGCTACTGATGGCAATACCAAAACTACTGGCGAACCTAAGATTACTAAGGGTCTTAGAGCCAAATTCGAAGAACTGTAAATTGATGAAGGTCTCAAGTTTGAAGTTAATAGAAGTGGGGGCAGGGCCAAAGTTGCTGTCAAATCTAAGACTACTGAGGGTCTTAGAGTCAGATTCGAAGAGATAGAGAATGATGAAGGTCCCAAGTTCGAAATAAACATGGTGAATATGAACCAGCCATCCCCAGAGATGGCAGAGATTGAAAGACGCTTGAAGATGGAAGATGACAGGGTGCGAATTGGGCACCAGAAAGTAAGCCTGGTGGAATATCTTTTTCATTGCCATACGAAGAATCCTGGAGGACTCATGTGTCCAAGGTGCAGCGCAAAGAATGATCGAAGCATTGCAATGGCATACCAGAAAGTATACCAAGAAAGGGCTGGAAACAACTGGAGGAATGTTAGAGAATTGCTGCCATACCCAAAAATGGGAGAAAGCTTGATGGGATTTTTGGTTAGGTGTCATAATACAGGATCAGAAGTTCTGATGTGCCCATGGTGCAGTGCTATTTATGATAGAAAAGCAGTAGAAGCATTCGAAAGAATTTCGTCTACACAATACTGGGACAAACAAAGGAGTAGCAAGGGCAGGTATGTAACCAATGCGAAAGGAATTCCAAAAAGGGCAGATAGCCCACACCCTAGAGTGAATCGACAAGTCACCTTAAATCCACCATCCAACATCCCAATAGACAAGTGGATGGAGTCTAGTCAAAGCAAGGGGAAAGGAAAAGGAAAAGGAAAATGGCAAAGTTTCGAAGAAGGTGGCAGATTTGCATGGGCATATCGAAGACAGTTCCAGCCAACAAAGCAACAAGCCTATATTTCTGAGAACTACAAAGGAAAAAACCCAATGACAAGGACCCAATGGAGAAGGTATCAAAGGACCAAGAAGGCTCAAAGGGAACTCACCAGCAACGAAGTAGGGGAATCCAGTACGAATCAAATTATGTCTGCTGCACTTGTCAAAGAGAAGCCACCAGCATAAAGGAGGCTTTTATCCCCCATAAAGGTTGAGGTATCTGTCGAAAGGGATCCAGAGGAACCAACTAATGAAGAGCCAACCAACGATGAGGACATGCTTACTGACAACTTTGACTCAGACAGTGAGTCCTCTCTGAATATCATCTGCAATATGGTTTCTATACTACCACGCGAATATGATCAAGTAACAGAGGTAGAATATTCCGAAGAGGCAGATGAATTAGTGATGGAAAATTACAAATCGGTGTGCTATTATGTTATGAATAGTGGAGCGGTCAAAGAACAGAACGCGTTCTTTGAGAAACCAGACCAAGGTATGAAGAACCATCTAAAGCCTCTCTTTATCAGGGGAAAAGTGGAACAAGTGGGGATCAACAAAGTAATGATAGACGGGGGTGCTGCTGTCAACCTCATGCCTCAATTCTTGCTAAAGAGGATAGGTATTTATGACACAGATATAAAACCTCATAGTATGGTATTGTCTAATTATGAAGGAAAAATTGGCCATACACTTGGCGTAGTTCAAGTTGACCTCACTGTAGGAACCATCACCAGACCAACAATGTTCATGGTTATAGTGGCCAAGACAAACTACAATTTACTCTTGGGCCGTGAATGGATTCATGGGATAGGCGTTGTTCCCACCTCAATGCACCAGCGCGTGGAAATTTGGAGAGAAGATTGAATTGTGGAAAATATTGAAGCAGACCAAAGCTATTATATGGCAGAGGTTAACCAGATTGATCGAAGGAATTTTGATCGAAACTTGGCCAACATAGGGCCTTGCAGTGTTGCATATGGCGTGTATGCACCAAACAATAATGCTATGTACTTTTTGACCCTGCATCTAAGGCATGGATTTTGCTGGGATAGAGAGACTTTGGGGCAGGAAGATGATGTACCTGGACTTCCAGGGATACGGCCAATAGGCTGGGATGACGAAGGCAGTGACCATGTCTGAATCTTCCTTCTTCGAAAAGATTTCGGCCTATTTGGCTGAAAACAAACTAAAAATGGCTTTAGAAGCCAAAGTAAAGATTATGGCTATAAAGGCCAAGGAAGAAACAAATCATGCAAAAGGATCGTGGATTTTCTTCAAGCCAATACCCCTGACGAAGAGAAGCTTGTCGAAGTAAAAGACAAAAGGCTAGACACAATATGTGATGATAGGCCTTTGGGATTCGAGAAGGATCTAGTGGTGTCGAACATAATGATACTAGCATAGGACCCTCTTGAGGAAGTGGATCTGGGAGATGAGACTATAAGAAGAACCATGTATGTCAGTTCGAAGCTTAGTCCAGGAGTGAAAGCAGAAGTGGTCCAGTTGCTTAAGGAGTACAAAGATTATTTTTCCTGGGATTACAACGAAATGCCAGGTTTAAGTAGGGACCTAGTCGAACTGAAGCTTCCCATAAAAGATGGTAAAAAACCCATCAAATAGACACCGAGAAGATTTGCACCGGAGATCCTATCGAAGATAAAGGAAGAAGTCAAAAGACTTTTGCGCTGCAAATTCATCCAGACCACAAGGTATGTCGAATGGATTGCAAATATAGTACCAGTAATTAAGAAAAATGGATCTCTTAGAGTATGCATAGATTTTCATGATTTAAATTCTCCAACTCCTAAAGATGAATATCCAATGTCGGTGGCTGAAATGTTAGTAGATTCTGCTGCTGGTTTTGAATATATTAGTATGCTGGATGGTTATTTAGGATACAGTCAGATTTTTATTGTAGAAGAAGATGTGCCAAAGACAACATTTCGATGCCCTGGGGCAATAGGCACCTATGAATGGGTGGTTATACCGTTTGGTTTAAAAAATGTTGGGGCAACTTATCAAATAGCCATGAACTTTATATTTCAGGATTTTATAGAAACTTTATGCAGGTCTATATTGATGATATAATAGTGAAATCTATATCAGGATCTAGTCACTTGGATCACCTTCGCCAGTCATTCGAAAGGATGAGAAAATATGGCATGAAGATGAATCCCCTTAAATGTGCATTCTTCGTGCAGGCTGGTGACTTTCTTGGTTTTTTGGTCCATAAGAAAGGCATAGAAATCAACCAAAACAAAATGAAGGCAATAATGGAAGCGAAAGCTCCATCAACAAAGAAAGAGTTGCAATCACTGCTGGGAAAGATAAACTTCTTGCAAAGATTTATATCAAACTTAAGTGGTCAAACTCAAGCCTTTTCCCCACTTTTGCGGCTGAAGCAAAGAGACTTTGCATGGAACGAAGAACATCAAGAGGCGTTCGAGAAAATCATACCTGATGCATCCACCTATTCTAACGCCTCCTCAAAGAGACAAGTGCATGAGGTTATACATATCTGCGTCAGATAAAACTATAGGAAGCATGTTGGCTCAAGAAGATAAAAATGGCATTGAAAGGGCCATTTACTACTTAAGTAGAGTACTGAATGACGCATAGACTAGATATAGTTCAATAGAAAAATTATGTCTTTGCGTGTACTTCTCATGTACTAAGTTAAAATATTATATAAAGCCAGTTGACGTTTACGTTTCCTCACATTTTGATGTTATCAAGCATATGTTGTCAAAACCAATTCTACATAGTCAAATTAGTAAGTGGGCCATGGCCCTAACAGAATATTCTTTAACCTTCATGCCTTTAAAAGCAATGAAGGGGCAAGTAGTCTCTGATTTCATTGTCGACCATGCATTGGTCGAAACATCCCAGAACCTTGTGGAATTGGAACCTTGGAAATTGTTCTTTGATGGTTCTACACATAAGGAAGGAAGTGGAATTGGGGTTTTGATTATTTCTCCAGATAAAATTCCAACAAAGCTTAAGTACAAAATAGATGGCCCCCCTTGTTCGAACAATGAAGCAGAATATGAAGCATTGATAGGAGGACTTGAAGCTTTATTGGAATTGGGGGCAACTAGAGTCGAAATAATGGGTGACTCTGAATTAGTGATCAAGTAAACTCTGAATTAGTGATCAAGAAAATTACCAAAGAGTACAAATGCATAAAAGAAAACTTGATATTTTACTTTGTGATAGCAAATAGATTACTCCAGAAATTTGAATATGCAGATATCAAGCACATCCCCAGGCTGAAGAATCAAGAAGCAAATGATTTGGCCCAGATTGCCTCAGGATATAAAGTATCAAAAGAAAGATTGGAAGATTTGATCAAAGTACGAGGCAAGGTACTAGCTACTAAACTTTCTCCAGCAGATTTAAAAAACTCAAGTATAGGTTATGCAAACGAAGTACATTTCGAAGTATTCGCCACGAACAGTTTAGCAAATACAGATTTGAGAAATCCAATAATAAGTTATTTAAAAAACCCAACAGCAAGTACTGAAAGAAAGGTAAAATATTGTGCCTTAAGTTATGTGCTAATAGGCAACGAATTGTTTAAGAAAACCCCGGAGGGGGTCTTTTTGAAATGTTTAGAAGAAAGTGAAGCTTATTTAGCGCTAGCCAACGTGCATAGTGGGGCATGTGGAGCATATCAGGCAGGTCACAAGATGAAGTGGCTTTTGTTTCGATATGACATGTATTGGCCTACAGTTCTAAAAGATTGTATAGATTTTGCCAAAGGATGCCAAGAGTGCCAGATTCATGTAGGAATTCAGCATGTTCCTGCAAGTGAACTACATTCGATTATTAATCCATGGAATTTTAGGGGTTAGGCATTGGATTTGATTGGAGAAATTAGGCCATCATCTTCAAAAAATTAGAAATGCATCTTGGTAGGAATAGATTATTTCACAAAATGGATAGAAGCAATACCTTTGGGGAATGTTGATCAAGAAAGCATCATTGAATTCATCCATAGGCATATAGTTTATAGGTTTTGAATTCCAGAAACTATTACAACAGATCAAGGATCGGTATTTACTGGTCGAAGGATGCAAGAATTCACTAATAATACGGGTTTTAAATTACTAACTTTTACGCCTTATTATGCACAAGCAAATGGACAAGTTGAAGCAGCTAACAAGGTAATCATTGGTTTAATAAAGAAACATGTGGGCAGAAATCCAAAGAATTGGCATCAAACTTTAGATCGAATCTTATGGGCTTGTCGAACATCCCCTAAAGAGGCAACAAATGCAACTCCATTTCGCCTAAAGTTTGGACATGATGTGGTTTTGCCAATAGAGATTTACTTACAATCAGTCAGAATCCAAAGACAAAACGAAATTCCCACAGATCTTTATTGGGAAATAATGATGAAGGAATTGGTAGACTTAGATGAGGAAATGTTACATGCTTTGGAAATTCTAAGAAGGCAAAAAGAAAGAGTAGCCAGAGCATATAATAAGAAAGTTAAGGGCAAGACCTTCTCAACTGGTGATATGGTTTGGAAGGCGATTCTGCCAATGGATCGAAAGAATAAGTTATTGGGAAAATGGTCCCCACATTGGGAAGGCCCCTTTCGAGTCATTCAAACATTTACTAACAATGCCTATGAAATCGAAGAACTAGCAGAAGATCAAAGAATCTTGAAAGTTAACGGTAAATATTTGAAAAAATACAAACCTTTTCTTCAAGATTTAAAGATTGCGGCAAACTAGTAAATTAGAGAAATAATGAAGCCAACATGGTGTAAAACATAAGAGTTCCAAAATGGGTTTGTCTAAGCATGCTTATAATACAAAGAAAAAACAATGAATGGTTTATTACATAAATCAAAACGGGATATTTTTCTTCATCCTTTCATACTTGATTTTTGCTAGGCCAAGCTTATACTGAACAGCGGCGTGTATGCTTTTGAGACGTACAATGTCTTCAGTCATGGCAGAAGCTATTTCGACATGCTCAACGCTCTATGCAGCCAAAGTATCCTCTTCACTAGTGTCCAATCCTTTGATAGTAATTTGTTTTGCCCTAGCATCAGCTATTTTCTTCTGCAACTCCGCAATGTGAGACTCCCAAAGTGTGATCGAAGCAGTGTAAGTGTCGAATTCTGCTTGGGATGCCTTCCTTGAAGCCAACAAATCCTTAGATGCTTTAGAAGCACTCTGAGCTTTGTCAAATTCAGCGGTTTGCTCTTGTTCTTTTGGTTGAAGCTTCGAAGTTGCATCAACCTCCCTGTTGTACTCAGTGCAGATTTGGTCAATTAGATTTTGAATATCGATTAGGACCTCACCTACATTAGCAGGACAAGCAATAATGTTGATGCGATTAATCATATTTTTCACCCCAAAGCGAGCAGTAACATCCGTTTTCAGCACTTTGAACAAATCAGCTTCGAATACAGCTTCTTTCACTTGCTGAAGGAGTTCGTCATAAGAAGCTTCACTAGCGCTGGCGCCAAATTGAGTCGAAGCCCCAGAAGCGCCTTTGTCTAGATAATAATACCTTAGATCCATCATCAAATCCACATATTTCAAGGGATCACTCTTCTTTAGCGCTATTTTTTCTTCCTCAATGAGTGTTGGAGTTAGGATGGTATATGGAATTGATCGAGCTTGGGTGCCTAGTTCGTCAGTAGTATCAGGATATGTCGGATGAGCATCTTCAAGTTTTGGTTCAACCTCCTTCATGTCCTCATCTTCTTGATGGTATGTCTTAACCCCATCTGAATATTGCTCTTCGTCCTCGGGATAATCCGTAGGAAATTGAGCCCTTTTTAGAGAAGAATATCTAGGGATGCTTTGAGAATCTTCATTTTCCTCCAATATTTGCTTGCCAGACACTGGCAAGTTATCTTCACTAGGAGAGTAAGTCTCTCGTTCAACTTGGACGTCACCTGCTTTAGATTGGGGAACCATAGTCGAAGACCCTTTATTTTGGACAGCACCACTGGACGTGGGAGGAGGCAAAGGAGTCTCTGTATTAGCATCTTGGTTGATAGGAGAAATGGGAGGAGTAGTGGATTTATCCTGCAGATAAAAAGTTGTTAGGTAAAATATATTTAAGCAAGAAGTAAAAGATTGGAATAAAGATGTACCTTTTGATCATCGGGGTTAGAAGCATTGCTGCTAATATGCTCCAAAATTGCAACCCCGAAGGATGCAGGTTGAACTACACGTTGAGGATGAGGAAGGATTTTTACTTCCACATATTTTTTATTGGTGGTTTGATATGGAACACCCTTCGACGTTATGGCTTTCTTATGTTTCTTCTTGGCCTTGAAAGGAGTAAGGGGGGTGCCGTCATTGTTGTACCCCAAAATTTGCCCTCTAATATTTCTCAACACATGGCAAGTGAGGTCCCCAAATTGCTCAAGGAAGTTCAAAAATTGACTGGACAAACTCTCTCCTAAGACAGTCTACCTCAAATTAGGGTTTCATTTTGCATCAAGATGCTTGAGTCCAAAGGATCCCAAATTCTCACCATTGTCCTAATATGTTCTCAAGATCATCTATGTCAAGTTTCAAGCTTTGCAGAGGAAGTTTGCTCAGTCAATTACTCAAAGGCCTGAAAATCGATCGTGCTAGGTCCAGAGTCAAGTGGGGCCTATATATAGTCAAACTTCAAGATTTTTGGTCAACAAGGGTTGATCATGACTCCTCAAGGATTGCTCACAATTCATCAAAACCCAAAAGTTGCTAAATTAGGGTTTTGTAGGAAAAGTCAACTCAACTTTGACCAAGCATAACTTTCTCATACTTTATAAGAAATGACCCATCCAAAGCTCATTTTTAAGAGGATGCAATTCCCTACAACTAATTTTCATCTCCCAAGTTCAAAATATGCACTCACAAGAAGATATGAATTTGGACATTATAGGTCATTTTAAAAAGTCAACAAAAACACCTTTTTGGGTCAAGGCTTCATACATGAACACGGAAGACTCAATTGAGATGAGACTAAAAGGGTTGCTTAGAGGACATCCTAAGCTTTCTAAAAAGTCAAAGAACACCCCTATAGGGTCAAAATTGAGAGAGTTATGCATTGGCCAAGTTGACCTTTTTTGCAAAATTGCCAAAAGTCAAACATGCTCAAATTTGCATCTTTTGCTAAATGGGCCCAGCTTTTTATGCTTGAATCTCATTCCTAACATAGTCCATGACCTATGGGACCCTCCATGCTTTATTTTATTCATTTATTTAATCTATTTTGATTTTTATTCATTTAAAATTCAAATAAAATCAAATAAATCCTAATAAATCATATATTGTATTTTAGGGATGATTTGTGCATTGAAAAAAGATCTCATATGATGTCAATTGAAGACTAACTGGTGCAAAGGCAATTTGGTTTGAAAAAGATTGGATTTGAGCAAAATTGGAAAAGAAACATATGCATTGAAAGAGCAAACCAAATATCCATGATGAGCAAGATTGAGGTTGTTTTTGTTGACCTAATAAGTTGTGATACATATACAGAAGCAAGCCAAGGCATAGAGAGGTGGGAGCAGTCGTGCAAAGAAAGGAGAGAAACTCAAAAAATTTCAAGAAAAGTGGTAATCTAATTTCCATATTAGAGACCGGATCACGCCCTTCTCACGTTGCCAAAAGATTGTTGGACGTTCCAGGAGCATATTCCAATCAAATTCAAGCTTTTTCACGCATAGGATTATAAGTTGCAGGTATCATGATTGGCTTCTAAACTCGTTTTCGTTTTCATCAATTTATACGCCATTTGCACATTTTGACTGCATATTCTTGTTCCTTAACATGTTTGCAAGCTAATCATCATATTCAATTGTGTTTTTGGTGATTGTATGACAAACTGCCATAGTTAGTGTTTGCCTTGTTGTTTTGGAGCTTTCAAATGCAGGAACAATTGGCCCTAATGAAGGATACCATTGTGATCAGAGGGTCAAACCCAATTGATCCATGGTCTTTAATCTTATTTATATTGCTTGGATGTAATTTTTGAAATACACAGGGTTGTAGCTACATCGCCATGTTTGTAGGTAAAGGTTCAGAGTTTTAAACGACGGTTCCAGGGAAGAAGATGATGGCTTGTCATAACCTTATCGACCGGTTTAAATTCTGGCGCGTTTATTCTGGCCAGAAACTTGTTTTTTTGATATGTTATTTGTTTTTATTATATTAACAAGTTAGCATCCAGCGCAGCCGGTCAGAAGAAGGAAGTCAGAAACTCATGGTTCTGGGTTCGATCCCAGGCATGAGCTTTTGGCATTTTCCCCTTTGTTTTCACCAGATCCAGCTCCTGCACTTTCTGAGGTTCAGCATCTTCTGGTTCCATCAGCCAGAACCAGATCAAACATTCTCTGGTCATCTTCTGGTTCCATCAGCCAGGACCAGATCAAGTATCCTCTGGGCATTATCTTCTGGATCCATCAGCCAGGACCAGATCAAGCATCCTCTGGGTATCATCTTCTGGATCCATCAGTCAGAGCCAAATCCAGTGCACCTCACCTTCTGAAGGTCATCATCTGCTGGATCCAGCGGTCAGAATCAGATTCGGCGCATACCATCTTCTGAGGGTCATCTTCTACATCTGTCGCCAGAACCAGAGCTGCTGATCACATGCCCATTATTCCTTTCTTTTTCTTTTTAATCTATTTTTCAACATTTATTTTTATTTTTATTTAATTCATAAATTAATTATCTTTTTTGACAAAAAAAAACGTAAAATCAATAATTCATCAAAAATTAGGATTAGTTTTTATTTTATCAAAATTAATTTAATTTAGTTTAAATTAGGAAAATCATAATTTGTTTTCAAAAATAAAATCAAATAGAAATTAGGTTAAACTTTTTTTTTAATTTTATTTCGTTCTTTTTCTCAAAAAAATAAAAATTCAAAAATAGGCTCTTAGAGGAATTAATTTATTTTTCTTAGTTTAAAATTAGTTAGACTTAGTATTTTCCTTTAATTTAATAATTCCATTATTTTCTCAAATAACAAAACATAACAAAAACATTTTTTTAATTAATCGCAATTAGGTTTAGGCAAGGGTCAAAAACCTAATTATCTCGTATTCGATTCACCGCGCGCATATTATTTATTTTTTGTCAATATTGTTGTAACTGTGCATGGTTTTTAATAGTTTAATCTAGGGTTTTTTTTATTTATCGCTTTTTTTCCCGGGGTTTTTGGCTATGTAATTAATCCCCTCCCCGAAGCCTTATAATAGTGTAGGTTTACTTTCTCGCATTTTAATACTCTTAGGGTATACTCTCACTTTGGTTGCCTTCGGTAAACGATCATTAAGTATAGGGTGTCTTAGTGCTTACCCTCTTGTCTAACAAAGATCAAATGTCCCATTCGAATGTTGCCTCGGAAATGTTGCCTCAAATATGATCTTAAGACTTTAGCGTTATTACTAATGTATCCTAACATTGCTTTAGTGATTGTACGTCCCTTTCGAATTGACCCTTACAAATTCCAACGACGGTACTACCTATTCCTCAATAGTAGGATAGCGCTGTCTAAAGGAAACGAGAATAGAAACGATCTTTTTTCGAGTAGGTAGATGCTAGTAGGTACTTGCTCAAATCAAAACTTTTCACACTTATACCTTTCAAAAAAAAAATTTTCAAAACACTTCGTCACACTCTTGAGGACTGATACAAGGGTTATCACGAAGTAAAAGATTTTCAAAGCAAGCACATACACAAGCAATTTTAAAAAGATGAGCAAGTACCTAAGAGCCCGTAGAAAACGACGGATAGAAAGGGTGCTAACACCTTCCCTTTCTATAATCTACCCCCCGTACTCAGAAACATCTCGAAAAAGGATTTTTTTTATGTACTTTTTTCCTTTCCGATTGGATGAAATAAAATCCAGTGGCGACTCTTGCTTACCATGACATTTTGCAAACATAAAACGCAAAATGCAAACCATCATTTCAAAATAGTTGATTCTGCCATCGTATCACAAAACTAGCGACTCTGCTGGGGATAAATAAGTAGGGTATACCTTAGGATCTAGTTCATCATAATTGCTTCTCTTGATTGCTTTGTTTGCTTTATTTTTGAGTGTTATATTTGGGGTTACTATAGATCCTACACTCGGATCTAGGGAATACCTTTTAGGTAAGTAGCAATAAACTGTGAGGGAACTGTACAACATAGACCGATACGGTTGAAGCAGTAGCTACGTTGATGTGGCACTTTGGTTGGTACCGATTATCCCTTGTGGAGAAATGAAGAGAAGACGGGGCCGCTGCATGGTGTTGTTAAACATCAACTGACCTTAGAACCTTTAATCGCCCAACTTGGCCATTAGAAAGTAGTGAGATAGTCGGCCTCGGTGTAGAGCTGAGAACTGGTTGATACTCGATGCTACACTCATTGAGACCATACTCTCAGAATAATTTCGGCCGCAAGAAAAGATTGTGTGAGCTGAAACCATGACCTATGGAGGATGGTCAATGATATTGAGATCCTCTAGAACCCGGTTACTTTTCTAGGACAGGTTGAACCAACTTAACTTCAAGAGGGTATAACCTCTGACCTCATGCAAACCTTAAACCTAAGGGCTTTTGTGTGAATTAACTGTGTTTGCAATATTTGTGTTTGCTATACCTGTGGTTTATCATGACATCATGCATCATAACATGGCATTCATGCTTCATTACACTAACCATTTCAAAGACCAAGGGAATTTATCTTTGTTCTGTTTTGCACGATCATGGCTTTTGTGCATAGAAATACCATCTGAATCAACTTTGTGCAGACACTTGCCCAACTTAAAGAGCTAGAATCAAGAGTTTCTGAAACTTCTACTTTCATTAAGAGACACGGTCAACTTCTCAGCCTGGTTACTTTAAACCTTGATGAACAGATGATGAGCGTACTTTTTCAGTTCTTCGATCCCAAGCATCACTGCTTCACTTTTCCAGATTACCAGCTGGTACCCACCTTGGAAGAATTCTCTCATTTATTAGGCATATCCATTTTTGAACAGGTACCCTTCACAGGTATGGAAGAAGTTCCTAGACCAGAAGACATTGCCTCAGCTCTCCATTTGAAACGGGCTGATGTAGTATCCAATTGGGAAACATGAAGCGGGGTCGAAGGTTTCTTAACCAAATTTCTGATAGACCAGGCTCAGCTATTCTAGGATAATTTGGATTTTTAGGCTTTCGAAGATATCTTGGATCTCCTTATCTATGGTTTGGTTCTCTTCCCGAATCCGGATTCCTTTGTATATGTGAATGTTGTCAAGATTTTCCTTTCTTTCAATCTTGTGCCTACTCTGCTGGGTGATATCTTGCACGCCCTCTATACTCGTACTGTGAGGAGAATAGGGACTCTTATGTGTTGCATGTTGTTGTTGTCGAGGTGGTTTATTTTGCACCTCCCTAAGTCTATGCTGAAGAAAAAAGAAGGTTTGGGTTGGTCCTACAGGATAATATCACTTGCCCATACAGATATTCTTTGGAGCTCCCTGGCTATGGAAGACACTACTGTTATTGACCGTTATGGGGGATACCCTAATGTCCCGTTACTTGGAATCAGAGGGGGTATAACTTACAATTCTTGTCTAGCTTTACGATAATTTGGTCGTGCTCAGAGAGATGGTCCCCATGAGTTACTCCTTGAGGACATTGTATTTGACTACAAGGAGGATGTTAAGGAGCACCGTCGGAGGTTTATACGAGCTTGGGGCATGGTGAACAGATCTGACCCCCAAGAGTTGGGACCCAAGACTTCCCTTCCTATGCAGCCTTACCTCCAATGGGTCTGAGCTCGTGCCCAGAAGCTTGGGATGCCCTATGAAGCCATATTACCAGTGATTATGGAACCCACTAATGAAGAGGGCATTCCTTACACGGTTCTCTATCCTTACATGCCCACTGATCCTGGGGAGTTACAGAGGTCTTGGATTCAGCTGAAGAATGAGAGGGATACTTACCGGGAAAAGTACCATGAGCAAGAAAGGAAGATTTTGAAGCTCACCAGGCAGCTCGAGGAGGAAAGAGTGATCAATGACTACATCGGCATAAAGAGGAAGCGTCCATGGGACTTTTGATTTTGCTTTTTCTAGTTTTTAGAGTTTGTTTTATTTACTTCTTTGTAACGCCTTAAAGGCATTGTTGAACCTTTCAAAGTTTAAAGCTAATAAAGTTTGGTTTATTTTTTTAGTTTGCAAATTTAAATCTCCTAAAGTCTTTGAAATCATTACATGCACATCCCATTATCATGCACACCGTTACAGGTACCCTTACAGGTTTCTCATCTTCTTCGTTGTTTATCTTAGCAGAAATGTCTTCTGATCAAGCCATCAAAGATCTTCAGGCACAGAACGCCCAATTCCAACAGATGTTCTTAAGTCTGGCTAAAGGGCAAGAGGATCTGAAGACCCTTATTCTGAAAGAGAAGAAGAAGAAGAAGAAGGTCAGTATTCTGAACATGGGTAGAAGATTCGGAGAAAGATTGAGACAACCGGCTGATTTGACCTCCTCATCTAAGGACGGGGAGAACCAAGAGTGGGTAAAAGACCCTAGTTCAGCAGTATCTGATAACGATACGGATTATGACGACGAGCAATATCCTCCTGCTGAGGATAGATACAAGCAGCTAGAAGACCGTCTCAGTGCTATGGAGATTCATAAGATCCCTGGTTTGGATTTCGGAGAACTAGGACTGGTATCTGGAGTGGTGATCCCTCGTAAGTTCAAAGCTCCAGTTTTTGCCAAGTACGACTGAGTATCCTGTCCAAAACTCCATCTTCGCTCTTACGTAAGAAAAATCCAACCCCACACTGCTGATAGAAATTTGTGGGTACACTTCTTTCAAGATAGTCTGTCAGGGACTCAGCTTGAATGGTTCTACCAGTTGGAAGGAGCCAGTGTTCGAAATTGGGAAGACCTCGCTGCTGCTTTTTACAGGCAGTATTAGTATAACGCCGACCTTGCTCCCACTCGTACTCAGCTCCAGGGTATGTCTATGGGTGCAAGTGAAGGTTTTAAGGACTATGCTCAAAAGGGGAGAGACTTGGCTGGAAGAGTCCAACCCCCTTTGTCTGATAGGGAGTTGGTTGACATGTTTCTAGGGATGCTATCTGGTCCATTTTTCAATCACTTGATCGGTAGTTCGTCATCTGGGTTTACTGAATTAATTGTGACTGGAGAGAGAGTGGAAGCTGGTATCTGAAGTGGTAAGATACAGAAGGATGTTTCATCAAGTGCAGCAAAGAAGCCTTTCACCGGTAAGAAGGAAGCTAGCACAGTCTATGGCCCGAGGGGCCAAAGAAGACCTGAACACCGTCAAGCGGTAAATGCTGTAGTAATATCAAGACCAACAGTTGCTCCACAATACAACAATCAGCAAAGGGTGGAAAGACCACAACGGTAGTTTACCCGCATCAATATGACTTTGGCTAAAGTTCTGCCTCATCTGTTAAAATCAAACTTGGCAACCTTGAAAGAGGCCCCCAAGAATCTAAACACTGCTTCTCCCATATACAATCCCAACGCGTGGTGCGCCTACCATTCAGAAAGTCCTGGCCATGACACAAACGATTGTTGGGCTCTGAGGAATAAAGTGCAAGATTTGCTGGAAGCTAAAGAGATTGAGTTTGATGCTCCGGAAAAACCAAACATTATAACTGCTTCTATGCCCAAACATGGTCGCGGAGTTAATGCTGTGGACACCGATTCGTTCGTGACCTCTGTGGAAGAAATTTCTACTCCTTTGATGACGGTTAAGAAGAATTTGTTGTCAGACGGTTTATTTCCGGGTTGTGGTGAAGGTTGCCACATGTGTTCAATTTTTCCTTTCGGTTGTTGTTTATTGAAGTCAGGTGTTCAACGCCTGATAGATAATAAATAAATTTTGTTTGAGAAGACTATGATTTCGTTTGAAGATGTTGCCATTATCACCATTTCCGCCAATCCTTCCAAGGTTTCCTCGATAAAACCTGTTAGGGTTACACCCATTCCAAAAATTGCTCCATTAATAATCACCGCTCCTGGTCCCATCCCATATATCTCAGATAAGGCTATCCCATGGCATTACGGTGCTGATGTATATTACCATGGTGTTAAACAAGATCTGAGGGCTGAAGAAGCTGATACAGATATCAGTAATATTGTCGAGACTAGTAAGGTTACCCGAAGTGGAAGGGTCTTCTCTCCCGAGATTTCCCCGAAGACTATCATCAAGCCTATTGTTATCCCAACTGCTGCTCCAACCAGCACTCCTAACATTTCTCCTATTCTTACTCCAGTTATTACACCTGCTAATATTCCTATTCTTACTCCAGTTATCACTCCCGCTGCTGAGCCATCTGGGACTCGGGGCAAGGAAATTGTAGGTGAGCCTGCCCGGACGGAGGCACCTAAGAAAATCGTTGTGGAAGCCTCTAAATAAGAAATAGAGGAAATACTAAAAATTATCAAGAAGAGCGACTACAATATGGTCGAGTAGCTGGGGCAGACCCCGTCAAATATATTCATGTTGCCTTTGTTGTTATATTCTGAAGCCCATGTGAAGGATTTAATTGCATTTCTCAAGACTGTGCATGTGCCGCAGGAAACTTCAGCAGATCAGTTCAAAGATTGTGTGGCTAGCCTGACTGTTGACAATGGGCTAGGCTTTTCAGATGCAGATCTGACCCCTAAGGGGAGGAATCATAATGATGCTCTGCATGTCTTGATTGAGTGCAAGGGCACCACTATGGCTCATGTGCTAGTAGATACTGGGTCTTTGCTGAATGTTCTGCCAAAGAAAACGTTGGACCGTTTGGATTGTGAGGGTTTGAATTTAAATCCGAGTAACATTGTGGTAAGGGATTTTGACAGATCAAATAGAATGGTGCACGGGGAGGTGGACATCCCTGTCAAAGCGGGTTCTCAGACCTTTGGGTCCACCTTCTACGCAACGGACATCAGGCCATCATATTCTTGCTTGTTGGGTCGTCCTTGGATCCATAGGGCTGGGGCAGTTACTTCCACGCTCCATCAAATGCTGAAGTACCCAGTGAAAGGAAAGATCGTCACAGTACGAGGTGAAGAAGAGTATATGGTGAGTCATCTCAATTCCTTCCGCTACGTGGAGATGGACGGGGAATTCATAAAAACTCCTTGTCAGAACTTCGAGGAGGTCCCTCGGACTTTGGCGTCAAATGAAGTTACTACCGACAAATCTCCATTGAAGATAGCTCCTCTCAAGGACCCCAGGGCTATAGTTGAAGAAGGTGGGTGTACCAATTGGGGTCAGCTCCCTGATTTCACTCACAAAACTGACAAGTTTGGTTTGGGCTTTACTATAGGGGCTCAAAGGGCTGTTAGGCGTGCACGGATCGGAAGACCTCCTCTACACATCAGCAATCAGGGAGTTAATGCAATTGAGGACAGTGAAGAAGATTCAGATATCGACAACTGGATCTACCCCACGACCAACGGTGGACCGAATAATTGGATGGCGAAGGACTTCATACATGTTTCTTTTATTCCGCATTAATTGACTTTTGTTTTAAGATTTGTAATAAACAATTTGAAACTTTACGGCCTGATGCCTTGCCCAAGGCACCTTGGCTTTGTTTGTGAGGGTTATTATTTGTCATTACATATATCATTAATAAAGCATTGGACGTTTCTTGCATTACAAATTTTGCGTTCCTTGTGTTTCTTTTCTGTCTCTCACTTTAATAAAACAATTATTCTCTTACACACACTCACGTATCATAATGCAGATCCATATCCACTCTGGATCCCATTGATAACAACTCTACTACTGCCAGTTATGACTTTGAAAATCCGATCAACCAAGGCGAGGACAAAGGTGAGGATGATTGTAAGGTGCCTGGAGAACTTGCTAGGCTATTACAGCAGGAAGAGAGGGCCATACAGCCACATGAAAAGACAATTGAGTCAGTGAATTTGGGTACAGAGGAAGACAGGAAAGAGGTCAAAATAGATGCAAATCTGGAGTCTAGTGTCAAGCAACGGTTGATATAGATGTTATGCGACTATGTTGAGATCTTCGCCTGGTCCTACAAAGATATGCCTGGTCTGGACACTGATATTGTGGTACATCGCCTGCCGACCAAAGAAGACTGCCCTCCGGTAAAGCAAAAGGTTCGCCGTATGCGCCCTGAAATGTTAGAGAAAATCAAAGCAGAAGTCATGAAACAACTCGATGCAGGGTTCCTAGCTGTCACTTCTTATCTACAGTGGGTTTCCAACGTTGTTCCGGTGCCTAAGAAGGACTGTGAGGTACGGATGTGTGTAGACTACAGAGATTTGAACAGGGCGAGCCCCAAAGATGACTTCCTACTTCCCCATATTGAAGTTCTGGTCGACAACACTGTGCCGCATAAAATCTTCTCCTTCATGGATGGTTTTTCTTGCTACAACCAGATTAATATGGCTCCTGAAGACATGGAGAAGACAACCTTCGTTACACAGTGGGGCACTTTCTGTTACAAGGTAATGCCTTTTGGATTGAAGAATGTTGGGGCAACTTATCAGCGCGCCATGGTCGCTTTGTTCCACGACATGATTCACCATGAGATCGAGGTTTATGTTGACGACATGATAGCCAGGTCCCAGACTGAGGGAGAGCACCTTGATCATCTCCAGAAATTGTTTGACAGGTTGAAGACGTACAAGCTGAGGTTGAATCCGAACAAGTGTACCTTCGGGGTAAGGTCTGGTAAGCTTCTGGGTTTCATCGTCAGTGATAAAGGTATTCAGGTGGACCCTGCAAAGGTAAAAGCCATACAAGAGATGTTGTCTCCTCGCACGGAAAAAGAAGTTAGAGGTTTCCTGGGACATTTGAATTACATCGCCAGGTTCATTTCACATCTAACTGCTACTTGTGAGCCAATCTTCAAGCTGCTGAAGAAAGATCAAGTGGTAAACTGGAATGACAAATGCCAGACCGCTTTCGAAAGAATCAAAGAATACCTTCAAGAACCACCAATTCTGATGCCTCCAGTTGAAGGAAGACCTTTGATATTATACTTGACAGTGTTGGACAATTCAATGTGTGCTGGGGCAGCATGACGAGTCTGGCCGAAAAGAGCACACTATTTACTACCTTAGCAAAAAGTTTACCGACTGTGAGACCCGATACTCATTGCTCGAGAAAACTTGCTGCGCTTTGGCATGGGCTGATCGCCGGCTGAGACAGTATATGCTGACTCACACCACTTTGTTGATATCAAAAATGTATCCAATCAAGTATGTTTTCGAGAAGCCTGCCTTGTCCGAAAGAATAGCGAGATGGTAGATGATCCTAACCGAGTACGACATCCAATACACAACTTAGAAATCAATCAAGGGGAGTGTGTTGGCGGATCATCTGGCGCATCAGGCCGTGGATGACTACCAGTCCATGAATTTCGAGTTCCCGGATGAGAATATCATGTTGGTAACCGACTGTGAAGAACCTGGACCGGATGAAGGACCCGAGGAGGGATCCCGGTGGTCTATATATTTTGATGGAGCCTCAAACGCATTGGGTAACAGCATCGGCGCTGTAATTATATCTCCTGAGGGATGTCATACTCCGTTCACTGCCCGATTATGTTTCAACTGCACCAACAATATGGCGGAGTATGAAGCGTGTATCATGGGTCTTCGAGCTGCTATTGACCTAAGGATTAAGTTCTTGAGTGTATTCGGAGATTCTGCTCTGGTGATCAGTCAGATCAAAGGCGAATGGGATATGAAGCACCCAAATCTTATTCCTTACAAAGAATATTGTTGTACCCCAAAATTTTCCCTCCCATTTTCCCAATATTTTCTCATCACAAGACCCTTGGAGCTCAAGACCCAGTCAGGGATTCCTCTGTTCAAGACTTCTCCTTGCACTGTTGACCCAAATTAGGGTTTGTGTTTGCACAAAGATATTTTGACCTAAAATGCCTAAGATGACTTTCATGCTTCATATTGGACTCCCAAATTTATCCATACCAAGTTTCAAGTCTTGATTCTAAATTTTGCCCAGTCAATTGGACAGTTGACCTAGAAATCAACTGTATTGGGGAAAAAGTCAACTGTGGCCAATTGACAGTCAAATCTCATGGAAATTGACCCACGTCCACATTATGAACTCATATGGACCATTTGATCAAATTTGGATCACAATTCCACAAGGAATTTGATCAAATCACCAAAAGGGCAAAATGGTCATTTTTAGGGTTTTGACTGCAAAAAGGCAATTTTTTACTGTTTGACCTAGCCAATGGCAAACCAAACTTACATATGGACTCAAGGACCCCATGGAATTGTCTTGACATACTCAACAAGTTCAAAAGATCCCAAATGCACAAGATTGACAGTTGAATTTCCCAGTCAATTGATCAATTTTGACTGTATACTGAAAAGTCAAACTTTGACTTTTTGATCAAAATCAAGTGTCAAGATTCATTTTTCATCAAAACATGCCAAATCATGAAACTTGTTCATCAAGAAATCAAGAATTGCAAATTAGGGTTTGAAATGAAGATTTTTCATAACTTAGAATTTTTCTAAGTTATGAAAAACCCTAATTTTTTCCTAACTTTGTCCCACTTTCTCACCAAGATGCATTTGGATTCAAGGAAAAGTCAAAACATAAAAGTTGTAGTCTATTGCAAAATCTACAACTTTGATTCACAAAGTTTTCCCAAAAAAAGCTTGTAGCTCAAGTTACAATTTTTGGAACAAGGGTACCAAACCATTCTTAACTTAGAGAAAATTTGACCTATTTTAGGCAGGATTTTTGCCTAACTTCAAGACCATTTTTCACATACTTCCACTTGGAATTTCATTTTGCATTTCAAAGATGGATTGTATTACACATTCCAAGCTTTCCAAAATGTCCAAGAACCTCATGGTTAGGGAGGATCGAATTTGGCAAGTTGGGAAAAACTCACTTTTGTTATGGCCAATTTCCATGTTCATACACTTAGGCAATTTTCAAATCAGCTTGCATTCCTTGATTACAGGTCCTATATCCCATTTGCACTCAATAATTTAATGCTAACTCATTGTGCCAAGGCCTTGTTTTATGTGTTTAAGCATTACATGGAAGATTAAGCCATTTTTAGATAAAGCATTTTTGCCATTTTTGAAAAGAAGTGCTTTATGTCAATTTGTAAATCAAGAAGGTACAAAGAAAATCTCTGAGGCACAAGTTATGAGACTAAACACACTGATCAAGGGGAAGGTTAGCAGCACATTAGGGGGGCCTCTATCAGTTTAAAACTCAAGTGGACACTTTGTTGCTTAAAGTTGAAGAAACATAGCATAACAAGACACAACTCTCATTCCTGTAAACCAGAGCTTAAGCAAAGTTATCAAACACTTTCTAATCATCAAACCTAAGCTGAAACACGAGCCAACCATCTCCATTGCCTTCTCAAATACAGAATCACCCTAAAACTGCCAAAACAGGGTACCTGCTGCAGATTGAGTTCCATAACTCAATCCATTCATGCATTCTTGCTAAAACCACTTCAAACATATCCCACATCATCCCTTGAAACTATTCCAAGCCTCAAACACGACCTGTAACACTCCCAAGCAACATCACCATTTTCATTTTCTTGTTTTGCAGTTGAAGTTCCATAACACGATTCTCTTGGTTTCCAAACAAAGTAAAGCTTGGAATAGCATCCCTGGACATCAAGGAAGCTGTACCAATCATCACCTTGCATTGAAAACACCTCCATCATCAGATACGATTCCAACTGAACAGGTAAGTTCATGGACTTCTATCTCCCTATCCAGGCATTTTTAGCTCTAAGTTTGTGAATGAAAAGTATTCTACTCATGCCCCTGAAGCTGTACATATCTTTACTTTCCATTTATTTTGCATGTGCTATGAGAATTTAAGGTCTGAACATTGATGGAAACTTAGGTCAAGAATTAGGGATGGGGAAATTCTCTCTCATCTTAGAGAGTTAAGTCAAGTTCTTTATATGTCTGGATTCGCCTCTTAATGCTCTACATTTTTCATGTTGTGAGTTTTGCTTGAAAGTCCAGGAATCTGAAGATAGAAAATGCGCGTTTTGTTCATGTTCAAACAGTCTGGAGGTTGAAGAAGTTGTCTTTGGGCTGGGCCTGTTCCACTTTTCTTATTTGCACCCTATGTTTACTTTTGAACCCCCTTGGCCCATTGTGCTTATTTGAGACATTTTCTTGACTTTTCTTTTTATTTCTGACTTATTTATTTTTTATCATAATATAAAAAATATTTTTCACACCATTTTTGAATTTATTAGGTATTTATTTGTTTAAAATAATGTTTGTACATAAATAATATACAAATACTATTATTTAGAATAACTAAAAAATAATACAAACATATTTTATTTCTGATTTTTATTTTATTTTCTCTCTTGAAAACATTATATAAAATATACTTTTTTTTTGTAAATATTAAATATTTTATTTTTGTATATATTTAATATATTTGGTAAATAATACAAATACATATATATTTATTAGTATATTTAGGTTAAAAAATACAAAATATATACATTTTCATTTTTATTAATATTTAACCTAAAAAAATCACTTTTTCATAATATACTTCCTTTTTATTTATTTTTTGTACATAACTAATAAATATTGTACATATTAAATAATTAATACTTTTTATTTAATAAATTAGGGTTTTGCCCTAAATACATAAAAACTCCAAAAATTAATACTTTTTATTTTGTTTATTTGACATATAAAAAACACTTTTTTATACATATAAAAAATACTTCTTGCATCTTGCATATTTATTCCATTTTTATTTAATTATTGTATATTAAATAACTTGTATAATTCCATTTGGATTGTAATAGTCTAGGTTTAAATTCCTTGCCAAAATACCCCCATTTGGACATTTGTACCCCCTTCCCATATATTGTGTTGTAATAACTTAGGAACTTTATTTTTTCGCACTTTAATGCTTTCTAATTATGCCATGTTAGAATTAGGGTTTTGTATGCGAATCAAAAACAACAAAAATAATTTGACCTAATTTCAAGATAAACAAGCATGAAAATGGACAACACTAATCACACTTGCACCCCTAGGGTATTCCACTTGTTGCCTTCAATAATGGGCCATATTGCATGTTAGGTCTCTTTGGGCAAAACAAAACAATCAAATGATCATAGTCCCTCGATGACGCTTTCGAAAGTTGCCTAAAAAATGATCAAGTCCCTTGAAGGAAAAATTGCCCAAAGATACTTGGCACCATTGCAATTATGGTCTAAACGATGACCCGCGCCCGTCCCTTTCACATCCTAACACAAGATTGTCCACCAAATGCAATGGTGGAACAAAATTGTTAAAAGGGTTAAAACATAGCAAAAATCTTTGAGAACTTTAGGGCAGATGGCTCTTAAGTACTTGTCAACTTGCAAAACAAAAACACTTGCCTATTTTTCAAACCACACATCACTACACTTTCAAAACAACTTTCAAAAAACCTTGAAACATCTTTTCAAAAAGACAAACACCTTTTGTAAAACATTCGAGTAAAGAATTGTTACAAGGGTAGCCTAGACAAGGCATCTTTTTCAAAACATTTTCAAAACCACGCACAAAGCACCATTTCAAACAATTGAAAATCAAGGCAAGTTGATCTAAGCAAGTAACTAAGAGCCCATGGATAACCATGGATAGAAATGGTGCTAATACCTTCCCTTTATATAATCTACTCCCCGAACCCAAGAAAATATCTCAAAGGTTTTTGATGTGCTTTTTAAACCTTTCCTTAGGATAAAATAAAAAGTCGGTGGCGACTCTTGCTCAACCGAAACATTTGCGAAAACAAACGCAAAACCATAGTCAGTTCTCCCACTGTATCACAGAATTGGCGCTCTGCTGGGGACAATTTTTTAAAAGTGGAGTAACCTTAGGGCTTAGATCACCCTCTTGCATGACTAATTGTTTGATTTTATTGCTTTATATCTTGGCTCTCTTGTTTGGGTTTACAATCCTACACCCGGATTTTTTGGGAAACATTCATAGATAGCAATACGTTGTGGAAATTATGCGGGGTATACCGACACGGTTGAAGCAATAACTATATTAGTGCGACATATTTGTGAGTACCGGTAACCCTTGAGTTCAATCAAGGAGAATACGGGGCCGCTGAGTGATGTCACTAAGCACTAATGACCTAGAACCTTACTTGACCATCTTGGCCTTTTATTAGGGGTAGTGAGATGACCGGCTTTGGTGCAGTCCGAAGTTGGTAGATACTCGATACTACACTCATTGAGGATTGTTTTCTTGGAATATTTTGGTCGCTAATTAAGTGGCTAAACCAAAACAATGAACGATGAAAACAATCCAATGATATTGAGCTCCTTAGAACCCGGTTACTATTTATAGGACAGGTTTTTAAGCCAACTACACTCAAGAGGGTACTTACCTATGAAACCTCATGCAAGCCTGAAACTAGGGTTTGGTGTGATTTGCTTGTACATATATTTGTGCATACATCATAAACATCATAAAGCATCATATGCATTCACTAACCATTTCAAGGGTTTAGATCTTCATCTTTGTTCTTGTTTTGTAGGTCATGGAAATTCTTCGAAGGAAAACCATCCAAGTCAACCTTATGAGAATCCCTCCTCCACTCAAGGAGCTCACCTCAAGAATTCCGGAAAGATCATCCTTCAGTGAAAGACATGGT
This sequence comes from Vicia faba, assembly GCA_948472305.1. Classification (NCBI taxonomy): domain Eukaryota; kingdom Viridiplantae; phylum Streptophyta; class Magnoliopsida; order Fabales; family Fabaceae; genus Vicia; species Vicia faba. Next base: position 620,338,867 of record OX451737.1, read on the forward strand.
AGACTGCTCAGCCTAGTCAACACCAGCATTGAAGAGGACATGATGAAAGTGCTATTCCAGTTCTTTGACCCTCTTCATCACTGTTTCACTTTCCCCGACTACCAGTTGGTACCCACTTTGGAGGAGTTTTCTCAACTCCTGAGAATTCCTATCCTTAATCAACTACCCTACAACGGTACGGAAAAGGAACCAAAGCCTGAAGATGTTGCTCGAGCACTATATCTACAGCCATCTGAAATCAAGGGGCATTGGGAAACCAGAAGCGGCGTCAAAGGATTCTTAGCAAAATTCTTGTTTGAGAAGGCACAAGAATGTTGGAATTCATTGGACCTACAAGCCTTTGAAGAAATTGTGGCACTCCTTATCTATGGGTTGGTCTTGTTCCCAAATCCTGACCAGCTGGTAGATGTCAATGCCGTCAAAATCTTCTTATCCAGAAATCCAATACCAACATTGCTTGGGGACATTCTTCACTCATTTTACACACGAACAATGAGAAAGAGGGGTGTTCTCATGTGATGTACTCCTCTCCTTGCAAGGTGGTTTATTTCGCACCTTCCACAATCTGTCTTGAAGAATGACCAAGGCTCAAGGTGGTCCCAACGGTTGATGACTCTTACTCACTCTGATGTACATTGGTGTTCTCGGTCCAGAGAAAATGTCATCATCATCGACCGTTGTGGAGAGTTCCCTAATGTTCCATTGCTTGGCATTAGATGGGGCATTACCTACAACCCTTGCCTAGCTTTGAGGAAATTTGGATATGCACAGAGGGATGACCCTCACGACATGTTGATTCCTGACCTAGTTTTTGACTTCGACAACGATGAGCAAGGACTTCGCCAAAGATTCATCAGAGCTTGGAGGATGCCCAATAATGTTGATAGCAAGACACTGGGACACAAGAACTCCATCCCTCTTGAGCCTTATCTCAAGTGGGTACGAGCCCGAGCCCAGAGTCTAATGATGCCTTATCCTCATGTACTCCCTGTGATTAAAGAGCCCGTCAAGGAAGGAGAGGTTCCCTACACCATCCTATATCCTGACATGCCTACATCGTGGGAGGAAATGCAGAAGAGTTGGATTCAGCTCAAGGAGGAACGGAACACTTTTGAAGCCAGCTTCTACGCCAGTGAGAAGAAGGTTCTAGAGCTTACCCGCCGACTCCATGAGGAGGAGACTCTCAACACCTACATCGCGCCAAAGAGGATGCGCAACGTCTTTTTACCTTGAGAAGTTTTTGTAATATTTGGCCCATGGGGCATTTATGTACTGACAAATTTCTTCTTATTAATATGACGTGCGTTCTCTTTTGTTTGCAACAATTTTGAATATTCTAAATCCTTAAATGCATTGCATACATAAGCATACCATTCATCATGTGCATAAGCAGGTCTCACGCCAGGTTTCCTTATCTGTCTGCTGTTTATTTCAGTAGGATGGATCTCGAGCAAACAGTTAAGGACTTGCAAGCTCAAAATGCACAGTTTCAGCAGCTCCTGATGACCTTGGCTAAGGGTCAGGAGGATCTAAAGACCTTGCTGGGGAATAAGGACCCAGTGAAAAAGAAGAAAAAGAGACTCGGGGTGGCTACTTTAGGGAGAAGATTTGAAGGAGAAGCCAGAAGAGTGCTTGAATTTCCTCCTACTTCTGAGGAGGGAACCAGTAAAGGGGGTGCGGCTGTGGTACCTTCCGAGTCCGATATGGAAGAAGAGGAGGCTGAAGAGGATGAAGACTACTCTGATCAACAATACCCTCTGGCTGATGATAAATACAAAGGTTTAGAAGACAGGTTGGCAGCCATGGAGCTACAGAGAGTGCCGGGTTTGGATTTTGAAGACTTGGGTTTAGTCGCCGGGATTGTGATTCCCCCAAAGTTCAAAGTGCCAGTTTTTGTGAGGTATGACGGGCTGTCCTGTCCAAAAATGCATCTCAGGTCCTACGTAAGGAAGATCCAACCTTATACGGCAGATAAGAATCTTTGGATCCATTTCTTTCAAGACAGCCTTTCTGGGGCTCAACTGGAGTGGTTCTATCAGCTAGAGGGAACCAGTGTCCGAAACTGGGAAGACTTGGCCACCGCCTTTTACAAACAATATCAGTACAATTCTGACCTTGCTCCTACGCGTACCCAACTTCAGGGTATGTCACTGGGAACAGGCGAAGGATTCAAAGAATATGCACAAAAATGGAGGGATTTGGCTGGCAGGGTGCAGCCGCCTTTAACCGATCGTGAACTTGTTGACATGTTTCTAGGGACCCTGTCTGGTCCATTCTTCAACCATCTGATTGGTAACTCTTTCGTGGGGTTTACCGATTTGATCTTAACAGGCGAAAGAATAGGAGCTGGCATCAAGTCAGGGAAGATTCAGAAGGGTGTCGCTGCAAGTGTTGAGAAGAAGCCTTTCAAGAAGGAAACGGATGTGGTATACTCTCAGAGAAGAGCAGGGAAGACTGAACGCTGGCCAACTATGGGGGCCGTAATGATCCAAAACCCTTCAAGTGAGCAGCCTCGCTATAACCAGTCCAGACCAAATCAACAACGGGTGGAACGGACACAACGGCAGTTCACCCGCATTAATATGACGCCAGCGCAAGTGCTTCCCCATCTGTTGAAGTTGAATCTCGCCACTATCAAAGAGGCACCAAAAAATGTAAATACATCCTCTCTGCATTACCATCCTAATGCTAAGTGCGCCTACCATTTTGACAGTGTCGGGCATGACACCAACGATTGTTGGGCACTCAAGCATAAAATCCAAGACCTGATAGAGGCGAAGGAGGTGGAGTTCGACGCTCCAGAGAAGCCGAACGTGATATCTGCTCCAATGCCGAAGCACGGCCGAAATGTCAATGCCATTGAAGAAGATTTGTATGTTGCTGATGTCAATGATCTGATGACTCCGTTGTTAACCATCAAATTGAATCTGTTAAAGGCCGAGATTTTCCCGGGATGTAAAGAAGATTGCTACTGTTGTTACTCTCTGCCATTTGATTGTCCGTTACTAAAGGGAGGCATCCAAGGCCTAATGGACAGTCGACAAATTTTGTTTGAAAAAGTTTCTGCTATTCCAACCCATACTGAAGATGTCTCAATTATAACCATTCACGCCAATCTTTCCAAGGCCGTCAGAAAGCATGTTAAGATTACACCAGCTACGAAGTCTGTTCCTTTGAAGATAACAATGCCAGGGCCTGTCCCCTACATTTCTGAGAAGTCAATGCCATGGAACTACGGCGGTGATGTCTACTACCATGGTATTAAACAAATTGAAATAACTGAAGGAAGTTCGGATGAAGAAGAGGCCAGCATTGGAAACATTGCGGGCACAAGCAAAATCACCCGGAGCGGGAGAATATTTTCTCCAGAGATTGCCCCTCCAAGAGCAATCTTTGGACCCTCATCTGCTGCTAAGGTTATTCCTGCACCAATAAAACTCTCCGCTGGAACCCCATTGATTGAAGATGTTGTTGTTCCTAGTATTGTCCCTCCTACCGCTGCTGATAAAGGTAAGGGAACCCAAGATGAGCTCGTCAGGACGAGGGCTCAACCCTTGGTCATCCCAGAAACCTCCAAGAAAGAAATGGAAGAAATCTTGAAGATAATCAAAAGGAGTGATTACGACGTGGTAGAACAACTGGGGAAAACCCCCTCGAAGATCTCCATGTTGGCACTACTACTTTGCTCAGAAGCGCACGCTAAGGCTCTGATAAAATTCCTGAAGGCAGCCCATGTGCCCCAGGAGACCTCTGCAGATCAATTCCAAAATTGCGTGGCCAGCCTTACTGCGGACAATGGATTAGGTTTCTCTGATGCCGACCTAACTCCTAAAGGTAGAAACCACAATGATGCTTTGCATATTTCAGTCGAGTGTCGAGGAACTACTCTAGCACATGTCTTGGTCGACACTAGTTCTTCGCTGAATGTACTGCCTAAGAAAGCTTTGGACCGACTAGATTGTGAAGGTTTAGAGCTGAAGCCGAGTGATATTGTTGTCAGAGCTTTCGATGGTTCGAAGAGGATGGTCCATGGGGAGGTTGATATTCCCATCAAGGTAGGCACTGAGGTGTTTAGATCTACTTTCTATGTGATGGACATCCATCCGTCATACTCTTGCTTGTTGGGTAGGCCTTGGATACACAATGTCGGGGCAGTCACCTCTTCCTTACATCAAATGTTGAAGTATCCTGTCAAGGGAAAGATCATAACCATCCATGGTGAAGAGGAGTATATGATCAGCCACCTGAACTCCTTCCGGTATGTGGAGGTAGAGGGTGAGTTCATTGAGACACCTTTCCAGCATTTCGAAGAAGTCCCTCCTGAAATAACAGTAGAAAAATTGGTAGCTGAAGTACCAAAGCAGATGGCCAGGATGGCATCTCTGGAAGACGCGAAGGCCGCAATAAAGGAGGGAAAGAGTTCAGCATGGGGGCAGTTGCCTGATATTCCACATAAAACAGACAAATTTGGATTAGGGTTCACTGCCGCGGGCCAGAAAGCTATGCGCCGTTCGAAGATTGAAAGGGCGCCAATCAAAATTTCTCCCTACGGAATCAACGCTTTGGAGGATGAAGACGAAGAGAACAACATCGAAGAGTGGATTTACCCAACTATCAAAGGAGGATTATGCAACTGGGAGGCAAAAGACTTTGTCCCCATCACTTTTATTAATCAGTAATTTATCTGTCAAACATTTCCTATGGTCTGTAATAATTACTTTTGAACAATTTGTACACTACCTTTTTACCTCATGCCTTGCCCGGGGCATGTAGGTCCATTTGTAAGGGTTTTGATTATTTTCATATCCATATGCCATGTTTAATGATTCATTGGACGTTTTTCATTTGATAAACTGCTATGTTCATTTTCTTTCCTTTTGCATTTTTTGTTTAAGGATGGCTATCCCTTACACACACCCACACTCACAAATGCAGGTACCCATCCACTCTGGATTCCATGGGTGACTATTCTGCTATATCCTTCAATAACTCTGAAGATCTGGTCAATCAAGCCGAGTATGAAGATGACGAAGGTTGTGAAGTACCAGGGGAACTAGCCAGACTTCTACAGCAAGAGGAAAGGGCCATCTTACCTCACGAAGAGTCATTGGAAACTGTCAACTTAGGAACCGAGGAAGACCGGAAGGAGGTACAAGTGGGTGCCAATCTGGAACCAAGTGTCAAGGAACGCCTGATACAGTTGTTAAATGAGTACGTTGAAATCTTCGCTTGGTCTTATGAAGACATGCCGGGTTTAGACACAGACATCGTGGTTCACCGTCTCCCCACAAGAGAGGATTGTCCACCGATCAAACAAAAAGTCCGCCGAATGAGGCCTGACATGTCTGAAAAGATCAAGGCAGAAGTGATGAAGCAATTCGACGCTGGTTTTCTAGCTGTTACATCCTATCCTCAATGGGTTGCTAACATCGTGCCAGTACCTAAAAAAGATGGCAAAGTCAGGATGTGTGTGGACTACCGGGATTTGAATAGGGCCAGCCCCAAAGATGATTTTCCGCTACCACACATTGACATTTTGATCGACAATACAGCTCAGCATAAAGTGTTTTCCTTCATGGATGGATTCTCGGGTTACAATCAAATCAAAATGGCCCCCGAAGATATGGAGAAAACAACTTTTGTCACGCAATGGGGCACTTTCTGTTACAAGGTGATGCCGTTCGGACTGAAGAACGCTGGGGCAACTTATCAACGCGCCATGGTAGCTTTGTTTCATGATATGATACATCATGAGATTGAAGTTTACGTAGACGATATGATAGCTCGGTCACAAACAGAGGAGGAGCACCTTGAACATCTAGAAAAGCTGTTTGCCAGGTTGAAAGAATACAAACTCAGGCTGAATCCAAGTAAGTGCACTTTTGGAGTTAGGTCTGGTAAACTTCTAGGATTCATTGTAAGCAACAAAGGCATTGAAGTCGATCCAGCAAAAGTGAAAGCAATACAAGAGATGCCTGCTCCCCGTACTGAAAAGGAGGTTAGAGGGTTCTTGGGGCGCTTGAACTATATTGCCAGGTTCATCTCTCATCTGACTTCTACCTGTGAGCCAATTTTCAAACTCTTAAAGAAAGATCAGGTAGTCGAATGGAACGACGATTGCCAAACTGCTTTTGATAAAATCAAGGAGTATTTGCTAGAACCTCATATTCTGATGCCACCCGTCGAAGGAAGACCATTGATCATGTATCTGACCGTCTTGGATAACTCAATGGGGTGTGTTTTGGGCCAGCATGACGAGTCTGGTCGAAAAGAGCATGCTATTTATTACCTTAGCAAAAAGTTTACCGACTGTGAGACTCGTTACTCACTGCTCGAGAAAACTTGCTGCGCTTTGGTATGGGCTGCTCGCCGACTAAGGTAGTATATGTTGACTCATACTACCTTGTTGATTTCCAAAATGGATCTTATCAAGTATATTTTCGAAAAGCCCGCCTTATCTGGAACAATAGCTAGATGGCAAATGATCCTAACTGAGTATGACATCCAGTACACCACCCAAAAAGCTATAAAAGGGAGTGTACTAGCTGACCATCTGGCTCATCAAGCTATCGAAGATTATCAACCCATGAGATTTGACTTTCCAGACGAGGACATCATGAATTTGGACAACATTGAAGGTAACGGACCGTATGACGGACCCGAAAAGGGATCCCGATGGACCCTGTACTTTGATGGTGCTTCAAATGCACTTGGAAACGGTATCGGCGCAGTACTCATTTCTCCGGAAGGTTGTCACACACCTTTCACGGCCCGACTTTGTTTCAGCTGCACAAACAACATAGCTGAGTATTAAGCTTGCATCTTTGGTCTCAAGGCTGCTATAGACTTGGGGATCAATTCTTTGATCATATTCGGGGACTCGGCTTTGGTTATCAGTCAAATCAAAGGAGAGTGGGATACCAAGCATCCTAATCTTATCCCATACAAAGAACATGTCTTGACATTGTTGCCTCATTTCGAGCAAATTACCTTCGAGCATTTCCCGCGAGAAGAGAATCAGCTAGCAGATGCTCTAGCTACAATGTCCTCCATGTTTAAACTCAAATGGGATAACGAGGCTCCCCAAATCACCATCGAGCGAATGGATGAACCCGCACATTGTCACGAGATTAATACCGAAGAAGTAGTGGAACAACCCTGGTTCCATGAAATCAAAAGGTATCTCCAGACTAGAGATTATCCCGAAGGAGCTTCCGTAAATGACAAGAAGTTATTAAGGAAATTTGCTGCCAAATTCTTCTTGAGCAACGACATCCTTTACAAACGAAGCCATGATTGTGTATTACTCCGATGCGTAGACAAAGCTGAAGCAGAGTTGATCATGACTGAGATACACAGCGGCACATTTGGCACTCACTTGAGCGGGCATACAATGGCTAAGAAGATCCTAAGGGCAGGCTATTACTGGTCTACCATGGAAGCTGACTGCCATCAACATTCCCGTACTTGCCACAAATGTCAAGTCTACGCTGACAAAGTTCATATCCCTCCGGTTCCTCTCAATGTTCTGACTGCTCCTTGGCCATTTGCAATGTGGGGCATCGACATGATTGGAGAGATCAAGCCCACGGCATCCAACGGACATTGTTTCATCCTGGTCGCCATTGACTATTTCACCAAATGGGTCGAAGCAGCTTCCTTCGCCTCTGTTACTAAAAATGTGGTTGCCCGCTTCATCAAGCAAAATCTCATATGCCGGTATGGTGTTCCAGACAGGATCATCACGGACAACGGTACAAATCTGAATAACACGATGATCACCGCATTGTGTGAACAGTTCAAGATTTATCATCACAATTCATCTCCCTATCGGTCGAAGATGAACGGTGCTGTTGAAGCTGCGAACAAAAACATTAAGAAGATCATTCAGAAAATGACAGTCACTTACAAAGACTGGCATGAGATGTTACCGTTTGCTCTACATGGATACCGTACGACGGCACGTACTTCAACCGGGGCAACACCATTTTCTTTGGTATATGGCATGGAAGCTGTCCTGCCTATGGAAGTTCAGATTCCTTCTCTAAGGATTATGAAGGACGCATGTTTGAATGAAGATGAATGGATTCAGACCCGACTTGATCAACTCAATCTAATCGACGAGAAACGACTCGCTGCTGTATGCCATGGTCAGACGTATCAAAAGCAGATGATCAAGGCCTTCAATAAGAAAGTCAGACGTCAAGTGTATCAAGTCAGAGATCTCGTAATCAAGCGGATTATCTTGACGCAAAGTGATCCCAGGGGCAAATGGACTCCTACATACGAAGGACCATTTGTGATCAAAAGCATATTTTCTGGTGGTGCAATGATTCTGACCACCATGGACGGCGACGATTTGCCACACCCTGCGAACGCAGACATAGTCAAAAGATACTACGCATAAAATAACCCGACAAGACGAAAACCCGAAAGGGCGGCTTGGGTAAAAATGGGCATCCCGGTGGATCGAAAACCCGAAAGGGCGGTTCAGGCAAAAATTAGGGATAAAAATGAAAAATATGTACACCCGGCAAGTTGAAAACCCGAAAGGGCGGCTTGGGCAAAAAGGGGTTTCCCGGTGGATCGAAAACCCGAAAGGGCGATTCAGGCAAAAGTTAGGGAATTAAAGCGTATGACTATGTCTCGTCGGATCACTTTAAAGACAATCTCTTCATCAACCAGTTCCAAGCTTCTGATCAATCCAGCCATCGGCAGACGAAGCATTGAATGAACAGATATTCAGAGTTGTGAAGGCTATAGCGGAATGGAATCCCATGGAATTATTTCACATAGCCATCTTTCTTTTGTATAAATTTTTCAATATTTATAACGACATCCTCTTACTAGGGTGATCGTCTCCTTTGTACAAGTATACTCATAGAAAGTTAATACAAATACTTTTCCAGAAATCTGCGTCGTTTCCTTTTCTCTTTTCTTTTCTTTTTTTTGCACTTATGTTTTATTTGAGAAACGTCCAATGTTTTGTTAAATAGGCATATGCATTTGAACATAAGCATTCCCTTATGAATCAAGAAAGACGATTACTAGTAAATTGAAGGTGCAGTTAGGTATCTTGATACCCTTTCAAAGGAAATCCCGAGCAGATTTGAAATCCGCATTCTTCAGTCAGAACTTAATTCCCTAAACGGAGTCAGACTTCAGGACCCCCGTCAGCAAAAGCTTTCTCAAAACTGATTTCCCCGGCCAGAGAACCCTCCAGAACTCAACTCCCCTAAGAGTTAAGTCTCAGTATCACCAGCGGAGCTAAAACTTCAAATTATCAATCCCCAGCGGAACCAGACTAGTGAACCTTCTCCCCACAGAGATACTTCCCACCAAACTAAAGATTCTCAAATCATATCTCTCCAGCATGAGTCTACCAGGTTCTAAAATCCCCAGTAGACATCATCAGAAATTCTCTTACCCTGCAAGTCACCAAGGAAATTCCAACTCCCCGCAGTGGTTCTAAGGCCCCTCAACGATTGAAGATCTGGTATTCCCCAAGCAAATCTGAAGACTTTCATTTTCAGTTCCTCATTGAATATTCGAAGATTCTCCAGTGAAGATCTCCTCAAGACAGGAATTCCCTAGAAGATTGGTATACAACCCGAGCTCCTAATTCCCCAGCAACAGTCAAGGAATTATTCTTCCCGGCAGCAGTCAAGATGCTTTTATCTTCAGCCATCTAGGATTCATTTATCCTCCGCAAGACAGCTCTCCAGCTTACATGCACATTCATTTACATTCATATCATATAACATACATTGTATCATGCATCATGACATTGCATATAACTAACTCTTTACCTTTTCAGGTAAGATCAGTCGACAGACAAAAATCATTATCTCCCGAGATTCTTTCCAGAAATAGTTCAGATGTGACCCAAACATGGCGACATTCTGATGCTTATTCCAGATTCATCCAGATGCAGTTTTATACGAGCTCATCATCAGGAAACCCTACACCGGTTCCTCCTCAACTTTAAGACTTCTGAAAACAGTTCACGGGTTCTCCAAGTAACGGATGTTAACCTATCGCTTGTTCAGATTCTTCTCAAGACTTCTGATAACAGTTTATGGATTTTTCCCAACAACGGATGTTAATATATCGCTTGTTCAGATGCAACTTTTGAAAACAGTTTACGGACGCTTCCCAACAACGGATATTGCTCTATTGCTTATTCAACTTCAAGATTTCTGAAAACAGTTCACGGGTTCTCCAAGTAACGGATGTTAACCTATCGCTTATTCAGATTCTTCTCAAGACTTCTGAAAACAGTTTATAGATTCTTCCCAACAACGGATGTTAATCTATCGCTTGTTCAGATGCAACTTTTGAAAACAGTTTACGGACGCTTCCCAACAACGGATGTTGCTCTATTGCTTATTCAACTTCAAGATTTCTGAAAACAGTTCACGGGTTCTCCAAGTAACGGATGTTAACCTATCACTTGTTCAGATTCTTCTCAAGACTTCTGAAAACAGTTTATGGATTCTTCCCAACAACGGATGTTAATCTATCGCTTGTTCAGATGCAACTTTTGAAAACAGTTTACGGACGCTTCCCAACAACGGATGTTGCTCTATTGCTTATTCAACTTCAAGATTTCTGAAAACAGTTCACGGGTTCTCCAAGTAACGGATGTTAACCTATCGCTTGTTCAGATTCTTCTCAAGACTTCTGAAAACAGTTTATGGATTCTTCCCAATAACGGATGTTAATCTATCGCTTGTTCAGATGCAACTTTTGAAAACAGTTTACGGACGCTTCCCAACAACGGATGTTGCTCTATTGCTTATTCAACTTCAAGATTTCTGAAAAAAGTTCACGGGTTCTCCAAGTAACGGATGTTAACCTATCGCTTGTTCAGATTCTTCTCAAGACTTCTGAAAACAGTTTATGGATTCTTCCCAACAACAGATGTTAATCTATCGCTTGTTCAGATGCAACTTTTGAAAACACTTTACGGACGCTTCCCAACAACGGATGTTGCTCTATTGCTTATTCAACTTCAAGATTTCTGAAAACAGTTCACGGGTTCTCCAAGTAGCGGATGTTAACCTATCGCTTGTTCAGATTCTTCTCAAGACTTCTGAAAACAGTTTATGGATTCTTCCCAACAACGGATGTTAATCTATCGCTTGTTCAGATGCAACTTTTGAAAACAGTTTACGGATGCCTCCAGATACGGATGTCAATCTATTGCTTATTCAGACCCCCAGTTCGGAGATGGTCCAAAACATGGACACCTTCCTGATACTCATTCCAGATGGCATCTTTAAGCCCATCCCCGACAAGTTTCTGTCACTCCTCCCGATGGCATCGTTAATCCCATCCCCAAATGGCATCTCTAAGCCCATTCCCGCATCCATTGCTTTGACGAGTGCAAATTTAAGGGCACTCTAGTGTCCAATCTCCTTTTACCCTCGAGTCGTGAAAGGCAAACTTGCCAATCTAACTCTTCAGATTCAAGAAGATTGAACAGGGGCAACTGTTGTACCCTAAAATTTGCCCTCCCATTTTCCCAATATTTTCTCATCACAAGACCCTTGGAGCTCAAGACCCAGTCAGGGATTCCTCTGTTCAAGACTTCTCCTTGCACTGTTGACCCAAATTAGGGTTTGTGTTTGCACAAAGATATTTTGACCTAAAACGCCTAAGATGACTTTCATGCTTCATGTTGGACTCCCAAATTTATCCATACCAAGTTTCAAGTCTTGATTCCAAATTTTGCCCAGTCAATTGGACAGTTGACATAAAAATCAACTGTATTGGGGAAAAAGTCAACTGTGGCCAATTGACAGTCAAATCTCATGGAAATTGACCCACATCCACATTATGAACTCATATGGACCATTTGATCAAATTTGGATCACAATTCCACAAGGAATTTGATCAAATCACCAAAAGGGCAAAATGGTCATTTTTAGGGTTTTGACTGCAAAAAGGCAATTTTTGACTGTTTGACCTAGCCAATGGCAAACCAAACTTACATATGGACTCAAGGACCCCATGGAATTGTCTTGACATACTCAACAAGTTCAAAAGATCCCAAATGCACAAGATTGACAGTTGAATTTCCCAGTCAATTGATCAATTTTGACTGTATACTAAAAAGTCAAACTTTGACTTTTTGGTCAAAATCAAGTGTCAAGATTCATTTTTCATCAAAACATGCCAAATCATGAAACTTGTTCATCAAGAAATCAAGAATTGCAAATTAGGGTTTGAAATGAAGATTTTTCATAACTTAGAATTTTTCTAAGTTATGAAAAACCCTAATTTTTTCCTAACTTTGTCCCACTTTCTCACCAAGATGCATTTGGATTCAAGGAAAAGTCAAAACATAAAAGTTGTAGTCCATTTCAAAATCTACAACTTTGATTCACAAAGTTTTCCCAAGAGAAGCTTTTAGCTCAAGTTACAATTTTGGAACAAGGGTACCAAACCATTCTTAACTTAGAGAAAATTTGACCTATTTTAGGCAGGATTTTTGCCTAACTTCAAGACCATTTTTCACATACTTCCACTTGGAATTTCAATTTTCATTTCAAAGATGGATTGTAGTACACATTCCAAGCTTTCCAAAATGTCCAAGAACTCATCAAACAACCTCATGGTTAGGGAGGATCGAATTTGGCAAGTTGGGAAAAACTCACTTTTGTTATGGCCAATTTCCATGTTCATACACTTAGGCAATTTTCAAATCAGCTTGCATTCCTTGATTACAGGTCCTATATCCCATTTGCACTCAATAATTTAATGCTAACTCATTGTGCCAAGGCCTTGTTTTATGTGTTTAAGCATTACATGGAAGATTAAGTCATTTTTAGATAAAGCATTTTTGCCATTTTTGAAAAGAAGTGCTTTATGTCAATTTGTAAATCAAGAAGGTACAAAGAAAATCTCCGAGGCACAAGTTATGAGACTAAACACACTGATCAAGGGGAAGGTTAGCAGCACATTAGGGGGGGCCTCTATCAGTCTAAAACTCAAGTGGACACTTTGTTGCTTAAAGTTGAAGAAACATAGCATAACAAGACACAACTCTCATTCCTGTAAACCAGAGCTTAAGAAAAGTTATCAAACACTTTCTAATCATCAAACCTAAGCTGAAACACGAGCCAACCATCTCCATTGCCTTCTCAAGTACAGAATCACCCTAAAACTGCCAAAACAGGGTACCTGCTGCAGATTGAGTTCCATAACTCAATCCATTCATGCATTCTTGCTAAAACCACTTCAAACATATCCCACATCATCCCTTGAAACTATTCCAAGCCTCAAACACGGCCTGTAACACTCCCAAGCAACATCACCATTTTCATTTTCTTGTTTTGCAGTTGAAGTTCCATAACACGATTCTCTTGGTTTCCAAACAAAGTAAAGCTTGGAATAGCATCCCTGGACATCAAGGAAGTTGTACCAATCATCACCTTGCATTGAAAACACCTCCATCATCAGATACGATTCTAACTGAACAGATAAGTTCATGGACTTCTATCTCCCTATCCAGGCATTGTTAGCTCTAGGTTTGTGAATGAAAAGTGTTCTACTCATGCCCCTGAAGTTGTACATATCTTTACTTTCCATTTATTTTGCATGTGCTATGAGAATTTAAGGTCTGAACATTGATGGAAACTTAGGTCAAGAATTAGGGATGGGGAAATTCTCTCTCATCTTAGAGAGTTAAGTCAAGTTCTTTATATGTCTGGATTCGCCTCTTAATGCTCTACATTTTTCATGTTGTGAGTTTTGCTTGAAAGTCCAGGAATCTGAAGATAGAAAACGCGCGTTTTGTTTATGTTCAAACAGTCTGGAGGTTGAAGAAGCTGTCTTTGGGCTGGGCCTGTTCCACTTTTCTTATTTGCACCCTATGTTTACTTTTGAACCCCCTTGGCCCATTGTGCTTATTTGAGACATTTTCTTGACTTTTCTTTTTATTTCTGACTTATTTATTTTTTCTCATAATATTAAAAATATAAAAAATATTTTTCACACCATTTTTGAATTTATTAGGTATTTATTTGTTTAAAATAATGTTTGTACATAAATAATATACAAATACTATTATTTAGAATAACTAAAAAATAATACAAACATATTTTATTTCTAATTTTTATTTTATTTTCTCTCTTGAAAACATTATATAAAATATACTTTTTTTTTGTAAATATTAAATATTTTATTTTTGTATATATTTAATATATTTGGTAAATAATACAAATACATATATATTTATTAGTATATTTAGGTTAAAAAATACAAAATATATACATTTTCATTTTTATTAATATTTAACCTAAAAAAATCACTTTTTCATAATATACTTCCTTTTTATTTATTTTTTGTACATAACTAATAAATATTGTACATATTAAATAATTAATACCTTTTATTTAATAAATTAGGGTTTTGCCCTAAATACATAAAAACTCCAAAAATTAATACTTTTTATTTTGTTTATTTGACATATAAAAAACACTTTTTTTATACATATAAAAAACACTTCTTGCATCTTGCATATTTATTCCATTTTTATTTAATTATTGTATATTAAATAACTTGTATAATTCCATTTGGATTGTAATAGTCTAGGTTTAAATTCCTTGCCAAAATACTCCCATTTGGACATTTGTACCCCCCCTTCCCATATATTGTGTTGTAATAACTTAGAAACTTTATTTTTTTCGCACTTTAATGCTTTCTAATTATGCCATGTTAGAATTAGGGTTTTGTATGCGAATCAAAAACAACAAAAATAGTTTGACCTAATTTCAAGATAAACAAGCATGAAAATGGACAACACTAATCACACTTGCACCCCTAGGGTATTCCACTTGTTGCCTTCAATAATGGGCCATATTTCATGTTAGGTCTCTTTGGGCAAAACAAAACAATCAAATGATCATAGTCCCTCGATGACGCTTTCGAAAGTTGCCTAAAACATGATCAAGTCCCTTGAAGGAAAAATTGCCCAAAGATACTTGGCACCATTGCAATTATGGTCTAAACGATGACCCGCGCCCGTCCCTTTCACATCCTAACACAAGATTGTCCACCAAATGTAATGGTGGAACAAAATTGTTAAAAGGGTTAAAACATAGCAAAAATCTTTGAGAACTTTAGGGTAGATGGCTCTTAAGTACTTGTCAACTTTCAAAACAAAAACACTTGCCTATTTTTCAAACCACACATCACTACACTTTCAAAACAACTTTCAAAAAACCTTGAAACATCTTTTCAAAAAGACAAACACCTTTTGTAAAACATTCGAGTAAAGAATTGTTACAAGGGTAGCCTAGACAAGGCATCTTTTTCAAAACATTTTCAAAACCACTCACAAAGCACCATTTCAAACAATTGAAAATCAAGGCAAGTTGATCTAAGCAAGTAACTAAGAGCCCATGGATAACCATGGATAGAAAGGGTGCTAATACCTTCCATTTCTATAATCTACTCCCCGAACCCAAGAAAATATCTCAAAGGTTTTTGTTGTGCTTTTTAAACCTTTCCTTAGGATAAAATAAAAAGTCGGTGGTGACTCTTGCTCAACCGAAACATTTGCGAAAACAAACGCAAAACCCTAGTCAGTTCTCCCACCGTATCACAAATATGTACTGACATTGCTCCCACACTTTAAGGAAATAACCTTTAAACACTTCCCAAGAGAGGAGAATCAGTTGGCGAACGCGTTAGCTACCATGTCTTCTATGTTCAAAGTTAGGTGGGACAATGAAGCTCCCCGGATTACCATCGAGAGGTTGGACAAACCCGCACATTGCTGTGACATTGAGACTGAAGAGGTAGCAGATAAATAGTGGTTTCACGAGGTACAGAGGTATCTTGAGGCTCAAGAATACCCCGAGGATGCATCTGTTAATGATAAGAAGTTTCTGAGAAGGTTCGCTGCGAAGTTCTTCATCAGTAATGGAATCCTCTATAAGCGTAACCATGATTCAACCTTACTGCGGTGTGTAGATAAAAGCGAGGCGGAAAGAATCATGGAAGACCTACATGAAGGCACCTTCGGAACTCATTCCAGTGGACATACCATGGCAAAGAAAATCCTATGCGCAGGATATTACTGGTCCACTATGGAAGCCGATTGTTATCAGCACTCTCGGACCTGTCATAAGTGCCAAGTCTATGCTGATAAGGTGCATGTACCTCCAGTTCCTCTGAATGTTTTGATGGCTCCTTGGCCCTTTGCGATGTGGGGCATCGACATGATTGGCGAGATCAGACCCACCGCGTCTAACGGGTATCGCTTCATTCTGGTAGCAATTGATTACTTTACAAAGTGGGTCGAGGCAGCTTCCTTTGCTACAGTAACCAAGAACATTGTGGCGCGGTTTATCCGACACAATTTGATCTATCGATTTGGTGTACCAGAGAGGATCATTACGGACAATGGTACAAATCTCAACAATACAATGAACACCGAGCTCTGCAAACAGTTCAAGATTCAGCATCACAACTCTTCTCCCTACCGGCCGAATATGAATGAGGCTGTTGAAGTGGCTAACAAGAACATCAAGAAGATTGTGCAGAAGATGACGATGACGTACAAAGACTGGCATGAGATGTTACCATTCTCTCTTCATGGGTACCCTACCTCAGCACGGACGTCGACAGGGGAAACACCTTACTCTTTTGTGTATGGCATGGAGGCAGTCCTACCCATCGAAGTCCAGATACCCTCTCTCAGGATTATGAAGGATGTGGGTTTGAACGAAGATGACTGGATCCAAACCCGACTTGACCAGCTGAATCTAATCGATGAAAAGAGACTTACTGTTATCTGCCATGGTCAGGCGTATCAAAAGTGAATGATCAAGGCTTTTAACAAGAAAGTCAGACGTCAAGAATATCGAGTCGGGGATCTAGTAATCAAACGCATCATACTGCCGCAAGGTGATCCCAGGGGAAAATGGACCCCCACATACGAAGGGCCATTTATGGTTTAGAACATTTTCTCAGGAGGAGCTATGATTCTAACCACCATGGATGGTGACGACCTTCCTCACCCTGTCAATGCAGACATAGTGAAAAGATACTACGCATGATCAAAAGACCCGCTAGGTTGACTGGCCTAGGAAAAAATAAGGGCTTCCCGGTGAACCAAAAGGGCTCGGGCAAAAGTAAGGGATGAAAATGAAAAAACTGTATACCCGGCAAGTCGAAAACCTGAAAAGGCGACTTGGGCAAAAAAGGGTATCCCGGTGGACTGAAAACCCGAAAGGGCGGTCCAGGCAAAAATTAGGGATCAAAGCGTAACACTATGTCTCATTGGATCATCTTGCGACCAGACTTCAGTATCAACTATCAAGCTCAGACGGCACCAATCAACCTGATCCATCTTCGACCAAGTAGCAAAGTGATTAGACGCTTGAAGATATAAAGGCAATAGAAGAGTTGAAACTCGATGGGGTTGTTTCACATAGTTGTTTTTCTTTCTTTTACACAAATTTTAATTTCTATCTTTCGGCGGCGTTCTCTTACTAGAGCGTTAGCCTCTTTGTACAAAACGCCTATTACAGGCCAACTTCAAAAATCAATACAATCCATTTTTGCAAGAAATTTCAATTTATTTTTCTTTTTCCGTTTTGTTTTGTAAGAACGTCCAATGATTCATTTTTTATATATGCATTTGAAAATAATTGTTGCTCATAAATATTTACATAAGAAACAAAAGACGATTACTCGTAATTTCATGAACAGGGACAAACAAGAAGTACCCAAACCTTACAGTTACTCTGCCCATCAGGTACAGGGATAGAGCCAGCTTGAGAACATGAGTAGTGGTATATACACTTCCCACAGAGTAAGAAATATCCAAAGACGGTGATGTCAGCTTCCTTGAGCAGGACATGACTCTCCCCATTTGAGGTTCATAATTGCGAGTGAGTCAGTAAATTATTCCCCAAGCAGAGTTTATTTCTCTCACAAACAGAAATTCAATCTCCAACAGAATTCATCATCACCAGTAACGGTAATTCATCCCCAGTGGAGTTTATTTCTCCAAATCAACAGATCTATCAATAGAGTATCTCCTATCCAACAGGGTTATTCCCCGCAGAGTTATCCTCAGACAGAATCTCGTCCGACAGAATATTTACCAGCCAAGGGGCAAAGTTCCAGCACGGTCATCTTTGTTCACCATCCCCAACAGAGGTGGAGGAACTATGGTTTTCATAGCAATCAGGGATTTATTTTCGTAGACTCCGATTATTATGTTAACATTTCATGTTCATACATCATGACATGTGCATACATAACATATAACATAGTCTCATTTATTCTGAGAATGTCAACATACAATGCATCTCATGCATCACATATAACTAACCATGTATTTCTTTCAGGAAAGACATTATTATCAACAATTTTCAGCAAGTCCATGATCAACACTCAAAGCTAAAAAGAGTAATCATCGGCAACCAACGCAACCTCATCCAGGTTCCTTCTCACAGCCCTACTATCCAGGCTTTCATATCGAAGTAACCCTACTATCCAGGTTCCTTCTCACAGCCCTACTATCCAGGTTCCTTCTCACAGGCCTACTATCCAGGCTTTCATATCGAAGTAACCCTACTATCTAGGTTCCTTCTCACAGCCCTACTATCCAGGCTTTCATATCGAAGTAACCCTACTATCCAGGTTCCTTCTCACAGCCCTACTATCCAAGCTTTCATATCAAAGTAACCCTACTATCCAGGTTCCATCTCACAGCCCTACTATCCAGGCTTTCATATCGAAGTAACCCTACTATCCAGGTTCCTTCTCACAGGTACTATCCAGGCTTTCATATCGAAGTAACCCTACTATCCAGGTTCCTTCTCACATCCCTACTATCCAGGCTTTCATATCGAAGTAACCCTACTATCCAGGTTCCTTCTCACAGCCCTATTATCCAGGCCTTCATATCGAAGTAACCCTACTATCCAGGTTCCTTCTCACAGCCCTACTACCCAGGCTTTCATATCGAAGTAACCCTACTATCCAAGTTCCATCTCCAGCCCTACTGTAGTGGTGAAAATCGGAGATCAAGCTATTAATTAACTTAACTCACAAAAGTAAGAGTCGCCACCGCGCTTTATTATTTCCAAGGGAAAAGGGAAAAGAGCGAAATAAAACCCTAAAATATGCAATGTAAAGTAATATTTAAAAGTAATGGAAATACAATGTGTTTTTAAAAGAGATCGAGATTTCGGGGGTTGGTTATACAATGGGAAGGTATTAGCACCCAATGCATCTGCAGTACTCCGCAGGAACCTTTTGAAATATCTGTTTTTGGTTAAAATTGTTTGTTTGATTAAAATGGTTCGTTTGGCTAAAAATAGGTGTTGCCGAGATTTTGGAGATGTGATAACCTAATGTCGAAGTTTTGACTTAAAAAGGGGTGTGAGTTTAAAAATTGATTTGTAGGAGATTCGTCTTAAGATTAATAAAACTAAAAAAGGTATGAAGGGATTTCACATAATCGTATTAGATACTCGATGACATGAAGTCAACAAATTAATTCTTTCCCTTGGATTTAAAACCACAGACAGATAAATAAGCTAAGAGTATATCAAACCTCAGGTGAAAATAAATCACAAGCCGACAGCAAAAAAACCTGATGTAAGACAATACTCCAAGCATCAGATAAAGGGCATCAAGTGAAAATAAATCACATACGAGAAAAGCGTGTCAGGAGAGGAATCAGATAAAGCGCGAATGGCGATGGATAAAGCTCATGGTACCGGATAAAAATCCTTTTTTCGAATTGATAGAAGTAGTAGGCGGAGGAAGTTTGTGTGTGGAACGGATTGTTACGGCGAAAGAGGTTGCAGTGATGGTAGGGGGTGGTGATGGGTTGTTGATTATGTTTGTTGGGTTGATGAGGTTGAGAGGAGGGAGAATTATGTTTAGTAGGTATTAATTAAAGGATGGAGAATTAGAGAGGGAGTAATTAGCTACTGTGAGGAGAAGAGGTGGGGTATGCTAGCGTGAATGAGGGAGATGGATGGGAATTGAAGGGTGAGTTGTGAGAGAGAGATGGCGTGAGAAGGTGAGGGAGGAAAGGGATGGAGAGTGAAAGATGAGGGAGTATTGCTGCTACTCCTTTTCTGTTTGTTCTCATTTTGTTGTCATTACAAAGAATAAGGAGGTTACTTAAATAGAAGGAAAAAAATGATGAGAAAATTGTGATTTCAGATTAAATCCAATCCGTTCAATATTTTTCAATCTCTATCAATCCGCAAATCATGCTATCAACCAATGAGAATTAAGCAAAGTGTAATTAATATTTTTTTTGTGACCAAAAATTTTCTGAATGACAAAAATAAAATAAAAATCTGAAAGTATAAAAAATAACTCAATTTAAAATATTTTTTTTGAACTTTTTCTGAATAAAAAATAAAGACCCAAAATGACTAAAAATGATAAAAAATGGACGAAAATTTATCTGAAAAAATAAAATGAACACATTAAAATAAACTACATGTCGCAAAGATTAAAGAAAAAATGTTCAAAAAGTCAAAATTGAAATAAAATGATAATAAAAATATCAAGTTGAACAGACGTTTACGGTTAAAAACGAGACTTCAAACTGTACCGAAAAAATAAAACGAACATATCGTCATAATCTACGCAAAATGCGGATTCATAAAGTGATTTGTAAAAGGTGAAAACTTGAAATATTTTTCTCGTTATTTTTTTGCACAATATCGAATCACTTTTAACAGTCTGCCTATAAAACCAAAATATTTTTATTATCGACATATAAACAACTTGGAGCAATGCAAGAAACGAGTAAAGAGATAAAAATGCATGAAGTGAAATGTCAGGTATTTTTGTAACTAAAAGACGATGCAAACTTTGATTTAAACTGACTTTTCTGGTCAACTTAAATACGACTAATCATGAAAAATGTGATGAATAAAGATATTTACTAATGATTGTGACCAAATAACAAAATATGATATGAAAGTGCGACTAAAACATATTAGGGGCGAAATTTAGGGTGCAACAGTTGTGCCTTGATGAATCAGTCTTCGAGAATCCACAATCAACCGTACTTCTGGCTTGGGAGACTCAAAACCTTAATTGAGGCGCGACACCTGATGCTCTTGATTCAGACCTGTCTCTGCACATGAAACAAAAGAAAACATGAACATACACCTTTGTATGCGATTAGAAATTAGTGATACATAGGCTAAAAATGTTTAAAACACTTGACAATCTTCGTATAGTCAAAGCTCGAAGGTGAGAGGTTAAAACCGACTGTATTTTGTGACCTTGACTTATGTTTAAAAATGCAAAAATAAAAATGGGATCTTAGGTCAAAAATTGGGGTATGACAGCTGCCCCTATTTAAGTTTCTTCTATCTGGAGATATGAAGATTGGAATCTTCATTTCGACGAGATTGAAGGGACTTAAATATAGAATACGTAATTTTTGGCCTTAAGATACCGCCAATAGTTTATGATATGAAATGAATGTGATATTTTGAATTTAATGAGGGATGATGCCGCATGAGATAAACTACTGTTGGAGAAACCAATCACAGTAATCACACAGGGGAAGAGATTATAACTCAACTGGGGAAACAAGAGTCATAGGCTTCAAATGAGAGACTCTTGAATGATTTACATCAGTATTGAGACTGGAAAAGAAATGATTTACATCAGTAAGGAGACTAGAAAAGAAATGATTTACATCAGTAAGGAGACTGGAGAAGGGAAATGATTGACATCAGCACTGTGACTGGAAAAGAAAATGATTGACATCAGTACTGAGATTGGAAAAGGAAATGATTGACATCAGTATTGAGATTGGAAAAGGAAATGATTGACATCGGTACTGAGATTGGAAAATGATTGGCATCAGTACTGAGACTGGTAAATAAATATCTCTGACTTCTGAATTTCACCAAGAACGGTAACACATTTCTTCTTTAACCAAGATATCGCTTGCCAAGGATAAAATACAAACTTTCCCATGGGACTTTTCCGAGGAGATGCCATTTTCTGAGTAGACATTATTGTTGGGGATACACAAGTTGCTCAAATAAAGAGGTCGCCACTTGCTATCTTTCAAAGGTATCAATAACATACAAGTTGCTCATGAAGAGATCGTCGCTTGCTATTTTTTCAAAGATATCAATAACATACAAGTTGCTCATGAAGAGACCGCCGCTTGTTGTTTTTTCAAAGGTATCAATAACATACAAGTTGCTCATGAAGAGATCGCCGCTTGCTGTTTTTTTCAAAGGTATCAATAACATACAAGTTGCTCATGAAGAGACTGTCGCTTGCTGTTTTTTTTTCAAAGGTATCAATAACATACAAGTTGCTCATGAAGAGACCGCCGCTTGCTGTTTTTTTCAAAGGTATCAATAACATGCAAGATGCTCATGAAGAGACCGTCGCTTGCTGTTTTTCAAAGGTATCAATAACATACAAGTTGCTCATGAAGAGACCACCGCTTGCTGTTTTTCAAAGATACCGACAAAATATCATGAAGATATTGCCGGAGGTGAGAATCAATAATTTCATCGGGGATGGACAACTGCTCATGAAGAGACTGCTATTTGTCATAACATAAAGAAATTCAGAAATAATCAAACTGCTCAAATAAAGAGTCACTCACTTGTTGTCACGTCGATATTCCAGAAGAAGGTTATGATAACACTACTAGGGAATAAAGTTCATCTTCAATGGGGAACCATGACTAAATCCTTCCTGAGGAGACCAAGTATTTACATACGCAAGATCAATGCACTCTCCAAGGAAACGACGAGGCTTTTGGAGTAGCAACCACCCTTATGTCTTTGTGTTTGTAGTCACCAATTTGTTCTTTGATGAGGAATTTTCTTTGTATTCTGTGATACGGTGGGAGAACTGACTTGAGGTTTTGCGTTTGTGTTTGCAAATGTTTCGGTTTAGCAAGACTCGCCACTGACTTTTTATTTTATCCTAAGGAAAGGTCAAAAAGCACAGGAAAGACCTTTGAGATGTTTTCTTGGGTTCGGGGAGTAGATTATAAAAAGGGAAGGTATTAGCACCCTTTCTATCCATGGTTATCCATGGGATCTTAGTTACTTGTTTAGATCACTTGCTTTGCTTTTCAATTGTTTGAAATGGTGCTCTTCAATTGTTTGAAATGGTGCTTTGTGTGTGGTTTTGAAAGATGTTTTAAAAAGAGGCCATCGTTGTGGCAACCTTTGTAATGATTCTTGTTTGAATGTATACAAAGGTATTTTTGTCTTTTTGAAAAGTTTTGAAAGTTGGATTTTGAAATTGTGTTGTGAAGTGTGTTTGAAAATAGCAAGGATGTTTTGCAAGCTTTTGATCAAGTAACTAAGAGTTGTCTACCCTATTTTACTCAAAGATCTTTCTTATATTTTTAACCCTTTTAACAGTGTTGTTTCACCATTGCATTTGGTGAACAACCTTGTGTTAGGATGTTAAACGGGACAGGCGCGGGTCATCGTATAGGTCATGATAGCAATTGTGTCAAGTATCTTTGGCAATTTTCTTGAGGGACTTGATCATTTTTGTTTTAGGCAACTCAGATAGCATCATCGAGGGACTATGATCTTTTGTTTTGTTTTTGTTTTGCCAAAAGTACTTGACATGCATACCATGGCCCATTTTTGAAGGCAACAAGTGGATTGTAACCCTAGGGGTGCAAGTGTGCATTGTGTTTATTTTTCATGCATTTTTGTCTTTGATTAGGTCAAACTATTTGTTAATTTTGGATTTTGCATACAAACCCTAATTCTCTAATCAAGGCATAATTGAAAGCTTTAAGTGCGAGAATTTAAATGCTAAGCTATTACAACATGATTATGGGGATGGGGGTACAATTTTGGATAAGGGATTATTTTGCAAGAAATTTAAACCCTAAGTTATTACAACCAAATTGAATCTCAAATGCATCAATATTTAAATGTACAATATTTAAATAAACAAAATAAATAAATATAGAATAAAATGTATTATGCAAAAAAAAAAGTTTTTATGTATGTAAAAATATTTTCAATGTAAAGAAATATAAAGAAATAAATAAAAACAAAGATTAGTTTTATTTATTTTAGGGTAAACCCTAATTTCTCTTTAAGAAAATAATATATTATATCAATTATATACAAAAAATATATTAATATGTACAAAATAAAAATATATTGAAAAAAGTGTTTTTTAGTAGAAAATAATAATAAAAAATAAAAATGTGATATTTTTTGTATTTTTATCTTATGTTTTTAATAAAATAAAAGTATATATATATATATATATATATATATATATATATATATATATATATATATATATATATATATATATATATATATATATATATATATATATATATATATATATATATATATATATATATATATATATATATATATTATATATATATATATATATATATATATATATATATATATATATATATATATATATATATATATATATATATATATATATATATATATATATATATATATATTAAATATATTAAATATGTATAAAATAAAATAAAATATTTACAAAAATAAAATATATTCAAGAAAATATTTTCAGTGTGAATAAATATAAGAAACAACAATAAAAGTATTATTTACATTATTTTTAATTTTAAGCAAATAATAAAAAGTATATAAATTGTTTTTATGTTAGAAAAATCAAAATAAAATACCTAATAAATGTATAAAAAAATGTGAAAATATTTTTAAGTATTTTTTATGTTTGAAAATAAAATAATAAAGTGAGAAAAGAAATTAAAATGCAAAAATAACAAAAATACAAGAAACTGGGCCAGGGGGTGCATTTAGTAAAAGAGGGGTGTAGACAGCAAGAAGGCCAAGCCTATCCCATTTTCACTTCATCTTCTTCCTTGTGACAACAGAAAATGCGCGTTCTGAGTTCAAACTCGTATCTCCTATTTCAGTGCTTAAAAACAAAAACTTGTAACATGAATGTTGTAGAGCATAATCACACGATTCCAACCATATAAAAAACTTAATCTAACTCTCAAAGACCAGAGAGAATTTCTCTGGCCCTAAATCTTGACCTAGTTTTTTCAGAAAGTTCAAACATCAAATACTCCTAGCTCAGTTAACATAAATGAATTCTATGCATATGTACAACTCAAGGGCAATGAGAACTACATTTTTCATTCACAAACCTAAGCCTAATGATTCCTAAATAGAGAGATAGGAAGTTGCAAAATACCTGTTTCAGTTGGATACGAGTATGGCAATGTAGAGCTTTTCAGTGAGGCCTAAGATGCCTGGTAGCTTGCCTGAAGTTCACTTGGTCTTTTCCAATAGCTAGTTTGATTCGAATGTTCCTGTATCAACCTCCAGAAGTCAACCTGCACAAGCTTGAAATGAAAATGGTGAACACTGTAAATGGAATTACAGTTGGCAATGGAGGTTTGGGATAGCTTGAGTGAGTTGAATGGAAGGTATTGGAACAAGCTTGAGGCAAAACGCACGAGGCAATGTGAAGATGGAAGTGATTCTGCAGGGCTTTCCCTGTTTTGCAAGAAAATGTGATTTTTGTGTATAAGGGTGTTTGAGGGATGAATGGCTCGTGTTTCTGGCTCCAAGGGATGTAAAAAACTTGTTTGAAATGTTGGCTTAAGTTGATTATATCAGATACTCAAGTTATGGACTTTTGGCAAGTTGACTTGTTTTGAAAGAAAAGTGTGACGTGAAATGAGATAGGCATGTACAGGCTATCTCCAAGCATTCACAAGCTTCTTGTACCTTTTCCTGAGTTTGTGGAACTTATTTGCTTCAAAGAAAGAGGTCCAAGGCTCAAGAGAAACAATGTTGACATAAATTTACCTTTATGAAAATGGAAGTGTCATCTTTATGCCAAAAATGGATTTGTTCATTGTATAATGCTTCCTTGATCAGAACAATGCCTCTAACCAATGTGTTTGCATTCAATTTTTGAGTGTTGAAGGGTTTAGAGACCTGTAATTAATTACAAATCTAGTTTGGTCAGATCTTGCAACTTGTACGAACATGTATTGGCCATGGTTACAAAGTGGGTTTTTGCCAACTTCGAGCATTCGATTCTCCCTAACCACAAAGGTGTTTGAGGAGTTCTTGGACAATTTGTAAATCTTGTAACATGTACTATAATCCATATTTGAAATACAACTTGAGAATCCAAGTGGAAATATGTGGAAAATGGCCAAGAAGATGGGTTAAAATCCTGCCTAAATTAGGGCAAAATTTCTCTAAGTTAAAAGTTTTAGGGACCCTTGTTCCAAAAATCATAACTTGATATCCAAGATTCTTTTGAGAAAACTTTGTGAATAAAAGTTGTATACTTTGTGGAGGACTACAACTTTCATGTTGTAAGTTTTGTTTTAATCCATTTGCATCATGGTGAAAATGTGGGGCAAAGTTAGGAAAAATTAAGAAAATTTCATAACTTAGAAAAATTCTAAGTTATGAAATTTTTCAATTTCAAACCCTAATTTGCAATTTTGGGTTTCTTGATGAACAAGTTTCATAATTTGACACATCTTGATGAAAAATGACCCTTGGCACTTGATTTTGACCAAAAAGTCAAAGTTTGACTTTTCAGTGTACAGTCAAATTTTGATCAGTTGACTGAAAAATTCATCTGTCAATCCAATGCATTTGAGATCTTTTGAACTTGTTGAATATGTCAAGATGATGCAATTGAGTCCTTGAGTCCATGGTTGAACTTGATTTTCCATTGGCTAGGTTAAACAGTCAAAAATTGCCTTTGTACAGTCAAAACCCTAAAAATGACCATTTTGCCCTTTTGGTGATCTGATCAAATTTCTTGTGGAATTGTGGTCCAAACTTGATCAAATGGTTCCTATGAGTTCATAATGTTGATGTGGGTCAAAATTCATGAGGTTTGACTGTAAATTGGCCACAATTGACTTTTTCCCCAATATAGTTGATTTCTAGGTCAACTGTCGAATTGACTGGGCAAAAATTTGAATCAAGGCTTGAAACTTGGTATGGACAAACTTATGAGTCCAACATGAAGTATGAAAGTCACTTTGGGCATTGTAAGTCAAAAAATACATGTGCAAACTCAAACCCTAATTTAGGTCAACAGTGCAAGGAGGTATCTTGAGCAGAGCAAACCCTAGCTTGATCTTGAGTTCCAAGAGTCTTGTGATGAGAAATGTTGATAAAATGAGAGGGCAAATTTTGGGGTACAACAGTTGCCCCTGTTCAATCTTCTTGAACCTGAAGAGTTAGATTGGCAAGTTTGCCTTTCGTGACTCAAAGGTAAAAGAGGATTGGACACTAGAGTGCCCGTAAATTTGCACTCGTCAAAATGTTGTTGAAGGAATGGGCTTAAAGATGCCATTTGGAGATGATAGAATCTTGGTGGAGATGGGCTTAAAGATGCCATCTAAAATTTGTTTGTTGAAAACCAGTAGAATGAACATCAGAATGGTATCCGTATTTGGAACGTATCTGAATTGTATCTGGAGATTGGATTTGTATGAGCAGGGGAATGGCACCTGTGTCTAGAGCGTATCCGAGCTGTAACTGTACTTGATTCTTGAATGAATATCAGAATGACTATCGTGTCTGGAGTGTATCTGTATTCTGGACTGTATCTGAAGTTGAGATTCGTATGAGTAGCAGAATGACTTCCGTGTCTGGAGTGTATCTATTCTGTAACTGGGATCTGAATAAGTGACAGAATGACTTCCGTGGCGACTGCACTGGGTAGAATCAAACTTCTGTTGTAAGGGCCGGAAAGGAATTCGTGTTTGGAGCGTATCTGAACTTGAAGTTGATAGTTGAATCTGAATGAGAGATAGAATGGGCGTCGTGTTTGGAGCGTATCTAGTCTGTATCGGATTGCTGAAGTTTGAATGAGTAGTAGAATGACCACCATGTCTGGGGTGTATCCGTACTATATTTTGACTTGAAATTCTGAATGAGTGATAGAATGACCGCCGTGTCTGGGGTGTATCCATACTGCATCTGAATAATTGTTAACGATGGCCTTTTAATGTTATCCTGAAAAGGGTAAAATGTTAGCTAAAACACAAAATTATGTTGCATGATATGTATGATGGAATGAAATGTGTTTCATCAACGTTTATGATATATGAATGTAATGGATGTGCATGTAAGATGATTAGCCGTCTTGCTGAGGAAAATAAATCCTTGATAGCTGGAGATAATGAAATCCTTGACCACTGCCGAAGAAAGTAAATTCTTGACCGATGCTGGAGATTCTAAAATCTTTGATTGTTGAAGATGAGAAATCCTTGCTAACTGCTTGGGGATTAAAGATCTTTGATTGTTGAGAATGAGAAATCCTGGGACCACTGCTGAAGATTGAAAATTTTTGGTGACTTGTGGGGATTTAACAAGAGCTTTGTCAATTTCTGCGGGGAATGAGAATCCTTCATGACTTTCCCGGGAAATAAGGAGAACTCTGAAGACCTCTACTGGGGAATTAGAACCTGGGAGGCTTCTGCTGGAGAAATGAGACCGAAAATCTTCGATCTGCTGGGAAATAAATCTGTGGGGAGAGTGTTTACTCGGCCGGGGAAATCAGGAGCTTGGGTTGTATGCCAAACTACTGGGGAATCATCCTTGTTGGGGATAAGCCAAGAAGTTAACTGTTATCTGCTTGGTTCTCAGACTTTTAAGATAACCTGCTGGGGAAATTGGGGGAAGCTGAATGGTTTCCACTAGGGATTGATAGTTGGAATTTGGACTTCGCTGGGGAAGAAGGTTTAGAATACTCTAGCTCCGTTGGGTATATGTATTTTAGGGCTTTCAGGCTCCACTGGGGATCAGGAGTTTGGAGACTTAACTCTGATGGGAACTTTGAAACTTAACTCCGTTGGGGAATAAGGTTTAGAATACACTGGCTCCACTGGGGATCCTGAAATTTAACTCTGCTAGGGATATATACTCCAAGGTTTTAGCTTTGTTGAGGATTTGAATGACATACTGCAGGGGATTTCTGGAATAGCATAAGAATATCTTCCTACACCTTCAACCTATCAGTAATTATCCTTTCTCAATTTCATTTTATTTGTAAGCAGTGATTATATTCAAATGCATATGCCTATTTAACAAAACTTTGGACATTTTCAAATAAAACATAAGTGTAAAAAGAAAGGAAAGGCAAGCAGATTTCTGCACTTTGAAGTATCTTTGTATTAACTTTTGTAAGTATTTTTGTACAAAGGAGACAGACATCCTAGTAAGAGAATGTTGTCGAAAATTTGAGAAAAAATTTATGCAAAAAGAAAGATGGCTATGTGTAACAATTCCATGGGGTTCCCATTCTTCTATAGCCTTCACAACTCTAAGTATCTTGTCCATTCGCTGCTTCGTCTGCCGATGATTGGATCGATCAGAAGCTTGGAGCTTGTTGGTGAAGAGATTGTTCTTAAAGTGATCCGACGAGACATAGTCATACGCTTTAATTCCCTAACTTTTGCCTGGACCGCCCTTTCGGGTTTTCAGTCCACCGGGAAACCCTTTTTTGCCCAAGTCGCCCTTTCGGGTTTTCAACTTGTCGGGTGTACAGATTTTTTGTTTATCCCTAATTTTTGCCTGAACCGCCCTTTCGGGTTTTTGATTCACCGGGATGCCCATTTTTGTCCAAGTCGCCCTTTCGGGTTTTCAACTTGTCGAGTCGTTTTATGCGTAGTATCTTTTAACTATGTCTGCGTTCGCAGGGTGCGACAAGTCGTCGCCATCCATGGTGGTCAGGATCATTGCCCCACCAGAAAATATGCTCTTGATCACAAATGATCCTTCATAATTAGGAGTCCACTTGCCCCTGGGATCACTTTGCGGCAAGATGATCCGCTTGATTACAAGATCTCCGAATTGATATACTTGACGTCTAACTTTCTTGTTGAAAGCCTTGATCATCTGTTTCTGATACATCTGACCATGACAAACAGCAGTAAGTCATTTCTCGTCGATCAAATTAAGTTGGTCAAGTCGGGTCTGAATCCAATCGTCTTCACTCAAACCAGTATCCTTCATAATCCTCAAGGAGGGAATCTGAACTTCCATAGGTAAAACAGCTTCCATGCCATATACCAAAGAAAAGGGGGTTGCCCCTATTGAAGTACGCGTCGTGGTACGATATCCGTGCAGAGCAAACGGTAACATCTCATGCCAGTCTTTGTAGGTGACTGTCATCTTTTGAATGATCTTCTTGATATTTTTGTTCGCGGCTTCAACAGCACCGTTCATCTTCGACCGATAGGGAGATGAATTATGATGATAAATCTTGACCTGCTCGCACAGAGCGGTGATCATAGTGTTGTTCAAATTTGTAACTTTGTCTGTGATGATCCTTTCGGGGATACTATACCGGCATATGAGGTTCTGCTTGATGAAGTGGACAACCACATTCTTTGTAACAGAGGCGTAGGAAGCTGCTTCGACCCACTTAGTAAAGTAATCAATAGCCACCAGGATGAAGCGATGTCCATTGGATGTCGTAGGCTTGATCTCTCCAATCATGTCAATTCCCCACATTGCGAATGGCCAAGGAGCTGTCAGAACATTAAGAGGAACAAGAGGAATATGTACTTTGTCGGTGTAGACTTGACATTTGTGGCAAGTGCGGGAATATTGATGACAATTAGCTTCCATGGTAGACCAGTAGTAGCCTGCCCTTAGAATCTTCTTAGCCATCATATGTTCGCTTAAGTGGG
This sequence comes from Vicia faba, assembly GCA_948472305.1. Lineage (NCBI taxonomy): Eukaryota > Viridiplantae > Streptophyta > Magnoliopsida > Fabales > Fabaceae > Vicia > Vicia faba. Next base: position 620,369,588 of record OX451737.1, read on the forward strand.
TGCCAAATGTGCCACTATGTACTTCGGTCATGATTAACTCTGCTTCAACCTTGTCCACACAACGAAGTAGAACACAATCATGGCTGCACTTATAAAGGATACCATTGCTCAGGAAGAACTTGGCAGCAAATCTCCTTAAGAACTTTTTGTCAGTGACGGAAGCTCCTTCAGGGTATTCTCGAGTCTGGAGATACCTTTTGATTTCATGAAACCAGGGTTGTTCCATTACTTCTTCGATATTAATCTCATGATAGTGCGCAGGTTCGTCCATCCGCTCGATGGTAATTTGGGGAGCCTCATTATCCTAGTTGAGTTTAAACATGGAAGACATTGTAGCCAGAGCATCAGCTAGCTGATTTTCTTCTCGCAGGAAGTGTTCAAAGGTAATCTGCTCGAAATGAGGCAACAATGTCAAGACATGTTCTTTGTATGGGATAAGATTAGGATGTTTAGTGTCACACTCTCCTTTGACTTGACTGATAACCAAAGTCGAGTCCCCAAATACGACCAAAGATTTGATTCCCAAGTCTATAGCAGCCTTGAGACCAAAGATGCAAGCTTCATATTCAGCCATGTTGTTGGTACAGCTGAAGCAAAGTCGGGCAGTGAAGGGTGAATGGCAACCTTCCGGAGAAATGAGTATCGCACCGATACCGTTGCCAAGTGCATTTGAAGCACCATCAAAGTACAGGGTCCATCGGGATCCTTGTCTAGGTCCGTCATACGGTCTGTTACCTTCAATGTTGTCCAATGTCATGATGTCCTCGTCAGGGAAGTCGAATCTCATAGACTGGTAATCTTCGACGGCTTGATGAGCTAGATGATCAGCTAGTACACTCCCCTTTATAGCTTTTTGGGTAGTATACTGGATATCATACTCTGTCAGGATCATTTGCCATCTAGCGATTCTTCCAGATAAAGCAGGCTTTTCGAAGATATACTTGATCGGATCCATCTTGGAAATCAGCAAAGTGGTATGAGTCAACATATACTGCCTTAGCCGGCAAGCAGCCCATACCAAAGCGCAACAAGTTTTCTCGAGTAGTGAGTAGCGAGTCTCACAGTCGGTAAACTTTTTGCTAAGGTAACAAATGGCATGCTCTTTTCAGACAGACTCGTCATGTTGGCCCAATACGCACCCCATTAAGTTATCCAAAATAGTCAGATACATGATTAACGGCCTTCCTTCGACGGGTGGCATCAAAATAGGAGGTTCCAGCAAATACTCCTTGATCTTATCAAAAGCAGCTTGACAATCATTGTTCCATTCAACTACCTGATCTTTCTTCAACAGCTTGAAGATTGGCTCACAGGTAGATGTCAAGTGAGAGATGAACCTTGCGATATAGTTTAAGCGTCCCAAGAATCCTCTAACCTCCTTTTTAGTGCGGAGGGCAGGCATTTCTTGTATAGCCTTTACTTTAGCAGGATCAACCTCAATGCCTTTGTTGCTGACGATAAATCCCAAAAGTTTACCAGACCTGACTCCAAAAGTGCACTTGCTTGGGTTCAGCCTGAGCTTATACTCCTTCGACCTGACAAACAGCTTTTGCAGATGATCAATGTGTTCTTCTTCTGTCTGTGAACGAGCTATCATGTCGTCTACGTAGACTTCAATCTCATGATGTATCAGGTCATGAAATAAAGCTACCATGGCACGTTGATAGGTTGCCCCGACATTCTTCAATCCGAATGGCATCACTTTGTAGCAGAAGGTACCCCACTGCGTGACAAAAGTAGTTTTCTCCATGTCCTCGGGGGCCATTTTGATCTGGTTGTATCCCGAGAATCCATCCATGAAGGAAAATACCTTGTGTTGAGCTGTGTTGTCAACCAAGATGCCGATGTGTGGCAGTGGAAAATCATCTTTAGGGCTAGCCCTGTTTAAATCCCGATAGTCCACACACATTCTGACTTTGCCGTCCTTCTTAAGCACGGGCACAATGTTAGCAACCCATTGTGGATAGGAAGTAACAGCCAAAAAGCCAGCGTTGAATTGCTTCATTACCTCAGCTTTGATCTTCTCAGACATGTCGGGCCTCATTCGGAAGACCTTTTGTTTGATCGGTGGACAGTCTTCTCTTGTAGGGAGACGGTGAACCACGATATCAGTATCTAATCCCGGCATGTCTTCATAAGACCAAGCAAAGATCTCAACATATTCGTTCAACAACTGTACTAGACGCTCTTTGACACTTGGTTCCAGGTTGGCACCCACTATTACCTCTTCCTTGTCTTCCTCTGTTCCCAAGTTGATGGTCTCTAGCAACTCTTCATGGGGCAGAATAGCCATTTCCTCTTGTTGCAGAAGTCTGGCTAGCTCACTAGGCACTTCACAGTCTTCCTCACCTTCGTACTCAGCATGATTGACCAAATCTTCAGAGTCACAGAAGGCTAAAGCTGAATAGTCACCCATGGAATCCGGAGTGGATGGGTACCTGCATTTTGTGAGTGTGGGTGTGTGTAAGGGATAGCCATCCTTAAACAAGACAAAATGTAAAAGGAAAAAAATGAACACAACAGTTTATAGATGAAAACGTCCAATGATTCATTAAAACATGGCATATGATAATGAAGAAATCAAGCCCTTACAAATGGACCTATATGCCCTGGGTAAGGCATAAAGTGAAAATAGTGTACGAATTGTTTAGTTATTACAGACCAAAATAGGAAATTATTCAAAGATAAATTACTGGTTGATAAAAGTGATGGGAATGAAGTCCTTCGCTTCCCAGTTGCTTAATCCTCCTTCGACGGTTGGAAAGATCCAATCTTCAAAGTTGTCTTCTTCATCATCATCTTCTACAGCATTGATCCCATGGTGAGTGATTTTAAGGGGTGGTCCTCCAGCCCTAGAACGACGCATAGCTTTCTGGCCAGCAGCAGTAAAACCTAGTCGGAACTTGTCCGTCTTGTGAGAAAAATCAGGCAGTTGCCCCCACACTATACTCCTTCCTTCTCTGATTACAGCCTCCGCATCCTTGAGAGATGCCATCCTAGACACCGGCTTGGAAATGATAGGCACATCTGTCATTGTCTTCGCAACTGCGACTTCAGGAGAAACTTCTTCAAAATGATGGAAAGGCGTTTCTATGAATTCGTCATCCAACTCCACATAGCGGAAGGAGTTGAGGTGACTTATCATGTACTCTTCCTCGCCGTGCACCGTTATAATCTTACCCTGAACAGGATACTTTATCATTTGGTGTAGAGAGGAGGTAACTGCCCTAGCATAGTGGATCCACGGCCTACCCAACAAACATGAATATGAAGGACGGATGTCCATCACATAAAAGGTAGATTTGAAGGTCTCGGTGCCCACTTTGATAGGAATGTCCACTTCTCCATGAACCATCCTTTTAGAACCGTCGAAGGCTCTAACAACGATGTTACTGGGCTTGAGGGTCAATCCTTTGCAGTCCAACCTATCTAACGCCTTTTTCGGCAGCACATTCAAAGATGAACTGGTATCAACTAGGACATGGGCAAGGGTGGTTCCCCTGCATTCTACTGAGACATGCAGCGCGTCGTTGTGCTTCCTTCCCTTGGGGGTCAAATCAGCATCGGAAAAACCAAGACCATTATCAGCAGTAAGGCTGGCCACGCACTCTTGAAACTGGTCAGCCGAAGTTTCTTGAGGCACGTGTGCCGTCTTTAAAAATTTGATTAAGGCCTTAGCATGGGCCTCAAAGCAGAGTAGGAGAGCCAACATGGAGATTTTGGAAGGGGTCTGCCCTAGCTGTTCCACGACATCGTAGTCGCTCCTCTTGATTATTTTTAAGATTTCTTCCATCTCTTTCTGGGTGGTTTCAGGGATTACCACAGTCTGAGCCTTCATCCTAACAGGCGCTTCTAGTATCCCCTTACCCTTATCGGTAGTATCAACAGAGGGTCTAACTTCAGGAGTATCCAATTCTTCAATTATCGGGCTTTGCACAGATGGCTTGATAGGCACAGAAGCTTTCGAGGGTCCGAAGACTGCTCGTGGGGGAGCAATCTCCAGAGAGAAAATCCTTCCGCTGCGAGTTATCTTGCTTGTTCCCGTAATGTTCCCTATATCAGGGGTTTCATCATCAGAATTCTCTTGGACTAATTCAATCTGTTTGATACCATGATAGAATATTTCTCCTCCATAGTTCCATGGTATCGTCTTGTTAGATTTATACGGGACAGGCCTTGGCATGGTGATTTTCAACGGCACAAACTTAGGATCAGGCGTAATCTTGACAGGCCTTTTGCAAGCCTTGGGAATATTGTCGGAGATGGTTATTATTGCAATGTTATTGGTTGTAGTATCAAAGGTAGCAGGAGTAACAGGAGTGAAGGTGTCAACAGGAGTCTTTTGGAAGAGTATCTCCTGGGTATCCATCAGGCGTTGGATGTCTGATTTCAACATTGGGCAGTCAGCTCGTATGTTTAAACAAAAGTAACAGTCTTTTCCACAGCCTGGGAATATCCCGGCTCTCATCAAATTCACTTTAATCACTGGTAAGGGAGTCAAAAGGTCAGCAACATTGGTAACATGAAGATCTTCCATAACGGCATGAACATTATGACCGTGCTTGGGCATTGGGGCAGAAATCACATTCGGCTTTTTGGGCGCATTGAATTCTACCTCCTTGGCGTTGATCAGGTCTTGGATTTTGTTCTTAAGAGCCCAACAGTTGTTGGTATCATGCCCTACACTGTCAGAGTGGTAAGCACATTTTGCATTGGAGTGGTAATATGGAGAAGAAGTATTAGGGTTCTTTGGCACTTCTTTCAAATTGGTAAGATTCGGCTTTAGCAAATGTGGGAGTACTTGAGCCGATGTCATGTTGAATCGGATGAATTGTCGTTGTGACCTTTCTACCCTTTGTTGATTAGGTCTTGGCTGATTGCCACGAGGTTGATCATTTGAAGAATTTTGGATCATCACAGCCCCCACAGTTGGTCGGCGCTCGATTATTCCTTGGCTTTTCTGAGAATAAACAGCAGAAGCTTCCTTCTTAGCTGGGAGGTCTTCTTAATAGCAGTGGACACGGAGGCATCTTTCTGAATCTTACCACTTTTGATGCCAGCCTCGACTCTTTCACCGGTCAAAATTAATTCGGTGAATCCTGCTGAGGAACTCCCAATTAAATGATTGAAGAAAGGGCCAGACAGGGTCCCTAAAAACATGTCAACCAGCTCTATATCCGATAATGGTGGTTGCACCCTTCCATCCAGATCACACCACTTCTGGGCATACTCTTTAAATACCTCATTAGAAGCCATACCCATACTCTGTAGTTGAGTACGAGTAGGCGCTAAGTCAGCGTTGTATTGGTATTGTCGGTAGAACGCAGTAGCTAAATCTTCCCAGTTATGAACCTCAGACCTCTCAAGTTGATAGAACCAGTCCAATTGTGTGCCTGACAAACTGTCTTGAAAAAAGTGTACCCAGAGGTCTTTATCAGATGAGTGGGGTTGGATCTTTCTGACGTAGGATCTTAGATGCATATTTGGACAGGATAAACTGTTATACTTAGCAAAAGTAGGTACTTTGAACTTGGGAGGAATGACGATCCCAGCGACCAACCCTAGTTCTTCGAAATCTAAACCAGGTACCCTTTGCAACTCCATGGCTGCCAACTGATCCTCAAGATTTTTAAATTTATCATCCGCTGGGAGATATTGCTGTTCGGAGTAATCTTCATCCTCTTCTTCTTCTTCCTCTTCAACTTCAGATTCAGAAGGTACCGCAACTCCTTTTCCTTTACCAGCCCCTTCATCAGACGTCGAGGGGAATTCGAGAACTTTTATGGCATTGTTTTCAAACCTTCTTCCCATGATGACTACACCAGGTCTTTTCTTCTTTTTCTCTTTATCTTTCTCCAACAGTGCTTTAAGGTCCTCTTGACCCTTTGCTAAGGTCATGAGGAGTTGCTGGAATTGAGAGTTCTGTGCTTGCAGATCCTTAACCGTCTGCTCCAAATCCATCTGGCTGAAATAAACAGCAGAGAGATAAGGAAATCTGGTGTGAAGACTTGTTTATGCATATGATGAATGGTATGTTATTCATGTAATGCATTCAAGGATTCAGAAATTCAAATTTGTCGCAAACAAAAAGAACACACGTCATATTAAGAAGAAATTTGTCAGGACATAAGTGTCCCATGGGAAAAATATTACAAAATTCTTAATGTAAAAAGACATTGCGCATCCTTTTTGGCACGATGTAAGTGTTGAGAGTTTCCTCCTCATGAAGTCGGCGGGTAAGCTCCAAAACCTTCTTCTCACTGGCATAGAAGTTGGCTTCAAAAGTATTCAGTTCCTCCTTGAAATGGATCCAACTCTTTTGCAATTCTTCCAATGATGTTGGCATGTCAGGATGTAGGAGGGTGTATGGAACCTCTCCTTCCATAATAGGCTCTTTGATCACGGGGAGAATGTGAGGGTATGGCATCATAAGATTCTGGGCGTGGGTTCGTACCCACTTAAGATAAGGCTCAAGGGGTATGGAATTCTTGTGCCCCAGTGTCTTACTATCCACCTTGTTGGGCATCCTCCAAGCTCTGATGAATCTTTGTCGAAGTCCTTGCGCATCGTTGTCGAAGTTAAAAACCAAGTCAGGAATCAGCATGTCATGAGGGCCATCCCTCCGAGCATATCTGAACTGTCTTAGTGCTAAACAGGGGTTGTAGGTAATGCCTCCCCTAATGCCAAGTAGTGGGACATTAGGGAATTCCCCACAACGATCAATGATGATGAAATTTTCTCTAGACCGAGAACACCAATGAACATCAGAATGTGTTAAGGTCATTAATCGTTGTGACCACCTCAAACCCTGCTCATTCTTCAAAACTGATTGGGGAAGGTGGGAAATAAACCACCTTGCTAGAAGAGGAGTATAGCACATGAGAACACCTCTTTTCCTCATTGTTCGTGTGTAAAATGAGTGTAGGGTATCCCCAAGCAATGTAGGCACAGGATTCCGAGATATGAAAATCTTGACAGCATTCACATCTATAAGTTGATCAGGGTTTGGGAACAAGACCAACTCATAGATGAGGAGTGCCACAATCTCTTCAAAATCTTGTAGATCTAGAGAATTCCAGCAGTCTTGTGCCTTCTCGAACAAAAACTTTGCCAAGAAACCCTTGACACCACTTCTGGTTTCCCAATGTCCTTTGATATCAGATGGTTGCAAGTGTAATGCTTGAGCAACATCTTCAGGCTTTGGTTCTTTTTCCGTACCGTTGTAGGGTAGTTGATGAAGAATAGGAATTCTCAATAGTTGAGAAAATTCCTCCAAAGTAGGTACTAGTTGGTAATCAGGGAATGTGAAACAGTGGTGTAGGGGGTCAAAGAACTGGAAGAGAACTTCCACCATGTCTTCTTCAATGTTGGAATTGACCAAGTTGAGAAGTCTACCATGTCTTTCACTGAAGAGAGAATTCTCTGGAATCTTGGAAGTAATCTCCTTGAGTTGAGGAGGGATTCTCATAAGGTTGACATGAATTTTTTTCCTGCGAAGAGATTCCATGACCTACAAAACAAGAACAAAGATGAAGATCCAAACCCTTGAAGTGGTTAGTGAATGCATATGATGCTTTATGATGTTCATGATGTATGCACAAGCACATATTCAAGCAAGTCACACAAGATCCTAGTTTCAGGCTTGCATGAGGTTTCATAGGTAAGTACCCTCTTGAAGTTAGTTGGCTCAACCTGTCCTATAAATAGTAACCGGGTTCTAAGGAGCTCAATATCATTGGATTATTTTCTGTGTTCATTGTTTTGGCTTAGCCACTTAACTGGCGACCAAAATATTCCAAGAAAACAACCCTCAATGAGTGTAGTATCGAGTATCTACCAACTTTGGACTGCACCAAAGCCGGTCATCTCACTACCCCTAAAAAAATCCAAGATGGTCAAGTAAGGTTCTAAGAGTTCATTAGTGCTTTATGACATCACTCAACGGCCCCGTATTCTCTTTGATTGACTCAAAGGCTACCGATACTCACAAATATGTCGCACTAATATAGCTATTGCTTCAACCATGTCGGTATACCCCGCACAGTTTCCACAACGTATTACTATTTACCTATGAATGTTTCCCAAATCCGGGTAGAGGATTTCAAGCCCAAACAAGAGAACCAAATGTAAAGCAATCAAAGAAATCAAGATAAGCATGCAAAGGTGATCTAAGCCCTAAGGTTACTCCACTTTTAAAGTATTCCCCAGCAGAGTCGCCAGTTCTATGATACGGTGGGAGAACTGACTTGAGGTTTTGCGTTTGTGTTCGCAAATGTTTCGGTTTAGCAAGAGTCGCCACTGACTTTTTATTTTATCCTAAGGAAAGGTCAAAAAGCACAGGAAAGACCTTTGAGATGTTTTCTTGGGTTCGGGGAGTAGATTATAGAAAGGGAAGTTATTAGCACCCTTTCTATCCATGGTTATCCATGGGCTCTTAGTTACTTGTTTAGATCACTTGCTTTGCTTTTCAATTGTTTGAAATGGTGCTCTTCAATTGTTTGAAATGGTGCTCTTCAATTGTTTGAAATGGTGCTTTGTGTGTGGTTTTGAAAGATGTTTTGAAAAGAGGCCATCATTGTGGCAACCTTTGTAATGATTCTTGTTTGAATGTATACAAAGGTATTTTTGTCTTTTTGAAAAGTTTTGAAAGTTGGATTTTGAAATTGTGCTGTGAAGTGTGTTTGAAAATAGCAAGGATGTTTTGCAAGCTTTTGATCAAGTAACTAAGAGTTGTCTACCCTATTTTACTCAAAGATCTTTCTTATGTTTTTAACCCTTTTAACAGAGTTGTTTCACCATTGCATTTGGTGAACAACCTTGTGTTAGGATGTTAAACAGGACAGGCGCGGGTCATCGTATAGGTCATGATAGCAATTGTGTCAAGTATCTTTGGCAATTTTCTTGAGGGACTTGATCATTTTTGTTTTAGGCAACTCAGATAGCGTCATCGAGGGACTATGATCTTTTGTTTTGTTTTTGTTTTGCCAAAGTACTTGACATGCATACCATGGCCCATTTTTGAAGGCAACAAGTGGATTGTAACCCTAGAGGTGCAAGTGTGCATTGTGTTTGTTTTTCATGCATTTTTGTCTTTGATTAGGTCAAACTATTTGTTAATTTTGGATTTTGCATACAAACCCGAATTCTCTAATCATGGCATAATTGAAAGCTTTAAGTGCGAGAATTTAAATTCTAAGCTATTACAACATGATTATGGGGATGGGGGTACAATTTTGAATAGGGGATTATTTTGCAAGAAATTTAAACCCTAAGTTATTACAACCAAATTGAATCTCAAATGCATCAATATTTAAATGTACAATATTTAAATAAACTAAATAAATAAATATAGAATAAAACGTATTATGCAAAAAAGAAGTTTTTATGTATGTAAAAATATTTTCAATGTAAAGAAATATAAAGAAATAAATAAATAAATAAAAAGATTAGTTTTATTTATTTTAGGGTAAACGCTAATTTCTCTTTAAGAAAATAATATATTATATCAATTATATACAAAAAATATATTAATATATACAAAATAAAAATATATTGAAAAAAGTGTTTTTTAGTAGAAAATAATAATAAAAAATAAAAATGTGATATTTTTGTATTTTTATCTTATGTATATATATGAATGTTTTTATGGTAGAAAATATATTAAATATGTATAAAATAAAATAAAATATTTACAAAAATAAAATATATTCAAGAAAATATTTTCAGTGTGAGTAAAAATAAGAAACAACAATAAAAGTATTATTTAGATTATTTTTAATATTAAGCAAATAATAAAAAGTATATAAATTGTTTTTATGTTAGAAAAATCAAAATAAAATACCTAATAAATGTGAAAAAAATGTGAAAATATTTTTAAGTATTTTTTATGTTTGGAAATAAAATAATAAAGTGAGAAAAGAAATTAAAATGCAAAAATAAAAAAAATACAAGAAATTGGGCCAGGGGGTGCATTTAGTAAAAGAGGGGTGTAGACAGCAAGAAGGCCAAGCCCAGCCCATTTTCACTTTATCTTCTTCCTTGTGACAACAGAAAACGCGCGTTCTGAGTTCAAACTCGTATCTCCTGTTTCAGTGCTTAAAAACAAAAACTTGTAACATGAAAGTTGTAGAGCATAATCACACGATTCCAACCATATAAAAAACTTAATCTAACTCTCAAAGACCAGAGAGAATTTTTCTGGCCCTAAATCTTGACCTAGTTTTTTCAGAAAGTTCAAACATCAAATACTCCTAGCTCAGTTAACATAAATGAATTCTATGCATATGTACAGCTCAAGGGCAATGAGAACTATATTTTTCATTCACAAACCTAAGCCTAATGATTCCTAAATAGAGAGATAGGAAGTTGCAAAATATCTGTTTCAGTTGGACACGAGTATGGCAATGTAGAGCTTTTAATTGAGGCCTGAGATGCCTGGTAGCTTGCCTGAAGTTTACTTGGTCTTTTCCAATAGCTAGTTTGCTTCGAATGTTCCTGAATCAGCCTCCAGAAGTCAACCTGCACAAGCTTGAAATGAAAATGGTGAACACTGTAAATGGAATTACAGTTGGCAATGTAGGTTTGGGATAGCTTCTGTGAGTTCAATGGAAGGTATTGGAACAAGTTTAAGGCAAAACGCACGAGGCAATGTGAAGATGGAAGTGATTCTGCAGGGCCTGCCCTGTTTTGCAAGAAAATGTGATTTTTGTGTATAAGGGTGTTTGAGGGATGAATGGCTCGTGTTTCTGGCTCCAAGGGATGTAAAAAACTTGTTTTAAATGTTAGCTTAAGTTGATTATATCAGATACTCAAGTTATGGACTTTTGGCAAGTTGACTTGTTTTGAAAGAAAAGTGTGAAGTGAAATGAGATAGGCCTGTACAGGCTATCTCTAAGCATGCACAAGCTTCTTGTACCTTTTCCTGAGTTTGTGGAACTTGTTTGCTTCAAAGAAAGAGGTCCAAGGCTCAAGAGAAACAATGTTGACATAAAGTTGCCTTTATGAAAATGGAAGTGACATCTTTATGCCAAAAATGGATTTGTTCATTGTATAATGCTTCCTTGATCAGAACAATGCCTCTAACCAATGTGTTTGCATTCAATTTTTGAGTGTTGAAGGGTTTAGATACCTGTAATTAAGTACAAATCTAGTTTGGTCAGATCTTGCAACTTGTATGAACATGTATTGGCCATGGTTACAAAGTGAGTTTTTGCCAACTTCAAGCATTCGATTCTCCCTAACCACAAAGGTGTCTGAGGAGTTCTGCGACAATTTGGAAAGCTTGCAACATGTACTATAATCCATATTTGAAATGAAACTTGAGACTCCAAGTGGAACTATGTTAAAAATGGCCAAGAAGATGGGTCAAAATCCTACCTAAATTAGGGCCAAATTTCTCTAAGTTAAAAGTTTTAGGGACCCTTGTTCCAAAAATCATAACTTGAGATCCAAGCTTATTTTTAGAAAACTTTGTGAATAAAAGTTGTATACGTTGTGGAGGACTACAACTTTCATGTTGTAAGTTTTGTTTGAATCCATTTGCATCATGGTGAAAATGTGGGGCAAATTTAGGAAAAATTAAGAAAATTTCCTAACTTAGAAAAATTCTAAGTTATGAAAATTTTCAATTTCAAACCCTAATTTGCAATTTTGGGTTTCTTGATGAACAAGTTTCATAATTTGACACATCTTGATGAAAAATGACCCTTGGCACTTGATTTTGACCAAAAAGTCAAAGTTTGACTTTTCAGTGTACAGTTAAATTTTGATTAGTTGACTGAAAAATTCATCTGTCAATCCAATGCATTTGAGATCTTTTGAACTTGTTGAATATGTCAAGATGATGCCATTGAGTCCTTGAGTCCATGTTTGAACTTGATTTGCCATTGGCTAGGTTAAACAGTCAAAAAGTGCCTTTGTACAGTCAAAACCCTAAAAATGACCATTTTGCCCTTTTGGTGATCTGATCAAATTTCTTGTGGAATTATGGTCCAAACTTGATCAAATGGTTCATATGAGTTCATAATGTTGATATGGATCAAAATTCATGAGGTTTGACTGTAAATTGGCCACAGTTGACTTTTTCCCCAATATAGTTGATTTCTAGGTTAACTGTCCAATTGACTGGACAAAAATTTGAATCAAGGCTTGAAACTTGGTATGGACAAACTTATGAGTCCAACATGAAGTATGAAAGTCACTTTGGGCATTGTAAGTCAAATAATCTCTGTGCAAACTCAAACCCTAATTTAGGTCAACAATGCAAGGAGGTATCTTGAGCAGAGCAAACCCTAGCTTGATCTTGAGTTCCAAGAGTCTTGTGATGAGAAATGTTGATAAAATGAGAGGGAAAATTTTGGGGTACAACATATTCCTTTCCTTGCAATTTTATTTTCCCTAACTTTTTCCTGAACTAATTCTTTTGAATTGATAGTCCAGCGGGATTGCCTAATTTTTGCTTAAGCCGCAGGTTTTCAAGTTTTCGACTTAGCATGCTTTTTCTTTTTTTTTCTTGATTTTTGAAAAAAACATGTGACATTAGCTTGTCTTTATTTGTTGAGAGGATTGTGACTGCCTCGTTTCTTGAGGCATGAGGGATAACATTATGGTTCCACATCTTCTAGCTTCATTATACATGAAGGATAGACCTCGTAGTTTCTCTTCAGAAATATCCTTCTTATGAATTTTGAACACTCAATCGGATTAACTGAAAACTACCCTGCCCCAGGTTAAAATTTGAGGTTTTTTATGTAGAAAAGAAACTCCTACTTCAAGGCTCAAAGGGGGTTAACAAGGGATTATCTTCCTTATATCTTCGGTGTTTAGGGATTTGAAACAATGCATGTACATCGTCAGCAAGATTTTATTCAAAAAGCATACAGCCAGAGATTTTGTGTTTTTCAGATCATCATCATCCCTTCAATCTCTGCCTAGGCAAGAGAATGGGCAACAAGTTGGTATCATAATGCAAAAAGAAATTTAAAATTTGAAAACAAATATGAGTGAAACGAATGAATCTCTTCAAGACAAACATACTCATTGTATTAAGATAATCATTCAGATGCAAACAAGTTCTTACATGCAAATAATGTTTTGATAAACAAGAAAAATTACAAAAAGCAGAAATAAGTTAATAATCTGGGAAGGCTTTCCATCTGGACTTGAATTACCAAAAACATCCTTCAAAAATCAAAGTGACCATCAATCGTGTTTACTCTTCGGCACATGCTTGATTTGAACTTCAAAACCAACGTCCTTGAATGACAAGATACCACTTCTGACCAACTTCGGAACCTCAATCTTCAAAGCAAAGCAACCCTCCAAGTCATGCCCAGGAGCACCTTGATGAAAGGTACAAGTCAAATCAGCTTTGTAGTACCAATGTATCTTCTCAGGAACCTTCGGTGGAGGTCAGGTCTGAACCAAATTCCTCTGCATCAGGATAGGGAACAACTCTGTATAGGTAATTGGAATTGGATCAAACTGGGTTTTCCTCTGATTAGGAACTTGCTGATTTTGTTGATGAATAGGAGAAACATGATGATTCTGATGATGATTATTTCTTCCTCTGGTTTTCTTCTTGGAAAAGTTATTATCAGCCTTCTTCACACCATTAGCTGAACTACCATCTTCATATGAACATCCCTTCTCGACATCTTCTTCTAGACGCACTCCCACATTCACCTTGTCAGGAAAGTCATTAGGTGCATTAACCATCACCTTCTCATGAGAGAATGATTTTAGAGTTTTAGTGAAGACTTTTATCATCGCTTCCTCCCTCCTAGAAGGATTGACTTGGGCAGCAACCAGAATTTCAACCAAGCCAGTTAAGTGCTCCACACTAGCTTTCAAATTAGTCATCTCTCTACCGAGTTCAGAAACCTCTTGCTTGATATTCTCCATTGTTCTCTTAGCGCGAGTGTTGTACTGGTGAGACCATAGGAAAAATAAGACTTGGAAATGACCTTTGAAAGTGAAACAAAGAATGATGCATGATATGTAAATGTAAAAGAGAGTTTTTATTTGATTTTTAAGATATTAAGATATTAAGTTGTAAACATCAAAGTATGAAGATAGAAGATGAATTTTAAATTGGATCAAAGCGTTGATCAAGTTATCATCAAGATCAATCATCCATTTTGGTGGATTAGGGTTTTCACCCCATCAACACCCAAGATCCATTGAGCTTGATGAAACTTGTGATGTTTACAAAGAAAGACTTCCAAATTTCTTGAAAATCAAGTGAAAAAGAGTTTCATGGATGCATGAAGGCATGGCTAGGCAACAACCACAAGTAAGGTCACAAACAAAGTCGAAAGGTTCAACGTCACGAGCATGGAGTCAAAGGTAAAGACCAACTCCAAGGTATGTACTAAAGGTTTAATCACACCTATAAAATAATGTTCTAAAAGTTCCCAGAGTCTACATTCCTCCTTCGGATATTACTAACGTCCCGATTACTCGGTAATTAGCAATATTCTCAAGAGAAACTCGTCTGAGTGCAGCATCGCGTGACAACTACTTCTGGATTACTCTATTATAATCTTCGCACTACACCTAAGAGGCCAAGATGGGTTAAGGGTTCTACGGTTCTCAGCTTCTCTGGCTCCTAGGTCGAAAGCAATAACGTCTTCCCGATTACTCGGTAAACAAATACTACGTTTAAAGGGGCTTCCACTGAGTGGGGGATTTCATTCCTCCTTCTTCGGGATTACTCCCTTAAAGTTAACATGACTATATCGCCCGTCCTATTCCTAAGTGTAACTTAGTCCGGGTATGAGACTTGTCTTTTGTAAATATTATCAACACCAAAATAATCACAATATATCACATATAATCAAACAAACAAGTAATAATAACAAAAACAGATATTACAAATTAGGCTTAACCCACTTAGGGATGGACCAGCAAGAGGTCAATATGTCCCCAGCAGAGCCGCCAATTCTGTAGCGGTGAAAATAGGAGATCAAGCTATTAATTAACTTGACTCACAAAAGCAAGAGTCGCCACCGCGCTTTATTATTTCCAAGGGAAAAGGGAAAAGAGCGAAATAAAACCCTAAAATATGCAATGTAAAGTAATATTTAAAAGTAATGGAAATACAATGCGTTTTTAAAAGAGATCGAGAGTTTGGGGGTTGGTTATACAATGGGAAGGTATTAGCACCCAATGCATCTGCGGTACTGCGCAGGAACCTTTTAAAATATTTGTTTTTGGTTAAAATTGTTTGTTTGATTAAAATGGTTCGTTTGGTTAAAAATAGGTGTTGGCGAGATTTTGGAGATGTGATAACCTAATGTCAAAGTTTTGACTTAAAAAGGGGTGTGAGTTTAAAAATTGATTTGTAGGAGATTCGTCTTAAGATTAATAAAACTAAAAAAGGTATGAAGGGATTTCACATAATCGTATTAGATACTCGATGACATGAAGTCAACAAATTAATTCTTCCCCTTGGATTTAAAACCACAGACAGATAAATAAGCTAAGAGTATATCAAACCTCAAGTGAAAATAAATCACAAGCCAACAGCAAAAAAAATTGATGTAAGATAATACTCCAAGCATCAGATAAAGCGCATCAAGTGAAAATAAATCACATACGAGAAAAGCGTGTCAGGAGAGGAATCAGATAAAGCGTGAAGGGTGATGGATAAAGCTTATGGTACCGGATAAAAATCCTTTTTCGGATTGATAGAAGTAGCAGGCGGAGGAAGTTTGCGTGTGGAACAGATTGTTACGGCGAAAGAGGTTGCAGTGATGGTAGGTGGTAGTGATGGGTTGTTGATTATGTTTGTTGGGTTGATGAATTGATGAGGTTGAGAGGAGGGAGGATTATGTTTAGTAGGTATTAATTGAAGGATAGAGAATTAGAGAGGGAGTAATTAGCTACTGTGGGGAGAAGAGGTGGGGTATGCTAGCGTGAATGAGGGAGATGGATGGATATTGAAAGGGGAGTTGTGAGAGAGAGATGGCGTGAGAAGGTGAGGGAGGAAAGGGATGGAGAGTGAAAGATGAGGGAGTATTACTGCTACTCCTTTTCTGTTTGTTCTCATTTTGTTGTCATTACAAAGAATAAGGAGGTTACTTAAATAGAAAAAAAATGATGAGAAAATTGTGATTTCAGATTAAATCCAATCCGTTCAATATTTTTCAATCTCTATCAATCCACAAATTATGCTATCAACCAATGAGAATTAAGCAAAGTGTAATTAATATTTTTTTTGTGACCAAACATTTTCTGAATGATAAAAATAAAATAAAAATCTGAAAGTATAAAAAATAACCCAATTAAATTTATTTTTTTGAATTTTTTCTGAATAAAAAATAAAGACCAAAAATGACTAAAAATAATTAAAAAAAATGGACGGATATTTATCCGAAAAAATAAAATGAACACATTAAAATAAACTACATGTCGCAAAGATTAAAGAAAAAATGTTCAAAAAGTCAAAATCGAAATAAAATGATAATAAAAATATCAAGTTGAACAGTCGTTTACGGTTAAAAACGAGACTTCAAACTGTACTGAAAAAATAAAACGAACATACCGTCATAATCTACGCGAAATGCGGATTCATAAAATGATCGGTAAAAGGTGAAAACTTGAAATATTTTTCTCGTTATTTTTTTGCACAATATCGAATCACTTTTAACAGTCTGTCTATAAAACCAAAATATTTTTATTATCAACATATAAACAACTTGGAGCAATGCAAGAAACGAGTAAAGAGATAAAAATGCATGAAGTGAAATGTCAGGTATTTTTCTAACTAAAAGACGATGCAAACTTTGATTTAAACTGACTTTTTCTGGTCAACTTAAATACGACTAATGATGAAAAATGTGATGAATGAAGATATTTACTAATGATTGTGACCAAATAACAAAATATGATATGAAAGTGCGACTAAAACATATTAGGGGCGAAATTTAGGGTGCAACAGTTGTGCCTTGATGAATCAGTCTTCGAGAATCCACAATCAATCGTACTTCTGGCTTGGGAGACTCAAAACCTTAATTGAGGCGCGACACCTGATGCTCTTGATTCAGACCTGTCTCTGCACATGAAACAAAAGAAAACATGAACATACACCTTTGTATGCGATTAGAAATTAGTGATACATAGGCTAAAAATGTTCAAAACACTTGACAATCTTTGCATAGTCAAAGCTCAAAGGTGAGAGGTTAAAAACGATTGTATTTCGTGACCTTGACTTATGTTTAAAAATGCAAAAATAAAAATGGGATCTTAGGTCAAATTTTGGGGTATGACACCTACTACCCAGGCTTTCATACCGAAGTAACCCTACTATCCAGGTTCCTTCTCACAGCCCTACTACCCAGGCTTCCATATCAAAGTAACCCTACTATTTAGGTTCCTTCTCCTAACCTTACTATCCGGGTTCGGCCTCCCTTATCCCCAGACAACAGTCCACAACACTGTAAGACCTGGACCCGATCAAACACAATTGATTTCACATTTCCCCAATAAGTCGCGGTGCAACATATATCCTGGCCAAACACACAGTTTATTTCCATTTCCCAAACCAGAACTATTCCCCAGAAGAGTAACGGACAACTGAAGCTCCTAAAACTCTATTTTTCTCAAGACAGAGACCAGCATTCCCCAGCGAAGTCCTCCTTAACAATAGATCTAGGGGTTCTCGCAAAGGAATCTCTTATGCGATCGACACTTCTTCAGATGGCATCTTTAAGCCCATCTCCAACAATTCTATAGCAACTACCATATGGCATCTATAAGCCCATTCCCAATATCACAAATCAAGTATCACTTCATGTGAGTGCAAATTTCTGGGCACTCTAGTGTTCAATCATCTTCCACCTTCAGATCACGAAAGGCAGACAACCAATCTACATCTTCAGGTTTAAGAAGATTGAACAGGGGCAGCTGTTGTACCCCAAAATTTGCCCTCTCATATTTCTCAACACATGGCAAGTGAGGTCCCTAAATTGCTCAAGGAAGTTCAAAAGTTGACTGGACAAACTCTCTCCTAAGGCAGTCTACCTCAAATTAGGGTTTCATTTTGCATCAAGATGCTTGAGTCCAAAGGATCCCAAATGCTCACCATTATCCTAATATGTTCTCAAGATCATCCATGTCAAGTTTCAAGCTTTGCAGAGGAAGTTTGCTCAGTCAATTGCTCAAAGGCCTGAAAATCGACTGTGTTAGGTCAAGAGTCAATTGGGGCCCACATATAGTCAAACTCCAAGATTTTTGGTCAACATCATCATTTTGAAGTATTATCCATAATTTGATCAAGGTTTGGTTATGATTCCTCAAGGATTGCTCACAATTCATCAAAACCCAAAAGTTGCTAAATTGGGGTTTTGTAGGAAAAGTCAACTCAACTTTGACCAAGCATAACTTTCTCATACTTTATCATAAATGACCCATCCAAAGCTCATTTTTAAGAGAATGAAGTTCCCTACAAATCATCTTCAGCTCCAAAGTTCAAAATATGCACTCACGAGAAGATATGAATTTGGACATTATAGGTCATTTTAAAAAGTCAACAAAAACACCTTTTTTGGTCAAGGCTTCATACATGAACATGGAAGACTCAATTGAGATGAGACCAAAAGGGTTGCTTAGAGGACATAAGCTTTATAAAAAGTCCAAGAACACCCCTCTAGGGTCAAAATTAAGAGTGTTATGCATTGGCCAAGTTGACTTTTTTTGCAAAATTGCCAAAAGTCAAACATGCTCAAATTTGCATCTTTTGCTAAATGGGCCCAGCTTTTTATGCTTGCATCTCATTACTAACATAGTCCACGACCTATGGGACCCTCCATGATTTATTTTATTAATTTATTTAATTTATTTTGATTTTTATTCATTTAAAATTCAAATAAAATCAAATAAATCCTAATAAATCATATATTGTATTTTAGGGATGATTTGTGCATTGAAAAAAGATCTCATATGCTGTCAATTGAAGACTAACTGGTGCAAAGGAAATTTGGTTTGAAAAAGATTGGATTTGAGAAAAATTGGAAAAGAATCATATGCATTGAAAGAGCAAATCAAATCTCCATGATAAGCAAGATTGAGGTTGTTTTTGTTGACCTAATAAGTTGTGCTACATATACAGAAGCAAGCCAAGGCATGGAGAGGTGGAAGCAGTCGTGCAAAGAAAGGATAGAAACTCAAAAAAATTCAAGAAAAGTGGTAATCTAATTTCCATATTAGAGACTGGATCGTGCCATTCTCACGTTGCCAAAAGATTGCTGGATGTTCCAAGAGTATATTCCAATCAAATTCAAGATTTTTCACGCATAGGATTGTAAGTTGCAGGTATCATGATTGGCTTCTAAACTCGTTTTCGTTTTCATCAATTTATATGCCATTTGCACATTTTGACTGCATATTCTTGTTCCTTAACATGTTTGCAAGTTAATCATCATATTCGATTGTGTTTTTGGTGATTGTATGACAAACTGCCATAGATAGGGTTTGCCTTGTTGTTTTGGGGCTTTCAAATGCAGGAACAATTGGCCCTAATGAAGGATACCATTGTGATCAGAGGTTCAAACCCAATTGATCCATGGTCTTGAATCTTATTTATATTGCTTGGATGTAACTTTTGAAATACACAGGGTTGTAGCTACAGCACCATGTCTGTAAGTAAAGGTTCAGGGTTTTAAATGACGGTTCCAGGGAAGAAGATGATGGTGTGTCACAACCTTACCGGTCGGTTTAAATTCTGGCGCATTTATTTTGGCCAAAATCTTGTTTTTCTGATATGTTATTTGTTTTTATTATATTAACAAGTTAGCATCCAGCGCAGCCGGTCAGAAGAAGGAAGTCAGAAACTCATGGTTCTGGGTTCGATCCCAGGCGTGAGCTTTTGGTGTTTTCCCCTTTGTTTGCACCAGATCTAGCGCCTGCACTTTCTGAGGTTCAGCATCTTCTGGTTCCATCAGCCAGAACCAGATCAAACATTCTCTAGTCATCTTCTGGTTCCATCAGCCAGGACCAGATCAAGCATCCTCTAGGCATTATCTTCTGGATCCATCAGCCAGGACCAGATCAAGCATCCTCTGGGCATCATCTTCTGGATCCATCAGTCAGAGCCAGATCCAGTGCACCTCACCTTCTGAAGGCCATCATCTGCTGGATCCAGCGGTCAGAATCAGATCTGGCGCATACCATCTTCTGAGGGTCATCTTCTGGATCCGTCCGCCAGAACCAGAGCTGCTGATCACAGACCCATTATTCCTTTCTTTTCTTTTTTAATCTATTTTTCAACTTTTATTTTTATTTTTCTTTAATTCATAAATTAATTATCTTTTTTTACAAAAAAAAAACATAAAATCAATAATTCATCAAAAATTAGGATTAGTTTTTATTTTCTCAAAATTAATTTAATTTAGTTTAAATTAGGAAAATCATAATTTGTTTTCAAAAATAAAATCAAATAGAAATTAGGTTAAACTTTTTTTTTAATTTTATTTCGTTCTTTTTCTCAAAAAAATAAAAATCCAAAAATAGGCTCTTAGAGGAATTAATTTATTTTTCTTAGTTTAAAATTAGTTAGACTTAGGATTTTCCTTTAATTTAACAATTCCATTATTTTCTCAAATAACAAAAACATTTTTTTAATTAATCGCAATTAGGTTTAGGAAAGGGTCAAAACCCTAATTATCTCGTATTCGATTCACCGCGCGCATATTATTTATTTTTTGTCAATATTGTTGTAACTGTGCATGGTTTGTAATAGTTTAATCTAGGGTTTTTTTTTATTTATCGCTTTTTTCCCGGGGTTTTTGGCTATGTAATTAATCCCCTCCCCGAAGCCTTGTAATAGCGTAGGTTTACTTTCTTGCATTTTAATTCTCGCAAATATTTAACTGTCTAGGTGTATGTTAATAGGATTGTATGACAAGATTGCATGAAAATTTAATACAGTTAGAAAACCCTAATGTGCAAAGACAAATAACTGAACCTAATCACTCGCACATATCACTCTTAGGGTATACTCTCACTTCGGTTTCCTTTAGTAAACGATCATTAAGTATAGGGTGTCTTAGTGGTTACCCTCCTATCTAACAAAGATCAAATGTCCCATTCGAATGTTGCCTCAAAAATGTTGCCTCAAATATGATCTTAAGACTTTAGGGCTATTACTAATGTATCCTAACATTGCTTTAGTGATTGTACATCCCTTTTGAATTGACCCTTACAAATTCTAACGACGGTGCTACCTATTCCTCAATAGTAGGGTAGCGTTGTCTAAAGGAAACGAGAATAGAAACGATCTTTTTCCGAGTAGGTAGATGCTAGTAGGTACTTGCTCAAATCAAAACTTTTCACACTTACACCTTTCAAAAAATAAATTTTCAAAACACTTCGTCACACTCTTGAGGACTGATACAAGGGTTATCACGAAGTAAAACATTTTCAAAGCAAGCACATACACAAGAAATTTTAAAAAGATGAGAAAGTACCTAAGAGCCCGTAGGAAACTACGGATAGAAAGGGTGCTAACACCTTCCCTTTCTATAATCTACCCCCCATACTCAGAAACATCTTGAAAAAGGATTTTTTCTGTACTTTTTCCCTTTCCGGTTGGATGAAATAAAAGTCGGTGGCGACTCTTGCTTACCGCGACATTTTGCAAACACAAAACGCAAAATGTAAACCAGCATTTCAAAACAGTCGGTTCTGCCACCGTATCACAGTCATCATCATCAGGAAAAATGATGGTTTCTTCGTCAAAAGCTTTTCTTTTATTTGGTGTTCTAGGGGTAAGCCACTGCCCTAAAAAGAGAAGATTGTAAAGAAAGTCATGGTTAGAGGATGCAAAAAAGTAAGAAGGATTTTTAGAAATGGTACCTTTACATTCTTCGCTAATTTTTTGGGGGAAGCACCCTTTGCAGAAGAGAGTCCTTGGTTGGAAGAAGTTCCTGTTTTTGAGGCAGTAGCCGAATCCGCCTTCGTTGCAGGTTTTCCTTCTTTGTAGTTTTCCTTTCAATAGCTAGAAAACACTATCAAGTTTAGTCGAATGCTAAAAACTGGAAATGTTCAAAGAAAAATTAAAAGGACCAAGGAATCCTTTGGTTCCACACCTTCATGTGTCAGAGACACAATAGAGACTGTTGATAAGTCATAGTGAAGGAACCCTTTGAAATTATCCAAAGTGCACTTATTCGAAACCACCCTCTTAGCAGGTTTTTGGGAGTCATTTTTTAATTCATTAAAAATATTGGCAAAAGTAAACCAATATGGATATGGTGGAAAGAATGCTAAGGCAAAATCAGCACTAGGCAATTTTGGAAAATTTGGTGGTTGCAGCTCAAAGGCCAAATCATATCTATGTTCGGGTTTTACAAAAGAGGGAATGTTTAAACGTGGAAGTTTCTTTGTAAATTTATCTTTTAAAGTAGTTGCTGCTTAGAAAACGGTTCGACTAAGATTGGTTGGATCATAGACAGTTTCAAAGAATTTCTGGAAAGCTCGAATTTCCTGAGTATGAGTTAGTTTACCTTTTAGGATGTTTTCCTGCACAAGGAAAAAAGCTTTTGTTAAATGTTCATTTATTTGAGCAGTGTCGAACATGTTGTTCGAATAAAAGTCAGTCCACCAGGTATAGAAGCCTTTGGTCATGTAGAAAGCAGGATGATAAGGAATGAGACCAAATTCAGCAAAATTAGCATGGTACTCTTGGTGTTTCTGGATATCTTGAATAGAGTAATCTACACCTGCAACGCAGATCTCACGTTTTCGACTGAAAAGAGGCTTAGGGATAAGTTGACACAATCCAAATTATTGAGAGACAAAATTGGGTTGATAAGAATATAAGCAAACATGGCTCTTCACTGGTAAGATCCTAAAGACTAGAAGTATAGGAAGAAGGAATGTGCGCCATATGTTTTTAATGCCAGTGTTTGCATTCTTTATAATATCGTCAATTGACAAGGTAAACCAAGAGGGGCCGTGAGTTCTATTGGCGAAAGGAGCCATAGCGGGAGTGAAATTGTGACGTTTCGAAAACATCAACATATATTTAGTGAGGCAAGCTTGAAGGGTCTCAGCATCATCACTGGGAGTTAGTTGTAAGAGTCTAATTCCTTCAATACTTCGACCTGCAATTTTGGGGTCCTCTTCATCAATATTTCCAGCAGTTTAGAGATAGGGTTCAAAAGTGGAATTTAGCCACAATTGAAGTATCCAGTAAGGTCCAGATAGAAGTAAGTTGGTGCCTGCTTCATAATCTTTTAGTTTGGCAGCAGCGGCCCCTAAACTTTCATACAAACTGGACAAAAACAACTCACTTAAGCATACCTTTCAACCAGAATGTAACTGGTTCGCCGAGGTTAGAAATATCTTAGCCACTTGCAGAGATTTACAACAAAAAATGAATTTGGATAACCACAGAGCTAAGAAAGCTATATGCTCAACATAAGAAACCTCTTCACCGTCCATATGATATAGATCTATGTAAGTACTAAAAGAGGCATTTTTAACATTAAAGTCAATGGTGTTTTCCAATTTCAAATAGGGATCAAAAGCCTCTCCAGCAGGAGGAAGTCCAATAATGGCAGCTATATCAAAAAAGGTGGGAGTTATCATCCCACAAGGGAGGTGAAAGGTGTTATGGGTACTATCCCAGAAATACAGGGAAGCTAATAGAAATGGCTGATAATAACTGGAGCCTAATTTCGACATTTGAATTAGGTCAAAAATTCCCAGTTCTTTCCAAGCTTGAGTTTTCTTCTTCTCAACCTTAGTAAGCCAAGCTAAGTAAGATTTATCTAAGGTTGGACATGATCTAAAAGTTCTAAAGCTCTCAGTTATATAATCCAATTGGAAAGCTTCTCTCTTTGTCTTAGGGTTTGAAGAACTACTTTCAGAAGTTTTCTTAGAAGATTTTTTTGGTTTCTTGGTGGAATCCTCGATGTTCTCTTTAGAAGCCATAGTTTTATTTGCTAAAGGTTTAGTAACATGATAAGTCGGAAAAATTCCACATATTTTTCTAAGTCACCTGTAGCGATTAAAGGCCCTAAAAAACCTAAGGTTTTACCAGAAAACAAAGAAGGAATTAGTACCTGAGAAGCATAAATGGCTCTCTGTTCCCTAGTGAGTTTGGGAGGTATGATAAATTCTTGATTCCCAGAGGTGATGATTTTGCTTGTTGGTACATTTTGAAAAGATGAATCTTTAGAAATTCCAGATTTCTCAGCATGTTTTAAATCTTGTTTACCGGAAGACATTGTTGTTGATTTGAAGAACTGATGAATTTTTAAGAAGGAATAAGAGTGAAAATCAGAGAGTATGAAGATTTCTGAGTTTGCAAAAGTAGAAAGAGAAATAATAAAAAAAGGTAACTTTTTTTATAATGGTAAGTGGAGACGTGGGAGGTTACACCTCAGAAAGTTAGTGGGGGCACGTGTCAACATCTGACGGGGGAAAGTGAAAGATCATTATTCATGTCATTGGAATTTGGTATATAATGAGGGTGAAACTGTCGCACGCATACCTTGATGAGACGTTTTGGAAAAAGGCAGTCATGATTAACTATGACGTCAGGAAATGAAAGGTTGCTAGTCGAAATCTGGTGATTGCAAAAAATGGCCATTTCTGCATTTATTCGAAATGGACATTTATTGGGGGCAATTTGTTAGCTGAAGATTTCGACATTTGATAAAAATATGAAAGTTGATTTGAGAGGATCGTGTTTTAAAAATAACATGAAAATTGACCTTAAAAGGTTATTTTATAAAGCTTATTTTTTATGATTCGACATGTCGAAGGGAAACTTAAAGTGAAAATAATATTTCAAGATATGTGAAGTACTTCGACAGTCATGTTTGTTGAATTCAAAGTTGAATTCAAAAAGGCTTCGAGCGGGAAGTTTAAGTTTCAAACTAATGCATTTCGCCAGAAAGATACGTGGAAATGCCAGAATGTCTACATGTAAAAGGTTTCGAATGTGGCGTAATCTCATAGAAAGACCATTAGGGTCGAATTAGTATAAATACGAGTCTTAGATGTTAGGATTTAGGGTGTTCACATCTTTGTACAATATACTCAAATACTCAAAGTACTTGTGTTAGAGAAACGAGTTAGTGAGACATGTACTTATGATGCACCATATTTACATTCGAAAGTTATTTACATTTAATGAAATTTCTTCATGTCATTTATATTCTTTACGATTTACAGTCTAGAATAGTTTCCTATTTTATTGTTATTATAAGAACACTTTGTTTGATATCAAAGTGATTCTCTTCGTCTAAAGAAGTTATCATCAAAACCTTTTTTCCTAAAAACTAGAACACAATAATCATGAGATCAATCTGATCAATCTCGCAAGTAACTGAATCTTCTTTTGGAGATTTAGAAGATCAGCGGTTGTTTACCAAATTACAGGGTAAACAACGTCGTACAGTCTCCATGATCTATTGTTACTTACCTAATATGCCCCATATCCGGGTATAGGATCTTTACAAGTAATAAACCCAAACATAACCCACAAATGTAAATCAAACCAGGCAAACAAATAAAGAAAATAAAGGTGATCTAGCTCTTAATGTAACCCCACTTTTAGTTTATTTCCCTAGCAGAGTCGCCAGTTCTGTAATATGGTGGGAGAACTGACTTGGTTGTTTTTGCGTTTGATCGCAAATGTTATGGATAGCAAGAGTCACCACCAACTTTTCTTTTATCCAATAAAGGAAAGGGTGAAAAGAACAGGAAAGACCTTTTGAGAATTTTCTTGAGTTCGGGGGGGTAGATTATGAAAAGGGAAGGTGTTAGAACCTTTTTCATCTGTAGTTATCTACGAGCTCTTAATTGCTAGCTCACTTTGAAATGCTTTGTGTTTGTGTTAAGTTTGAAAATATTTTGAAAATGCCTAAATTTGGCAAACTTTGCAATGATTCTCGTATCGTTGAGAATGTATACAAAGTGTTGGTTTTGAAAATATTTGTTGAAAGGAAGTGTTTGGAAAGATGTTCGAAAATGCCAATGTAAGGCCATTTTGTAATTATTCTCGTATCATTGAGAATGTATACAAAATGTTTATTTTGAAAGATGTTTTGGAAGTGTGAAGTGTGGAAGTGATTTTGTTTGTGAGCAAGCAATTACGAGCAATCTACCTACTCAAAAAGTCTGTGTTATTTTCCTCCTTCTTTAGATAGTGTTATTTTACCATTGGTTGGTAGAGAGTTATATCATTGGATGTAAGGGACAAGCGTGAGTCATTGTATATTCATAGAAGGCAACTTGTAAGATGTTTTAGCAATTGTCGTAAGGGACTAAGATCATTTACTGAAGGCAACATTGAAAGGTCATTGAGGGACTATGATCTTATAATCGAGGGTATTTTGCTAAAACATTTCACGTTCGAGGGACATGACTATTTATATCTGAGGCAACAAATGTGGGTTCCCCTAGAGGTGCATGTGTGCAAAGTGTTTTGTTTTCAAGTATTTTATCTTTTGAATTAGGGTTTTGCTAATTTTGATTTTAGTCTTGTCATGCAAACCCTAATTACTAGCAATAATAAGGAAAGAGATAAATTGTGGAATTTAAAGGTCCTACGCTATTACAACGCTTTGGAAATGAGGGGTATAAGTTTTTGAATAGGGGATGAAAGCAATAAAGCCTTAATTACTATTATAAACCATTGAATATGAATTACAATAATAATACCCAAAATGTAAAGATGAAGAAGAAAAGAAATGATTTTTAGGGTTTTTGATGGAGAAAAAGGTTTTAGTAATTAACCTAATTAAACTAATTAAATTTATTTACAAAAGAAATTAATTATTTAATAAAACTTAAAATCTAAGTTAATTGAATTTTAAGAAAAAAATAAACTTAAGTCTAATAATTTGTTTAGAAAATAGTTTGAATATTAGTATTAATTTAGAAAATGTTTTTACAATATAAAAGAAAATAATAGAACTTAATTTAATAAGAATAAAATAAAATACTTAAATTAAATTATTTAAAAAATATATATGTTTTTTGTATTTTTTAGTTTTTAATAAATAAATAAAAAATAATGAAAATATAAAATAAATGGGCTGGGGATTTAAAAGTAAAAAGGATGGTAAAAAGTAGTAAATAGGGTTAAGCTCAATATGTATTTGTTTGAAATTAGAAAATAGAAATAAAAAAAGTGTGCATGGGCCTGCGCTTGGTATAATAATTAGGGGGGTATGAGATCAGAAAATAAAAAGGCCCAACTGAAGAGTCCAAACGCCTGTATGGATCTCATGTTGTTGACTTATTAGAGTGTATCATGGGTTGCACGTATGGTGTGCTGGATCTCCTTGCCTGGTAGATGGATGGTATGGATGAGGGGTGCATCATGCGCGTCCTTAGCTTACTTGCACCTGATTAGCATGAAACAACCATGAAAATAACAAAATGTCCCATACATGGCTCGAACCCATGACCAGGCGTAGGAATGCCTTATACGCGCGCGTTCTGCCACTAGGGTGGCTCTTACATCCGGTAGTAAAAAAACTTTAAATAAATATAAAATAAACTCATTTCTGAGTTTTGAACTTCATCTTCTTCCTCCTTCGCGCGCAGAACAAACACAACCATTTTTTATTTTTGGAACTTCCTCATTTCTCAACCATTTGCAAAAGTATAAACCTGAAACTTGCTCCATTTTTCAATATGAATTCAACCATGTAAACAACTTAAACTATAAATCAAAGATGAACATTAATTTTTATTGATACCTGTGATCGGTGGATCTGGAACTGACTGTTTAACGCTGGTTCGCGAAATGTCGCGGAAGCAAGAGTCGCCACCGTCTTTTATTTTCTCCAAATGGAAAGGACAAAAGCACAGAAAAATTCCTTATAGAGATTGCTCTCGGTTCGGGAGGTAGGTTATAGAAAGGGAAGGTGTTAGCACCCTTTCTATCCATGGTTATCCATGGGCTCTTAGATACTTGCTCACTTGTGTTTTCAAAAATGGTTTGTTTGCTTTTCAATTGTGGGTTTTTAAAAAGTTTCTTTGAAAATTCCAGTTCGACTCTTGTATCGGTCCTCAAGAGTGTGTGAAAAATTGCTTTCGAAAGCTTTTTGAAAATGTGTTGGTGTGAAAAGTATTTTTGATTTGTTTTGAAATTTAGAGCAAGTATCTACGAGAACCTACCTACCCTAAGGAATTTGTCTGTGTAAATGTCCTTTAAAGTAGTGCCATCCCATCATTGAGAGGTAGGTAGCACCACCTTGGAGGTGTTTGGGTCAATTCGAGGTTCGGGACATGGTGATCACCAGAGCAATGGGAAGACACCTTAGAAGCTACCCTCATGCCAGGTTCCCGGATCATGAGGACTTACTAAGACATCCTCTACTCGACGATCACCTTTCGAGGCAAGGCAACAGTGAGGCGTACCCTGGGGGTGGTGTGTGCGAATTGTGTGTCGTTTTCATTTGTATTTGTCTTGTCATGTTATTGGTGTTCTACGCTTGTTTTTATTTTGTCCATACATTCTTTCATGCTTTGTTAACAGTTAAAAATATTGCGGAAAAAGTAAATTCTAAACTATTACAAAAGGCGCGGGTCCACATCGCCAAAATTAACCAGGACCCGATTTGACAGAAAAAATAAATAGAGTAATTAAAAGTGCGAGAAGGAATTTACATGGCTTCGGGAGAGGTACATAATTATTTAAACGGAATAAAATAAATATGCGAATTAGACTAAAAATTAAGAACGAGGGCGTTGGACCCTTTTGCAAAAATTAAATTACATGGAATTGATTAATTAAAAAAAGGAAAAGAAATTGTTTTTAGTGTTTTTTAATATTTTAGGATTTAATAGAAAAAGTTAATTGAAATTAAACGCTAACCCTAATTCTATTTTATTTTAATTTATTAAGAAAACATTAGAATTTAACCTAAATTAACCCTAAGTTATTTTCATGCAATTTAATTATAAAAAATAAAATATTTAATATTATTAAAAAAAAGAAAAATTAAAAAGGAATAAAAACATTAATTAAACCTAATTCTATGTTTTTTATATTTTATTATGAAAAGAATTAAAATTGCAAACCTAATTTAAGACTAAATTCAATTACGTACAAATTTATTTAAGAAAATATTAGAAATAAAAATATTTTTTATCTTTTCTGATTTTTTGTGTATTTTTTATATTCATGAAAATAATTAATTTAATTAATAAAGCAATAATTTAAAAGAAAGTACAAATAAAAAATAAAGGAGAAAGAAAATAAATTGGCAAACCTAGGGGGTTCAGACCCCAAATAGGAGATGTTTCCTTTAGCAATATGGCCCATCAACCTTTAGGCCTGGTGGACTTTTTGGTTAGTATGTATGCGCGTTGACTATAGTGCACCGTGTCTTCCAGATCGTGGCCTTCTGATTGATCTCCTTAGCGTTGTGAATGGCTTGATTTTGAAGGCATATGGTATGCCCTTATACTGAAGCTGCATGTAATTATCAAAGAAAAAATAATATGAATGTGGGGTGGGGACCTGGGGCTCGAACCCAGGTCCTGAACATTACCAATCACTATGCTTGCCAACCCTTGCAGATGCGCGTGTTGTACATGGATTGTAAACGGCGCCAATTGAAGAAAGATAAGGGAGTTGAGTTCTCAACGTATTCCTCCCTCCACTCATATGCTGACACGTGGCAATATTTATTTGCAAAAAATAAAATAATAAAGAAACAAATACATAATAAAAAAAATAAAAGACTCAAACTGCATATCTCTATTTCCTTTCCTCCACCGTAACCTCTTGTCCTTTCTCCCAATACTCTCATCTTCTTCTCTTTATCTTCTAATCTTCAAACGTCCAAAACCCAAACCTGTGACAACAACACATTCAAAATCAGTTAAAAGAAGAGAAGGAATACGTTGAATGGCGGCGATGTTGGAGTGATGGTCCGCAGCCGGGAACGCAAGGAAGCGGCGGAGGGGACTGTTGGTTGCTCGATGGAGGAGGTTTGCGGATCTGGGCAGCGGTCTTATAGACGACACCTCAAGATTTGGACATCTTTGGGCAACGAGATTGAGGGATCGATCAGAGCAGTGTCGAATGCGAATCTGGGTGAGGAATTGATGAGGGGATTGAACGGTAGATAGAAGCATGGAATCAATTTTGGATTCGAATTGGAGGGTCCACCAGCGAGGTGACTCGGATGGCGAGTCGAAGTACGGTTCGAGGTTGAATACATAGTGGAGAGAGGGTTCCTGGAAAGCGGTGAACCATGATTTGCAAACGAGCATCGCACCGCGCCATTGATCCTCGACGGTGAGTCAAGATAGGATGTTGATGAGGCACTCACGAGTCAACTCGCCCCATTCGGACTCGCTTTCTTCCATTTGGATTCGCAACTGTTTTGTGTCTCTCTCCGTAGCTTCTTCTCCTTTTCTTTTGATTCACCGCTGTCGTTTTTTGGTTATGTTTGAAAGATTGGTGTTTATGTAAGGTTGGATTAGAACACGGCGGTGAAGAATAGTGATCGAATTTGGTGTATTGTTTTCATTGGAGAACATACTGTACATGTGAAGGAAGGGTGAAAAAGTGGTTTGACTCAAGAATAGAAATAAGGATTTGATTTAGAAAAAATGTAGAGTGAGAGTGCCCATTTTTCTTGTGTAAATGGGGTTGGTGTTTGTACGTGACAGCAAGGTGTAGAAACCATGATGTATGAATTCCCTTTTTTATTAGGTTTTTTTTTCATTATGCCTCTATGTATGAATGGATTAGGTTAAAGATTTGAGTCCAAAAGCCTTGTAACCATGAATCCAATATTTGATTTTAATGGAAAAATATTTTCTAATCTTTTCATGCAAACTTAGTTCAAATCATGACCAATTATCTTCAATTCTTTCCTAATTTGACTTGCACAAAATCTTGGAGATATCATATGCATAAAAAGATTTGAAATATTAGGTTTAACATTTTTCATGTATTTTAATTAATTTAAATGAATTATTAATAATAAAAATCCAAATAAATAAATAAAAATGAAGAAAAACTTCCCTTTGGGCCAAATGGTCGTGCGCATGCCTTGGATAATGAATTGTGGAAGAAAAATGGGCCCATTAGCAATTTTAGGTCATTTGAATCAATGTTGACTTTTCAAAATATCCAAAAATTTCCCAACTTCTACAAGGCATAACTTGCTCAATTGTTAAGCTTTTCTCATGTTCTTGGACATTTTGGAAAGGTCTTTGAGTCCTCTAACCAATGTCATTGGTCCCATATCATTTTGATTTACCAATCTCAAGTTATGGCCTTTGACTTAAAGTCCCTTTTTGTTGACTTTTGAAAATGACCTATAATGTTGAAATTGATAACTTTTTGTGAGAGCATTTCTTGGACTTGAAGTATGAAGATGAGTTGTAGGAAATGTCTTTCTCTTAAAAATGAGCTTTGGATGGAATTTTTCTGATAATCCATGTGAAAGTTATGCCCTGGTCAATTTCAGTTGACTTTTTCAACTGTCCAAATAAGGAAACTTTTGCATCTTGATGATTTCTGAGCCAAATTTTGAGAATCATGATCAAGCATTGATCAAATGATGTTTGTGGCTTCAAAATGATATGTTGACCAAAAATTTGAACTTTTGACTGTCAAATGACCATTTTGCCCCTACAGTTGACTGTAGTGCAATTAGGGTTTTTGACTGTGCAATTTTGTGCTGAATGTCTTGAAACTTGGTATGAGGATGCTTGACCATATTTGTAGGAATATGAGACTTGATTGGACCTTTGGAAACTTCATTTTCTTGATCAGAACAAAAACCCTAATCTTGACTGTATAGGAGGCTCTTGCACTGTGCAACCCTTGGGGAACTTTGAAGCTTGACTTGGCATTTTCTTGAAGAATTATGGGAGGGCAAATTTTGGGGTACAACAGTTGCCCCTGTTCAATCTTCTTAGACTTGAGGATGCAGATTGGCTGACGTGCCTTTCGTAATCCGAGGGTGGAAGATGATTGAACACTAGAGTGCCCAGAAATTTGCGCTCACATAGTAGCAGTGTGATGATGGAATGGGCTTATAGATGCCATTTAGAGTTTGGTTAATAGGATGATGGGCTTATAGATGCCATCTGGATGTTGATCGCGTAAGAGATTCCTTAGCAAGAACCTGCATACCTGCAAAAGAAAAAATGAGTACCTGACATGTTGCAGGAGCTGGTCTTCAGATGTTTGGTATAGATGTGTCCTGACTGGTTACAGGAGTTGTATCTGGATCTTCAAACGGCGATGAATGAACCAGGGATGGTTACTACTTCAGCATGAACAGTGAGAGAACCTTGGGTGACTTTAACTTCAACAACGCTCGTTGAAAAAATCTTGGTGGGAATTACCATCTTCGCAGTATCGGGAAGAGAACCATAGGCAATTATAATCTCAAAGGGAATTACGTCTCACGCACCGTCGGGGAGAGAACCATAGGAAATTATAATCTGAAAAGGAATTATCACCTCACTCACCGTCGGAGAGGGAACCATAGGAAAAGGAATTATCACCTCACTCACCGTCGGAGAGGGAACCATCGGAAAAGGAATTATCACCTCACTCACCGTCGGAGAGGGAACCATAAGGAAAGGAATTACCACCTCACTCACCGTCGGAGAGGGAACCATAAGGAAAGGAATTACCACCTCACTCACCGTCGGAGAGGGAACCATAAGGAAAGGAATTACCACCTCACTCACCGTCGGAGAGGGAACCATAAGGAAAGGAATTACCACCTCACTCACCGTCGGAGAGGGAACCATAAGGAAAGGAATTACCACCTCACTCACCGTCGGAGAGGGAACCATAAGGAAAGGAATTACCACCTCACTCACCGTCGGAGAGGGAACCATAAGGAAAGGAATTACCACCTCACTCACCGTCGGAGAGGGAACCATAAGGAAAGGAATTACCACCTCACTCACCGTCGGAGAGGGAACCATAAGGAAAGGAATTACCACCTCACTCACCGTCGGAGAGGGAACCAATAGGAAATTATAACCTGGGATAACTTCTACTGAGTCTTTATCAGAAAAATCTGTTGGGAGTCGATTTAGCTGGACTAGAGAAGGCATGGGACTGGATAAGAAATCTTTGGAGTCGATTAACTAAACCGGTCTAGGTCTTGAAATATGACTGGGAATTTAGCTGAATATTTCCTGAAAGGTAAAGGTCAGCCATATGCAATGCATGATATGGGTCAAGCAATGATGTTCTCAACATAAGTGAGATTTGTATGATATGATGCGTTTATGCATGCTATAATGATGTATGTGATGTTTTATGAATGTATGTTTTCGTCTAGGAAAGTAAATCCTTGACGGGTGCCGGGAAGTCATATCCTGGGCTGATGTTGAAGAATAGATTTGCTTCCGCTGGGGATGATAACTGCAAGAATACTGGTAGGAGAAGATGACTCCGTTGCGGAATAAACTTGGCAAATGGAAGATTCTGCGGGGAGAAAAGATACTCTAGCGACCATGCTGGGAAGCAATACTCTGTGGGAAGAGGGATGCCTTGCTGAGTGTTGATAATAATTTGCTGGGGATACCCTTGTTGTTGGAAGTATTGATGGACTTCGCTGGGGTAAGAAGACTTCGTCGAGGACGCTCTTTCCGTGGCTTTTGGCTGAGGATAACCCAGTTATATCCTGTTAAGGAAATAACTCTTTGAATAAAGCCGGGAGACGCGTTCAGGCTCTGCGAAGGATAAGCTTCCAGAATTTACTGGGGATAAGCTTACTGCTTGAGGATATGAATTCCAAATTTCCTGGGGAATTGGATTGGACTCTTCTGGGGAAGTTTTGATATGCTGGGGAAGTGATTCCTTTGAATGTTGATACGCCGTCGGGGAACAATCTTTAGAGCAAGACTACCGGGGATGCTTGTTTAAGAGTGATGTGCTGGGGAATGTTGAGATCTGCTGGAGGACACCCAACTTCCTTTTAACTGTATGACTGCTTGAGGAGAGTATACTGTCTTGTTGTCTCACTCTCTGGGGAATTAAGATATTTGGTTATGTTCTTTAGCTGAACTCACCTTGATACCTTGGTGGACAGAGTGATTAGATTGTTTGGACAACTCATCATTGCCCCTGTTTCTGAGGTGGGAGAGGAAGACCTGTGAGGTGCTGATAGTTGTTGACAGGCAAACCTTCTTCTGGTAGGCAAGTGACGAGATGACAGGACATAGTCGTACGCTTTGATCCCTAACTTTTGCCTGGACTGCCCTTTCGGGTTTTCAGTCCACCGGGATACCCGTTTTTGCCCAAGCCGCCTTTTCAGGTTTTCGACTTGCCGAGTGTACAGATTTTTTCATTTCATCCCTCATTTTGCCCGAACCCTTTTGGTTCGCCGGGAAGCCCTTATTTTTGCCTAGGTGTGTCAACCTAGCGGGTCTTTGATTATGCGTAGTATCTTTTCGACTATGTCCATGTTCTCAGAATGTAGGGAGTTGCCCCTGTTAGAAGTGTTTTGTCATGCCACCAGAAGGTGTTTGATCAGGCCAGATTCGTTGTTGAAATGCCCCAAGTGACTCAGGTGGAGATTTGCCCCAGGCTGATTGGCCTTTGAAAGATTCTCCGAATCTTGATTGGACTGCCCCAGATGATGGACAATGATTAGGCCATGCCCCTTGATTGGAAATGCTTCTGTTCATTAGGCATTCGTCGTGCGAACTTCTATGTTGTTCAAACAAAAATTCATATGCAAACAAAGTTATGTTAAAAATGCAAAGCTTATGTATGTCTTGAAGATTTTGAAAATGCATTCTTTTTCATAAAACAAATGAATGTTTGTAAAACGTGATGTCAACTCTGTATTTACTGTAGCCTTAAGGAGTCAGGATACCTTTCATAACAGTATGCTTTCGAACTAACCCATGCTTCAGCTAGGACTTTTAAGGGTTATAACGTGGCTTGGTTCACGGTTTAAGAAACAAAGGATAAAGGCTCAAATTATTTGTACCCACCCGCTCTTCGTGATGTTCTTCAAACCTAAACTCAGTTGATCATACGTTAGACCTTTGTTTGAGTCTTTGCTCTGATTTTCTGGTGATGATTCAGATGTTGATAACTTATTTTGAATAGGCAGTCATTCCTTTTTGTTGAGGGTTTATAAGACCTCTTTCTTTTTGATTTTGTTATCCCTGTTTTTTGCCTGAGCTATTTCCTTTTTTGGAATTGCAGTCAGCGGGATGCCCCAGTTTCGTAAGTCCCCTTTATAGGTTTTGACTTTTTGGGCTTTTTATTTATGAATTTTTGATAATGACTGCCTGCCCTTATGATCGTTCTGAACCATCACTGTCTTTTGTTTTGTAAGGACTCTTTTGGTGTCATCCATTGTGCACTTTGGATCAACTGAGAAGACTACCCTGCCCCAGGTTATGATTACGGGTTTTAAATTTCGAAAAGAAAAAAACTCCTACTTCTTTGGCTCAGAGGGGTTGACGAGGGATTATCATCCTTATAACTCCAGTGTTTAGGGATTGAAACAATGCCTGTACCTCATCAGCGGGGTCTGTTCAAAAGCATACTGTAGATTAGGGTATCGTTTTCGTCATCCTCCCTCAAGAGGCTTAGAATTATTATTCAAGAGTTGATCATCAGAAAAAATATGAAAATAATTTGAGTTTAGTGAATACGAATATATTGCTTCAAAATAGACATAAGCGATGCATTAATGTGATAACAATGTTTAACATGAATAAAGGTTTGAACAACAGAAAATTGCAACTTGAACATTCGAATGAACAAAAATTTCCTAATCTCAGGGTTTGTCACTTCAAATGGTGCCTCCTGTAGGGGTGGTAGAAGCACTCAGCCTGGCCATCTTGGGTGAATTCCACAGCTCCTTCCTCAATCAGATCCTGGATTTTATTCTTCAAAGTCCAACAGTCCTCTGTAGCATGCCCCGGGCTGTCAGAATGATAAGCACAGTGGGCATTGGGGTCATACCTTGAAGGTGTCCTGTTGGGATTCTTAGGAGGATCCTTTAGAGTTACCAAGTTCAACCTTAGCAGTTGTTGTAAGGCTTGAGGCAGCGACACGTTGAGCTTGGTGAATTGCCTTTTGGGCTTGTCTGGCTGAAGCTGGTGAGGTCGATACTGAATTGGTGATACTTAAGCCATACGAGGAGCTTTCTCCTTGCCTCTTTGTCTCAAAGATGGTCGAACGGTGACTGGCTTTTTATCCTTAGACGTTTGCCCCAGTTGGTTACCCTGAAGCAGTTGGTTGACGAGAAACCGGAGCTCATCTTGTCTTTGAGCTAAACCTTGAATGGCATTCCTCTGCCCCAGCATTTGGGCTTTCATTGCATCCATCTCAGCTTGTAGGTGTTTCAACCTTTCATCCTCAGCACTGTTCCTGACAAAAGTCTCCATGAGAAGTGTCCTTAGCTCCTCCTGCCCCTTGGATAGATTCAGGAGGATTTCCCTGAACTGAATCTCTTGAGCGAGAAGGTCCTGGTTATCTGGTTGGAAGGCCATTGCTGAAATAAACAGCGAGAGAGGTAAGTGATCTGTAACAAAGATACCTGTTATGTAATGATGTGTATGACATGCATGCAATGTTTTCAAGGACCTCGTGGGGTAAACAAGAAAATTTGTTAGCATTGGGATTTACAGCTTGATTGAAGGACACCCATGTTGTTGAGAACTCTTCTTCAAGGGTCAAGGCTCACCATATCCAGTGGGTCATAGCCCCTGACAACTTTGGCTAGAGGAAAATAAATCCTCTTTGCCCCTTGCTAGATGTTTGATTCATCATGACCTGCATCACAAGCCCTTGAGATCCTTGAAATGGGTTAGGATGTATGCAATGGTATGATGTTATGCTATGCATGGGGTAATGTAGGTAAACCCTGTTATGAGTCCCCATTGAGGACTGCAAACCAAAACCTGCAAGACACTTAGTAAACCTGGTTATGAGTCCTAGTTAAGGACTAAAACGAAAGCCTGCAAGAAACTTAGTAAGCCTTGTCATGGATCCCAATTAAGGACTAAAACAAAACCTGCAAATAGTTCATGTGTCAGATAAAGCATGCAAGTAGTCAAGTACGAAGGCACACAAGTCACACAAGAAAGAGCCCTTAGGGTTTAGGTCAGCATGGGGTCTGGGTATTACCCTCTTGAAGTTGGTGGGCTCAACCTGTCCTATTAGAAGTAACCGGGTTCTAAGGGTCCCAATATCACGGGATTGCTTTCATTGTTCATCGTTTCGATTTAGCCACTGAACTGGCGACCGAAATATTCCAGGAAAGCAACCCTCAATTGAGTGTAGTATCGAGTATCAACCAACCTCGGACTGCACCAAAGTCAGTTATCTCACTACCCTAAAGAGGCCAAGATTGTTCATTTAAGGTTCCTAAGGTCTGTTGATGCTTCACGACACCACGCGGAGGCCCTGTACTCTCCTTGACTGAACTCAAGGGTTACCGGTACACACCAAAGTGCCACATCAACGTAGCAGACTGTTTCAACCATGTCGGTATACCCCGCACAGTTCCCTCACAGCCTTGTTGCTACTTTCTAAGAAGGTATCCCCAGATCCGGGTTAGGATCTATAGAACTCCCAAGACAGTCCCACAATTTAAAGCAAACAAGGAAAGTAATTGAAAACACAGTTATGAACTAACCCTAAGGTACACCTCACTTTAAGTTTAGTCCCCAGCAGAGTCGCCAGTTCTGTGATCGGTTGAGGATTCAGGATTCATGATAAGACTGCTGAAATAAACAGCGAAGAAGGTAAGCAGTCTGCAGAGAATGGGTACCTGTTATGCAATGATATGTATGATATGCATGCAATGTTTTCAAGGACCTCGCAGGGTAAACAAGAAAATTTGTTAGAATTTGGGTCTGGTAGCTTGATTGAAGGAAACTCGTGTTGTTGAGAATTCTTCTTCAAGGGTCAAAGGCTCACCATATCCAGTGGGTCATAGCCCCTGACAACTTTGTCTAGAGGAAAATAAATCCTCTTTGCCCCTTGCTGGGATAGTTGATTCACCATGACCTGCATCACAAGCCCTTGAGATCCTTGAAATGGGTTAGGATGTGTGCAATGATATGATGTCATGATGCATGGGGTAATATGGATAAACCCTGTTATGAGCCCTTATTAAGGACTGCAAACCAAAACCTGCAAGAAACTTA
This sequence comes from Vicia faba, assembly GCA_948472305.1. Taxonomy (NCBI): domain Eukaryota; kingdom Viridiplantae; phylum Streptophyta; class Magnoliopsida; order Fabales; family Fabaceae; genus Vicia; species Vicia faba. Next base: position 620,407,727 of record OX451737.1, read on the forward strand.
GTACACTCTGTTGTGAGTCCCAATTAAGGATTATAACCAAAACCTGCAAGAAACTTAGTAAACCCTGTTATGAGTCCGAATTAAGGACTATAAACAAAACCTGCAAGAAACTTAAGTAAAACCTGTCATGAGTCCCAATTAAGGACTAAAACAACCTGCAAGTAGTTCATGTGTCAGATAAAGCATGCAAGTAGTCAAGTACGAAGGCACACAAGTCACACAAGAGAAACCCTTAGAGTTTAGGCCATCAGGGGGTCTGGGTATTACCCTCTTGAAGTTGGTGGGCTCAACCTGTCCTATTAGAAGTAACCGGGTTCTAAGGGTCCCAATATCACGGGATTGCTTTCATTGTTCATCGTTTCGATTTAGCCACTGAACTGGCGACCGAAATATTCCAGGAAAGCAACCCTCAATTGAGTGTAGTATCGAGTATCAACCAACCTCGGACTGCACCAAAGTCAGTTATCTCACTACCCTAAAGAGGCCAAGATAGTTCAATTAAGGTTCCTAAGGTCTGTTGATGCTTCATGACACCACGCGGAGGCCCCGTACTCTCCTTGACTGAACTCAAGGGTTACCGGTAATCACCAAAGTGCCACATCAACGTAGCAGACTGTTTCAACCATGCCGGTATACCCCGCACAGTTCCCTCACAACCTTGTTGCTACTTTCTAAGAAGGTATCCCCAGATCCGGGTTAGGATCTATAGAACTCCCAAGACAGTCCCACAATTTAAAGCAAACAAGGAAAGCAATTGAAAACACAGTTATGAACTAACCCTAAGGTACACCTCACTTTAAGTTAAGTCCCCAGCAGAGTCGCCAGTTCTGTGATCGGTGGATCTGGAACTGACTGTTTAACGCTGGTTCGCGAAATGTCGCGGAAGCAAGAGTCGCCACCGTCTTTTATTTTCTCCAAATGGAAAGGACAAAAGCACAGAAAAATTCCTTATAGAGATTGCTCTCGGTTCGGGAGGTAGGTTATAGAAAGGGAAGGTGTTAGCACCCTTTCTATCCATGGTTATCCATGGGCTCTTAGATACTTGCTCACTTGTGTTTTCAAAAATGGTTTGTTTTCTTTTCAATTGTGGGTTTTTAAAAAGTTTCTTTGAAAATTCCAGTTCGACTCTTGTATCGGTCCTCAAGAGTGTGTGAAAAATTGCTTTCGAAAGCTTTTTGAAAATGTGTTGGTGTGAAAAGTATTTTTGATTTGTTTTGAAATTTAGAGCAAGTATCTACGAGAACCTACCTACCCTAAGGAATTTGTCTGTGTAAATGTCCTTTAAAGTAGTGCCATCCCATCATTGAGAGGTAGGTAGCACCACCGTTGGAGGTGTTTGGGTCAATTCGAGGTTCGGGACATGGTGATCACCAGAGCAATGGGAAGACACCTTAGAAGCTACCCTCATGCCAGGTTCCCGGATCATGAGGACTTACTAAGACATCCTCTACTCGACGATCACCTTTCGAGGCAAGGCAACAGTGAGGCGTACCCTGGGGCTGGTGTGTGCGAATTGTGTGTCATTTTCATTTGTATTTGTCTTGTCATGTTATTGGTGTTCTACGCTTGTTTTTATTTTGTCCATACATTCTTTCATGCTTTGTTAACAGTTAAAAATATTGCGGAAAAAGTAAATTCTAAACTATTACAAAAGGCGCGGGTCCACATCGCCAAAATTAACCAGGACCCGATTTGACAGAAAAAATAAATAGAGTAATTAAAAGTGCGAGAAGGAATTTACATGGCTTCGGGAGAGGTACATAATTATTTAAACGGAATAAAATAAATATGCGAATTAGACTAAAAATTAAGAACGAGGGCGTTGGACCCTTTTGCAAAAATTAAATTACATGGAATTGATTAATTAAAAAAAGGAAAAGAAATTGTTTTTAGTGTTTTTTAATATTTTAGGATTTAATAGAAAAAGTTAATTGAAATTAAACGCTAACCCTAATTCTATTTTATTTTAATTTATTAAGAAAACATTAGAATTTAACCTAAATTAACCCTAAGTTATTTTCATGCAATTTAATTATAAAAAATAAAATATTTAATATTATTAAAAAAAAGAAAAATTAAAAAGGAATAAAAACATTAATTAAACCTAATTCTATGTTTTTTATATTTTATTATGAAAAGAATTAAAATTGCAAACCTAATTTAAGACTAAATTCAATTACGTACAAATTTATTTAAGAAAATATTAGAAATAAAAATATTTTTTATCTTTTCTGATTTTTTGTGTATTTTTTATATTCATGAAAATAATTAATTTAATTAATAAAGCAATAATTTAAAAGAAAGTACAAATAAAAAATAAAGGAGAAAGAAAATAAATTGGCAAACCTAGGGGGTTCAGACCCCAAATAGGAGATGTTTCCTTTAGCAATCTGGCCCATCAACCTTTAGGCCTGGTGGACTTTTTGGTTAGTATGTATGCGCGTTGACTATAGTGCACCGTGTCTTCCAGATCGTGGCCTTCTGATTGATCTCCTTAGCGTTGTGAATGGCTTGATTTTGAAGGCATATGGTATGCCCTTATACTGAAGCTGCATGTAATTATCAAAGAAAAAATAATATGAATGTGGGGTGGGGACCTGGGGCTCGAACCCAGGTCCTGAACATTACCAATCACTATGCTTGCCAACCCTTGCAGATGCGCGTGTTGTACATGGATTGTAAACGGCGCCAATTGAAGAAAGATAAGGGAGTTGAGTTCTCCAACGTATTCCTCCCTCCACTCATATGCTGACACGTGGCAATATTTATTTGCAAAAAAAATAATAATAAAGAAACAAATACATAATAAAAAAAAATAAAAGACTCAAACTGCATATCTCTATTTCCTTTCCTCCACCGTAACCTCTTGTCCTTTCTCCCAATACTCTCATCTTCTTCTCTTTATCTTCTAATCTTCAAACGTCCAAAACCCAAACCTGTGACAACAACACATTCAAAATCAGTTAAAAGAAGAGAAGGAATACGTTGAATGGCGGCGATGTTGGAGTGATGGTCCGCAGCCAGGAACGCAAGGAAGCGGCGGAGGGGACTGTTGGTTGCTCGATGGAGGAGGTTTGCGGATCTGGGCAGCGGTCTTATAGACGACACCTCAAGATTTGGACATCTTTGGGCAACGAGATTGAGGGATCGATCAGAGCAGTGTCGAATGCGAATCTGAGTGAGGAATTGATGAGGGGATTGAACGGTAGATAGAAGCATGGAATCGATTTTGGATTCGAATTGGAGGGTCCACCAGCAAGGTGACTCGGATGGCGAGTCGAAGTACGGTTCGAGGTTGAATACAGAGTGGAGAGAGGGTTCCTGGAAAGCAGTGAACCATGATTTGCAAACGAGCATCGCACCGCGCCATTGATCCTCGGCGGTGAGTCAAGATAGGATGTTGATGAGGCACTCACGAGTCAACTCGCCCCATTCGGACTCGCTTTCTTCCATTTGGATTCGCAACTGTTTTGTGTCTCTCTCCGTAGCTTCTTCTCCTTTTCTTTTGATTCACCGCTGTCGTTTTTGGTTATGTTTGAAAGATTGGTGTTTGTGTAAGGTTGGATTAGAACACGGCGGTGAAGAATAGTGATCGAATTTGGTGTATTGTTTTCATTGGAGAACATACTGTACATGTGAAGGAAGGGTGAAAAAGTGGTTTGACTCAAGAATAGAAATAAGGATTTGATTTAGAAAAAATGTAGAGTGAGAGTGCCCATTTTTCTTGTGTAAATGGGGTTGGTGTTTGTACGTGACAGCAAGGTGTAGAAACCATGATGTATGAATTCCCTTTTTTATTAGGTTTTTTTTTCATTATGCCTCTATGTATGAATGGATTAGGTTAAAGATTTGAGTCCAAAAGCCTTGTAACCATGAATCCAATATTTGATTTTAATGGCAAAATATTTTCTAATCTTTTCATGCAAACTTAGTTCAAATCATGACCAATTATCTTCAATTCTTTCCTAATTTGACTTGCACAAAATCTTGGAGATATTATATGCATAAAAAGATTTGAAATATTAGGTTTAACAATTTTCATGTATTTTAATTAATTTAAATGAATTATTAATAATAAAAATCCAAATAAATAAATAAATAAAAATGAAGAAAAACTTCCCTTTTGGCCAAATGGTCGTGCGCATGCCTTGGATAATGAATTGTGGAAGAAAAATGGGCCCATTAGCAATTTTAGGTCATTTGAATCAATGTTGACTTTTCAAAATATCCAAAAATTTCCCAACTTCTACAAGGCATAACTTGCTCAATTTTTAAGCTTTTCTCATGTTCTTGGACATTTTGGAAAGGTCTTTGAGTCCTCTAACCAATTTCTTTGGTCCCATGTCATTTTGATTTACCAATCTCAAGTTATGGCCTTTGACTTAAAGTCCCTTTTTGTTGACTTTTGAAAATGACCTATAATGTTGAAATTGATAACTTTTTGTGAGAGCATTTCTTGGACTTGAAGTATGAAGATGAGTTGTAGTAAATGTATTTCTCTTCAAAATGAGATTTGGATGGAATTTTTCTGATAATCCATGTGAAAGTTATGCCCTGGTCAATTTCAGTTGACTTTTTCAGCTGTCCAAATAAGGAAACTTTTGCATCTTGATGATTTCTGAGCCAAATTTTGAGAATCATGATCAAGCATTGATCAAATGATGTTTGTGGCTTCAAAATGATATGTTGACCAAAAATTTGAACTTTTGACTGTCAAATGACCATTTTGCCCCTACAGTTGACTGTAGTGCAATTAGGGTTTTTGACTGTGCAATTTTGTGCTGAATGTCTTGAAACTTGGTATGAGGATGCTTGACCATATTTGTAGGCATATGAGACTTGATTAGACCTTTGGAAACTTCATTTTCTTGATCAGAACAAAAACCCTAATCTTGACTGTATAGGAGGCTCTTGCACTGTGCAACTCTTGGGGAACTTTGAAGCTTGACTTGGCATTTTCTTGAAGAATTATGGGAGGGCAAATTTTGGGGTACAACAATACCAAATAAAACCTAATTTTTTCCAGAAAGTTCAAACTCAAAATTCGCATCACTCAGGAAACATAAATGAAAACTAAGGGTATGGTTAGCTTCAGAGCAATGATGTCTACATTTTTCATTCACAAGGTAACCATTAATGATGCTTGTAGAGAGAGTTCAAAGTTGAGAAAACTTACCTCAAATTGAAAATTGTGTAGGGAGTTTGAGCACTCCTGGAGGTGTGGTGATGATCTGGATAGCTTCACTGGACTCCTAGGAAGCTAATGTAATTCTTACTTTATGTTGAAAGTGGTTGGATCGTGTTGTGGATAAGTCAATGTGTAGAGCTCTGTTTTTGAGTTTGTAAGATGAGAAAGATGATTTTACAGTTGTGAAACAAGAATGGTGATGAGTTATATTTGATGTATGGAAGCTTTGAGAATGATTTAGAGGGAAAACGCACGAGTGGATTGTGAGATTGATGTTTTTTGCCAGAAATGACAAGTTATAGAGGTTTGGATGCATTTCTGAGTTTTGGGGAGTTTTAGGGTGTTTCAAGGCTTGTCCATTCATGTGTTAGCTTGCAAATACATATTCTATTTATAGGTAAGAGGTTTGACATCTTGAAGTAACCAAAATTTTGAGATAACATGTTATGGTTTGGTTGAAAATAAGAAATCAAGTTGAATAGATTTTCATAGTTCCAAGGTTCAAGTACAAGCATGGTCTGAGTTTGTTGGATGCAGGGAGGTTGCTTATTCACTTTATAATTTAGTGTGATCAGAAGAAATAAGTGAGAGGCTCAATGCATTGACTTATGCATAAAGTTTGCTTTACAAGAATGGAAATGGTAACTTTGTGCCAAAAATGGAAAATTGTCTTGGACAATGGCTCAAACACTTGGGTAATGGATCAATCAATTGTGTAAACATTTAATTATGGAGTAATTTTCAAGTTAGAAGGCCTACAAAGCAAGATTATGCAGCATAGCTATGAGATTAGGTTATGTGTTCTTCATGAAAATGCCTTGTAATTAAAGTTTATCATGCCAACTTCTTCTCTTTGATTCTCCTAGCTCAAAAATGATCTCTTCAAGTTCTTGGACATTTTGTAAAGCTTTAAACATTGTATACAACCTTCATTTTGACCAATCTTACAAAATCAAATTGAAACTAGGTGAAAATTAGTTAAGAAGTTAGGTCAAAAATCTGCCTAAACTTGCCAAAATTTTCACCAAGTGTTTTATGAAAAATGTCATGACTTTATGAGCTTATATATTCAAATCTAAGCATTTTTGGACATCAACCATAAGGGACATATTTATATAATTCATCAAGATCTACAATTTTCATGTTGAAAGTTTTCCTTGAATCATCTTGCATCTTGGTGAAAAATTGCCATGAAGTATTGAAATTATCAAGGTTAAAAATACTTAGAAATTTTCCAAGTATTGAAAACTTTGACTTTTTGTGGACTTTCTTGATTATTGATGATCAAGTTTTATATTTTTGAATGTCTTGATTAATTTTGATCTTTAAAATTTAATATTGACCAAAAAGTCAAAGTTTGACTTTTTGTGTATCAGTTGACTTTTCATCAGTTGATCAAACTTCAACTATCAACCCATTGATCTTGAGAAATGATTTGAGCCATGAAATTAGGTCAACGTGTTGTGTTTGATTCCTTGAGATTATGCTTCAAATCATTAGGTTATGTACTAGGTCAAAAATCATTGATCAGTCATTCTCAATAAAAACCCTAATTTTGACAATTTTGCCCCTTTGATGATTTGAGTGCTTTTCTTGAAGAATTGTGATCAACATTTGATCAATTGATGAATATGACTTAAAAATGTTGATGTTGGCCAAAAATAATGAATTTTGATTGTATATTGACCACAGTTGACTTTTTACCCAATACAACTAATTTTCAATAATCTGAGCAATTGACTGAGTAAATTTGTAGTGCAAGAATTGAAACTTGGAGCAATATTGAAGACCTATAATGAACCATGAAAGTAATTTGAGGCATTAAAAATCCAATTATCCTTGAGAAAACAAAAACCCTAATTTGGAGGCTTAGTGCTTAGAAGGTGAGCTTGTCTGATCAAACTCTTTGAAACTTCTTGAGCATTTGAGATCTTTTGTGAGAAATGTCTTGAGAATAGAGAGGGCAAATTTTGGGGTAAAACACATTGGAATGTTACTTGATATGGTTTATTATGTAGAAAGTAAATTTGAATTTCCTTTGCTTCAAAAGTAGTTATATGTTACATTCCAGTTTTATTTGTATTTGAATTTTATTGTGATCAGAAGAAGACAAATTTCACTCTAAGTATGATATTGACCTATCAAAGTTTCTTGATCCTTGCGTCGACTAATTTCAGAGTATGGATCCCAGCTTCTGAACCTTCAAAGTCTATATCTTCACAAGTTGACTTTCTTCAAACTCTGGTCTTAAGAAGTTAACCTTCTTCAGAGTCTGAGTCTTCAGAGTCTGATGCTCATACTTTGATCCTTCAGATTCTGGATCTTTAAGCTTCTCTTTATTGTTCAATTTTAGTGCTAGAACTTTGTTTATATCACAAATTTTAGTCTATGATCATGCACACTGGAACATATATTATTATGTCCAATTGTTCTTTAAATACTTTGAGATATGGTACAAACCAATTTTGTTTCAACACACTTAATATTGTTTTATTATGCATGCTTTATAAATTACATTATTGGGGCTTATGGTGTTGCAGTCATCCTTTGGAGAATGTGTCTGAGGTGTCGTGTCTTGCATTTTTGTTGATGTTCACTTAGGAAGTTGATTGACCTAATAAGTGGGGTCCAAGTCTAGTCGTCGACTCTTGGCTCATCGACTTGCTCTATCTGATGCCTTTGTGAGATGCCTTTTGGTTTGCTTGTGTCAGCTCACTTTTCATCGAGTCTTTCCTATGGAACGAGAATGTTAGACAGAGGTCAGATGTTGACACTGGTAGTTTTCCTGGTGGTCGGGATCTTGGATATCTCTCACATGGAATTTCTAGTGGACCCCTGCTTCGTTATCTGGTCGGTGGAAACCATAATGCATCTAGCTGAAATCCTATGGTATCTGCAAAATGCACCCCTGATATTTGATTGGTGCCCAATGTTAACTACGAACTTGCAATATCTGGGATCTGGTAACTATGAACTTCTGGTATCTACCAAAGGTCCCCCCTTTACTCATCTTGGTGATGGTTGGAAGTATGGGCACATATAGGTTAGAGAGTGAATCACGAGGCTTCAAACTGACTATCATAAAAACCGTCTTCGAACTTATAAGGTTTTTTTAAAGGAATCGTAGATCTTGATGGAAAGGATCACGGCTAGGAAGCAAATTCACCGAATAGATTGTCACGGATCCTGGTGTTCAACTCTTTGCGCTACTCGATTTCAATATCTAAAGGAGTAGTGAATGATGAAATCGAAAAACAAACATAATTGGAGGCGATCATTTAAGTTGAAAACCAATCGTTTTCTTGATGCGGTAACTTGAGAAGGTTATGAATTAGTGAATTGCAAACTGGATCTAAAATCGCCAGAATCTGAATCTGGAACTTCTACACTCGTTCGACGCTTTTTCGAAGCGATCCTAATTTTCTGGAAACCATAGGAATTGGAAGTCGATTCCCACACACAACATCATTGTTCCTTCAGGAACCATAAATGGATGATCTAACTCCACAAAGGAACCAAAAATGAAGAATGTTGAATAATAACAGTCTTGAACGGTGGCTTCAGTCTCTTTTATGGCAGCGCAGGGTGGACCTTCATGATTAGCACTCCAACGCTCAATTCAGTTCAAGATTCAAGAAGAGTGTATTGAACTTGGAGATCAGAGGTGGTGCACCTAAAACCCTCTTATAACTGTATTAATATATTGAGCTCAATAAAACAGATGAGATAAGTGAACATCATCTTATTGGGCCTTGGCCTGCACATACAATTTGATCCTTTAATAGTTAATTGATTTCTATTTCTTCGATCAAATGTGATGCCTCTAGAGCAAATTAGTCTAATTCATTCTTGATTTGTTCCTACTTCATCTTTAAAAAAGTTGTACTCCCTTTCAACTTCCTTTTGTCCTTGGACAACGGTTATCTCATATTCCTTAAGTTATATGTAAGTCTTCTAAAGGAGAACCTTGATAGCATGTAAAGTTTGCATATGTTTAAGACCATGAAAGGCTTTCTCACGATGATCCTTGGAACTTGAGTAAGCTCCTCAAAATATCACTTACTTGGAAGGATATTCGCTTAAAAGTTTATTCTAAAAGGAGAGGTACCATATCATAAAAATCCAATCAAAACATTGTCTTCTCTAAATTAACAAAGATGTCTCATTAAAGTGTTAGTTTGACTCACTCAAGATCCTCCTGGATAGTCAAGACGATAAGGGAAGAAGGATCATTGTTGCAAAAGTAACAAGTTGATTCCTTCTCAGAGATCTCTACTTAAGGAGAAGGCAAATGAGCTAACAAGAAATCAATGATCTTGGAGAAGTATGAGTCGTGAAAAACAATTTTTATTCTTGAAAATAATATAAAACCTTAACAATATTTAATTAATTTTGTTTCTTTTTTTAATAATTTTTATAAAAAAAATTTACAATTTATTTTTTATTAATATTAACATTTCAATCTAAGAAAAAATGTATATAATTAAAAATAAAAATTTTCTTTTTTTAATTTTCAAAAATAAAATTTATATTATAATTTATTTTTAAAATTATACCGTTTGACAAATGATTCATGTGATTAAGTACTTTGATAAGAGGTTAATCAACCGTCTAATTTTAAAAATATTAGTAACAAGTTTTTACAGCATACTATTATGAACATTTTTTTAATATTTTTAATTAAAAAATCATTTTATATTTTAAGATGTACTTTTTGAAAATTTAATTATTTTCTATATAATAATATTTTGAAGTGTACAAAAAAGTTAGTCTTATTTTATTTTTCAGTATTTTTTTGTGATAAATTTTTAATACTATCATAACATTATCATTTTATTTTTAAGTGCAACCGTACTCATCTCTTTGAATTTTGTTAAAATGTTATTAACACTTCCTCTAATTTTTAAATATGTATTGATTTCTCTTAAAATTTATTAAAGTGACATCGGCATTTCTATAGCTTTTAGTGATAGTTAAAAACAGTAAATATAGATAATATTTACTTAAGATTTTCATCTGTTATTACAACATTTCATTAATATATACATATGTTAAAAGAGGTGTGCATGATTTTAAACTAGAGAGATATCGTGTCTTTTTAACAAATAGAGGAAGATGTTTGTTAATTTTCCCTTAATGTGGTATAAATACTAATATCAATATACCATTATTTTGTACAATATTAAGATACTAGTAATTACCCGAAGAACTGTTTGAAAGCTTAACTTTTACGCCAAGCCGTGAATAAAAATCTATATAAACCAAACTTTTGCACCAAAAAAAAACATCAAAAAGGGAAGAGCGAAACCAAATTGGGAATTAGGGTTTTATACGAAGATGATAGAGGTGGTGTTGAACGATCGATTGGGGAAGAAGGTTCGTGTGAAGTGCAACGATGATGATACTATTGGGGATTTGAAGAAACTGGTGGCGGCACAGACTGGTACAAGGGCCGACAAGATCCGAATCCAGAAGTGGTATACTATCTACAAAGATCATATCACTCTTAGGGATTACGAGATCCATGATGGCATGGGTCTTGAACTCTACTACAACTGAACCCTAAGGTTTTTTCTCTCTCTAATTTCTCGAGATAGTTGCTTTTTTGTTTGAAGAATTTGTTATCGTGTTATTTCTCGTTAATAATTGGAATTATCTTTTTAGTTATTTAGTTATTGATATCGTGTTCATGGTTGGAACGTTTATCTGAAGAAATTTAGGGTTTATGTAATTTGAGTTTATGGATGCCTAATTGCTGTTCTTTGGAGGTGGGATACTGTATTTTTGATGGAGTTTGAAGCAATTTTTACCATTGGTGTTATTTACATGATTTGAAAACATGCATTTTCTCAACATGTGTGATACTAGCTTCTACTTGTCAGTTTTTGTGTTGAACAAAAGAGAAATTCATGCCCTGTCAATTGAACTATGTATGGTTCTGATTATAATTGTGGCTAATTATTATGAGAAAGGAAATATTGTCACTGTTACTTCAATATGTATTGCTTGCTACCTTTGTATTGTTGCCTTCTACACTGGTGTAGATTAGATTGATGAATTATATCTAGATGAATGGGTTGAGTCTAACTTGAACAATTTAGTGCCCAGTTGGATCCGCGATTTTCTAATGCTCCAATGGGTTGAGTCTAACTTGAAGCGGATCCAATACCAAGACGCCCAGAACTATTACTTCGAAAGATGAACCCCTCGATCGACTAAGATGAATTGGAACTGGCTACAGAGGAACCTCTCACTCCAAGACTTCTTTCTTTGTCTTTTGATTCCAAGGGCTAAGATTCCAATTCAAGCGGGAGGTTGTAGTTGTAGACTCTAACTCTTTCCTTTTCTTATCTTGTTTCAGCAGCAGCTCCAATAAGTTAAGATTCTTATTGAAAACTGAACATTTTAGTGCTCGGTTGGATCTGCGATTTTCTAATGCTCCAGTGGGTTGAGTCTAACTTGAACAATTACTGCCTGTTTGGATCCGCAATTTTCTAAAGCTCCAATGGGTTGAGTCTAACTTGAACAATTTAGTGCCTGTTTGGATCCGCGATTTTCTAATGCTCCAATGGGTTGAGTCTAACTTGAACAATTTAGTGCCCGTTTGGGTCCTCAATTTTCTAAAGCTCCAATGGGTTGAGTCTAACTTGAACATTTTAGTGCCTGTCTAAAGCTCCCAATACTAGCTTTTGATAGACATGTGGTTTTTTATATATTTCTGAATCACCTCACCCTGTTTCCTTATAGTGATAGATAACTGTCATATTGTGATAAAAAATCAGTGATGGCTGTTATAAAATCAATTTTGTTAAAAAAAACAGTAAAGTGACTTTATACAGCTATTATGTATTCAGAAATTTGATAATGATGGTCGTATTTTTTTGTTTGTTTTACAGGCTTGTGTTTATGAATGGTGTACTATAAGCAGGCATTTGAATGAAAATGTTATTCATCAAAAGATACTCTGGGTTGTAATAATGTACATCTCTTTATGATTTTGGATTTTACTTGATATTGGAACAACCAGTTGTAACCTATATATAAAACACCACATATCTATCTGACATGTTCGTCGCTTTATATGTACGTAGCATTTGTCTCGCTCAGTTGAATTTGAATTTAATGGTAACCGGGATAACTATAAAATCAGGTTTATCTTCTCTATTGGAGTTTAATTTGTGATTGATGATCTTTTAGGTCAAGATGGTCTTCCAAAATGTAATTGTAGGCAACGGATTTTAACTGAGAAAGCAAGTGATATCTTTGATACTTGAGCTGAATCTAAATCTATTATCTTTTAATTAATCTCCTATATATCAACTATCTTTCAAGTCCAATTAAACTATAATTAAACTATTTGTTACAAGAATGCTCGTATAGTCATATTATATATCTCTATTTTCTATTTTGGCCGATTTGTTTCACAGTTCACAGATCCTTTTGGCTTCTATCCGGCTGCATCTATATTTTTTTCTAATCAATTATAAAGATATAGTATCATTTAACTATATTTCAAGCACCCTCTTGAAATTAAGTAGGGCTAAACCTACTTTATAAAGGACTGTTTTTAGATGGCTCACTTTTTTTACTCCATTTTAGTTGGTTCAGTGAAGATGAATTTGCAGGTGTAAACAAACAAGCAACGGTAACATGCTGATTTTATTGTAGCTAACCTTAATTGGACGATACCAGATTATAATTTACAACAGTAACACGCTGATTTTATTGTAGCTAATCTTAATTGGACGATACAAATTATAATTTTGTTTAACTCTTGTTTCATGGTATAAGTTGATCAAAAATGTTTGAGATTAAAAGTCTGTTTTTTTGTGCGCTATATCCATTTTTGTTCGGTGGTCATTATACTTTTTGCTGGAAGGAAATAGATGGATATGATAAATTTGTTAGAGATATGTGGCAAGAACTAAAAGTGGATGGTGGGGAATGTATGTGTTCTGGATTTGACCCAAAGTGCAAATAAAGGTCCAGATCCAAGCAGCTCTTTGGGGAATGTTCATAATTGGACCATCGTCGAACGTGACCGACCAGACTACCGTTGCAACGCTCGCCGTTGCCCTCGACGAGTAGCATCCCGACCAGGGGAACTCCAGCTCGAGTCCAGCTCGAGCACCCTCCCCGCAGGGTAGATTCTGTCCACTCTAACCGTCATGGAACTCTCAAAGTTCCGGAAAGACCGCGTCATCGTCCTTCCTCATTTTTCGCAGAGCATCATCCAGGAAGGGGACCACGTGCGGGTCCCCACTACACACGTAAAACCTGACAGTTCCTTTATTGGGTCAGTTCTGGTCAGTCCAATGAGGGGACCTTGGCCCAACGTTGGGGACTATAAATATCCTCTGTTCCAAGAGGGTCAGGTATTCATCTATCACACGTCTATATACTTTTTGTCTGTCCATTCCATCTCTTATTTTAGCATCAGAGTGTCTTGCAGGTACCCCATCTCTCTCAAATTCAGTTCGAGCCCGCTATGACGGTCTAAGTCTGATCCGGTAAGATCAGTATGTATTAAAGGAAAAATTAAAAAGGATAAAACAAAATCTCAAGGAATGGGACACAAAATTCACTTACAAAATTTGGAAAGAAGAATTAAGGAGGCAAAAGAAGAGTTCAACAGACATAAATTAAAGTATAAATAGAAAGCCTATCAGAAGTCTTAACCAAGATGATACACTAATATGCAGATGACACACTAATCATCGGAACAAGGAGTTGGGCTAATATTCTAGTAAAAGAGACGGATAAGGCTTTAATGTCCGATAAACCAGTTACCGCAAACCCTAACCTAGCAAGAGTTTAGTCCGAGAGATATCCCAACAAAGGTGTCTATAATGATATGGAAAATGATGCAAAACAAAATAGCTAAAAAGGATAATTTGTGCAAAAGAAGTGTCCTGGATCAAAACGGGCAATGGCAGGAAATTGGAATTGGTATATCATCTCTTGTTCGAATGCCAAATTCTTTCTAGGGTCTGGTCCGAGATATGTCGCAGGTTGGGAAATAAAACAGCATTCCAAAATAATAGTGAAGCACGTTTAGATCAATTTGAAGGCTTAATATATCAGAGGACTGGGGGCTATTTGGAGTGCTCAAGTTTGGATAATTTGGAAAGCAAGAAGTGAAAAAATTCATCACAAAAAATGTATTTGCATTGAGAATTTGGTGGAGGAGGTGAAGCAAACAACTTGGAACCGCATACACACAAAATCCAGCTATTTGATTTGCAACATGTATAATTGATTTTCGAATCCAAAGACTAGTGTACGGTTAATATGAATATTCCGGTGTAAGGCAGTATTCTACAAAGTTAAAAAATAAAAACAGAATTGCAGTTTGGTTTGTGTTGAATACTGTTTGTGCAGATTTTTTTGATAACAGTAGATACTTTGAAGGTAGCAGCAGTAGATATTGCTGTAGTGTTGGTAGCAGGTTTTATGGTATAGCATTATGGAGATCTCTTCTCAAGTGCACCCGGTTCCTGCATAGGGGGAAGGGATTCTCTCCACTAGAGGAGGAGAACTGTAATCTGAACCTTTAAAATTTTCTCTCATTGACTTTGTAATTTTAAGTGGTTAGAATTTAACTGCAAGATAATTTCATGGGAGACAACCCCTTCCCGCTCTAGTCACCATAAGATGTAGAGGAATGGAAGATTGATGTCACGACACAGTTGGCCACATAGGAATGCTGGCTCACATAGCAGCCACATAGAAATGCAGGCTCACAGTGGTCACGATTCAAAATAGAGATAAAGACAATAATTTGAAGGGAGCTCTTACACGAAAGATTTGGTCGAGAAGAAAGTATTCTTTGTATAAAGTCCATCGTTGCTTCAGTGGACTAGATCAATCTAAGAGATGGAAATAATGACCTGCTAATAGACAACTGACTATAGTAGTAGTTCATGATACATGGAATTACAACCCTGATTGCAGACAAGCTTTTTCCAGCAAGAATTGAGCTCAAAGAAGTAGGCCAGAGTATGATATTATTAATTGCAACAATATCCTTGTCAGAAGAGTTGAATATTTTGATCTCAGTATATAACAGGGAAATGAACATCAAGTATATTTTTTTGATTTACTTTTCCTCAGTGAATGAAATATCCACTGTCAATTAAATTAAAAATACCAGTCATAACAGGAACTGGATCCTGAAGACTTAAATTCTTTGGACATTCTCATAAAATTACAATAGACATCTAATTTAGTGCGTACATATGATAAATAACTTAATGTAACTAATAAGAAATTAATTATGTTACACAAACATGACATGTGGTCATTGTTGCGGCACAACATCAACTTCACTACTCTTGTCGGTAGCATCCTGCACATCCGGGAGATCTTTAATAGTCTGCAAAAGCATTAAAAGAAATTATTGTATCACTGATCATGACCTAAGAATATTGGTTGATTAGATTTACTATTTAGGACTCATTTAGGGATCATGATAAAATAAGGACAGATAGAATAAGAGAGCTGGATAAAAATAAAAGAGGATATGAGTCTTAAAGATGATAGATCTTCCTTGATAGAATTCCGTAGTACCTGATACAGAAACCAAGAAGCAAAAGCATCTGTAGCAGCATACTCTAGTTGTTCCTTTGATAAAATAGGAGTCTCCCAATTTCCCATTCTTATTTTGTTGGGCTTCTTAAGCTGCAAATATAAAAATACTGGTAAATATCCTATCAACATCATTCTTTACTTTTTTTCAAGAAAGCAGTTGAAAGTGTAACACCTTCACAATTTTCCTCTCTCCAGGGCCAAAGAAAATTAAAATCAGTGGACAAGGATTACTAAAAAAGGAAAAGTAACGTCGGAAATAAATGCTTAATTGTTATCTCCATTTTGTATAAAAGCAGTGATAACTGATGATCAATGGAGAAAAAAGTGGTAAACAAGGGAAAAGATATAACTTGTGTTGTGGCATTCATTTTTGTCATTTCAAAGTTCCGATGATGTCTATAAACTCTATTCTTCCAACAAAAGGTTTCACCCTTTTAAGAACATAATCAGCGCCTGATCGGGAAGGGACAAGACTCTGGTTTATTAAGAATTGAGCAATCTGCTATGTGGCTTGAATGCCACAAAATAAGAATAGATGAGCAGGTTTGGGACATTGAAGTGGAAACAGTTTTCTCTTTAACCAGACAGTTTTGGAAGAGCATAAACAGTTTCTTTGTGCCAGCAGATGTTAAAAAGAATACTGGAGTAATCAAGAAAATTGGACTCAGCATACCTGTTTTGATAAAAGTTTTTCAGTCAACGATGCAAGACCCCACTTATGAAGACCTCCACCTAACTTTTGATTAGCATGAAAAGAAAGATCTTCTACACCTTTAATGGATATGTCATAATCTCTAGAAATCTTAGTAGCATCACCGCCAATCCCAGCTCCAACCTTGTAA
The DNA here is from genome assembly GCA_948472305.1 of Vicia faba. NCBI lineage: Eukaryota > Viridiplantae > Streptophyta > Magnoliopsida > Fabales > Fabaceae > Vicia > Vicia faba. The sequence continues at coordinate 620,424,347 of OX451737.1, forward strand.
ATGTAAAGCATCGTATTAATATATTACTTTAAGTTATGACAATTGATTAGTTCCTACAGATAGAAAGGAAAAAAACAAGAAAATAATTCCAGTTTATTATAAATAAAAACCTTCAAAACTGTGGAATCTTGAAGTAAAAGCTGAAGATTTTGAGGGATTCCAGAATGAATTAGGTGAAGAACAAGACACTGACTAGTGTCACAGCATATCTGCATCACTGCTACTTTCCCAGCCGGAACACCTATAGAAGTTTCATACAATACTTATTCAGTAATTTTAAGTTATGGTAGTCAATGCTATTAAAGAGTTATGGTTTTACAGGCACAAATAGAACAAAAGCTTTTATTCTGACAAAAAGGTATGGCACTACAGACATAGGTAGCATTGCAATAGACTATTACAGACTAGATAATTCATAAGCTGCGTGATCGAGTAAAGAGCCAAACAGAAGACTAGAAGAAAACTGTGAAAGCAGTTGTAAGGGTGCTATTCCCTTAGGGACGTTTTCTTCCATTAGGCTATCAATAAAACTATCGATTTTTTTTTACATGAATTCCGATTTACGCAGGTGTTTCTCTGTTCCGTGGTCCTTAACAAATATAAATTCCAAATCAAAACTAGTTCATCAAATTCCTTCACTCCTGTTTGCATATTAAGTCAACAAAAACATCTTAATATCAGTTATTAAAAGTAAAAAGTAGAAACCGTAACCAGTTATTAAAAGATAACAAGAAACAGAACCAACCTTTTCTGAAGGTGGGTTTCCACTCGATGTCAAATCCGATTGCAATTTGCATCATCTCTCTTTTCTTTTCTTCAATAACTTTTAGGAACTTTGTTACAGCTTTCTCAACATCATTAAAAGTCCTGCTATACATGATTTTCCCACAAAACTTCATTACAGGCAACCGCATCTTTGAATGGCCTTGCAAGAATAAAAATAAATGTCACAAGTTTGATCGGAAATAATGATAGAAATGCATCCAAAATTTTATTCCACAACGAAAAAGAGAAGATGTATCCTCAGCAGGTTATCACACAGTAGAACCATTAGCAGATTCAGGTCTGGGTAGCCTAAACTAATAATCTGTTTTTAAACGAGTCAGTAAACCAGTAACAACTCACTGCATTCTCTTAATCAAATTGAATCCAATTGACTATCCAATATGAGAAGCGAATTTTCAACAATCACTTACAGGAAAATAAAAAACTCAAACAACCCACAATGATTATGATGGAAACTGGTCAAAACAGATGAAGAACTGAATACTGAAGATACTTAATTTATTAAATCTTTGATTAGGAACTTTTAATCTAACAGAGACAGTAGTTAGAGACAAGTGTAAAAAACACAATTAGAGAGAAGAGAATAGAATGGTAACTAACCGCTAATAACCACCTAGGAATTAGAGGGGCTTAGACTCTCCCAACCTTCCAAAACATGAAATGATGAAAATGCCCAATACCCTCTATTTGTCTCCTTGTCTCTTATTTATAATTATGTTACTAAATAACTGCTGCCTTATTTAAATAACTGCTGCCTAAGCCCATTTAAATTTGAGAAGCCCTTTCATCTAACTTCTCCATTACCACATGCAAACTTATAAGGGCAATAATCAGTTAGAAATCAAGGGGTTGCTCATTACTCCTATATGTTTCTTACAAATCTTATAAAAACCCGAAATTGCCTCTGTCGGGAAGATAACTTCCGGACACCTGTACACTTTTGTTCTGTTGGCCTCAAGCATTGGCCTCACGCAGGTAAACTCAAAAAAGAGTATCCAAACACACTTGTGAGAAACATATAGGGCGGAATAAATCGAAAAATCAAATGTTTATTTTAGCTGAGAAGTTCCTTTAAACCAGAAACTATGAAACAAGGACACCAAAAACACAACATGCTACCACATCGATACGGGTAATAATTTTAAAAAATGATTAAATTAAATTAAACGTAATTGCAAGTGTCATTGAGGTCAATGTGCATAATTTTGTCAATTACGAAACAATTCACAAAATGTCAAACGAAGAATCATTGGTAATATCATATATTGCAATGCGTTGTATACGAACACAGCACAAGGGTAAATTGCGAGATAAGTGGAAGAATTAAGAATGGAAGAATAAGAACACCAACAGTGATAGAAATTAGTATTGAAAAATAGAGTGTGGGAGAGGAAGTGAAACCTGGGGAAGGCGAGAAAGAGGAGGAACGTGGGAGTTGAAGAGCGATGAGCGATGTAGGCAAGCGTCGGCTGCTGCGGCGAGTGGGAGAGTGAGAGGTGATGGGGCGTTTATTGTTGTTATTGGTGGTGGTGGTGGTGGTGGTAGTGGTGGTGGTAGAGGTGGTGGTGGTGGTGGGAAGAGAAGATTGAAGAGTAGCTTCAATTGATTCGAGATCTTCTTGAGACAACGGTTCGTATTCGTATACGAAGGAGGCGAGTCGACTGAAACCAACCTCCTCCTTCTGTTTCGCTTCACCTTTCCTTGTACAATCCATCAAATTCTACTCGGAGGGAAAATGATATCAATTTCTGAGGTTTTTTATTTTAGACTTGTCATTCTTATTATTTTCTAATTTTCTAATGACATATGATAATGGTATAGTGAATTTTTTTTTTGAATAACTAAGTATTAAAAATTTTTTTTTTAAATAACCGCGTTTCGGAAAAAATTACGCAAATAATCATGTTTCAGATGACTCCTCAAAGGAGGAGTCATCTCACTTGGCGCCTACACCCATTATTTAAGGGGAGGTGCCATCTCACTTGGCGCTTAGGTGCTTAGAGCATGCCCTAAGCCAAGTGAGATGGCGCCTAAGTGCAATTCTAGGGTAAATTTCACTTCTTTTTTTCGGTCCGGTGTGTTGCGTATTGGATACAGGATCAACAAAATTGACTTTTTATTATAAAAAAAAATTACATCCAAATGTATTACATTAAAAAAAACAGATAAAAAAAACAGATAAATCAGTGATCCCTCAGAACCCGGTAATGACCTCCGGTTCCGCATCCCCGTCCTCGCCTTTCCCGTGCTGGGTGTCGTCGCGTTTCCTGCTGTGGCAGGGTTGATGGCCCAGCAAAGTCAATGTGTTCCGGATCCATGAAATCAGTCAGATCTCCATATTTAGAAGATCCGCTTTGGTACAGTCAGTTACCCATACCCTCAAAGTTTGGTCGTGTTGGCGGTGGGTGGGGTTCCATGGTGGGTCTGTAGCATTGATCATCTGAGTACGGGGGGTAGAAAGCAAATGGATCTTGGGGTGATTGGTATTGAGGATGTTGGGTGGTTTGGTGATATTGTGGTTGATGGTAACTTATGTCGGTTGGTTCATAATCTTCTGACATTCCCAGATCAGGGCTAAGGCTGGATGTTGAGGGGCCCATATTGGGATATACAAAAGACTGAAATTGTGTGTGGGGTATGCGGGTGTGTTGGTATTGTGATTGGAATTGTGGTTGGGTGTGAGGCATATGGGGGTATTGATACTGAGGTGGTGATTGTGGTTGGTTGTGGGGCATTTGAGTGTAATTGTATTGTGGTGGCGACTGTGGTTGGGTATTTGTGGTTCTGTTTCATCTGGGGGTTGGTGGGAGGTTGATGTGTGTTGGGTTTGTTGTTGGGGAAACGAGGGTTGTGCCAATTGTGTTTGTGGGTCAACCAAATACCTTGGATGAGACACGTGCATTTCAGGGTTACTAACCGACTTGTACCAAGATAAATATTGATCTGTGTGTCGCATATTACCATGATTAAGGAAAACTGGGAATTGCAAGACATGTCGGTGATGCCTCTGCCACATCTTACACCATTCTGGAGCAAAGTCTTTCCAGTTGGTAAGACCCCATTGGGCGTAGACCCTTTTGAGATGCCACGGGGACAAACAAGTCGGATCACTGGGTATCTCTTGATGCATTCCGAACTGCATCTTCACACGGTCGTTGTGGTGCATCTCCACAACATTGAACCGTATGATTGCAGTCTTGGCGCTCCAAATTGTTGCATCTTTGGGGTTTGGTTCATGGCCCAAACCCAAATATGGTCTCCAGACAAACTGCGCATAAAATTAAATCAGGTTCATGAAAACGTAATATATAAATAATTTAAAAGTAGAAAAGTTGAAAGGTATGACGTACATCATCCGGGCCTAGGTGATCCAATAGATTGCGGTATAATGTGACATTGAATCTTGATTTATTGCTGTAATCCATACCCCTCATGCAATACCTAAAGGAAATGAAAAATATTTTATTTTTAGCATATATTTGGTGAAGAGATGAACAGTAATAAATGATATAACTTGATGACTTACTTTGTTGCGTACGAGAAAATGAATGTGTTGTTGTTGACAGGGTTTAGGGACTCCATCCTCCACCAACCCCAGGCTTGAAGTAAAAAAGCACAACCATAAAATGTACATTTTTCCTTGATTGCATTTTTGCACAAGAAACTGTATAGGTGGGCTAAAACAGCAGAACCCCAACTATACTTTCTAGTTTTTTCGAAATCTCTAAGTAAATTTAAATACATAAAATTTACACTATTTCCCGTACTTTCGGGAAATAAAAAGGTTCCAAATAGTATCATTAGATAAGTTCTAACTTTTATTACCCTGTCTTGCTCGGAGGAATTTTCGTTTAAATTCCAAAGTTGCATAATGATTTTTAAGCTCAGTTAGTAGTATATCCTGACCTTTTGCACCACCACCTTCAACCATATCCCTGCCCAACAATTCTTCACACAGAGAATTGGGTTGTTGAACCGACCCGTTAACGGCCTTACCGTCAATAGGGAGACCCAGTAACATGTACATATCCTCTAGCGTTATGGTACATTCACCTATTGGTAGGTGAAATGTATGGGTCTCTGGTCTCCACCTTTCCAATATTGCAAGTATGAACTTTGAATCAATTGTGCAGTTAGAGATCTTTATAACATGTCTGAAACCTGCGTATTCCAAATATGGTACGATAAATGGGTCGGGAGCCAGGTAGTTGTGAGACCGAATTCTGAATCTTTTGGTATCCTGAGTTAATAATGTAAAAGGTGTAAGATTAAGTAAGATGAACAAATCATTACCTGAAGTATAAAAAATGTATAACTAAAATAGAAACTTACAAATGAGGCAATATTGTCCCTTGTGCCTCTGAGAATCGCCCATTGTGAGAAGAGCCATTGTTGAAAATGCCTGAGATTATGAAAGACTTAGAAATTGTAAGAGATTATGAAAGACTTTGCAGCAGAGAGTGAGACGATTGTGGATGCGAGAGAAGTATGTTATGCTCTGTATTTATAGGCAAAAAAAATGCATAGAGTAAGTGAGGTGGTAGCTGGTGCATGCATGTATGATAAGTGTCACTCTTGCAGTGTAGGAGCAGGCTAGGTGGCAGCCTTGGAGAAGGCATATATGCATGCATGTAACACGATTGTACATTAAGGGAGGCGTCATTGGACTTGGCGAAAGAGTACAAAAATGAAAGGTGTCGCCATCCCCTCTGGCGAATAAGAGGTGGCATGGGTTGCAGAGTAGGCGCAGGCTAGATGACAGCCTTGGAGAAGCCATGCCTGAATGCATGTAACATTATTGGAGGTGATGAGAGGAGACTTACAGGTTACAGTGTAGGTGCAGAGTAGGTGCGGGCTACATGGCAGCCTTGGAGAAGGCATCTCTGCATGCATGTAACACAATTGGACATTAAGGGAGGCGCCATTGGACTTGGCGAAAGAGTACAAAAATGAAAGATGTCGCCATCCCCATTAGCGAATAAGAGGTGGCATGGGTTGCAGAGTAGGCGCAGGCTAGGTTACAGCCTTGGAGAAGCCATGTCTGAATGCATGTAACACTATTAGAGGTGATGGGAGGAGACTTACAGGTTACAGTGTAGGTGCAGAGTAGGTGCAGGCTAGGGAGGAGCCTTGGAGGTTACATCCTTAGTTAATTCAAATTCAGTATGACCTATTTAGTCTTACATTTATCAAAACACTGATTCACTTAATCTGTCAAACCTTTCAACCTTCCAACCTTCAAACAATCAAACCTTCAAACCTTCAAATAATCAAACCTACAAACCTTTAAATAACTCATAAACTTCAAACCTTCCAACCTTCAAACCTTCAAACAACCATACACAATGGCCTCTGCACCCCAATATGTCATTAGTGCACATTTCAACGGTGAGACATAATTTTTCCCACCTCTGGGTTTTTGTTTAGAGACACGTACAACATCTGATTTCTTTTAAACTGGAAAGCCAATTTCTTGTACTTTAAAAAACGATTGGAGGCCAAACTTGGACGAGGCCCGGTGACATAAATATTTTATCAGAATCCAGTTTTTTTTTGTAACAACCAAATAATATTTTATAAGGTTTAGGTTCAAGATGACGAGGATCTTCAGAATATGTTTTCCAGTCATGTGTATTCTGGGTACGACTCTATTGAGTTGTACATTATACTGCGAGAGCCTCAGGTGACACAAGTGGTTGATCCTTTAGAGATCGAACAAGTAGAGGTAGATGTAGTTGATGAAGAAGAAGAAGAAGATAACGAGTTAGAGTTTGATGAAATGGTGAACGATGATTCCGAAGACGATGGGATACCTGGTATTCCTGAAAACGAGATCTACACACCACCTCTGCACATGACAAACTTCAACATGGGCGGAGATAAACCGTCTTCTGATTTATTTTTCAATCTGTATATGCAGTAGGATAAAAACTTAAAAGAGAAGGACAAGTTTCGTAACAGAGAAGAATGTATCAGAGCCATCAAAAAATTCCACATGCTCAACTCGGTCGATTTTAAGGTGGACCGTGTAAACCCATAAAGGTACAAGATCAAGTGTGTCCACCCTGATTGTATGTTCAAGCTCACTGCATCATACAGATTAAGAGGTGATTGTTGGGTCATAGGTTCCATGTCTACCCACACTTGTGTCAGTTCTACCCAATCACAGGACCATCGAAAACTTAATTACGATCTCATTTGTCAAGAAATCCTACCACCCGTTAGCAACGATCCATCTTTGAAGGTGAAAACCATCATCTCCCACATCACTACGGTTTTTAACTATACTTCGTATTACCGTAAGGCGTGGTTAGCAAAGACCAAGGCGATTGAAAAAGTGTACAGAAACTGGGAGGAGTCATACCAAGAACTTCCTCGCTACCTAAATGCACTCAAGACTTATTCTCCGAGTACTATTTACATTCTGGAAACAATGCCAGCATACGCCCAAGATGGTAGTCAACTAAACGGAAATGGAATATTCAGTCGAGTGTTTTGGGAATTTTAACCTTGCATCATAGGGTTTGCATCATGCAAACCAATTATACAAATTGATGGGACTTGGTTGTATAGGAAATACAAAGGCACGCTACTGATGGCAGTTGCACAAGATGGCAACAACAACATTTTCCCAATTGCCTTTGCCCTAGTCGAGGGGGAGACCGGTGGTGCTTGGAGATTTTTTCTGAAAAACCTGCGAACACACGTGGCTCCTCAACCAAATCTATGTTTGATCTCGGATAGACATGCATCCATTGAAAGTGCATACAATAATCCTGCAAACGGTTGGCATGACCCTCCTTCTACGCATGTCTATTGCGTTATACATATCGTCCAAAATTTCACGAGGGAGATCAAGGACAAAACACTAAGGAAAGCGGTTATGAATGCGGGATATGCATTGACACAACCCACATTCAAATATTACCGCAACGAGATCCGTTTGTCAAATCCAGAAGCCGGTAGGTGGATCGATAATATTCTGGTAGAAAAATGGACTAGGTCATACGACAATGGCCAAAGATGGGGGCACATGACAACAAATCTAATTGAATTGATGAATGGGGTATTCAAAGGCATACGAAACCTCCCGATCATTGCTTTGGTAAAATCTATGTATTTTAGGATGGCTTCGTTGTTTGCCAAAAGAGGTGAAATGTGGAATGCGGTGTTGCAATCTGGACAACTATGGAGTGAAAGCTGCATGAAGTACATTAAGGCAGAAAGTGCTAAAGCCAACACCCATATGGTTATACGGTTTGACCGACACAGCCACAACTTCATTGTGAAAGAGACAATCGACCATAACGAGGGCCTGCCAAGACAAGAATATAGGGTTGTACTACCTTCTCGTTGGTGCGATTGTGGCAAGTTTCAAGCCTTTCGTATGCCTTGCTCTCATGTCATTTCTGCGTGTGCTTATACCCATCAAGATGCGCTGCAACTTCTGTCACACATTTACAAATCTGAAATGTTGCTCAAACTTTACAACAACAGTTTTCCTTTGGTAGCAAAACCAGATTATTGGCCTGCATACGACGGCGAAATAGTGTGGCACAATGACCAAATGCGAAGGAACAAGAAGGGTCGTCCCAAAAGTAAGCGCATCACAACCGAAATGGACTCCCTTGACAAGCTGGAAAGAAAGTGTGGTTTATGCCGTCAGGTCAGACACAATCGCAAAAATTGTCCGAATCGGGCGTCTGCCTCGACCACATAAAAATTGTATTACATAAAATCTTTCCTTAATTATGTTGTGAACATTAAGGTTTTTCGTTAACAGTATTTGCTACAATAAACATTGGGCGTACAAGAAAAAAAACACGATATTCCGTCTACGAAATTACAACTGTTAAAACAATTTCATCTGACCCATGCATCATCAACATTACGTCGCTGTCTGTTTTGACTTCCTCCAACCATACATTATGTCTTCCTGTCGCATGTGAGGTTGTTGTTCGTCTTCGCTGGATCCTTCGAATTTTCACCCCCTCCACGATGTCTCCATCTAACCATCGCATCAACTCCCGCTTCAGACGCTCCATGGAGTGAATGTGCCAGAATTTCATTTTCATCGCAGGTTTTGTGGCGGAGAAGATAACGTAACCATCTCTGGTAAAAATCATGGAAGATGTCATGACGCAAATAACAGAGTAAAAAATAAGAAAACAGTGCGAGAAAGTGTGAGAAATGACGGAGAAATGGACAAATTATTTATAAAAACAGCATTTTTCCCTAGGAGCCAAGTGAGATGACACATCCTCACACTTTTAAAGTGCATGCGCCATCTCACTTGACTAAAAGAGAGAGGAGGCGCCAAGTGAGATGGCGCCTAAGGCAAAAAGCTTGGTGGAGGCGCCAAGTGAGATGACTCCTCCTTTGGAGAGCCATGTGAAACATGGTTATTTGCGTAATTTTTTCCGAAACGTGGTTATTTGCGAATTTTTTTTTAATACCTGATTATTCAAAAAAAAAATCTCATTTCTCTTTCTCCAAACAACATATCATTTGTTATATATTTTATTATTATTATTATTATTATTATTATTATTATTATTATTATTATTATTATTATTATGTTATGAAATGAATAATTGCATATGAAATTAAGATATTTTTCAACTTTTCTATTTTACAAATTTGTAATTTTATAGCATAGTACCAAATTATATTAACCTTTATAATAATTTAGAAGTTTTTTCTCCTTCATCATTCTCTTAATGCCTTCTCTTTTTAGTTTTTGTAGATGTATAATTTCATGAATGGAACTATTAAATTGTATATAATATTATAATATTCTTTAATATTTCTATTTTTATTAATTTATTATATTATTTAAGTTGTTTTTAAAATATTTTTAAGATATTTTTAACTTTTATACTTTATCAATTTATTTTCAATTAACAATGAATTAGTAGGATTAATCATCAATTTATTTTAATTTAATTAATTAATTTAAATTATATTTAATTTGACATCATTTGTAATTAATAGTATTAATAATTAAATCATACTAAATAAGAAAGAATAACTTTCCATTAGTATAAAAATTAAATAAAGAAAAAATAATAACTTCCTTTCCATTAGTATAAAAATTAAATAAAGAAAAAAATAATAACTTCCTTTCCATTAGTATAAAAATTAAATAAAGAAAAAAACTTCCTATTAAGAAAAGTCATTTAAGCCACATTTATATATTCTAAACGTGCATAATGCCCTTGCATCATTATATTAAATTGATTTTCATAAATTGCACACAGTATTATAATATTCTTTGATATTTCTATTTTTTTAATTTGTTATATATTTTATTCTTATTATTGTAGATATAAGCATGTTATGAAAGAAATAATTGCATATGAGATTAGGATATTTTTCAACTTTTCTATTTTACAAATTTGTAATTTTATAGCATACCAAATTATATTAACCTTTATAATAATTTAGAAGTTTTTTCTCTTTCATCATTCTCCTCATGTTTTCTCTTTTTAGTTTTTACAGATATATAATTTCATGAATGAAATTGTATATAATATTATAATATTCTTTAGTATTTTATATTTTATTAATTTATTATATTATTTAAGTTGTTTTTAAAATATTTTTCTAAAATATTTTTAACTTTTATACTTTATCAATTTATTTTCAATTAACAGTGAATTAATAAGATTAGTCATCGATTTATTTTAATTTAATTAATTAATATAAACTATATTTAATTTGACATAATTTGTAATAAATAGTATTAATAGTTAAATCATACTAAATAAGAAAGAATAACTTTCCATTAGTATAAAAATTAAATAAAGAAAAAATAATAACTTCCTTTCCATTAGTATAAAAATTAAATAAAGAAAAAAAAAACTTCCTATTAAGAAAAGTCATTTAAGCCACATTTATATATTCTAAACGTGCATAATGCCCTTGCATCATTATATTAAATTGATTTTCATAAATTGCACAAAGTATTATAATATTCTTTAATATTTCTATTTTTTAATTTGCTATATATTTTATTATTATTATTATATTATTATTATTATTATTATTATTATAATAAATATAAGCATGTTATGAAAGAAAAAATTGCATATGAAATTAAGATATTTTTCAACTTTTCTATTTTACAAATTTGTAAATTTACAGCCTACCAAATTATATTAACCTTTATAACAATTTAGAAGTTTTTCCTCTTTCATCATTCTCTTCATGCATTCTCTTTTTAGTTTTTGCAAATTGTTGAAGCGGTAAAGCGACAAGAGATATTTATTATCGGGTGATATGAATTATATCGTATCGTCTTCATATAGATTAATGCGAGGAAAAAACTATCATTTAAGAGTTTCAATCTCTTTAAATTTGGAAAAGGGATTTGCTGAAAAAGTGCAGGAAAAGTAAATAAAACAATAAAGAAAGCGATAAACAATCATCTAGAACCTAAGAGAATTCATTCTAGAATTGCATTTCATTCTACCCGTCAAATACTTAAACTTACGAATCAATTGCACGCAACCAACAATACGCATCAAAATCATCAGGCATCGTTCTAAATGTGCCACAACATAAGTTGTGTCTAAAGCAAAGTCGAGACAATTGTATTGCCCACGTCGGTGATCTCTCAACGCAACACAGACAACACAAAGACATTAAGCTCTAATACCCGCGATAATTATTAGCTCTAAATCTATCTATAGTGTGATCGGTGGATCTGGAACTGACTGTTTAACGCTGGTTCGCGAAATGTCGCGGAAGCAAGAGTCGCCACCGTCTTTTATTTTCTCCAAATGGAAAGGACAAAAGCACAGAAAAATTCCTTTAAAGAGATTGCTCTCGGTTCGGGAGGTAGGTTATAGAAAGGGAAGGTGTTAGCACCCTTTCTATCCATGGTTATCCATGGGCTCTTAGGTACTTGCTCAATGTGTTTTCAAAAAGGTTTGCTTGCTTTTTTAATGTGGGTTTTAAAAGTTTCTTTGAAAAAATTTCAGTTCGACTCGTACGTCAGAGTGTTTGAAAAATTTGCTTTGAAAGCTTTTGAAAATGTGTTGGTGAAAAGTATTATTTGTTTTGTTTTTGAAGAGAGCAAGTATCCATGAGTCGTCTACCTACCCTAAGGAATTCGTCTGTGTAAATGTCCTTTAAAGTAGTGCCATCCCACCATTGAGAGGTAGGTAGCACCACCGTTGGAGGTGTTCGGGTCAATTCGAGTTTGTAGGGACATGGTGATCACCAGAGCAATAGGAAGACACCTTAGAAGCTACCCTCATGCCAGGTTCCCGGATCATGAGGACTTACTAAGACGTCCTCTACTCGACGATCACCTTTCGAGGCAAGGCAACAGTGAGGCGTACCCTAGGGGTGGTGTGTGCGGTTCGTGTGTTGTTTTCATTGATATTTGTCTTGTCATGTTTATTTGTGTTCTACGCTTGATTTTAATTAAGACATTCATTCTTGCATGCTTTTTAACAGTTATATATTTGCGGGAAAATAAATCTAAACTATTACAAATGGCGCGGGTCCACATCGCCAAAATTAAACCGGACCCGATTTGGACTGAAAAATAAATAAATCGAATAAAAGTGCAAGAAATAAAATTATTACAAGGCTTTGGGACATGTACATAATTATAATAAGCGACAAAGTAAAATGCGCGAAACAAAATAATTAAAGCGACGGGCGTTGGACCATTTTGCAAAATATCAAATTAATGAGGAATTAAAATGAAAGTTAAAAATTAAATGTTTTTTGGTATTTTTGTGTTTTTTTAAGATTTAAAAGAAAAAGAACTTTTTAGAATGAAATTTGAAATGCAAATCCTAATTCTAATGTTTTTTAGTTATTGTGAAAATGTTATATTAATCTAAATTAAACCCTAATTTTTACTTATGTACATTTAATTATAAAATAAAATAAATAAATAAATAATATTGTGATAAAAAAAAGGAAAATTTAAAAGGTATAAAAAGTCATTAAACCTAATGTTATATTTTTGGATTTTTAGTTATTAAGAAAGTAGTAAAATCTAACCTAAATGCAACCCTAATTAGTTTACAAGTTTAATTATGAAAATTACTAATATTATGGCAAAAAACAAGGAAAGTTAAAAGGAATAAAAAAAGTCATTAACCTAATGCTATATTTTTGGATTTTTTTTATGGAAGAAAGAATTAAAGTTAAAACCTATTTTACTAAATTTATTTACATGTTAATTATTTACAAGAAAATAAATAAAATAAATATTTTATTTTATGTTTTTATCCTTTTTCTGATTTTTTTGTGATGTTTTTATATTTTTGTGGAAATAAATTAATTATGTTAAAACAAATAAAATAAATAAAATAGCAAAAATAAAATAAGAAGAAAAATAGAAGAAATGCAAACCAGGGTGGGGGTGTAGTCCCAAATGTGAGGTTCAGGCCTAGCAATTCAGGCCCAGTAAGCTGGAAATTTGTTGACCTTTCTGGATCCTATGTGATGCGCTTGACCAGATGCAGCGTGTCCCTTGAATCTATGCCTTTGGTTTGATCGTTTAGGACGCGTGTAGGTTTGATCATTGAGGATGCGTGGTATGCCTACGTTACTGAAGCGCATAGGAATTGCTTTTGAAAAATGATATGGAAATTTGTAAGACCTGGGGCTTCAAATCCTCCCCCAAGGTTGATTTCAGATTTGAGTTTTTATGGAAAAATTTCAATGTTCCAATGGCTCTTGAGGCGCAGCTTAGAGTGTCCAAGGCTTAGGGTTTGACTCAGTGCTTATGATGGAAGAGAATTAGCTTGCTAGCTGGCCTTGATTTATGCTCATGAGAGAACAAGTCCTAGGGTTTTCACCATTAACCAATTTTCCTTCTTTTAAGCCAAGACCAAGACTTAGTGTGCAATTTAACCCTAGCATAAGTTTGTGAGCTGGCCCATGATATATGGAAGTTGTCCAAATTCAAATGACACTATTCCATTGGTTTTTGAATTTTATTTGAATTTTTAAAGATTTAAAATGAATTAATTATCAAAAATTAAATAAAATAGAAAAATCAATGTTTGATCTTGAAATTAATCATGGGACACGTGTGTGGCATGACAAGGATGAATCAAGTGGAAGAAAGTGGGCCCTTTTGTCAAAAATTGGAGTTTCAAGGATAGTTGACTTTTGCCATTTCACAAAAATTTCCCAACTTCTACAAGGCATAACTTGCTCAATTTTTAAGCTTTTCACATGTTCTTGGATATTTTGGAAAGTTCTTTGAGTCCTCTAACCAATGCCTTTGGTCCCATGTCATTTTGATTTACCAATCTCAAGTTATGGTCTTTGACTTAAAGTCCCTTTTTGTTGACTTTTGAAAATGACCTATAATGTTGAAATTGATAACTTTTTGTGAGAGCATTTCTTGGACTTGAAGTATGAAGATGAGTTGTAGGAAATGTCTTTCTCTTCAAAATGAGCTTTGGATGGAATTTTTATGATAATCCATGTGAAAGTTATGCCCTGGTCAATTTCAGTTGACTTTTTCAGCTATCCAAATATAGCAACTTTTGCATCTTTGATGATTTCTGAGCCAAATTTTGAGAGTCATGATCAAGCATTGATCAAATGATGTTTGTGGCTTCAAAATGATATGTTGACCAAAAATTTGAACTTTTGACTGTCAAATGACCATTTTGCCCCTACAGTTGACTGTAGTGCAATTTAGGGTTTTGACTGTGCAATTTTGAGTTGAATGCCTTGAAACTTGATATGAGGATGCTTGACCATGTTTGTAAGCATATGAGACTTGATTGAACCTTTGAACACTTCATTTTCTTGATCAGAACCCAAACCCTAGTTTTGACTGTATGGGAGACTGTTGCACTACACAACCCTTGGGGAATTTTGTAGCTTGGCTTGGCAATTTCTCGAGGAATATGGGAGGGCAAATTTTGGGGTATAACATATAGCATCTAGAAACTAATAGATATCGTTCTCTAACCAAGATTCATGAAGTCTATCTCTAGAACAACCTAAATCCCAAACATAAATGCAAAAAAGTCAAGAAACAACATCAATAAAGATTTGTAAAGCAAGCATATATACAATCCCATGATCAACAAATGTACATACAATAAGAGTAATATATATATATATATATATATATATATATATATATATATATATATATATATATATATATATATATATATATATATATATATATATATATATATATATATATATATATATATATATATATATATACAACACCCACCATTGGAATGATACATAGGTAAGAAGGAGATAAATAGGAAACTTATCGCGGTGTCAACACGATTTGAGACAATCCATAACTAATCGACATGGTGCACCACCCAATGATGTTGCTTAAACCTCTAAACTACAGAAAAATGAATCAGATCTACTCCAAGAAGGAAATAGTTGATAAAAACTGATTTATTCACATAACTAATCGACATGGTGCACCACCCAATAATGTTGCTTAAACCTCTTAGCTTTTTATACACAAACTAAAAATCACATACCGCGCTAAGCACCAAATACCGCCTAAGCACGCACTCATTTATTCAACAAACCGCCTTAGAGCGCGTTAAGCGCCAAATACCTCGCTAAGCGCGTGCTCATTTATTGAACAAACTGCCTTAGAGCGTGCTAAGCGCCAAATACCGCGCTAAGCGTGATCCCCTCTGTCTTGCCACTCAATATGCATGTTGTGACTGCGGTAAGCCCGACCTAGAACTTCAGTAATTCCTTATGTTGTCCAAAAATGCATATTTGAAATAGTGTCTTTGACACCTTATTCGTCAATGCTCCAAATATGCTAAAATACCTATAAAAAGACATTAAAACTATCAAACGATACATAAATGAATCATAAATATAATTATACACTAAGTATACATATTTACATAAAAGTCAGGTTTATTCAACCGAAACTAACAACAAAGAGTTGATAAGTGCAACAAAAAGTATATACTAAAATAACTACAATTTACACTTATAAAACTCTCCCCAACTTAAACTTGTTTGTCCCTAAAAAAGAAACAAACAACTCGAAGAAACAAAAATGATCAACCAAAGAATCACAAATCGACAAGTTTTGAAAACGGAAAACAAATGCAATGGTTCAAATGAAAAACAGTACACACAAAGTAAACACTTAGCACTAAACTCCGACTATAACTTAAACACAAAACAAATGGTAAATACAAAAATCATGTCAAACATTCTAAAATAACACTAGTTCACAAATGAATCACACCTAGCACACAATCATCAGTAGATGACAAACACACAAAATTGATGTATTTTCACTCATCCAACAACCTTACAAACAAAAGATCAAATTATACACTCATCCAGAAATTCACATTGAACATACAAAAACAAGAATCATAAGTGATTTTCAAGGTTGTAACGTGGTCGAGTAAACAAACAAGAGATCATTTCTAAAGCTAATCGAAACAAAAATTTGTCTAAACCTAAGGGAGTGATCAACTCACAAAGTTTCAAACAATATAATTTCAATTAAACTTCTTCCGAATCCCAAATTGTCAAACCAAAACACCATACTTATTTACACAACTATTTGAACTCTTTTTTTTTCAAAGCTTTTTCATTTTTTTTCTTTCTTTTTCTTTTCTTTTCTTTTTCTCATTTTTTTCTTATATTTTTCTTTCTCAACCTCATAACAATCAACCACAAATGCACAATCATTTTCTCCCCAACTTGAATTAAACCGACATTATCATGTGAATTTTCCCTACTTTCTATGACAAGATAAAAATTCATACAACAACACAAAGTTGAGGGTTCAAGAAAAAATCAACAATAAAAATCTATACAAAAAGTGAAATCAATACTTATAGACAAGCATCAAATTCAAAGAATATGAACAATGACAAAAGGCTCAAAGGGGTTACGAATGATCACACACTCACAAAGACAATTGGATATTTGGTTAGGTAGTTGTGCTTAAAATAAAACAAAAATGTCTTGATCTTTTTCATACTTTTATACAACCAACACAAACAAAATATTAAGCATGATAAAATCTAGTTAGAACAAGAATTGTGGTCTCCATCATATGTGAACAATGGAAAGCTATCTCGCAAAAAGGGTAGGAACTAAAGTAATTCACAAATGAACAAGTATACAAAAGAATGAATGACATAAAAATGTAAAAAGTATAAGTATTATGAATATGATAAAGTATAGAAAGTAATACACATACCTCGAACATGTACAAAACCTTAAAAAATTATTACCATGCATTCGCAAGTCGAAACGATCAAACTTGACAAGTTACTTCAATATCCTCAAGCTATTCACAACAAGCTCAAAGAAAAACACAAAAAAGAACATAATTAATATACACATACTAAAATACTGAATGAAATTGTCTAAACAAATTTATAAGTGAAGATATGAGATTTAAGAACTAATCTGAGTTAAATTTATGTAGACAATTGCATTCAACTACTTAAACTACAACTAAACAACACTTGTTGAGTGGGAAAAGGGAAGGAAGCAAAGTGACACAAATAGAAGTCACTGGCTGAAAACAGTAGAGCAGGATAAGCGCCCACAGAGCATGCTTAGCGTGCTCAGGAAAATGCAGAAAAACCATCAAAACTGTTGCATTTTCACCAAGCATCTACTACACTAACAAACCCACACAATCAAAAACACAATATATACATAATAGAAAAACATTGGGGTGCTTCCAAACAAGCGCTTGGTTTACGTTGTAAGCTCGGCATTTGTTATTTACACACAAACACGTTGCTTCCGAAAAGCCAAATGCTTTTGCTCCCGCATTTGCTCGCATCTCCTCGAGCTCTAACTGGAACTAAACACCTTACAACAATTTGGAAAATGTGAAACAATATTACTATATGTATAAAATAAACAAGTATGTAAACTATGTACAAATATACGATATAAACATATTTATAAAACTTAAAAAACGAAACTATTGCAATGTAATTAATATCAACACCAATCCCCGACAAAGGTGTCATTTTGCTGAAGCGGTAAAGCGGCAAGCAAAAGTAAGTATTTTTGAAGGTATTTATTATCGGGTGATATAAGTTATATCATATCTTCTCCATAGGGATTAGTTCGAGGAAAAAACTAACGTTCAACGGTTTTAATCTCTCTAAGTTTGGAAAAGGGGTTTGTGGAAAAAAATGCAGAAAAAGTAAATAAAGCAATAAGGAAAGAGATAAACAATCATCTGCAGCCTAAGAGAATTCATTATGGAATTGCATTTCATTACCCGTCAAATACGTAAACTTGTGGATTAATTGCACGCAAACCAACAATACACATCAAAATCATCAGGCATCGCTCTAAAGGTGCCACAACAAAGGTTATGTCTAACGCAAAGTTGAGACAACTGTATTGCTTGTGTCAGCGATCTCTCAGCGCAACACAGACAACAAAGAGACATTAAGCTCTAATACCAATAACAATTATTAACTCTAAATCTATCTCTAGCATATAAAAACTAATAGACATCGTTCCCTAACCAAGATTCATGAATTCTATCTTTAGAACAACCTAAACCCCTAACATAAATGCAAAAAAGTCAAGGAACAACATCAATGAAGATTTGTAAAGCAAACATATATACAATCCCATGATCAACAAATATACATATAATAAGAGTAAAATATACATACAACACACACCATTGGAATGATACATAGGGAAGAAGGAGATGACTATTGTAACACCCTTCTAAACCCTATAGAATATTCATGATTATTTAAAATAATATCAGAGTAATACAACAAAAGGGCATCATATTTTATTCGTGAAATAATCATATGTGCTAGTCTTACTCTGTAACACGGGTTTTCAAAATTATTCATGACATATCCATTATCAAGGTTTCACATACTTGCAGCGGAATTGTTATACCCCAAAATTTGCCCTCCCATATTCCTCGAGAAATTGCCAAGCCAAGCTACAAAATTCCCCAAGGGTTGTGCAGTGCAACAGTCTCCCATACAGTCAAAACTAGGGTTTGGTTTCTGATCAAGAAAATGAAGTGTTCAAAGGTTCAATCAAGTCTCATATGCTTACAAACATGGTCAAGCATCCTCATATCAAGTTTCAAGGCATTCAGCTCAAGATTGCACAGTCAAAACCCTAAATTGCACTACAGTCAACTGTAGGGGCAAAATGGTCATTTGACAGTCAAAAGTTCAAATTTTTGGTCAACATATCATTTTGAAGCCACAAACATCATTTGATCAATGCTTGATCATGATTCTCAAAATTTGGCTCAGGAATCATCAAAGATGCAAAAGTTGCTATATTTGGACAGCTGAAAAAGTCAACTGAAATTGACCAGGGCATAACTTTCACATGGATTATCAGAAAAATTCCATCCAAAGCTCATTTTGAAGAGAAAGACATTTCCTACAACTCATCTTCATACTTCAAGTCCAAGAAATGCTCTCACAAAAAGTTATCAATTTCAACATTATAGGTCATTTTCAAAAGTCAACAAAAAGGGACTTTAAGTCAAAGGCCATAACTTGAGATTGGTAAATCAAAATGACATGGGACCAAAGGCATTGGTTAAAGGACTCAAAGACCTTTCCAAAATGTCCAAGAACATGTGAAAAGCTTAAAAATTGAGCAAGTTATGCCTTGTAGAAGTTGGGAAATTTTTGTGAAATGGCAAAAGTCAACTATCCTTGAAACTCCATTTTTTGACAAAAGGGCCCACTTTTTTCCACTTGATTCATCCTTGTCATGCCACACACGTGTCTCATGGGTAATTTCAAGACCAAATATTGATTTTTCTATTTTATTTAATTTTTGATAATTTAATTCATTTTAAATCTTTGAAAATTCAAATAAAATTGAAAAACCAATGGAATAGTGTCATGTGGATTTGGACAACTTCCTTGTATCATGGGCCAACTCAAGAACTCAGGCTAGGGTTAAATTGCACACTAGGTCTAGGTCTTGGCTAAAAAGAAGGAAACTTTGTTAATGGAAAAAACCCTAGGACTAATTCCCTCATGAGCATGAATCTAGGTCAGTTAGCAAGCCAATTCCCTTCCAGCATAAGCCCTAAGTCAAACCCTAACCACAATATGCCATATGCTGCACTGAAAAGCCTATTGACATTTTGAAAAATTGGCCATATAATGCAAAACTGATTTCAAAGTTAGAGAGAGTTTTAAGCCTCAATTCTTTTCCTAATAGATTCCTAGACAAACTCTGAAGGTGTGCCAACCCCTAACCTCAATCAAAACGCGAAGAAACGGTAGCTACAACTCAGACTGTGTCCCAAATTTTTTGAAATCGTATTCTCAATTCTAAGCATGATCATTGCATTTTAATTGTATATTCATGTTCCTTACAAAGTTTCAAAGCTAACCTTCATATTCAATTTGATTTTTGCATCGCGTATGGGATTTCACCATGATTGAAATTTAGGTTTTCAGAGTTCTTGAATTGGGGTTTCTCACCCAAGGAACAATTGGAACTCAAGACCATCACCATTGCAATCAGCGCCTAGAGACGAACAAATTCCAACCATCGCGCCTAATTTATGTTTGAAGCTGAGCTATTCGCTATTTTTTTATAGCTTACCTAATGCAACGCTCAGAAAACCGTGGCTGAAGGGTCTTGTTTCAGAAAAATGGAGAAGATGACTCCGTGTCAAAATGTGATAGGCGCGTTTGAAAATTCGCGCCAGGCCATCCACTAACACCATGTTTTGTTTATTATATTTATGTGTTATTCTATGTTAAATGAAAAGCGCTTGGTTCAGTGGTTAAGAGGTTGTGCTGGCAACGTTAAAGACCTGGGTTCAAGTCCCAGGTCTACACAATTTCCATATTATTTTTCTATTCAAGTTCCTGTGCAGGTTTCTCATTAAGGCGCACCATGTTCTACCATCACCCAAACGTCCACGTATCCCCTGAAGATGGAATCAGTGGCATGGATCTGAGGAACGCAATAAGCCCCAGTCAAAGCATCACACAAGATTGGAAAAGTCAAACGGGTTTCAAGCCATTGGGCCAGAAATGCTAGGCCTATACCTCCTGAATTGGGCTACACCCCACCCTGGTTTGCCCATTTAATTTATTTTCCTTATATCTTTTAATTATTATATTATTTGTTTTGTTGTTTTAATTCAATAATTATTTTTTACAAAAATATAAAAAACATCACAAAAATCAGAAAAAATCAAAAAGTTTAATAATTATTTTATTTTAAATATTGTTTTTTTTTTGTATAAATAATAACATGTAAATGTTTAGTTTTTAATTAGGTTTTCAACTTTAATTCCTTTTAATAAAAAATCAAAACAAAAACATAGAATTAACTTAACAATGTTCATTCCTCTTAAATTTTTTCTTTTTTCATAATATAATTATTAATTTATTCTATTTTATAATTAAATGTACATAAATTAATTTAGAGTTAAAATAGGTTAGAAATTAAATCTTTTTCTTAATAACTTAAAAAACATTAGAATTAGGGTTTGACGTTTCATTTTATTTTAATTAATTATTTTTCTTTTAAATCTTAAAAAACACAAAAATACCAAAACATTTAATTTTTAATTTTTATTCTTCATTAATGTTAATTGTTTGTAAAAGGGTCCAACGCCCTAGTTTTGTTTTTTAATTCCTTTATTTCGCACATTTATTTTATATCGTTTAAATAATTATGTATATGCCCCAAAGCCTTGTAATAATTTTTACTTTATTTCTCGCACCTTTATTTTATTGCTTTTTTTTACTTTCAGTCAAATCGGGTTCGGTTTATTTTGGCGATGTGGACCCGCGCCGTTTGTAATAGTTTAGATTTATTTTCTCGCAAATATACAACTGTTAATAAATATGCATGAAAGAATGAATGCCCAAAAATAAAATCGAATCGTTAGATCACCAATGCATGACAAGACAAACAATAAACTGAAAATGACACACAATTCACACACCACCCCTAGGGTACGCCTCACTGTTGCCTTTCGAAAGGTGGTCGTCGAGTAGAAGACGTCTTAGTAAGTCCTCATGATCCGGGAACCTGGCATGAGGGTAGCTTCTAAGGTGTCTTCCCATTGCTCTGGTGATCACCATGTCCCTACAAACTCGAATTGACCCGAACACCTCCAACGGTGGTGCTACCTACCTCTCAATGGTGGGATGGCACTACTTTAAAGGACATTTATATAGACGAATTCCTTAGGGTAGGTAGGTTCTCAAGGATACTTGCTCTAATTTCAAACAAAAATACTTTTCACACCAACACACTTTCAAAAAGCTTTCAAAGCAAATTTTTCAAACACTCTGACGTATGAGTCGAACTGAAATTTTTCAAAGAAACTTTTAAAACCCACAATTGAAAAGCAAGCAAACATTTTTGAAAACACATAGAGCAAGTATCTAAGAGCCCATGGATAACCATGGATAGAAAGGGTGCTAACACCTTCCCTTTCTATAATCTACCTCCCGAACCGAGAGCAATCTCTTTAAAGGAATTTTTCTGTGCTTTTGTCCTTTCCATTTGGAGAAAATAAAAGACGGTGGCGACTCTTGCTTACCGCGACATTTCGCGAACCAGCTTTAAAACAGTCAGTTCCAGATCCACCGATCACAGAACTGGCGACTCTGCTGGGGAATAAACTTAAAGTGGGGTGTACCTTAGGATTAAGATCACTGTGTTTTCAATTGCTTTCTTTGCTTGCTTTATTATTGTGGGTTGCTTGGGAGTTCTGTAGATCCTAATCCGGATCTGGGGATACCTTCTTAGAAAGTAGCAACAAGGCTGTGAGGGAACTGTGCGGGGTATACCGACATGGTTGAAACAGTCTGCTACGTTGATGTGGCACTTTGGTGTGTACTGGTAACCCTTGAGTCAGTCAAGGAGAGTACGGGGCCTCCATGTGGTGTCATGAAGCATCAACAGACCTTAGGAACCTTAATTGAACCATCTTGGCCTCTTTAGGGTAGTGAGATAACTGACTTTGGTGTAGTCCGAGGTTGGTTGATACTCGATACTACACTCAATTGAGGGTTGCTTTCCTGGAATATTTCGGTCGCCAGTTCAGTGGCTAAATCGAAACGATGAACAATGAAAGCAATCCCGTGATATTGGGAACCTTAGAACCCGGTTACTTTGATTAGGACAGGTTGAACCCACCAACTTCAAGAGGGTACTACCCAGACTCCATGCTGGCCTAAACTTTAAGGGCTTCTCTTGTGTGACTTGTGTGCCTTCCTACTTGAACTACTTGCATGCTTATTACCTGACATTTGTCTCTTGCAGGTTGTGTTTGTAGTCCTTAATTAGGACTCATAACAGGGTGTCCTAAGTTTCTTGCAGGTTTTTGCAGTCCTTAATTTGGACTCATAACAGGGTTACTCACATTACCCCATGCATATCATGACATCATACCATTGCATACATCCTAACCCATTTCAAGGATCTCAAGGGCTTGTGATGCAGGTCATATAAATCAAACATCTAGCAAGGGGCAAAGAGGATTTATTTTCCTCTAGCCAATGTTGTCAGGGGCTATGACCCACTCGATATGGTGAGCTCTGACTCCTGAAGAAGGTTCCCTAACCAAGGTTGTTTGGAAATCAAAACCAGACATGATGACTAAAGTCAGGGGCTATGACCCACTTGATATGGTGAGCCTTTGACTCTTGAAGAAGAGTTCTTAATAACATGGGTGTCCTTCAATCAAGCTCTAAATTCCAATGCTAACAAATTTTCTGGTTTACCCCGCGAGATCCTTGAAAACATTGCATGCATATCATACTCATCCTTACATAACAGGCATCTTTGTTGCAGGTCACTTACCTTTCCCGCTGTTTATTTCAGCAATGGTTTCACAACAAGACAACCAGGACCTTCTTGCTCAAGAGACTCGGTTCGGGGAAATCCTCCTGAATCTATCCAAGGGGCAGGAGGAGCTAAGAACACTTCTCGTAGAGACTTTTGCCAAGAACAATACTGAGGACGAACGGCTGGAACGCCTGCAAGCTGAGATAGATACAATGAAAGCCCAGATGCTGGGGCAGATGACTGCCATTCAGGGTTTAACTCAAAGGCAAGATGAGCTCGGGGTTCTCGTCAACAAACTGCTTCAGGGTAACCAACTGGGGCAAACATCTAAGGGTAGAAAGCCAATCATCGTTCAACCACCTTTGAGACAAAGAGGCAAGGAGAAAGCTCCTCATATGGCTCCAATATCACCAATTCAACAGCAACTTCACCAACTTCAGACAGACAAGCCCAGGAGGCAGTTCACCCCGCTCAATATGTCGCTGTTTCAAGCTTTACAACGCCTGTTGAGATTGAACCTGATCACATTAAGGGCTCATCCCCAGAACCTCAACACAGCACATCCTGCTTATGATCCCAATAAAAGGTGTGCCTACCACTCTGCCTGTCCAGGACATGATGCAAACGAGTGTTGGGCTTTGAAAAACAAGATCCAGGACCTGATTGATGAAGGAGCATTGGAATTCACACAAGATGGTCAGGCTGAATTTTTCTGCCATCCCTCCAAGGCTCACCATTTGAAGTGACAAGCCCTGAGACTAGAAATTTTTGTTCATTCGAATGTTCAAGTTGCAATTTTCTTTTGTTCAAACATTTACTCATGATTAAAACATTGTTATTCCATTAATGCATCACTTATGTCTATTTTTGAATCAATATATTCGCATTCACTATATGCAAACTATTTTCATATTTTTTTTCTGATGTCAACTCTGGATCTAAACTCTAAGCCTCTTGAGGGAGGATGACGAAAATGATACCATAATCTACAGTATGCTTTTGAACAGACCCCGCTAATGAGGTACAGGCATTGTTTCAATCCCTAAACACTGGAGTTATAAGGATGATAATCCTTCGTCAACCCCTCTGAGCCAAAGAAGTAGGAGTTTTTCTTTTCGAAATTTAAAACCCTTTATCATAACCTGGGGGCAGGGTAGTTCTCTCAGTTGATCCAAGTGCATGACGAATAGCACCGAAGAGATCTTTACAAAACGAACAAAGACAGTGATGGTTCAGAACAATCAAAAGGACAGGCAGTCATTATCAAAATTCATAAACGAAAAAGCCCAAAAAGTCTAAACCTACAAAGGGGACTTATGAAACTGGGGCATCCCGCTGACTGAAATTCCAAAAAAGGAAACAGTTCAGGCAAAAAAGAAAGGGATAACTAAATAAAAAAAAAAAGAGGTCTCACAAACCCTCAGCAAAAAAGGGGATGATTGCCTATTCAAATAAACGTTCAATATCCGAATCATCACCAGAAAATCAGAGCAAAGACTCAAACAAGGTCTAACGCACGATCAACTGAGTTTAGGTTTGGAGAACATCACGAAGAGCGGGTGGGTACAAATAATTTGAGCCTTTATCCTTTGTTTCTTAAACCGTGAACCAGGCCACGATATAACTCTTAAAAGTCCTAGCTGAAGCATGGGTTAGTTCGAAAGCATACTGTTACGAAGGTATCCTGACTCCTGAAGGTTTGCTGTAAAATATTGAGTTGACATCGCACTGTATTACAAAATGCATTTTCAAAATTCAAGACAGACATAGACTTTTGCATTCTTAAAATAACCTTGTTTGCATATGACTACTTGTTTGAACAAGCAGGGAAATTCGCACGATGAACACCTTGTGAACAGAAGAACCTCCAATCAAGGGGCACATTGCTCATTATCTGGGGCATGGCAAAATACTTCCAACAGGGGCAACTCCCTACATTCTGAGAGCGTGGACATAGTCGGAAAAAATACTGCGCATAATCAAAGACCCGCTAGGTTGACATACCTAAGCAAAAATAAGGGCTTCCCGTCAAACTAAAAGGGTTCGGGCAAAATGAAGGGATGAAACGAAAAACATGTACACCCGGCAAGTCGAAAACCTGAAAAGGCGGCTTGGGCAAAAATGGGTATCCCGGTGGACTGAAAACCCGAAAGGGCGGTCCAGGAAAAAGTTAGGGATCGAAGCGTACGACTATGTTCCGGTATCTCGTCACTTGTCTACCCGAAGATTTGTCAACTACCCACACAGGTATCCTCTTCCCTCACCTCCGAAGCAGGGGCAATAATGAGTTATCCAGGCGATCCAATTGCTCTGTCAACCAAATTACAAAGGACAGATCAACATAAAAATGATTACCATCTACCTTTACAAATTCCAGATCGTGGGCTAACGTCCGAGACCAAACAGGACAATTATCCACTTAATCAAAATCATGCAACCCAACACCGGTTTCTGCTCAACCTTCAGACAAAGTCATACACAGACTCCTCCTCCATAAGATGACCTAACCCCGGTTCATCAAGAAGTTTTACACAAACTTATCCCGAAGCAACCTTACCCCGGTTCCTCCAGAAGTTTTTACACAAACTTATCCAAGTAACCTTACCCCGGTTCCTCCAGAGATTTTTACACAAACTCAACCAAATAACCTTACCCCGGTTCCTCCAGAAGTTTTGACACAAACTTATCCAAGTAACCTTACCCCGGTTCCTCCAGAAATCTTACATGGATTTATCACAAGTAACCTTACCCCGGTTCGTCAAGAAGTTTTACACGAACTTATCCCGAAGTGACCTAACCCCGGTTCCTCCAGAAGTCTTACATGGACCTATCTCAAGATGACCTAACCCCGGTTCATCAAGAAGTTTTACACAAACTTATCCTGCCGTAACCTAATCCCGGTTCCTCCAAGAGTCTCACATGGACCTATCTCAAGATGACCTAACCCCGGTTCATCAAGAAGTTTTACACAAACTTATCCTGCCGTAACCTAACCCCGGTTCCTCCAAGAGTCTCACATGGACCTATCTCAAGATGACCTTACCTCGGTTCGTCAAGAAGTTTTACACGAACTTATCCTGCGGCAACCTAACCCTGGTTCCTCCAGAAGTTTTTACACAAACTTATCCCGAAGAAACCTTACCCCGGTTCATCAAGAAGTTTTACACGAACTCATCATCAAAGTAACCCTACCCAGGTTCCTTCTCCATTTCAGATGCAGTTTTACACAAACTCATCAGCATGCAACCCTACATAGGTTCCCCCTTTCAACTTATAAAATTACATTCCAAAACTCCCCAGAAGAGTCCAATCCAGTTTCCCCAAGAAAATTGGAATTCATCTCTCCAAGCAGTAAGCTTATCCCCAGTAGATTCTGGAAGCTTATCCCCTCGCAGAGCACGAACGCGCCGTCCGGCTTTATTCAAAGAGTTATTTCCTTAACAGGATATAACTGGGTTATCCTCAGCCAAAAGCCACGGAAAGGCCGTCGTCAACGTAGTTCTTTCCTATCCCCAGCGAAGTCAATTCACACTTCCAATACAACAACGGTATCCCCAACAGAGTTACTATCAACATTCAGCAAGGCATCACTCTTCCCACAGAGTATTGCTTTCCAGCATGATCGCTAGAGTATCTTTTCTCCCCGCAGAATCTTCCATTCGCCAAGTTTATTCCGCAACGGAGTCATCTTCTCCTACCGGTATCCTTGCAGTTATCATCCCCAGCGGAAGCAAAATCTATTCTTCGACATCAGCCCAGGATACGATTTCCCGGCACCCGTCAAGGATTTACTTTCCTAGATGAAAACATACATAAAACGTCACATACATCATTATAGCATGCATAACGCACTGCATCATACAAATCTCATTTATGTTGAGAACATCATTGCTTGATCCATATCATGCATTGCATATGACTGACTTTTATCTTTCAGGAAAGATCCAGTTAAGTTCTCAAGCTACATTGCAAGACCTAGACCGGTTCAGTTAAATCGTCCCAAGATTTTCCTGATTGCTTATCCAGTCAAAGGCCTTCTCTGGTTCAGTTAAATCGTCCCAAGATTTTCCTGATTGCTTATCCAGTTGAAGACATTTCAAGACCTAGACCGGTTCAGTTAAATCGTCCCAAGATTTTCCTGATTGCTTATCCAGTCAAAGGCCTTCTCTGGTTTAGTTAAATCGTCCCAAGATTTTCCTGATTGCTTATCCAGTTGAAGACATTTCAAGACCTAGACCGGTTCAGTTAAATCGTCCCAAGATTTTCCTGATGCTTATCCAGTCAAAGGCCTTCTCTGGTTCAGTTAAATCGTCCCAAGATTTTCCTGATCGCTTATCCAGTTGAAGACATTTCAAGACCTAGACCGGTTCAGTTAAATCGTCCCAAGATTTCCCTGATGCTTATCCAGTCAAAGGCCTTCTCTGGTTCAGTCAGATCAACCCTAAGATCTCCCTGATTCTTATCCCAGTAGAAGACACCCCAGATTTTTCTCAACAAGCGTTGTTGAAGTTAAAGTCACCCAAGGCTCTCTTACCATTCATGCTAAGGAAGTAATCATTCCTGGTTCTTTCATCGCCGTTTGAAGCTCCAGACTCAGCTCCTGTAACCAGTCAGGACACATCTAAACATTAGCTCATGCAACGTGTCAGGTACTCATTTTCTGTTTTGCAGGTATGCAGGTTCTCGCCAAGGAATCTCTTACGCAATCAAAACATCCAGATGGCATCTATAAGCCCATTCCCACCACACTGCCACTATGTGAGCGCAAATTTCTGGGCACTCTAGTGTCCAATCATCTTTTACCCTCGGATTACGAAAGGCACGTCAGCCAATCTGCATCCTCAGGTCTAAGAAGATTGAACAGGGGCAACTGTTATACCCCAAAATTTGCCCTCCCATATTCCTCGAGAAATTGCCAAGCCAAGCTACAAAATTCCCCAAGGGTTGTGCAGTGCAACAGTCTCCCATACAGTCAAAACTAGGGTTTGGTTTCTGATCAAGAAAATGAAGTTTTCAAAGGTTCAATCAAGTCTCATATGCTTACAAACATGGTCAAGCATCCTCATATCAAGTTTCAAGGCATTCAGCTCAAGATTGCACAGTCAAAACCCTAAATTGCACTACAGTCAACTGTAGGGGCAAAATGGTCATTTGACAGTCAAAAGTTCAAATTTTTGGTCAACATATCATTTTGAAGCCACAAACATCATTTGATCAATGCTTGATCATGATTCTCAAAATTTGGCTCAGGAATCATCAAAGATGCAAAAGTTGCTATATTTGGACAGTTGAAAAAGTCAACTGAAATTGACCAGGGCATAACTTTCACATGGATTATCAGAAAAATTCCATCCAAAGCTCATTTTGAAGAGAAAGACATTTCCTACAACTCATCTTCATACTTCAAGTCCAAGAAATGCTCTCACAAAAAGTTATCAATTTCAACATTATAGGTCATTTTCAAAAGTCAACAAAAAGGGACTTTAAGTCAAAGGCCATAACTTGAGATTGGTAAATCAAAATGACATGGGACCAAAGGCATTGGTTAAAGGACTCAAAGACCTTTCCAAAATGTCCAAGAACATGTGAAAAGCTTAAAAATTGAGCAAGTTATGCCTTGTAGAAGTTGGGAAATTTTTGTGAAATGGCAAAAGTCAACTATCCTTGAAACTCCATTTTTTGACAAAAGGGCCCACTTTTTTCCACTTGATTCATCCTTGTCATGCCACACACGTGTCTCATGGGTAATTTCAAGACCAAATATTGATTTTTCTATTTTATTTAATTTTTGATAATTTAATTCATTTTAAATCTTTGAAAATTCAAATAAAATTGAAAAACCAATGGAATAGTGTCATGTGGATTTGGACAACTTCCTTGTATCATGGGCCAACTCAAGAACTCAGGCTAGGGTTAAATTGCACACTAGGTCTAGGTCTTGGCTAAAAAGAAGGAAACTTTGTTAATGGAAAAAACCCTAGGACTAATTCCCTCATGAGCATGAATCTAGGTCAGTTAGCAAGCCAATTCCCTTCCAGCATAAGCCCTAAGTCAAACCCTAACCACAATATGCCATATGCTGCGCTGAAAAGCCTATTGACATTTTGAAAAATTGGCCATATAATGCAAAACTGATTTCAAAGTTAGAGAGAGTTTTAAGCCTCAATTCTTTTCCTAATAGATTCCTAGACAAACTCTGAAGGTGTGCCAACCCCTAACCTCAATCAAAACGCGAAGAAACGGTAGCTACAACTCAGACTGTGTCCCAAATTTTTTGAAATCGTATTCTCAATTCTAAGCATGATCATTGCATTTTAATTGTATATTCATGTTCCTTACAAAGTTTCAAAGCTAACCTTCATATTCAATTTGATTTTTGCATCGCGTATGGGATTTCACCATGATTGAAATTTAGGTTTTCAGAGTTCTTGAATTGGGGTTTCTCACCCAAGGAACAATTGGAACTCAAGACCATCACCATTGCAATCAGCGCCTAGAGACGAACAAATTCCAACCATCGCGCCTAATTTATGTTTGAAGCTGAGCTATTCGCTATTTTTTTATAGCTTACCTAATGCAACGCTCAGAAAACCGTGGTTGAAGGGTCTTGTTTCAGAAAAATGGAGAAGATGACTCCGTGTCAAAATGTGATAGGCGCGTTTGAAAATTCGCGCCAGGCCATCCACTAACACCATGTTTTGTTTATTATATTTATGTGTTATTCTATGTTAAATGAAAAGCGCTTGGTTCAGTGGTTAAGAGGTTGTGCTGGCAACGTTAAAGACCTGGGTTCAAGTCCCAGGTCTACACAATTTCCATATTATTTTTCT
This sequence comes from Vicia faba, assembly GCA_948472305.1. Lineage (NCBI taxonomy): Eukaryota > Viridiplantae > Streptophyta > Magnoliopsida > Fabales > Fabaceae > Vicia > Vicia faba. Next base: position 620,454,778 of record OX451737.1, read on the forward strand.
ATTCAAGTTCCTGTGCAGGTTTCTCATTAAGGCGCACCATGTTCTACCATCACCCAAACGTCCACGTATCCCCTGAAGATGGAATCAGTGGCATGGATCTGAGGAACGCAATAAGCCTCAGTCAAAGCATCACACAAGATTGGAAAAGTCAAACGGGTTTCAAGCCATTGGGCCAGAAATGCTAGGCCTATACCTCCTGAATTGGGCTACACCCCACCCTGGTTTGCCCATTTAATTTATTTTCCTTATATCTTTTAATTATTATATTATTTGTTTTGTTGTTTTAATTCAATAATTATTTTTTACAAAAATATAAAAAACATCACAAAAATCAGAAAAAATCAAAAAGTTTAATAATTATTTTATTTTAAATATTGTTTTTTTTTGTATAAATAATAACATGTAAATGTTTAGTTTTTAATTAGGTTTTCAACTTTAATTCCTTTTAATAAAAAATCAAAACAAAAACATAGAATTAACTTAACAATGTTCATTCCTCTTAAATTTTTTCTTTTTTCATAATATAATTATTAATTTATTCTATTTTATAATTAAATGTACATAAATTAATTTAGAGTTAAAATAGGTTAGAAATTAAATCTTTTTCTTAATAACTTAAAAAACATTAGAATTAGGGTTTGACGTTTCATTTTATTTTAATTAATTATTTTTCTTTTAAATCTTAAAAACACAAAAATACCAAAACATTTAATTTTTAATTTTTATTCTTCATTAATGTTAATTGTTTGTAAAAGGGTCCAACGCCCTAGTTTTGTTTTTTAATTCCTTTATTTCGCACATTTATTTTATATCGTTTAAATAATTATGTATATGCCCCAAAGCCTTGTAATAATTTTTACTTTATTTCTCGCACCTTTATTTTATTGCTTTTTTTTACTTTCAGTCAAATCGGGTTCGGTTTATTTTGGCGATGTGGACCCGCGCCGTTTGTAATAGTTTAGATTTATTTTCTCGCAAATATACAACTGTTAATAAATATGCATGAAAGAATGAATGCCCAAAAATAAAATCGAATCGTTAGATCACCAATGCATGACAAGACAAACAATAAACTGAAAATGACACACAATTCACACACCACCCCTAGGGTACGCCTCACTGTTGCCTTTCGAAAGGTGGTCGTCGAGTAGAAGACGTCTTAGTAAGTCCTCATGATCCGGGAACCTGGCATGAGGGTAGCTTCTAAGGTGTCTTCCCATTGCTCTGGTGATCACCATGTCCCTACAAACTCGAATTGACCCGAACACCTCCAACGGTGGTGCTACCTACCTCTCAATGGTGGGATGGCACTACTTTAAAGGACATTTATACAGACGAATTCCTTAGGGTAGGTAGGTTCTCAAGGATACTTGCTCTAATTTCAAACGAAAATACTTTTCACACCAACACACTTTCAAAAAGCTTTCAAAGCAAATTTTTCAAACACTCTGACGTATGAGTCGAACTGAAATTTTTCAAAGAAACTTTTAAAACCCACAATTGAAAAGCAAGCAAACATTTTTGAAAACACATAGAGCAAGTATCTAAGAGCCCATGGATAACCATGGATAGAAAGGGTGCTAACACCTTCCCTTTCTATAATCTACCTCCCGAACCGAGAGCAATCTCTTTAAAGGAATTTTTCTGTGCTTTTGTCCTTTCCATTTGGAGAAAATAAAAGACGGTGGTGACTCTTGCTTACCGCGACATTTCGCGAACCAGCTTTAAAACAGTCAGTTCCAGATCCACCGATCACAGGAATCATAGTTCAAACTAGTTCATTAAGACACTTCATAATGCCCCACGATTCATGGTTCACAATTTAACATAATTTAAACTCCATGGAAACAATTTAAATGTCATAACAAAATAAGAACAAAATAGTTTTCAAAACAAAGCATTCCCGTCTCCGATGTTACATATCAGAGCAAGACCTTCTAGACTCAACAAAAATAAAACACACGCTTCAAGCTATTTTCCTAAGCCTTTAGGGACTACTCTTGATTACCTGCATGTTACCCATGTAGATGCAACATTCAAGCAAAAAGGGTGAGTTTATCACAATCATTATATAAGATATAAGTAATTGACATAACAGAATAAACCAAAAGTATCACAACATAAACTCAACATTGTTATATTCCAAGTACCTCAACAATCATATAAATTCAACAACACAATACAACATCATCAATTTAAGAACCATGCAATGCCACATAAGATGTAGTGCAAGGACATAAACTAATGCATGTGGTACCAATTCATTTGATGGACACTGGGTCATCACCCTCCAAAGACCCCAATCATAGGATCGATTTCCACTTGAAACTAGAGCAAATCATAAACATCCCAAATCCACACAATGAGATTGAGACAAAATCATTGGACCAACGTCCTAAATCATCAAAATGGACCAAAGTTGTTCAATGAATGCATGATGTGCAACAATAATATAAACGATCAACAAGCAACATCATGTCATCAAAGAAATTAAAGCAACATCATAACATCATCATATAAATAAATATATCATCATATATATCACATAATTATCATTATTAACCAACATTATCATAAGATCGTCATATTAGATTAATAGACATCCCATTTATAGACATCCCAAATCCATACAATGGGATTGAGACCAAATCACTGGACCAACGTCCTCAATCATCAAAACGGACCAAAGTTGTCCAATGAATGCATGATGAGCAACAACAAACATAACGATCACAACTAGTCATACGCATCATCATTCATGTATTCACCAACATCATCATATAAACCTCATCATATATACTCATATAAGCAAAACATCATCATCATATCATCACATCATCATAATAATATCATCATAACATCATAATCAACAAGCAATATATATATATATATATATATATATATATATATATATATATATATATATATAGCGGTCCAACGTGGGGAAAATAACTTTATCTTAAATTGGGTACTAGAATTATCTTTCTTATCCTTCATTTTACTCCTTATAAATATAGTTCATCGCATTATATATGCAACGCTTCGAACGGCGCATCAAACAGAGTTATGGTTCAAAAGTTATGGTCATTACAAAAGTGTCAAAAATTGGGCTTCCCTCGGGTTAGCTCGCATCGACCCTTGTGTCGACCACTCGCTTTCAGTTTGCATCGACCTCCCCTTGTTTTCATCGACTGCTGCGTCAAAGATAACATTTCTCCTTCCTACAATTTTCAACCATTGAAGGCCTTCCGGAACTTTGAATTCGATTCTGTAAAAAGTCCCAGTTTCAGAATTTGAAATCCTATGATTATAGAATATTTATACCAGCCTATGACATTTATCTAGAGATCCTATCGTCATACACTCATCAAAGGTTCATTCATCAACCAACACAAATTTCCCACCAGCCAAAACCTAAGGTAAATCCTACAATTATCTACCACTTAAATCAAATATAATAATCAGATAAACACCCATTACCTTATTGTTTTGAGTGATTGATTCTTCTCTTCTTGCCTCTTACAGTGATTTTTCAAACTTCTGTGCCCTAGCCTCTTCTCTTGCTCTTCTCCCAATATCTCGATCATACAGAATGATCGTATAACTTTCTCTATTTCTCTGTTATAACAAAATACCCCTAACTTCTTCCTCATTTGCCTTCACTTAGCATTATACCATTTACCATCATGCCCTCACTCTTTCTATTAATTACCATTTTATCCTTATTTTCTCTACACTTATACTATTCTATTATTCTAATTATTTAAATTCTAAACCTTCTTACTATCTCATCCTACACCATACAACTGATCATCTTAAACATCTTATTCATCAAGTCGTCGCTATTTGCATCACAGTTGCATCACGAATACACATCATATACTGTCATAGGGACTCACACAAGACACCAAAACATCATAAATAAGAATTAAAACATCAAAACACCATCTACTTCACATAGAATCATATAATTACACTAAATTAATTAATTAATTAATTAATCTAAAATTAGGGGTGTTAGAAATCTCCCCCACTTAAAATAATTTTCACCCTCAAAAATTAACTGACAGAAACAACATTGGATAAGACTCTCTCATCTGATCCTCACGTTCCCAAGTTCAACTTTCATATGTACCTCATTCATCTGAATCACATGCGAAGAATCTGGCATATGCTTCCTCGATTTCAACGCTCTACCAACACAGATTATTGGAGTAACTCTCTGATACGATGGGAGAACTGACTTGAAAGTTTTGCGTTTTATCGCAAATATTGCGGTTAGCAAGAGTCGCCACCGACTTTTCTTTCATCCAAAAAGGAAAGGTGAAAAAGCACAGGAAAGACCTTTGAGATTGTTTCTTGAGTTCGGGGAGTAGATTATGAAAAAGGAAGGTATTAATACCCTTTTCATCCATGGTTTTCCATGGGCTCTTAGTTACTTGCTAGATCACTTGCTTTTGTTTGAAATTGTGCTTTGTGTGGTTTTGAAAGTATTTTGTAAAAGAGGCCATTGTTTAGGCAATCTTTGTAATGATTCTCGTTCGTAAGAATGTATACAAAGATGTTTGTCTTTTTGAAAATGTTTTCAATGTTTATAAGATGTTTTAGAAATGTGTGTGTTTGTTTTGAAAATAGCAAGGATATTTGTTTGAAATGGAGCAAGTAACTAGAAGTAATCTACCTACTCAAATGTCTTTCTTGTTCATTTTCTTTTCCTTTGATATTGTTGTCTTACCACTGATTTGGTAAGCAACCCTATCTTTGGATGTAAATGGGACGGGTGTGGGTCATCGTATAACCATGATTAGCAATGTTGCAAAGTATTTTAGCATTTTTGAGGGACTAAGATCATTTTGTAAGGCAACTTTGGATAGCGTCATCGAGGGACTATGATCTTATTTTTGTTTGTTTTGCTAAGATACTTCACATGCGTAATATGGTTATTCTTGTATAAGGCAACCAAGTGGAGTAACCCTAGAGGGGTTTGTGTGGAAGTGTGTCATTTTTCATGCTTGATTTTGTCTTGGATTAGGGTTTTCTATTTGATTGGTTTTATCTTGTCATACAAACCCTAATTACTAGCATGTTATATAAAAGCGATAAATTGCGTAATTTAAAGATTACTACTTTATTACAACATTTTGTGGGAGGGGGTATACAAATTATGAATGGGGATTGTAATAATCTAAACCTAATTAATCTATTACAACCAAATCGAATTTATACAAGTATTGGAATAAATAATGTACAAGACAATTTAAATATGCAAGGATATATAAATGAAAAAAAAAAAATTTGTTTTGTTTTTTTATGTGAAAAGAAGTTTTAATCTAAGCCTAATAAATAAACCAGAATTGAACTTAAATTAATTAAGAAAGAAAATTTATTTTTTAGAAAAGATTTTGATTAACCCTAATTTTAATTTGTTAAAAGAAAATAAATTTCTTTAAGTATTTTTTTTTTGTCTCGAAAATAATAAATAGTATTTGTGAAGTATTTTGGTCCTTTTATATGTTAAAACAAATATTTATAAGTGTGAGAAAAAGAATAAATATTTAACCTAATTCTATTTTAACTTACAAGTTTATTTGACTAAAATAGGTAATATATAACTAAAAAAAAATATTTTTTATGAGAAAATAAAATAAAATAAACAAAATATAATTTTTATCATTTTTTAAATTTTTTACGATTTTATATTATTAAGAAAAATATTTGATAAAAAGTAATAATGAAAATAAAAATATTAAATAAACATTTGTGCCAGGGGTGCTGCAAGTAAATAAAGGGTGAGAGATTAGCAAAAACATAGGGCCCAATGCCCCTGAGCCCATGCTGCAAACAATCAAAAAAAGATGAGAAAAAGTGGAAAAATTGCAAAAGGCAGCGCCAAGGCTCGAAATTGTGATCTTAGGAATTTCTGCGCGCTGCCTTGCCAGTGGGGTGGCTGTACATCCGTTAGTTCAAATGAAAATAAAAATACATAACATAAAATGCTTCCTTGCCCTGTACTTCATCTTCAACCTCTAGCCAGCCGGACCCCCTGTAACTCTTTTATCTCTAAACAAAAATGGAAATTGATAACATGAATGTTATAGAATTTTATCTCATGATTCTAACCATGTGCATAACTAGAACTATAAGTCCAAGATCAAAGAGAATTTGAGTGGCCCTAATTCTTAACCTAATTTTTTTTAGAAACTTCAAACTCAAAATTCTCTCAACTCAGGCCAAATAAATGCAAGCTATGGATATGTACAGCTTCGTAGCAATGATATCTACATTGTATATTCACAAATAGAAAACTAACTATGCCTGTATCAAGAGTTAGAAAAACAGAAAACTCACCTTGAAAATGGAAATCATGTTTTGGAAATGAGCTTGCTTTAGGATGCTGTGATGATCAGGATAGCTTCCTTGAACCTCTAGGAAGCTAATGCAATGCTTAGCTTGTCTTGAGGGTGGCTGGAATGATCTGGAGAAGTCCACCTGTGTTACTCTGTTTTTGAAGTTCAACAATGGGGAAGATGGAGTTACAATGATGTTTCAGAGTGTGAGATGGTTTACTTGTAAGGTAACGAAGCTTAGGGAAGCAAAAGGCCTGAAAACGCACGAGTGGAATGGAAGATTCAGTTCACAAGTCAAAAATGGCAAGTTTGGAGGCTTGGTATGCAATTTATGATTCTAGGGTGTTTCAAGGCTTGGGCATTCGTGGTTTTAATTGCAAAGTGATGGCTTTATATAGAGCAAAAGGTTGGAGGACTTGTGCTTGCTCAAAAGTACATGTATTGCTACATTTCTTGTTTTTGAAGCAAGGTGAGAAATGACTTCTTAATGCATGGTTCTGATCTTGTAGGGTGGTGTGAAGCTTTAAACATGTTTTGTTCAGGTTTAGAGGCTTGGCTTGTGCAGAAAGAACAAGTCCAAGGCTCAAGAAATGGAAGAAAAAAAAGCAAAAAGCATGCTTTTCCAAAATGGCAATGTTGCCTTTTTTCCATAAATGGTTATTTTCTTGTACAATACATTGAATGCTTGGCTTTAGGGCATGAAATCTTATGCAATCCATTAATGGTGGAGTGATAAACGAGTTTGAGGCCTGAAAAGTGAAGATTATACAACATGCTTGAGGATTTGAATTTTGTTCTTCATGAAATGGCTTGAAATCAAAGTGAGAAATTGCCAACTTTATCTCTTCGATTCTCCCTACTCAAGAATGATCTCAAAGAGTTCTTGGAAATTTTGGAAATCTTGCAATGTTCTCTACAACTCGTCTTTGAATTGCTTTCAAATATTACCCTTGGAACTATGTGAAAAATTGTCATGAAGTTAGGTCAAAAACCTGCCTAACTAGGGTAAAATTTCACTAAGTTATTTTAGTTTATGAGCATGAATTCACAAAATTATATCTTGAGATCCAAGCATCTTTAGGAGAAATTGTGTGAATAAAATTTGTATTTTTCATGGAGATATACAACTTTCATGTTGGGAACTTCCTTTGAATCATCTTGTATCATGGTGAGAATTTGGCTTAAAGTTGAGAAAAAATAAGAAATTTTCTATACTTAGAAAAATTTCTAAGTTAAGAAAATTTCAAATTTCAAAACAAAATCTTCAATATTTAATTTTTTGATGAACAAGTTTCACATTTTGACATGTTTTGTTGATTTATGATCTTTGGCACTTGATTTTGACCAAAAAGTTAAAGTTTGACTTTTCAGTGTACAATTAACTTTTGATAAGTTGACTGAAAAATTCATTTGCCAATCCAATGGATTTGCAGTGTTTTGAACTATGTCATTAGGTCAAGATGATGCAATTGAATTCTTGAAATCATTCTTCAAACCAATTGATCATTTGCTAGGTCAAAAATCAGAAATTGCCTTTTATTAGTCAAAACTCTAATTTTGACCATTTTGCCCTTTTGATAATTTGATCAAATTTCTTGAGTAATTATGGTCCAAACTTGATCAAATGATACATATGAGTCTAAAATATTGATGTGGATCAGAAATTATGAAGTTTGACTGTGAATTGGCCATGGTTGACTTTTTTCCCAATACAACTAATTTTTAGGTCAACTGTCCAATTGACTGATAAAAAATGTGATTGAAGGCTTGAAACTTGTCATGAGTAATCTTGGGGGTACACATTTATACTTGAAAGTCATATGAAGCATTGATAGTCCAAAAATCTTTGTGCAATCTCAAACCCTAATTTTGGGTCATCAGTGCATGATGAGATGTCTTGAGCTGGTCAAACCCTAATCCAATCTTGAGTCAAAGAGATCTTGTGAGAAAAATCTTAATAAATGAGAGGACAAATTTTGGGGTACAACATATGCCCTTGTTCAATCTTCTTAAACCTGAAGAGTTAGATTTGCGAGTTTTTCCATTCGTGACTCAAAGGTGGAAGATGATTGGACACTAGAGTACCCAGAAATTTGCACTCAATGATGCGTGGTTAATGGAATAGGCTTAAAGATGCCATTTGGAGAGGTGATAGAATTTTGTAGGACATGGGATTAAAGATGCCATCAAAGGTGATTTTTGATTTGTAATTTGTAAGCTAGAAGAATGAGTATCAGAATGGCGTCTGTTGTACCCCAAAATTTGCCCTCGCATTTTTCCACAAGAAATCGCAGCTTCCGGCATTTCTTGATTTTTTAGATTGGCTCAAGAATCGGACAAACAGACTTTTCTCGTCAGTCAAGAAAAATTAGGGTTTTACTGATTCTTCAGGGCTCTGGATTGTTTCACACAATTGGCTTAGGGTTTTGGTTGATTCTGGCTCAATTTTGATCAGGCGAATGTTCGTTGGCATTTAATCAGGAATTAGGGTTTTGTGGGCATATTCTCAGAAAGATTAAAATTCCACAGCACTTTGCAAGTCATTTCGAGATTCGGGTTGAATTCGCATTATTTGATTTGATCAGTAAAAGACTGCAGTTGGTTTGAATTCACGTTTGTCTGATTGAACCAGTCAAAAGAAATACGCAGTTTGGATTTACAGTGTTTGTTGAAAATCAGTGAAAAGAAGGAATGCGCCTGATCAATGTTTTGATTAACTATTGATTCGCTTTGGAGATACCAGGTTTAACTGATCAATGTGCTAAAGTATTGTTTATTTAAATTATTTATTATTCTAAATTAAGTGATTGAAATTTATTTTTCAATTATTTTAATTCAAAGAGTCTTAAATAATAGATAAACAATAAAGAAAGAGGAAATAGAATTGATTGGATAATAAAGACTTTTATTGATTCTTGAATTATTTGTACAATTATTGTTTATAATTTAATTACAAACAATGGTTTTACATTAATTTAAATATTAAATAAAAAGAAAACTATCCTATTTTTTCTAATTCTTCAGTCTTCATTTAGTACCCCTCCATCCATTTTTATTCATCTGCAAAAGAAAAGGAGAAAAGTCAGTGACTGATAAATAAATAAAGACAGATAAAATTGCAGTCATCATTAAGGGTCACTGATTGGGATCAGTTAACCCTCTCTGCAAATCACGGGATTTCTCCCGGTTCACAAAGAGGGAAGAATTTTATGCAAGGTTGAGAAAAAATGCAAAGTGTCAAAAATGCATAAGTTCAAAATGTCAAACTGCATAGTTCAGAAGCAAGTTCAAACCAAACTGAAAATCCAAGTTACAACTTGCTGTCATAATCCAAAAGGTACAAGTTACTGCACAAAGATATCAAAGAAGATAAAAAAGTACAAAAGCTGTCAAAGAAGAGATAAAGAATGCAGAGGAAATCCATTATGCAAGCAAGCTATATTTTTCATCATTTCCCAATGGCCACTTTCAGAACTAGGTACAGCAACAAACATAATTTAACATTTTTTTGCTGTACTGAGAGAGAATGGAGAGATAAAAGTAAGCAGGTTTTTAGGCTTTAGGCAGGCATAGGAAGAAAGATATAACACACAAGAACTGAACACAGTTCAAGGAGGGGAGAAAAACCAATACAAAGAAGGAGATACAAACTCCCACTGCATAAAAACCTCATAACCAAAGAAAACACTTCAAAACTCAGAACCTGCTAAAGCTCAGGTCTGCAAGCACAATTTGCAAACCCACCATCAAGCAATAATCAGCATAACCTGCGGGAACAAAAACCATAAAACAACAAAGACCAGTCTATTACAAGTGGACTGCAAGCATAACCTGCTGAAGCCAGACCTGCATCATTCAAAAACCTGTCAAACAATAACCAAACCATTGCCTACTGCACTACCAAAACTTACTGTCAAATATGCCAAAGCCTCATACTACCTGAAGCCTAACATGAAACCCTTACCTACTGTCAAATAATACCTGCATTAGCCTTATCACCAAAAAGCCCCACCCTACTGTCAAAACCAAACCTGCAATGGCCTAAACCCAACCCTGCCTAAACAAAAATAAACCTTAAGCAAAGGTAACCTGCCTAAGCATCCAACCTGCTGTCATAACCTCAAACAGAAAACCTGTTAAGGCCACAAAACCAGCCAAACCAACCTTAAACTCGCAATAAGCCTAAAACCTGTAAGAAAACCTCACAAAGCCTGTCCAACCTTGCAAAGAATTAAAAGTGGTGCAAACACAGGTTCAAGCATAAAACCCTCAGAACACTCATTGGGCAGGGAAGAAACATGTCAAGATAGGCAACAGAAGGAAGCATACAAAAGCTCTAGGCAACAAGTCAGAAGAAGAGGAAAAGCGATAAGCAACCAAGGCAACTCAGTGTCAAAGCCCTCAAGCCCTCAGTAAACACATCATTGGGCGTAAAACTATAAAGCTCAACAATCAAGAGGCAACCACATAAGCATACAGAGTCATAGCAAGAGAAGAAGAAAGAATACGCAAACAAGAAGCTTTCAGCCATCAACATCATAAAGCTTAAAGAAAATATACAAGATACCAGATAAAGCCCCTCATCGCGCATCACGTTCCATCCGTCCTTGGCCTCCTAGCTTTCCTCATCTCTCTCCTCCATCTCCAAAGGTAACCCTTTCCTTCTTTCTTTTTTTCAAAACCTCCAACAACCATTAACAAACGAGGGAATCAGAATCAAAAAGATGAATAAATCAATGCATGTAAAACCAAAACGAATAAGAAAATGAATGTACCGTATATACGTTGCCCCCTAGCGTCCGGTTGGAGGGAGGAGGAAGATGGAGAACCGGTGGCCTTGGGCTGACGAACTCACGCTGGACACTCAGAAGCAAACGAGGAAGACAAAGATGAACGAAACTCCATGAACGGCGCGCTGTCTCCAAACCCTAAGCATATTCCCAATTGAAAACACAAGCGAAACCCTAAAAATGTTTTGAGTCCAAACGTCGCCCTTGCCCGTTTCTGTATGCCTAAGCCCAAAACATTGTTCCAATTCACACCCCTCTTTCAGCCCATTTCTAACTTAGTTCAACCTTTTATTTATCATCATATCTTTTTTTCATAAATTAACATAAATCCTTTTCTTTTACACTTAAAAACATTTTTTAAAACACAATATATTCTTTTTTTCCAACTTAATATATCCTTTACAATAATTTTTATTACTAATACCTTTGTTTAATACATTAATTGAAAATACATTTTTTCTTAAACATTTAATTAAGATACATTTTTTCTACCTCATATAATTAAAATTGAAAATACCTTTTTATTCTTTTAATTAAAATATATTTTGTACATAATAAATAAATATACATTTTTGCATAATTTAATTAATTAAAATATATTTTGTACATAACAAATGAAAAAATACTTTTTGTATACATAATTAAAACTTAGAAATATTCTCTTTTCTTAAAACATCATTTTTATACATAATCTAATTAGAATTTAAGGCATTTGATTAAAACATTTCTTTTTGTACATATTAAGAAAATACAAGATTAAATAGATATTTAATTTTTTCTTTAGGTCAAAACAAACAAATACCTAACAATACTTTCTTAAATTTATATTGTCGCACCTGTAAATAATCACGTACGCGTATACTTGTACACAATACAAATACATTCACAATGCCCCTATACACACTTGTTTATCTTATGCATTGATATACATTATTTACATTTGATCGCAAATTCGATTTGGTTGTAACTTATTGGATACTATAAGTCTCATCCCCATTCATACACATGTACCCCCACTCCCGGATACTTATTTTGTAATAGCGTAGACTTTACATTTCCGCAATTTACAGTTTTCCAATTATACCATGGTTAGACCTAGGGTTTGTATGTACATAAAATCAAACGCTAGATAACCTAATACAAGAAAAATACATGAAATCAATACACAATCACACTTGCACCCTCTAGGGTAATCCCACATGTTGCCTTCCAAAACGGGCCATGTTTGCACGCCGAGTTCTTTGGCAAAACAAAAATCAAATGATCATAAGTACCTCGATGACGCTTTCGAATATTGCCTAAATGGAATGATCATAGTCCCTTCAAAGTAAATTGCCAAAGACACTTGGCATCATTGCATTCGTGGTCCATACGATGACCCGCGCCCGTCCCGAACAAACTTCCTAAAACGCAAGATTGTCCACCAAATTCAATGATGGAACAAAATTGTTAAAAAGGGGTTAAAACATAACAAAAACCTTTGAGTACAATAGGGTAGATAAAACTCTTAGTTACTTGAGATCAACTTGCAAAAACACTTGCCTTCTTTTCAAAAACCACAATCCACAACACTTTCAAACAAACTCTCAAAACATTTTTGAAACATCTTTTCGAAAAGATACACGCCTTTGTAAAATATTCGAGTAAAGAATTGTTACAAGGTTAGCCTAAGACAAGGCATCTTCTTCCAAAACATTTTCAAAAACACTCACACACACACACCATTATTTCAATCAATCGAAAATCAAGGCAAGTGATCTAAAAACCAAGTAACTAAGAGCCCATGGATAACCATGGATGAAAAGGGTGCTAATACCTTCCCTTTTCATAATCTACCCCCCGAACCCACGAAGTATCTCAAAAGGTTTTTGTTGTGCTTTTTTAACCTTTCCTTTAGGATAAAATAAAAAGTCGGTGGCGACTCTTGCTTAACCGCACAAGTGCGAATACGAACGCAAAACACTAGTCAGTTCTCCCACCGTATCACAGAACTGGCGAATCTGCTGGGGAGAATTTAAAAGTGGGGTTACCTTAGGGTTTAGATCACCTTTAATTTCTTGCTTTGATTAACTTGATTGCTTTATCTTTTGGGTCCTTGTTTGGGTTTGTTGTAAATCCTACACTCGGATTTGGGGCACCTTCTTAGGTAAATAGCAAAAAACTGCGATGGAACTGTGCGGGGTATACCGACATGGTTAAAGTAGTAAGCTATGTTAGTGTGACATATTTGTGAGTACCGGTAACCCTTGAGTAGTCAAGGAGAGTACAGGGCCGCTGTGTGATGTCGTGAAGCACTAACGAACTCTTAGAATCTTAATTGACCATCTTAGCCTTTTTAGGGGTAGTGAGATGACCGACTTTGGTGCAGTCCGAAGTTGGTAGATCCTCGATACTACACTCTCTTGAGGATTGTTTCTTGGAATATTTTGGTCGCCAGTAAGTGGCTAAACCGAAACAATGAACACAGAAAACAATCCAATGATATTGAGCTCCTTAGAACCCGGTTTCTATTTTAGGACAGGATGAGCCAACTAACTTCAAGAGGGCAGTACCTGAACCTCATGCAAGCCTAAACCTAAGGACTTGTCTGCTTCGTGTGAATATGTTTGTCTGTATATACACTCACTTGCTTTTTGCATACATGTATGTGATCGGTGGATCTGGAACTGACTGTTTAACGCTGGTTCGCGAAATGTCGCGGAAGCAACAGTCGCCACCGTCTTTTATTTTCTCCAAATGGAAAGGACAAAAGCACAGAAAAATTCCTTAAAGAGATAGTTTCTCGGTTCGGGAGGTAGGTTATAGAAAGGGAAGGTGTTAGCACCCTTTCTATCCATGGTTATCCATGGGCTCTTAGATACTTGCTCATTGTGTTTTCAAAAATGGTTTGTTTGCTTTTCAACTGTGGGTTTTAAAAAGTTTCTTTGAAAATTCCAGTTCGACTCTTGTATCAGTCCTTAAGAGTGTTTGAAAAATCGCTTTCGAAAGCTTTTTGAAAATGTGTTGGTGTGAAAAGTATTTTTTGATTTTTTTTTGAAATTAGAGCAAGTATCTACGAGAACCTACCTACCCTAAGGAATTCGTCTGTGTAAATGTCCTTTAAAGTAGTGCCATCCCACCATTGAGAGGTAGGTAGCACCACCGTTGGAGGTGTTCGGGTCAATTCGAGGTTCGGGACATGGTGATCACCAGAGCAATGGGAAGACACCTTAGAAGCTACCCTCATGCCAGGTTCCCGGATCATGAGGACTTACTAAGACATCCTCTACTCGACGATCACCTTTCGAGGCAAGGCAACAGTGAGGCGTACCCTAGGGGTGGTGTGTGATTCGTGTGTCGTTTTCGTTTATTTTGTCTTATCATGTCATGTCAAAGTGATCTATCGTTTGTTTTTATTTATTGTCATTCATTCTTGCATGCCTTGATTAACAGTTAAAAGTGCGAGCAAAGTAAAGTTCTAAAGCTATTACAAAAGGCGCGGGTCCACATCGCCAAAATTTCCAGAACCCGATTTGACAGAAAAAATAAAGGAATAATGAAAAAGTAAAGTGCGAGAAATTAATTACACGACTTTGGGAGAGATATATAAGTAACCAAAAGAAAAAGGAAATAAATATGCGAATTAAGTAAGAATTAAAAACGAGGGCGTTGGACCCTTTTTAATGGAATTAAATTAAATTACTATTAAATTAATAAAATTAAAAAGAAATTAGTTTTTGGTATTTTAGGATTTTAATGGAAAAAAGAATTAATTAAAATAAAATGCTAACCCTAATTCTAGTTGTTTTTAGTTTATTAAGAAAAGATTAAATTTTAACCTAAAATTAAACCTAATTATTTTACATGCAATTTAATTATAAAAATAAATAATAGGAAATATTTAATTATTATGAAAGAAAAGAAAAAAGGGAGAAAAATGATTATAAACCCTAATTCTACCAATTTTAGATTTTTATTAAAAAATGTTAAGATTAAACCCTAAATTAAAACTAAGTGAATTAATGCAATTTATTTACAAAAAATACTAAAATAAAAATATTTATTATTTTCATTCTCTTTTCTGATTTTTTGGTGTTTTTTTTATATATTATGAAAATATTAAATTAATTAAAAAAACAATAATTAAAAGAAAGTAAAAAATAATGAAAAATAAAGAATGTAAAAAAAGTTTGCAAACCTAGGGGGTCTGCCCCTAATTTGGAGGTTGGTCTTTAGCAATTTGGGCCCAGTTACTCTTTGGCCTGGTTGACTTTTGCGCTGGCGTGGATCTCCATTGACTGACGTACACGGTATTCTCCCAATCTGGACCTTCTGATCCATCTCAGTAGGCACGTGGTGACTTGATGTGGTGGATGCATGGTGTGCTTTAGTATTGAAGCTGCATGGGAACGTTAATTGAAAAATAGTATTGAAAGGGGTGGGGACCTGGGGCTCGAACCCAGGTCCTAGAGATTACCAGCGTGTACGCCTGCCAGTGGAGCTGCCTTGCTTATTCGTACCTTACGTAAATAACAAACAATATATAATAAAACAAATGTTAGTGGAATCTTGGCGCGTAAAATTCAAATAGGCCAATCATTGAGCGCCACAGGGGTCATCTTCTTCGTTGCCTTATTTTTTCTGAAACACAAACATTAGCAACGGTTTTACAAACGTTCTAAAATATGCCCTTTTGGAAAATAGCGATTAGCTAGTCTTGCATTAGAAATTAGGCGCAACATATGGATTCTTTTCGTCTAGGCATGCTTGTTTTAATGGTCCAGGTCTCGAGTCTCAATTTTTCTTTGGATGTAAAGCCCCAATTTGCCAAGCCTGAAACCCTAAAATATACCAATGGCATTTTTGCATACAGTGTATAAAAATTCAATTAAAATATAGAGTAAGCTTCAGAATCATGAGAGCAATACAAAACATGCATTAGAATTCGAAATCACGCCATGAATGATAAAACACGATATATGCAAAAAAAGTGAAAAACTTGAATTCTATTCACCGATTCTGGGTGTTGGGATGATTGATTTTGATTGGAAAACTTCCCTTGACGCCTCAGGAAGCTAATGGAACAATTACTTGGCCTTGAATCGTCCTAGAACTAGGTTTTCAGATTTGGAGTTTTCTTGAAAAATTCCAAGTTTTCATATGCTTTTTCTGCGCAGCTTTCAGTCTAAAAGCACGAGGGTTATCTTGCTTGTATATGTATGAATGATTTAGGGTTGAAAACTTGATCAAAGAATCCTTGAATTGATTGTGCAATATTTGATTTTTATGGCATTAGTTTTTCAATATTTTTCATGCAATTTGATATCAAATCATGACAAAACCTTCCAAAAATGATTATGCACGAATCTTGAGTGTCCAATGAGAGTATTTTCTGCACAAAAAGATTTGATTTCATTAGTTTAGTATTTTTTCATATTTTATTTAGTTTAAATGAATTAATTGTAATAAAAAATTCAAATAAATAAAAATAATAAAAAACTTCCCTTTGGGCCAAATGGTCGTGCACATGCCTTGGATGATGCATTGTGGAAGAAAAAGAGGCCCATTAGCAATTTTAAGTCTTTTGAAACAATGTTGACTTTTCAAAATATCCAAAAATTTCCCAACTTCCACAAGGCATAATTTGCTCAATTTTTAAGCTTTGCTCATGTTCTTGGACATTTTGGAAAGGTCTTTGAGTCCTCTAACCAATGCCTTTGGTCCCATGTCATTTTGATTTACCAATCTCAAGTTATGGCCTTTGACTTAAAGTCCCTTTTTGTTGACTTTTGAAAATGACCTATAATGTTGAAATTGATAACTTTTTGTGAGAGCATTTCTTGGACTTGAAGTGTGAAGATGAGTTGTAGGAAATGTCCTTCCCTTCAAAATGAGCTTTGGATGGAATTTTTCTGATAATCCATGTGAAAGTTATGCCCTGGTCAATTTACAGTTGACTTTTTCAACTGTCCAAATATGGAAACTTTTGCATCTTGATGATTTTTGAGCCAAGCTTTGAGAATCATGATCAATCATTGATCAAATGATGTTTGTGGCTTCAAAATGAGATATTGACCAAAAATTTGAACTTTTGACTGTCAAATGACCATTTTGCCCCTATAGTTGACTGTAGTGCAATTAGGGTTTTTGACTGTGCAATTTTGTGCTGAAAGCCTTGAAACTTGGTATGAGGATGCTTGACCATATTTATAGGCATGTGGGACTTGATTGGACCCTTGGAAACTTCATTTTCTTGATCAGAACAAAAACCCTAATTTTGACTGTTTAGGAGACCCTTGACTGTGCAACCCTTGGGGAGATTTTGAAGCTTGACTTGGCAATTTCTTGAAGAATATGGGAGGGAAAATTTTGGGGTACAACAGTTGCCCATGTTCAATCTTCTTAGACCTGAGGATGCAGATTGGCTGACGTGCCTTTCGTAATCCGAAGGTGGAAGATGATTGAACACTAGAGTGCCCGGAAATTTGCGCTCACATAGTAGCAGTGTGATGGTGGAATGGGCTTATAGATGTCATTTAGAGATTGATGGATAGGATGATGGGCTTATAGATGCCATGCTAAGAGATGCTGGAGGGTGGATGGGCTTATAGATGCCATCTGGATGTTGATCGCATAAGAGATTCCTTAGCGAGAACCTGCGTACCTGCAAAAGAAAGATGAGTACCTGACATGTTGCAGGAGCTGGTCTTCAAATGCTTTGTATAGATGTGTCCTGACTGGTTATAGGAGCTGAATCTGGAGCTTCAAACGATGATGAAAGAACCAGGGATGGTTACTACCTCAACAGGAACGGTGAGAGAACCTTGGGTGACTTTAACCTCAACAGCAATCATTGAGAAAATCTTGGGATTACCACCTCCGCAGTATCGGGGAGAGAAACATAGGCAATTACAATCTCAATAGCAATCATTGAGAAAAACCTGGAATGGAATTATCGTCTCCGCAGGATCGGGGAGAGAACCATAGGCAATTACAATCTCAATAGCAATCATTGAGAAAAACCTGGAATGGAATTATCGTCTCCGCAGGATCGGAGAGAGAACCATAGGCAATTACAATCTCAATAGCAATCATTGAGAAAAACCTGGAATGGAATTATCGTCTCCGCATGATCGGGGAGAGAACCATAGGCAATTACAATCTCAATAGCAATCATTGAGAAAAACCTGGAATGGAATTATCGTCTCCGTAGGATTGGGGAGAGAACCATAGGCAATTACAATCTCAATAGCAATCATTGAGAAAAACCTAGAATGGAATTATCGTCTCCGCAGGATCGGGGAGAGAACCATAGGCAATTACAATCTCAATAGCAATCATTGAGAAAAACCTGGAATGGAATTATCGTCTCCGCAGGATCGGGGAGAGAACCATAGGCAATTACAATCTCAATAGCAATCATTGAGAAAAACCTGGAATGTAATTATCGTCTCCGCAGGATCGGGGAGAGAACCTTAGGCAATTACAATCTCAATAGCAATCATTGAGAAAAACTTGGAATGGAATTATCGTCTCCGCAGGATCGGGGAGAGAACCATAGGCAATTACAATCTCAATAGCAATCATTGAGAAAAACCTGGAATGGAATTATCGTCTCCGCAGGATCGGGGAGAGAACCATAGGCAATTACAATCTCAATAGCAATCATTGAGAAAAACTTGGAATGGAATTATCGTCTCCGCAGGATCGGGGAGAGAACCATAGGCAATTACAATCTCAATAGCAATCATTGAGAAAAACCTGGAATGGAATTATCGTCTCCGCAGGATCGGGGAGAGAACCATAGGCAATTACAATCTCAATAGCAATCATTGAGAAAAACCTGGAATGGAATTATCGTCTCCGCAGGATCGGGGAGAGAACCATAGGCAATTACAATCTCAATAGCAATCATTGAGAAAAACCTGGAATGGAATTATCGTCTCCGTAGGATCGAGGAGAGAACCATAGGCAATTACAATCTCAATAGCAATCATTGAGAAAAACCTGGAATGGAATTATCGTCTCCGCAGGATCGGGGAGAGAACCATAGGAAATTACAATCTCAATAGCAATCATTGAGAAAAACCTGGAATGAAATTATCGTCTCCGCAGGATCGGGGAGAGAACCATAGGCAATTACAATCTCAATAGCAATCATTGAGAAAAACCTGGAATGGAATTATCGTCTCCGCAGGATCGGGGAGAGAACCATAGGCAATTACAATCTCAATAGCAATCATTGAGAAAAACCTGGAATGGAATTATCGTCTCCGCAGGATCGGGGAGAGAACCATAGGCAATTACAATCTCAATAGCAATCATTGAGAAAAACCTGGAATGGAATTATCGTCTCCGCAGGATCGGGGAGAGAACCATAGGCAATTACAATCTCAATAGCAATCATTGAGAAAAACCTGGAATGGAATTATCGTCTCCGCAGGATCGGGGAGAGAACCATAGGCAATTACAATCTCAATAGCAATCATTGAGAAAAACCTGGAATGGAATTATCGTCTCCGCAGGATCGGGGAGAGAACCATGGGCAATTACAATCTCAATAGCAATCATTGAGAAAAACCTGGAATGGAATTATCGTCTCCGCAGGATCGGGGAGAGAACCATAGGCAATTACAATCTCAATAACAATCATTGAGAAAAACCTGGAATGGAATTATCGTCTCCGCAGGATCGGGGAGAGAACCATAGGCAATTACAATCTCAATAGCAATCATTGAGAAAAACCTGGAATGGAATTATCGTCTCCGCAAGATCGGGGAGAGAACCATAGGCAATTACAATCTCAATAGCAATCATTGAGAAAAACCTGGATAACTTCTACTGAGTCTTCATCAGAAAAATCTGTTTGGGGTCGATTTAGCTGGACTAGAGAAGGCCTTGGACTGGATAAGAAATCTTTGGAGTCGATTAACTGAACCGGTCTAGGTCTTGAAATATGATTGAGAATTTAACTGAATCTTTCCTGAAAGGTAAAGGTCAGTCATATGCAATGCATGATATGGATCAAGCAATGATATTCTCAACATAAATGAGATTTGTAATATATGATGCGTATATGCATGCTATAATGATGTACGCGATGTTTTATGGATGTATTTTTCGTCTAGGAAGGTAAATCCTTGACGGGTGCTAGGAAGTCACTCTTGGGCTGATGTTGAGAATAGATTTTGCTTCTGCTGGGGATGATTACTACAAGCATACCGATAGGAGAAGATGACTCCGTTGGGGAATAAACTTGGCGAATGGAATAACTCTGCGGGGAGGAAAGTACTCTGACGATCTTGCTGGGAAGCAATACTCTGTGGGGAGAGAGATACTTTGCTGAGTTGTTGATAATAACTTGTTGGGGATGAGAAGACTGCGCCAAGGACGCTCTTTTGGTGGCTTTTGGCTGAGGATAACCCAGTTATATCCTAGCATGAAAATAACTCTTTAAATAAAGTCGGGAGACGCGCTCATGCTCTGTAGGGATAAGCTTCCAGAATCTACTGGGGATAAGCTTACTGCTTGGGGAGATGAATTACAACTTTCCTGGGGAAACCGGATTGGACTCTCCTGGGGAAGTTTTGAACTGCGGGGGAAGTGATTCCTTTGAATGTTGGTATGCCGCCGGGGAACAATCTTTAGACCAAGACTGTCGGGGATGCTTGTTAAGAATATATATGCTGCTGGGGAATGTTGAGCTCTGCGGGAGGATACCCAACTTCCTTAAGGTTTGATAGTAGCTTTGCTTGAAGAGAGTGTACTGACTGCTGACTTACTCTCTGGGGAATTGAGATACCTGGTTATGTTTTTCAGCTGAACCTATCTTGGTACCTTAGTGGATAGAACAATTAGATTGTTTTTAGACAACTCTTTATTGCCCCTGTTTCTGAGGTGGGAGAGGAAGACCTGTGGGGGGCTGATAGTTGTTGACGGGAAAACCTTCTTCTGGTAGGCAAGTGGCAAGATGACAGGACATAGTCGTACGCTTTGATCCCTAACTTTTACCTGGACCGCCCTTTCGGGTTTTCAGTCCACCGGGATACCCATTTTTGCCCAAGCCGCCTTTTCAGGTTTTCGACTTGCCGGGTGTACAGATTTTTCATTTTCATCCCTTATTTTTGCCCGAACCCTTTTTGTTCGTCGGGAAGCCCTTGTTTTTGCCTAGGTGTGTCAACCTAGCAGGTCTTTGATTATGCGTAGTATTTTTCGACTATGTCCGTTCTCAGAAAGTAGGGAGTTGCCCCTGTTAGAAGTGTTTTGTCATGCCACCAGAAGGTATTTGATCAGGTCAGATTCGTCGTTGGAATGCCCCAAGTGACTCAGGCAGAGATTTGTCCCCAGGCTATTTGGCCTTTGAGAGATTCTCCGAATCTTGATTGGACTGCCCCAGATGATGGACCATGATCATGTCATGCCCCTTGATTGGAAGTACTTCTGTTCATTAGGCATTCGTCGTGTGAATTTCTATGTTGTTCAAACAAAAAGTCATATGCAAACAAAGTTATGTTAAAAATGCAAAGCCTATGTCTGTCTTGAAGATTTTGAAAATGCATTCTTTTTTTCCATAAAACAAATGAATGTTTGTAAAACGTGATGTCAACTCCTTCTTTATAGTAAGCCTTAAGGAGTCAGGATACCTTTCGTCACAGTATGCTTTCGAACTAACCCATGCTTTAGCTAGGACTTTTAAGGGTTATAACGTGGCCTGGTTCACGGTTTAAGAAACAAAGGATAAAGGCTCAAATTATTTGTACCCACCCGCTCTTCGTGATATTCTCCAAACTTAAACTCAGTTGATCATACGCTAGACCTTGTTCGAGTCTTTGTTCTGATGTTCCAATGATGGTTCAGATATTGATGATTTATTTTGAACAAGCAGTCATTTTTTTTGTTTTTGTTGAGGGTTTGTAGGACCTCTTTCTTTTCTGATTTCGTTATCCCTATTTTTTGCCTGAGCTGTTTCCTTTTTGGAATTACAGTCAGCGGGATGCCCCAGTTTTGTAAGTCTCCTTCATGGGTTTTGACTTAATGGGTTTTTTATTTTTGAGATAATGACTGCCTTTCTTTATTGATTATTCGGAACCATCATTGTCTTCCTTTTTTTTGTAAGGACCTCTTTGGTGCCATTCGTTATGCACTTGGATCAACTGAGAGACTATCCTGCCCCCGGTTATGATTAAGGGTTTTAAATTTATAAAAGAAAAACTCCTACTTCTTTGGCTCAGAGGGGTTGACAAGGGATTATCTTCCTTATAACTCCAGTGTTTAGGGATTTGAAACAATGCATGTACTTCATCAGCGGGGTCCGTTCAAAAGCATACTGTGATCGGTGGATCTGGAACTGACTATTTAACGCTGGTTCGCGAAATGTCGCGGAAGCAAGAGTCGCCATCGTCTTTTATTTTCTCCAAATGGAAAGGACAAAAGCACAGAAAAATTCCTTATAGAGATTGCTCTCGGTTCGGGAGGTAGATTATAGAAAGGGAAGGTGTTAGCACCCTTTCTATCCATGGTTACCCATGGGATCTTAGATACTTGCTCATTTGTGTTTTCAAATGGTTTGTTTGCTTTTCAACTGTGGGTTTTAAAAAGTTTCTTTGAAAATTCCAGTTCGACTCTTGTATCGGTCCTCAAGAGTGTTTGAAAAATTGCTTTCGAAAGCTTTTTGAAAAGTGTTGGTGTGAAAAGAGTTTTTGATTTTTGTTTTGAAATTAGAGCAAGTATCTAGAGTCGTCTACCTACCCTAAGGAATTCGTCTGTGTAAATGTCCTTTAAAGTAGTGCCATCCCACCATTGAGAGGTAGGTAGCACCACCGTTGGAGGTGTTCGGATCAATTCGAGGTTCGGGACATGGTGATCACCAGAGCAATGGGAAGACACCTTAGAAGCTACCCTCATGCCAGGTTCCCGGATCATGAGGACTTACTAAGACATCCTCTACTCGACGATCACCTTTCGAGGCAAGGCAACAGTGAGGCGTACCCTAGGGGTGGTGTGTGATTTGTGTGTCATGTTCATTTATTTTATCTTGTCATGTTATGAGTGAGCTACGCGTTTGTTTTTAGTTTTATTCATTCATTCTTGCATGCATTTATTAACAGTTAAAAAAAGTGCGGGAAATGTAAAGTTCCTAAGCTATTACAAAGGCGCGGGTCCACATCGCCAAATTATATCCAGGACCCGATTTGACATAAAATAAAGAAATAAAGTAAAGTGCGAAAGATAAATATTTACACGGTTTTGGGAGAATTACATCAATATTTAAAAGAAGGAATAAATAAAATGTGCGAATTGAATTAAAATTGAAAACGAGGGCGTTGGACCCTTTTGAAGTTAAATTGAAATTAAAAATTAATTAATTATTTATTGAAATAAAATTAGTGTTTTTTAGGTTTTTTTTGTATTTATGAAATAAGAAAATTAAAATTAAAATTAAAAGAAACCCTAATTCTAAGTTATTTTTAATTATTTGAGAAAAATGTTAAAGTTTAACTTAATTTACTAAAGAATTTATGTACATGTTTATTTACAAAATAAATTAGTAGTTAATAATAATAATAATGAGAAAATTATTTATTAAAAAAATGATGAAAAAGTTAAAAACCCTAATTTCTACATATTTAATTTATTAAGAAAAATATTAAAGTTTTGAAACCTAAATTAATCTAATTAATTGTTTAAAGTTTATTTACAAAAATAATAATAGTAAAATTAATATTAATAAAATAAACATTTTTTGATTTTTTTGTATTTTATATTTATTATGAAAATTATTTTATGGAATTAAAAGAAAACAATTAAAAAACAATTAAAAGAATAAAAAGGAAAAACAAATAAAAATTAAAAATTGAGCAAACCATAGGGGGTGTCTGGCCCAAGGGGAGGTTTTTTGAAGTATTGACTCCTGAGTACCGTGGTCTGCATTCTTTGGCCATTGTATTGAGTTTCATGCATAAGTTGTTCTACTTTGGCCATTTGGCTTTTGGCTTTTGGCTTTTGGCCATTTGTGTTCTGGCCTCAACGTTCCTTAATCTTCTCAGGATGTCTGTCTCGCCACGTATTGGTGTCATGTGTAAAATGTTCTGTTTTGGCCATTTGGCTTTTGGCTTTTGGCCATTTGGCTTTTGGCCTCAACGTTCCTTAATGAACCTGCATGGGATCCTGTCTAAATCTGCAACCTCATGAACACATTAAATAAAATCATAAAAATTCAAATAAAACCAACATATGAAGAAATTTAATGTTTAGGCACAATATGGCATGTATGAATGATTATACCCTTTTGATCATGGAGATCAAATCAACCTTACCCTTACTGGAAAAGTAGTGACATGAATGCTTTTATGCCCTTTGGATCATGGAGATCAAGCCAGTCTTACCCTTACTGAAGAAGTAATAAGATGTTGGTTTGTAACTGAGATGACTTGTTTGTAGTGAGAGAGAGATTTGTAATAAGGATTTCAAGGTTTTAGGGTTCTTGAAAGAGTTTGATATTCTGACAGTGTTGTGGCAAGGTTTTTTCTCTCTTTTCCCTCCTCTTTTTTCCTCTTCCCTGGTTTGTGTGAAAAGAAGGTGATTATATAATGGAAATTAGGGTAAAGCAAATGGGCTTTGAATGTGCAATTGGGCCTCCAATATTCACTTGAATTCGTCACTTTCCAGGCTAAATTGCAGGGACTTAAGTGCAATTTTTGAAGTTAAAATGTGAAAACAAAATGTAGCCGGCATCGAGAACTAACTCCTGTCTGAAAATCGACTCAATCAGATAAATGGTGAATTAGTTATGAATTTTTGAAGTTTCAGCTCAGACAAACTTATTTTGAGCTCCAGTGTCGACTCTGACACGTTCTTCAATAAAAAACTGGTATTGATCGGTGCATAATTTGGTCTCGACTTTTGAAGCAAAGTTGTAGATCTATGAGTCAGGGACCTTGTGTAAAAATATGAGTCCAATCCGATAAAAATTGACCGAGTTATGAATTTTCGAAGTTTCGGCCCAGATGAAATAATATTCAGCATTCAGGATTTTCAGCGTGTCACGCACTCTGAGCAAAAAACGAAGGCCTTTTGAATACCGTTTGAACTCAATACCTTCTGTGAAAATGTAGCCAACTCAATTTGTGAAATTTTGGCACCGGAACCAGCTCGATACGATGAAAATCGACCAAGTTATAATTTTCTGAACATGACGCAAATAAACTTCTGTCACAAATTTTCTGTATGAAAATACTTGATAAATCCACATTTTTGAAGACCTTCTGATCAAAATTGGCTTCCAGCCGTGAGAGATGAAAACGTAGATAATGTCAAGACGGAATTTTGCCCACTGGAACGGGTTCAAAACGAGTCACGATCTTCAAGTTATGAATTTTTTAGCGCGTAAAAATTGCACTTTCAGCACACTTTTTCACTATATTTCTTCAAGAAAACTCACACATTCGGATACCTTCTTTAAAGAATTGACTCTTGAGCCGAACCTGAATTTGAGAATATGTTATCAGAGATATCTTGGCGAAAGAATACCTGAATATGACGCGCCAGGTTGGACTTGTGAATTTTTCTTGAAATGTTTTGAGAAATATGGGAGGACAAATTTTGGGGTACAACAGTTGCCCCTGTTCAATCTTCTTAGACCTGAGGATGCAGATTGGCTGACGTGTCTTTCGTAATCCGAAGGTGGAAGATGATTGAACACTAGAGTGCCCAGAAATTTGCGCTCACATAGTAGTGTGATGCGGGGAATGGGCTTACAGATGCCATTTGGAGATTGATGGATAGGATGATGGGCTTATAGATGCCATGCTAAGAGATGATGGAGAGTGGATGGGCTTATAGGTGCCATCTGGGTGTTGATCGCGTAAGAGATTCCTTAGCGAGAACTTGCGTACCTGCAAAAAGAAAGATGAGTACCTGACATGTTGCAGGAGCTGGTCTTCAGATGCTTTGTATAGAGGCGTCCTGACTGGTTACAGGAGCTGAATCTGGAGCTTCAAACGGTGATGAATGAACCAGGGATGGTTACTACCTCAACAGGAATGGTGAGAGAACCTTAGATGACTTTAACCTCAACAGCAATCGTTGAGAAAATCTTGGGATGATTACTACCTCCGCAGGATCGGGGAGAGAACCATAGGCGACTACAACCTCAACAGCAATCATTGAGAGAATCTTGGATAACTTCAACTTCAACAGCAATCGTTGAGCGAATCTTGGGATTACCACCTCCGCAGTATCGGGGAGAGAACCATAGGCGACTACAACCTCAATAGCAATCATTGAGAGAATCTTGGATAACTTCACTTCAACAGCAATCATTGAGCGAAATCTGGGATTACCACCTCCGCAGTATCGGGGAGAGAACCATAGGCGATTACAACCTCAATAGCAATCATTGAGAAAACCTTGGATGGAATTATCATCTCCGTAGTATCGGGGAGAGAACCATAGGCGATTACAACCTCAATAGCAATCATTGGGAAAACCTTGGATGGAATTATCATCTCCGCAGTATCGGGGAGAGAACCATAGGCGATTACAACCTCAATAGAAATCAATGAGAAAACCTTGGATAACTTCTACTGAGTCTTTATCAGGAAAATATGTCTGGGGTCGATTTAGCTGGACTAGAGAAGGCCTTGGACTGGATAAGAAATCTTTGGAGTCGATTAACTGAACCGGTCTAGGTCTTGAATGTCTTCAACTGGATAAGAGACAGGGAGATCTTTGGAGTCGATCTGACTGAACCAGACAAGGTCTTTGGAGTCTTCAACTGAGTCTTCAAAAGAAAAACCTTTAGGAGTCGGTTTAACTAGACCAAAGAACGCCTTTGACTGTATAATAACCAGGAAAATCTTTGGAGTCGATTTAACTGAACAAGACAAGGTCTTTGGAGTCTTCAACTGAGTCTTCAAAAGAAACCTTTAGGAGTCGGTTTAACTAGACCAGAGAACGCCTTTGACTGGATAATAACCAGGAAAATCTTTGGAGTCGATTTAACTGAACCAGACAAGGTCTTTGGAGTCTTCAACTGAGTCTTCAAAAGAAAAACCTTTAGGAGTCGGTTTAACTAGACCAGAGAACACCTTTGACTGGATAATAACCAGGAAAATCTTTGGAGTCGATTTAACTGAACCAGACAAGGTCTTTGGAGTCTTCAACTGAGTCTTCAAAAGAAAAACCTTTAGGAGTCGGTTTAACTAGACCAGAGAACGCCTTTGACTGGATAATAACCAGGAAAATCTTTGGAGTCGATTTAACTGAACCAGACAAGGTCTTTGGAGTCTTCAACTGAGTCTTCAAAAGAAAAACCTTTAGGAGTCGGTTTAACTAGACCAGAGAACGCCTTTGACTGGATAATAACCAGGAAAATTTTTGGAGTCGATTTAACTGAACCAGACAAGGTCTTTGGAGTCTTCAACTGAGTCTTCAAAAGAAAAACCTTTAGGAGTCGGTTTAACTAGACCAGAGAACGCCTTTGACTGGATAATAACCAGGAAAATCTTTGGAGTCGATTTAACTGAACCAGACAAGGTCTTTGGAGTCTTCAACTGAGTCTTCAAAAGAAAAACCTTTAGGAGTCGGTTTAACTAGACCAGAGAACGCCTTTGACTGGATAATAACCAGGAAAATCTTTGGAGTCGATTTAACTGAACCAGGCAAGGTCTTTGGAGTCTTCAACTGAGTCTTCAAAAGAAAAACCTTTAGGAGTCGGTTTAACTAGACCAGAGAACGCCTTTGACTGGATAATAACCAGGAAAATCTTTGGAGTCGATTTAACTGAACCAAACAAGGTCTTTGGAGTCTTCAACTGAGTCTTCAAAAGAAAAACCTTTAGGAGTCGGTTTAACTAGACCAAAGAACGCCTTTGACTGGATAATAACCAGGAAAATCTTTGGAGTCTATTTAACTGAACCAGACAAGGTCTTTGGAGTCTTCAACTGAGTCTTCAAAAGAAAAACCTTTAGGAGTCGGTTTAACTAGACCAGAGAACGCCTTTGACTGGATAATAACCAGGAAAATCTTTGGAGTCGATTTAACTAAACCAGACAAGGTCTTTGGAGTCTTCAACTGAGTCTTCAAAAGAAAAACCTTTAGGAGTCGGTTTAACTAGACCAGAGAACGCCTTTGACTGGATAATAACCAGGAAAATCTTTGGAGTCGATTTAACTGAACCAGACAAGGTCTTTGGAGTCTTCAACTGAGTCTTCAAAAGAAAAACCTTTAGGAGTCGGTTTAACTAGACCAGAGAACGCCTTTGACTGGATAATAACCAGGAAAATCTTTGGAGTCGATTTAACTGAACCAGACAAGGTCTTTGGAGTCTTCAACTGAGTCTTCAAAAGAAAAACCTTTAGGAGTCGGTTTAACTAGACCAGAGAACGCCTTTGACTGGATAATAACCAGGAAAACCTTTAGAGTCGATTTAACTGAACCAGACAAGGTCTTTGGAGTCTTCAACTGAGTCTTCAAAAGAAAAACCTTTAGGAGTCGGTTTAACTAGACCAGAGAACGCCTTTGACTGGATAATAACCAGGAAAACCTTTGGAGTCGATTTAATTGAACCAGACAAGGTCTTTGGAGTCTTCAACTGAGTCTTCAAAAGAAAAACCTTTAGGAGTCGGTTTAACTAGACCAGAGAACGCCTTTGACTGGACAATAACCAGAAAATCTTAGGAGTCGATTTAACTGAACCAGACAAGGTCTTTGGAGTCTTCAACTGAGTCTTCAAAAGAAAAACCTTTAGGAGTCGGTTTAACTAGACCAGAGAACGCCTTTGACTGGATAATAACCAAGAAAATCTTTGGAGTCGATTTAACTGAACCAGACAAGGTCTTGGAATGTAGTTTGAGAACTTAACTGAATCTTTCCTGAAAGGTAAAGGTCAGTCATATGCAATGCATGATATGGATCAAGCAATGATGTTCTCCACATAAATGAGATTTGTAAGATACGATGCGTATATGCATGCTATAATGTATGGAAGTATGATGTTTTATGAATGTATCTTTTTTCGTCTAGGAAAGTAAATCCTTGACGGGTGCCAGGAAGTCACTCCTGGGCTGACGTTGCAGAACAGATTTTGCTTCCGCTGGATGATAGTTGCAAGAATACCGGTAGGAGAAGAGGACTCTGTTGGGGAATAAACTTGGCGAACGGATCACTCTGCGGGGAGAAAAGTACTCTAGTGATTTTGCTGGGAAGCAATACTCTATGGGGAGAGAGGTACTTTGTTAAGATGTTGATAATAACTTGCCGGGGATACCCTTGTTGTATTGGAAGTGTTACTAGACTTCGCTGGGGATAAGAAGACTTTGTCGACGACGATCTTTCCATGGCTTTTGGCTGAGGATAACCCAGTTATATCCTGGTAAGGAAATAACTCTTTGAGTAAAGCCGGGAGACGCGTTCGTGCTCTGCGAGAATAAGCTTCCAGAATCTATTGGGGATAAGCTTACTACTTGGGGGAGATGGATTCCACTTTCCTGGGGACACTGGGATGGACTCCTGGGGAAGTTTTGAACTGTACCGGGGAAGTGACTCCTTTGCATGTTGATAGAACGCCGGGGAACAATCTTAAATCAAGACTGCCGGGGATGCTTGTTAAGACTGTATGCTGCTGGGGAAGGTTGAGACCTGCGGGAGGATACCCAACTTCCTTAAGGTTGATAACTGCTTTGCTTGAGGAGAGTATACTGCTTGCTGGCTCACTCTCTGGGGAATTAAGATACCTGGTTGTGTTCTTCAGTTGAACCTACCTTGATACCTTGGAGGACAGAACAATTAGATCGCTTGGACAACTCTTTATTGCCCCTGTTTTTGAGGTATGAGAGGAAGACCTGTGAGGTGCTGATAGTTGTTGATGGACAAACCTTCTTCTGGTAGGCAGGTGATAAGATGACAGGACATAGTCGTACGCTTTGATCCCTAACTTTTGCCTGGACCGCCCTTTCGGGTTTTCAGTCCACCGGGATACCCATTTTTGCCCAAGCCGCCTTTTCAGGTTTTCGACTTGCCGGGTGTACAGATTTTTCATTTTCATCCCTTATTTTTGCCCGAACCCTTTTGGTTTGCCGGGAAGCCCTGATTTTTGCCTAGGTATGTCAACCTAGCGGGTCTTTGATTTTGCGTAGTATTTTTCGGCTATGTCCATGTTCTCAGAATGTAGGGAGTTGCCCCTGTTTAGAAGTGTTTTTGTCATGCCACCAGAAGATGTTTAATCAGGCAAGATTCATTGTTGGAATGCCCCAAGTGATTCCGGCAGAGATTTGCCCCAAGCTATTTGGCCTTTTGAGAGATTCTCCGAATCTTGATTGGATTGCCCCAGATGATTGGACCATGATCATGTCGTGCCCCTTGGTTGGAAGTGCTTTTGTTCACTAGGTATTTCTCGTGCGAATTTCCCTGCTGTTCAAACAAAAAGTCATATGCAAACAAAGTTATGTTAAAAATGCAAAGCCTATGTCTGTCTTGAAGATTTTGAAAATGCATTCTTTTTCATAAAACAAGTGAATGTTTGTAAAACATGATGTCAACTCCGTATTTATCGTAGGCCTTAAGGAGTCAGGATACCTTTCGTAACAGTATGCTTTCGAACTAACCCATGCTTCAGCTAGGACTTTTAAGGGTTATAACGTGGCCTGGTTCATGGTTTAAGAAACAAAGGATAAAGGCTCAAATTATTTGTACCCACCCGCTCTTCGTGATGTTCTTCAAACCTAAGCTCAGTTGATCATACGTCAGACCTCGTTTTTGTCCTGATGTTCCAATGATGGTTTAGACATTGATGGTTTATTCTGAATAGGCAGTCATTTTTTTGGTTTTTGTTGAGGGTTTATATGACCTCTTTCTTTTGATTTCACTATCCCTAAATTTTGCCTGAACTGTTTCTTTTTGTATTTACAGTCAGCGGGATACCCCAGTTTTGTAAGTCTCCTTCATGGGTTTTGACTTAATGGGTTCTTTATTTTTTGAGATAATGACTGCCTTTCTTTATTGATTATTCGGAACCATCACTGTCTTTCTTCATTTTGTAAGGACTTCTTTGGTGCCATTTGTTATGCACTTGGATCAACTAAGAGACTACCCCGCCCCAGGTTATGATTAAGGGTTTTAAATTTCGAAAAGAAAAACTCCTACTTCTTTGGCTCAGAGGGGTTGACGAGGGATTATCATCCTTATAACTCCAGTGTTTAGGAATTGAAACAATGCCTGTACCTCATCAGCGGGGTCTGTTCAAAAGCATACTGTAGAGATCGTGGTATCATTTTCGTCATCCTCCCTCAAGAGGCTTAGAATTATTAGTCAAGAGTTGATCATCAGAAAAAATATGAAAATAATTTGCGTATAGTGAATACGAATATATTGCTTCAAAACAGACATATGCGATGCATTAATGAAATAACAATGTTTAACATGAGTAAATGTTTGAACAAAAGAAAATTGCAACTTGAACATTCGAATGAACAAAAATTTATCAATCCTAGCCATGTTTTGGCAAGGGAGCAGTGATCACGTGGGGAGTCTTGGGTACTTTAAACTGAATCTCTCCAGCGTCGATCATGTCTTGAATCTTGTTTTTGAGAGGCCAACAGTTGTCCGTAGTATGCCCCGGGCTATCAGAATGATTTGCGCACCTATCGTTGGGATGATAGTTAGGAGCATAAGTGTTCGGATTCTGGAGAGGAGCCCTTAAGGTGATCAGCCCTGCCTTCAACATTTGTTGTAGTGCTTGATCCAGCGACATGTTGATCTTGGTGAACTGCCTTTTAGGCTTGTCTGGTTGACGCTGGTGAGGTTGATGTTGAATTTGTGACACTGGAGCCATTTGAGGAGCTCTCCCCTTATCTCCTTGTCTCAAAGGTGGTTGAACAATGACTGGCCCTTTACCCTTAGATGTTTGCCCCAGTTGGTTATCCCGAAGCAGTTGGTTGATGAGAACCCCGAGCTCATCTTGTCCTTGAGCTAAACTTTGAATGGCAGTCACCTGCCCCAGCATCTGGGTTTTCAGTACATCCACTTCAACTTGCAGATGTTTTAGCCGTTCATCCTCAGCACTGTTCCTGACCAAAGTCCCCATGAGAAGTGCTCTCAACTCCTCTTGCCCCTTGGATAGGCCTAGGAAGATTTCCCTGAACTGAGTCTCTTGAGCGTGAAGGTCCTGGTTATCTTGTTGGGAAACCATTGCTGAAATAAACAGCGGAGATGGTAAGTGACCTGTCCAAAGGGTACCTGTTATGCAATGATATGTATGAGATGTATGCAATGTTTTCAAGGATCTCGCGGGATAAACAAGAAAATTGTTAGAATTTGGATCCGGTAGCTTGATTGAAGGCACTTCGGGTTGTTGAGAGTCCTTCTTCCAGGGTCAAAGGCTCATCATATCCAGTGGGTCATAGCCCCTGACTTTAGTCATCATGTCTGGTTTTAATTTCCAAACAACCTTGGTTAGGGGAACCTTCTTCAAGAGTCAGAGCTCACCATATCAAGTGGGTCATAGCCCCTGACAACTTTGGCTAGAGGAAAATAAATCCTCTTTGCCCCTTGCTAGATGTTTGATTTATCATGACCTGCATCACAAGCCTTTGAGATCCTTGAAATGGGTTAGGATGTATGCAATGGTATGATGTCATGATGTATGGGGTAATGTAAGTAGCCCTGTTATGAGTCCCAATTAGGGACTGCAATCCAAAACCTGTAAGAAACTCAAGTAAAACCTGTCATGAGTCCTAATTAAGGACTATAAACAAAACCTGCAAGGAACTTAGTAAACCCTGTTATGAGTCCTAATTAAGGACTATAAACAAACCTGCAAGTAGTTCATGTGTCAGATAACAAGCATGCAAATAGTCAAGTACGAAGGCACGCAAGTCACACAAGAGAAGCCCTTAGAGTTTAGGCCAGCATGAGGTCTAGGTATTACCCTCTTTCAGTTTGTTGGTTCATACCTGTCCTATCAAAGTAACCGGGTTCTTAGAGGATCCCAATATCATTGACTACCCTCAATCGGTCATAACTCCAGCATCGCAATCTTTTCTTGCAGCCAGAACCATCACGAGAGTTTAGCCTCAATGGGCGTAGCATACTGCTACTGTTCTAATGGCCAAGTTGTGTCATTTAAGGTTCTAAGGTTGTTGGTGCTTAATGACTCCTTAGAAGACTCATATTCTCCTCGTTACAACACAAGGGATATCGGTACAGACCAAGGTGCCACACCAACGTAGCCACTGCTTCATCCATATCGGTCTATGCCGGACAGGTCCCTCACAGCTCATGCTACCTAAACAGGGTATCCCCAGATCCGGGTTAGGATCTATGTAACTCCGATGCAACCCACAATAATAAAGCAAACAAAGCACAACAATTGAAAACACAGTTATGAACTATCCTAAGGTACACCTCACTTTATAAGAGTATTTTCCCCAGCAGAGTCGCCAGTTCTGTGATCGGTGGATCTGGAACTGACTGTTTAACGCTGGTTCGCGAAATGTCGCGGAAGCAAGAGTCGCCACCGTCTTTTATTTTCTCCAAATGGAAAGGACAAAAGCACAGAAAAATTCCTTATAGAGATTGCTCTCGGTTCGGGAGGTAGATTATAGAAAGGGAAGGTGTTAGCACCCTTTCTATCCATGGTTACCCATGGGCTCTTAGATACTTGCTCATTTGTGTTTTCAAATGGTTTGTTTGCTTTTCAACTGTGGGTTTTAAAAAGTTTCTTTGAAAATTCCAGTTCGACTCTTGTATCGGTCCTCAAGAGTGTTTGAAAAATTGCTTTCGAAAGCTTTTTGAAAAGTGTTGGTGTGAAAAGAGTTTTTGATTTTTGTTTTGAAATTAGAGAAAGTATCTAGAGTCGTCTACCTACCCTAAGGAATTCGTCTGTGTAAATGTCCTTTAAAGTAGTGCCATCCCACCATTGAGAGGTAGGTAGCACTACCGTTGGAGGTGTTCGGGTCAATTCGAGGTTCGGGACATGGTGATCACCAGAACAATGGGAAGACACCTTAGAAGCTACCCTCATGCCAGGTTCCCGGATCATGAGGACTTACTAAGACATCCTCTACTCGACGATCACATTTCGAGGCAAGGCAACAGTGAGGCGTACCCTAGGGGTGGTGTGTGATTTGTGTGTCATGTTCATTTATTTTATCTTGTCATGTTATGAGTGAGCTACGCGTTTGTTTTTAGTTTTATTCATTCATTCTTGCATGCATTTATTAACAGTTAAAAAAAGTGCGGGAAATGTAAAGTTCCTAAGCTATTACAAAGGCGCGGGTCCACATCGCCAAATTATATCCAGGACCCGATTTGACATAAAATAAAGAAATAAAGTAAAGTGCGAAAGATAAATATTTACACGGCTTTGGGAGAATTACATCAATATTTAAAAGAAGGAATAAATAAAATGTGCGAATTGAATTAAAATTGAAAACGAGGGCGTTGGACCCTTTTGAAGTTAAATTGAAATTAAAAATTAATTAATTATTTATTGAAATAAAAGAAGTGTTTTTTAGGTTTTTTTTGTATTTATGAAATAAGAAAATTAAAATTAAAATTAAAAGAAACCCTAATTCTAAGTTATTTTTAATTATTTGAGAAAAATGTTAAAGTTTAACTTAATTTACTAAAGAATTTATGTACATGTTTATTTACAAAATAAATTAGTAGTTAATAATAATAATAATGAGAAAATTATTTATTAAAAAAAATGATGAAAAAGTTAAAAACCCTAATTTCTACATATTTAGTTTATTAAGAAAAATATTAAAGTTTTGAAACCTAAATTAATCTAATTAATTGTTTAAAGTTTATTTACAAAAATAATAATAGTAAAATTAATATTAATAAAATAAACATTTTTTGATTTTTTTGTATTTTATATTTATTATGAAAATTATTTTATGGAATTAAAATAAAACAATTAAAAAACAATTAAAAGAATAAAAAGGAAAAACAAATAAAAATTAAAAATTGAGCAAACCATAGGGGGTGTCTGGCCCAAGGGGAGGTTTTTTGAAGTATTGACTCCTGAGTACCGTGGTCTGCATTCTTTGGCCATTGGATTGAGTTTCATGCATAAGTTGTTCTACTTTGGCCATTTGGCTTTTGGCTTTTGGCTTTTGGCCATTTGTGTTCTGGCCTCAACGTTCCTTAATCTTCTCAGGATGTCTGTCTCGCCACGTATTGGTGTCATGTGTAAAATGTTCTGTTTTGGCCATTTGGCTTTTGGCTTTTGGCCATTTGGCTTTTGGCCTCAACGTTCCTTAATGAACCTGCATGAGATCCTGTCTAAATCTGCAACCTCATGAACACATTAAATAAAATCATAAAAATTCAAATAAAACCAACATATGAAGAAATTTAATGTTTAGGCACAATATGGCATGTATGAATGATTATACCCTTTTGATCATGGAGATCAAATCAACCTTACCCTTACTGGAAAAGTAGTGACATGAATGCTTTTATGCCCTTTGGATCATGGAGATCAAGCCAGCCTTACCCTTACTGAAGAAGTAATAAGATGTTGGTTTGTAACTGAGATGGCTTGTTTGTAGTGAGAGAGGGATTTGTAATAAGGATTTCAAGGTTTTAGGGTTCTTGAAAGAGTTTGATATTCTGACAGTGTTGTGGCAAGGTTTTTTCTCTCTTTTCCCTCCTCTTTTTTCCTCTTCCCTGGTTTGTGTGAAAAGAAGGTGATTATATAATGGAAATTAGGGTAAAGCAAATGGGCTTTGAATGTGCAATTGGGCCTCCAATATTCACTTGAATTCGTCACTTTCCAGGCTAAATCGCAGGGACTTAAGTGCAATTTTTGAAGTTGAAATGTCAAAACAACATGTAGCCGGCATCGAGAACTAACTCCTGTCCGAAAATCGACTCAATCGGATAAACGGTGAATTAGTTATGAATTTTTGAAGTTTCAGCTCAGACAAACTTATTTTGGGCTCCAGTGTCGACTCTGACACGTTCTTCAATAAAAAACTGGTATTGATCGGTGCATAATTTGGTCTCGACTTTTGAAGCAAAGTTGTAGATCTATGAGTCAGGGACCTTGTGTAAAAATATGAGTCCAATCCGATAAAAATTGACCGAGTTATGAATTTTCGAAGTTTCGGCCCAGATGAAATAATATTCAGCATTCAGGATTTTCAGCGTGTCACGCACTCTGAGCAAAAAACGAAGGCCTTTTGAATACCGTTTGAACTCAATACCTTCTGTGAAAATGTAGCCAACTCAATTTGTGAAATTTTGGCACCGGAACCAGCTCGATACGATGAAAATCGACCAAGTTATAATTTTCTGAACATGACGCAAATAAACTTCTGTCACAAATTTTCTGTATGAAAATACTTGATAAATCCACATTTTTGAAGACCTTCTGATCAAAATTGGCTTCCAACCGTGAGAGATGAAAACGTAGATAATGTCAAGACGGAATTTCGGCCACCGGAACGGGTTCAAAACGAGTCACGATCTTCAAGTTATGAATTTTTTAGCGCGTAAAAATTGCACTTTCAGCACACTTTTTCACTATATTTCTTCAAGAAAACTCACACATTCGGATACCTTCTTTAAAGAATTGACTCTTAAGCCGAACCTGAATTTGAGAATATGTTATCAGAGATATCTTGGCGAAAGAATACCTGAATATGACGCGCCAGGTTGGACTTGTGAATTTTTCTTGAAATGTTTTGAGAAATATGGGAGAGCAAATTTTGGGGTACAACACATACTGTAAGATTGCGATATCGTTTTCGTCATCCTCCCTCAAGAGGCTTAGAATTAATTAAGAGTTGATCATCAGAACAAATATGAAAATAATTTGCATTTAGTGAATACGAATATATTGTTTCAGAACAGACATATGCGATGCATTAATGAAATAACAATGTTTAACATGAATAAATGCTTGAACAAAAGAAAATTGCAACTTGAACATTCGAATGAACAAAAATTTCTCAATCCTAGCCATGTTTTGGAAAGGGAGCAGTGATCACGTGGGGAGTCTTGGGTACTTTAAACTGAACCTCTCCAACGTCGATGATGTCTTGGATCTTATTTTTCAAGCTTCAACAATCATCTGTAGTATTCCCCGGGCTGTCAGAGTGATAAGCGCAGCGGGCGTTGGGATTATACTTCGGTGACGTTGTATTTTGGTTCTTCGGAGCTTCTTTTAGAGTTACCAGCTTGGTCTCTAGTAACTGTGGCAATATCTGGGATAAGGTCATGCTGAGCCGAGTGAACTGCCTTCTCTCGCTCTTTTGTTGGTTGTGAAGTTGAATTTGTGACACTGGAGCCATTTGAGGAGCTCTCCCCTTACCTCCTTGTCTCTAAGGTGGTTGAACAATGACTGGCTCCTTACCCTTAGACGCTTGCCCTAGTTGGTTACTCTGAAGCAGTTGGTTGATGAGAACACCGAGCTCTTCTTGTCTTTGAGCTAAACCTTGAATAGCAGTCCCCTGCCCCAGCATTTGGGCTTTCATTGCATCCATCTCAGCTTACAGGTGTTTCAGCCGTTCGTCCTCAGCGCTGTTCCTGACCAAAGTCTCCATGAGAAGTTTCCTTAGCTCCTCCTTCCCCTTGGATAGATTCAGGAGGATTTCCCCGAACCGAGTTTCTTGAGTAAGAAGGTCCTGGTTATCTTGTGGGCAAGCCATTGCTGAAATAAACAGCGAGAACGGTAAGTGACCTGCAACAAGGATACCTGTTATGCAATGATGAGTATGACATGCATGTAATGTTTTCAAAGATCTCGCGGGGTAAACAAGAGAATTTGTTAGCATTTGGATCTGGTAGCTTGATTGAAAGAACTTCATATTCGTTGAGAGTCTTTCTTCCAAGGGTCAAAGGCTCACCATATCCAGTGGGTCATAGCCCCTGACTTTAGTCATCATGTCTGGTTTTGATTTCCAAACAACCTTGGTTAGGGGAACCTTCTTCAAGAGTCAGAGCTCACCATATCAAGTGGGTCATAGCCCCTGACTTTGTCTAGAGGGAAATAAATCCTCTTTGCCCCTTGCTGGGATAGTTGATTCACCATGACCTGCATCACAAGCCCTTGAGATCCTTGAAATGGATTAGTTTTTTTATGCAGGATGTATGCAATGGTATGATGTCATGCTATGCATGGGGTAATGTAGGTAAACCCTGTTACGAGTCTCAATTAAGGACTGCAAACCAAAACCTGCAAGAAACTTAGTAAACCCTGTCATGAGTCCCAATTAAGGACTATAAACGAAACCTGCAAGAAACTCGGTAGACCTTGTTATGAGTCCTAATTAAGGACTACAAACAAAACCTGCAAGAAGCTCAAGTGTCAGACAACAAGCATGCAAATAGTCAAGTACGAAGGCACACAAGTCACACAATAGAAACCCTTAGAGTTTAGGCCAGCATGGGGTCTGGGTATTACCCTCTTGAAGTTGGTGGGCTCAACTTGTCCTATTAGAAGTAACCGGGTTCTAAGGGTCCCAATATCACTGGATTGCTTTCATTGTTCATCGTTTCGATTTAGCCACTGAACTGGCGACCGAAATATTCCAGGAAAGCAACCCTCAATTGAGTGTAGTATCGAGTATCAACCAACCTCGGACTGCACCAAAGTCAGTTATCTCACTACCCTAAAGAGGCCAAGATAGTTCAATTAAGGTTCCTAAGGTCTGTTGATGCTTCACGACACCACGCGGAGGCCCCGTACTCTCCTTGATTGAACTCAAGGGTTACCGGTACACACCAAAGTTCCACATCAACGTAGCAGACTGTTTCAACCATGTCGGTATACCCCGCACAGTTCCCTCACAGCCTTGTTGCTACTTTCTAAGAAGGTATCCCCAGATCCGGGTTAGGATCTATAGAACTCCCAAGACAGTCCCACAATTTAAAGCAAACAAGGAAAGCAATTGAAAACACAGTTATGAACTAACCCTAAGGTACACCTCACTTTAAGTTAAGTCCCCAGCAGAGTCGCCAGTTCTGTGATCGGTGGATCTGGAACTGACTGTTTAACGCTGGTTCGCGAAATGTCGCGGAAGCAAGAGTCGCCACCGTCTTTTATTTTCTCCAAATGGAAAGGACAAAAGCACAGAAAAATTCCTTAAAGAGATAGTTTCTCGGTTCGGGAGGTAGGTTATAGAAAGGGAAGGTGTTAGCACCCTTTCTATCCATGGTTATCCATGGGCTCTTAGATACTTGCTCATTGTGTTTTCAAAAATGGTTTGTTTGCTTTTCAACTGTGGGTTTTAAAAAGTTTCTTTGAAAATTCCAGTTCGACTCTTGTATCAGTCCTCAAGAGTGTTTGAAAAATCGCTTTCGAAAGCTTTTTGAAAATGTGTTGGTGTGAAAAGTATTTTTTGAATTTGTTTTGAAATTAGAGCAAGTATCTACGAGAACCTACCTACCCTAAGGAATTCGTCTGTGTAAATGTCCTTTAAAGTAGTGCCATCCCACCATTGAGAGGTAGGTAGCACCACCGTTGGAGGTGTTCGGGTCAATTCGAGGTTCGGGACATGGTGATCACCAGAGCAATGGGAAGACACCTTAGAAGCTACCCTCATGCCAGGTTCCCGGATCATGAGGACTTACTAAGACATCCTCTACTCGACGATCACCTTTCGAGGCAAGGCAACAGTGAGGCGTACCCTAGGGGTGGTGTGTGATTCGTGTGTCGTTTTCGTTTATTTTGTCTTATCATGTCATGTCAAAATGATCTATCGTTTGTTTTTATTTATTGTCATTCATTCTTGCATGCCTTGATTAACAGTTAAAAGTGCGAGCAAAGTAAAGTTCTAAAGCTATTACAAAAGGCGCGGGTCCACATCGCCAAAATTTCCAGAACCCGATTTGACAGAAAAAATAAAGGAATAATGAAAAAGTAAAGTGCGAGAAATTAATTACACGGCTTTGGGAGAGATACATAAGTAACCAAAAGAAAAAGGAAATAAATATGCGAATTAAGTAAGAATTAAAAACGAGGGCGTTGGACCCTTTTTAATGGAATTAAATTAAATTACTATTAAATTAATAAAATTAAAAAGAAATTAGTTTTTGGTATTTTAGGATTTTAATGGAAAAAAGAATTAATTAAAATAAAATGCTAACCCTAATTCTAGTTGTTTTTAGTTTATTAAGAAAAGATTAAATTTTAACCTAAAATTAAACCTAATTATTTTACATGCAATTTAATTATAAAAATAAATAATAGGAAATATTTAATTATTATGAAAGAAAAGAAAAAAGGGAGAAAAATGATTATAAACCCTAATTCTACCAATTTTAGATTTTTATTAAAAAATGTTAAGATTAAACCCTAAATTAAAACTAAGTGAATTAATGCAATTTATTTACAAAAAATACTAAAATAAAAATATTTATTATTTTCATTCTCTTTTCTGATTTTTTGGTGTTTTTTTTATATATTATGAAAATATTAAATTAATTAAAAAAACAATAATTAAAAGAAAGTAAAAAATAATGAAAAATAAAGAATGTAAAAAAAGTTTGCAAACCTAGGGGGTCTGCCCCTAATTTGGAGGTTGGTCTTTAGCAATTTGGGCCCAGTTACTCTTTGGCCTGGTTGACTTTTGCGCTGGCGTGGATCTCCATTGACTGACGTACACGGTATTCTCCCAATCTGGACCTTCTGATCCATCTCAGTAGGCACGTGGTGACTTGATGTGGTGGATGCATGGTGTGCTTTAGTATTGAAGCTGCATGGGAACGTTAATTGAAAAATAGTATTGAAAGGGGTGGGGACCTGGGGCTCGAACCCAGGTCCTAGAGATTACCAGCGTGTACGCCTGCCAGTGGAGCTGCCTTGCTTATTCGTACCTTACGTAAATAACAAACAATATATAATAAAACAAATGTTAGTGGAATCTTGGCGCGTAAAATTCAAATAGGCCAATCATTGAGCGCCACAGGGGTCATCTTCTTCGTTGCCTTATTTTTTCTGAAACACAAACATTGGCAACGGTTTTACAAACGTTCTAAAATATGCCCTTTTGGAAAATAGCGATTAGCTAGTCTTGCATTAGAAATTAGGCGCAACATATGGATTCTTTTCGTCTAGGCATGCTTGTTTTAATGGTCCAGGTCTCGAGTCTCAATTTTTCTTTGGATGTAAAGCCCCAATTTGCCAAGCCTGAAACCCTAAAATATACCAATGGCATCTTTGCATACAGTGTATAAAAATTCAATTAAAATATAGAGTAAGCTTCAGAATCATGAGAGCAATACAAAACATGCATTAGAATTCAAAATCACGCCATGAATGATAAAACACGATATATGCAAAAAAAGTGAAAAACTTGAGTTCTATTCACCGATTCTGGGTGTTGGGATGATTGATTTTGATTGGAAAACTTCCCTTGACGCCTCAGGAAGCTAATGGAACAATTACTTGGCCTTGAATCGTCCTAGAACTAGGTTTTCAGATTTGGAGTTTTCTTGAAAAATTCCAAGTTTTCATATGCTTTTTCTGCGCAGCTTTCAGTCTAAAAGCACGAGGGTTAGCTTGCTTGTATATGTATGAATGATTTAGGGTTGAAAACTTGATCAAAGAATCCTTGAATTGATTGTGCAATATTTGATTTTTATGGCATTAGTTTTTCAATATTTTTCATGCAATTTGATATCAAATCATGACAAAACCTTCCAAAAATGATTATGCACGAATCTTGAGTGTCCAATGAGAGTATTTTCTGCACAAAAAGATTTGATTTCATTAGTTTAGTATTTTTTCATATTTTATTTAGTTTAAATGAATTAATTGTAATAAAAAATTCAAATAAATAAAAATAATAAAAAACTTCCCTTTGGGCCAAATGGTCGTGCACATGCCTTGGATGATGCATTGTGGAAGAAAAAGAGGCCCATTAGCAATTTTAAGTCTTTTGAAACAATGTTGACTTTTCAAAATATCCAAAAATTTCCCAACTTCCACAAGGCATAATTTGCTCAATTTTTAAGCTTTGCTCATGTTCTTGGACATTTTGGAAAGGTCTTTGAGTCCTCTAACCAATGCCTTTGGTCCCATGTCATTTTGATTTACCAATCTCAAGTTATGGCCTTTGACTTAAAGTCCCTTTTTGTTGACTTTTGAAAATGACCTATAATGTTGAAATTGATAACTTTTTGTGAGAGAATTTGTTGGACTTGAAGTGTGAAGATGAGTTGTAGGAAATGTCCTTCCCTTCAAAATGAGCTTTGGATGGAATTTTTATGATAATCCATGTGAAAGTTATGCCCTGGTCAATTTACAGTTGACTTTTTCAACTGTCCAAATATGGAAACTTTTGCATCTTGATGATTTTTGAGCCAAGCTTTGAGAATCATGATCAATCATTGATCAAATGATGTTTGTGGCTTCAAAATGAGATATTGACCAAAAATTTGAACTTTTGACTGTCAAATGACCATTTTGCCCCTACAGTTGACTGTAGTGCAATTAGGGTTTTTGACTGTGCAATTTTGTGCTGAAAGCCTTGAAACTTGGTATGAGGATGATTGACCATATTTATAGGCATGTGGGACTTGATTGGACCCTTGGAAACTTCATTTTCTTGATCAGAACAAAAACCCTAATTTTGACTGTTTAGGAGACCCTTGACTGTGCAACCCTTGGGGAGATTTTGAAGCTTGACTTGGCAATTTCTTGAAGAATATGGGAGGGCAAATTTTGGGGTACAACAATGTACATAACATCATGACATCATACCATAGCATTTTCAATAACCATTTCAAGGATCTCGAGGGTTCTTTGGATGCAGGGTTACGTTGGACCAGACGTTTATCAAGGGGCAAGAGGTTTCTCCTCTAACCAATGCAATCAAAGATCAAGTGCAACAACTTGAATCGGTGGCTATGACCCACTCGACATGGTGAGCTTGATTCTCGTGGAAAGACATCCACCGATACAAAGTTCTCCAGTCGAAGATCAAGTACAACAACTTGAATCAGTGGCTATGACCCACTC
Organism: Vicia faba; assembly: GCA_948472305.1. Lineage (NCBI taxonomy): Eukaryota > Viridiplantae > Streptophyta > Magnoliopsida > Fabales > Fabaceae > Vicia > Vicia faba. The sequence continues at coordinate 620,497,869 of OX451737.1, forward strand.
GACATGGTGAGCTTGATTCTCGTGGAAAGACATCCACCGGTACAAAGTTCCCCAGTCAAAGTTCAAGTACAACAACTTGAATCAGCGGCTATGACCCACTCGACATGGTGAGCTTGATTCTCGTGGAAAGACGTCCACCGGTGCGGAGATCTCCAATCCAAGAGCAAAGTGCCAACCTCTAACATTTTCTTGTGTTTACCCCAAGAGATCCTTGAAAGCATGCATCCACAGGTCATGCATTGCATTTTGACAGTCTTTCCTTTTTCAGTTTTCCTTACTCTCCTGCTGTTTATTTTAGCAAGAGATGGATCTAGAAAGGTCTGTCAAAGACATCCAAGGCCAGACTGCTCAGCTGCAGGAGATGTTCCTGAACTTGTCTCTGGGGCAAGAGGAGATGAAAGCTCTCCTCACAAAGGGTTTGGAGAATTCCAACAATGCCAGGAGTGATCAGCTGGCAGAGCTGCAGTTTGATCTGACAACCTTGAGGACCCAAGTGATGGGACAGCTGGTGGGCCAGATGGCTCTCATCCAAGACCTATCCCAAAGACAAGAGGAACTCAGAGTTCTTGTCCGCCAACTGCTTCCAAACAACCAACTGGGGCAAACATCTGAGGCCGAAGAGCAAGTCACCGCTCAGCCTCCAGCCACTCAAGAAGACAAGGGGAAAGCTCCTTTGCTCGCTTCAGGGTCACAAGCCCATCAACAACCTCGCCAGCGTCAACGGGGTAGTCGGCGTAAGCAAGAAACGTCGGGAAGGCAATTTACGGAGACTGAAATACCATCATTTTTCATACTGAAGCGCCTGATGGAGGTCAATTTGCTTACCGTAAAGGATCCTCCTCAGAAGCTCAATACCTCCTCTCCTAACTATCATCCCGACGCATTCTGTGTTTACCATTCCTACAGCCCGGGACACGACACCAACGACTGTTGGGCCTTGAAGAACAAGATTCAAGATCTGATCGACATTGGGGTGCTGGAATTCATGCCAGACGGCGAGATGAAAATCTTCCATTAAAGGGTTCTCCACTTGAAGTGACGAAGCTCAAGCTGAAAGACTTTTGCTTCTTTTTGAATTTTCAAAGTTGTAATTCTTTTGGCTGTCAAACAATTATGTGTTGATGTTAAACTCTGTTTTCATTAATGCATTGCATATGTTTGTCTTGAATTCATCCATTCGTTTCACTACTCTCATGCTTTTCTTTATGATATTTGACTCTTGATGAAAAGCTGTAAGCCTTTAGAGGGAGAATGACGAAACAATACCATGATCTTATACAGTATGCTTTTGAACAGACCTTGCTGATGATGTACAGACATTTCTTTCAAATCCCAAACACTGGAGTTATAAGGAAGATAATCCCTAGTCAACCCCTTCGAGCCAAAGAAGTAGGAGTTTTCTGTTCTAAACAATCAAAACCTTTGACATAAACCCGGGGCAGGGTAGTATCTCAGTTAATCCAAGAGAAAATGCGCATTAAAGTCGCAAACTCTCAGTTCGTAACACAACGAACGACGTCGAGAAAGAAAGCATTCCTTTGGAATCTAAAGACAAGGGTGGTTCCCTATCGCATAGACAGTCAATCTCTCAAAAAGAAAAAAAAAGCCCACTGAGCCAAAACCTATAAAGGAGGCTTAAGAAAGCTGGGGCATCCCGCTGACAGTAATCCCGGAAAACAGTAACAGTCAGGCAAAAGTTAGGGATAACAAATCAAAATCAAAATAGTGAGGTCATTACAAAATCCTCAACAACATGAAAAAGGTTGAAAAAGAAAAAAAAGGAGATGATGACTGTCTCCCCCAAATTCAACTGGTGAACCATCGCCCAAAAGTCGTTCAAAACTAAAAACAGAGTGTGACACACAATTAACTGAGCTTAGGTTGAAGGACATCACGAAGAGCGGGTGGGTACAAATATACTTCGAGCCTTTATCCTTTGTTTCTTAAACCGTGAACCAAGCCACGTTACAACCCTTCAAAAGTCCTAATTGAAGCATGGGTTAGTTCGAAAGCATACTGTTACAAAAGGTATCCTGACTCCTGTAGGGCTTTACTCTAAATCTTGTGTTGACTTGTCTTACGAAAAGTTTTCTGCTAAAGACGCATTTTTCAAAACGAAAAAAAAAAAAAACTTCGAGACAAACATAAACTTTGCATTGCTTGAATATCACTGTCTGCATTTGGCTTTTTGTTTGACAGCGAAGAATTTCATACCACGAATGTTCGGAGGAACGAAAGCTCTCTTAGTAAGTAAAAATCACTTCAAGAGGATAACACTTCCATCAAATCTCCTATCAGCAAGGGGCATGACATGTCACAATTCAATTAACCTGGGGCAGTCCAGTCAAGGTCCAACAGATCTTTCAAAGTTCAGTTAACCTGGGGCAGTCCAGTCAAAGATTTCAAGAAATCTCTCAATATGCAGAGTAATCTGATTCAAGACTCCTTCTCCACCACTTGGGGCATTCGAATGTCAAAAGTGTTCAACAAATCAACTATTACAATTCCAGACTCGATTCCTGTATCTAGCCAGGGCACGTCTGAAGAGTTCGAAGATTCGATTCCTGTATCCAGCCAGGGCATATCTGTTGACGACTATTTCCAGATTCGATTCCTGTATCCAGCCAGGGCATATCTGTTGACCACATTTCCAGACTCGATTCCTGTATCTAGCCAGGGCACGTCTGAAGAGTTCGAAGATTCGATTCCTGTATCTAGCCAGGGCATATCTGTTGACGACTATTTCCAGATTCGATTCCTGTATCCAGCCAGGGCATATCTGTTGACCACATTTCCAGACTCGATTCCTGTATCTAGCCAGGGCACGTCTGAAGAGTTCGAAGATTCGATTCCTGTATCCAGCCAGGGCATATCTGTTGACGACTATTTCCAGATTCGATTCCTATATCCAGCCAGGGCATATCTGTTGACCACATTTCCAGACTCGATTCCTGTATCTAGCCAGGGCACGTCTGAAGAGTTTGAAGACTCAATTCCTGTATCCAGCCAGGGCACGTCTGAAGAATTCTAGATCAACACCTGCAACAAGCCAGGAAAACATCTGTGGACGACCGATTGTAGACCAACACCTGTAAAAAGCCAGGAAATTATCTACATCACCACTTGGGGCATTTGAATGTCAAAAGTGTTCAAAAACCCGATGCAGTTTTACACGGACTCATCGTCAGGAAATCCTACACAGATCTCCTCAAAGCAGGAAGACCCCGGTAGTTTGGCATACAACCCAAGCTTCTGATTCTCCCAACAGTGGTCCCAAGACCTCTCATTTTCAATAATTGAAGACTCTTGCCCTCCACAGCAGCAGCCAAGGATTTATTTTCCCCGGCAGCAATCAAGATTCTTTTATCTTTCAGCCGTCCAGGATTCATCTATCCTCAGCAAGATAACTCATCAGCTTACATGCGCATTCATCACATTCATGTCATAAACATTGATGTCACGTACATTGCATCATGCATCATAACATTGCATACAACTAACCCTTTACCTTTTCAGGTAAGATCAGTCGGCAGACAAAGATCATCTTCCAAGTATACTCAGATGTGACCCGGACACGGCGACCTTCTGATACTTATTCCAGATTCATCCAAATGCAGCTTTACACGAGCTCATCATCAGGAAACCCTACACCGGTTCCTCTTCAAGACGTCTGAAAACAGTTTACGGATTCTTCCCAACAACGGATGTTAATCTACCAACTTGTTCAGACTCTTCTCAACTTTTGAAAACAGCTCACGGACGCTTCCCAACAACAGATGCTGCTCTATTGCTTATTCAACTTCAAGATTTCTGAAAATAGTTCACGGGTTCTCCAAGTAACGGATGTTAACCTATCACTTGTTCAGATTCTTCTCAAGACTTCTGAAAACAGTTTATGGATTCTTCCCAACAACGGATGTTAATCTATCGACTTGTTCAGATGCAACTTTCTGAAAACAGCTTACAGACGCTTCCCAACAATGGATGCTGCTCTATTGCTTATTCAAACTTCAAGACTTCTGAAAACAGTTTACGGGTTCTCCAAGTAACGGATGTTAACCTGTCGCTTGTTCAGTTTCTTCTCAAGACTTCTGAAAACAGTCTATGGATTCTTCCCAACAACGGATGTTAATCTATCACTTGTTCAGATGCAACTTTTGAAAACAGTTTACGGACGCTTCCCAACAACGGATGTCAATCTATTGCTTGTTCAGACCCCTAGTTCAGAGATGGTCCAAAGCTTGGGCACCTTCCTGATATTCCCTTCCAGATGGCATCTCTAAGCCCATCCCCGACAAGATTTCTGTCACTCACACCAGATGGCATCTTTAAGCCCATCACCAAATGGCATCTTTAAGCCCATCACCAGATGGCATCTTTAAGCCCATCACCAAATGGCATCTTTAAGCCCATTATCAGATGGCATCTCTAAGCCCATTCCCCGACAAGATTCTATCACACCAGATGGCATCTTTAAGCCCATCACCAAATGGCATCTGTAAGCCCATTCACCTCTACCATCACATCGACGAGTGCAAATTTTCTGGGCACTTTAGTGTCCAATCTTCTTTTACCTTCAAGTCGCGAAAGGCAAACTTGCCAATCTAACTCTTCAGGTTCAAGAAGATTGAACAGGGGCAACTGTTGTACCCCAAAATTTGCCCTCGCATTTTTCCACAAGAAATCGCAGCTTCCGTCATTTCTTGATTTTTCAGATTGGCTCAAGAATCGGACAAACGGACTTTTCTCGTCAGTCAAGCAAAATTAGGGTTTTACTGATTCTTCAGGGCTCTGGATTGTTTCACACAATTGGCTTAGGGTTTTGGTTAATTCTGGCTCAATTTTGATCAGGCGAATGTTCGTTGGCATTTAATCAGGAATTAGGGTTTTGTGGGCATATTCTCAGAAAGATTAAAATTCCACAGCACTTTGCAAGTCATTCCGAGATTCGGGTTGAATTCACATTATTTGATTTGATCAGTAAAAGACTGCAGTTGGTTTGAATTCACGTTTGTCTGATTGAACCAGTCAAAAGAAATACGCAGTTTGGATTTACAGTGTTTGTTGAAAATCAGTGGAAAGAAGGAATGCGCCTGATCAATGTTTTGATTAACTATTGATTCGCTTTGGAGATACCAGGTTTAACTGATCAATGTGCTAAAGTATTGTTTATTTAAATTATTTATTATTCTAAATTAAGTGATTGAAATTTATTTTTCAATTATTTTAATTCAAAGAGTCTTAAATAATAGATAAACAATAAAGAAAGAGGAAATAGAATTGATTGGATAATAAAGACTTTTATTGATTCTTGAATTATTTGTACAATTATTGTTTATAATTTAATTACAAACAATGGTTTTACATTAATTTAAATATTAAATAAAAAGAAAACTATCCTATTTTTTCTAATTCTTCAGTCTTCATTTAGTACCCCTCCATCCATTTTTATTCATCTGCAAAAGAAAAGGAGAAAAGTCAGTGACTGATAAATAAATAAAGACAGATAAAATTGCAGTCATCATTAAGGGCCACTGATTGGGATCAGTTAACCCTCTCTGCAAATCACGGGATTTCTCCCGGTTCACAAAGAGGGAAGAATTTTATGCAAGGTTGAGAAAAAATGCAAAGTGTCAAAAATGCATAAGTTCAAAATGTCAAACTGCATAGTTCAGAAGCAAGTTCAAACCAAACTGAAAATCCAAGTTACAACTTGCTGTCATAATCCAAAAGGTACAAGTTACTGCACAAAGATATCAAAGAAGATAAAAAAGTACAAAAGCTGTCAAAGAAGAGATAAAGAATGCAGAGGAAATCCATTATGCAAGCAAGCTATATTTTTCATCATTTCCCAATGGCCACTTTCAGAACTAGGTACAGCAACAAACATAATTTAACATTTTTTTGCTGTACTGAGAGAGAATGGAGAGATAAAAGTAAGCAGGTTTTTAGGCTTTAGGCAGGCATAGGAAGAAAGATATAACACACAAGAACTGAACACAGTTCAAGGAGGGGAGAAAAACCAATACAAAGAAGGAGATACAAACTCCCACTGCATAAAAACCTCATAACCAAAGAAAACACTTCAAAACTCAGAACCTGCTAAAGCTCAGGTCTGCAAGCACAATTTGCAAACCCACCATCAAGCAATAATCAGCATAACCTGCGGGAACAAAAACCATAAAACAACAAAGACCAGTCCATTACAAGTGGACTGCAAGCATAACCTGCTGAAGCCAGACCTGCATCATTCAAAAACCTGTCAAACAATAACCAAACCATTGCCTACTGCACTACCAAAACTTACTGTCAAATATGCCAAAGCCTCATACTACCTGAAGCCTAACATGAAACCCTTACCTACTGTCAAATAATACCTGCATTAGCCTTATCACCAAAAAGCCTCACCCTACTGTCAAAACCAAACCTGCAATGGCCTAAACCCAACCCTGCCTAAACAAAAATAAACCTTAAGCAAAGGTAACCTGCCTAAGCATCCAACCTGCTGTCATAACCTCAAACAGAAAACCTGTTAAGGCTACAAAACCAGCCAAACCAACCTTAAACTCGCAATAAGCCTAAAACCTGTAAGAAAACCTCACAAAGCCTGTCCAACCTTGCAAAGAATTAAAAGTGGTGCAAACACAGGTTCAAGCATAAAACCCTTAGAACACTCATTGGGCAGGGAAGAAACATGTCAAGATAGGCAACAGAAGGAAGCATACAAAAGCTCTAGGCAACAAGTCAGAAGAAGAGGAAAAGCGATAAGCAACCAAGGCAACTCAGTGTCAAAGCCCTCAAGCCCTCAGTAAACACATCATTGGGCGTAAAACTATAAAGCTCAACAATCAAGAGGCAACCACATAAGCATACAGAGTCATAGCAAGAGAAGAAGAAAGAATACGCAAACAAGAAGCTTTCAGCCATCAACATCATAAAGCTTAAAGAAAATATACAAGATACCAGATAAAGCCCCTCATCGCGCATCACGTTCCATCCGTCCTTGGCCTCCTAGATTTCCTCATCTCTCTCCTCCATCTCCAAACGTAACCCTTTCCTTCTTTCTTTTTTTCAAAACCTCCAACAACCATTAACAAACGAGGGAATCAGAATCAAAAAGATGAATAAATCAATGCATGTAAAACCAAAACGAATAAGAAAATGAATGTACTGTATATCCGTTGCCCCCTAGCGTCCGGTTGGAGGGAGGAGGAAGATGGAGAACAGGTGGCCTTGGGCTGACGAACTCACGCTGGACACTCAGAAGCAAACGAGGAAGACGAAGATGAACGAAACTCCATGAACGGCGCGCTGTCTCCAAACCCTAAGCATATTCCCAATTGAAAACACAAGCGAAACCCTAAAAATGTTTTGAGTCCAAACGTGGGCCTTGCCCGTTTCTGTATGCCTAAGCCCAAAACATTGTTCCAATTCACACCCCTCTTTCAGCCCATTTCTAACTTAGTTCAACCTTTTATTTATCATCATATCTTTTTTTCATAAATTAACATAAATCCTTTTCTTTTACACTTAAAAACATTTTTTAAAACACAATATATTCTTTTTTTCCAACTTAATATATCCTTTACAATAATTTTTATTACTAATACCTTTGTTTAATACATTAATTGAAAATACATTTTTTTCTTAAACATTTAATTAAGATACATTTTTTCTACCTCATATAATTAAAATTGAAAATACCTTTTTATTCTTTTAATTAAAATATATTTTGTACATAATAAATAAATATACATTTTTGCATAATTTAATTAATTAAAATATATTTTGTACATAACAAATGAAAAAATACTTTTTGTATACATAATTAAAACTTAGAAATATTCTCTTTTCTTAAAACATCATTTTTATACATAATCTAATTAGAATTTAAGGCATTTGATTAAAACATTTCTTTTTGTACATATTAAGAAAATACAAGATTAAATAGATATTTAATTTTTTCTTTAGGTCAAAACAAACAAATACCTAACAATACTTTCTTAAATTTATATTGTCGCACCTGTAAATAATCACGTACGCGTATACTTGTACACAATACAAATACATTCACAATGCCCCTATACACACTTGTTTATCTTATGCATTGATATACATTATTTACATTTGATCGCAAATTCGATTTGGTTGTAACTTATTGGATACTATAAGTCTCATCCCCATTCATACACATGTACCCCCACTCCCGGATACTTATTTTGTAATAGCGTAGACTTTACATTTCCGCAATTTACAGTTTTCCAATTATACCATGGTTAGACCTAGGGTTTGTATGTACATAAAATCAAACGCTAGATAACCTAATACAAGAAAAATACATGAAATCAATACACAATCACACTTGCACCCTCTAGGGTAATCCCACATGTTGCCTTCCAAAACGGGCCATGTTTGCACGTCGAGTTCTTTGGCAAAACAAAAATCAAATGATCATAAGTCCCTCGATGACGCTTTCGAATATTGCCTAAATGGAATGATCATAGTCCCTTCAAAGTAAATTGCCAAAGACACTTGGCATCATTTCATTCGTGGTCCATACGATGACCCGCGCTCGTCCCGAACAAACTTCCTAAAACGCAAGATTGTCCACCAAATTCAATGATGGAACAAAATTGTTAAAAAGGGGTTAAAACATAACAAAAACCTTTGAGTACAATAGGGTAGATAAAACTCTTAGTTACTTGAGATCAACTTGCAAAAACACTTGCCTTCTTTTCAAAAACCACAATCCACAACACTTTCAAACAAACTCTCAAAACATTTTTGAAACATCTTTTCGAAAAGATACACGCCTTTGTAAAATATTCGAGTAAAGAATTGTTACAAGGTTAGCCTAAGACAAGGCATCTTCTTCCAAAACATTTTCAAAAACACTCACACACACACCATTATTTCAAGCAATCGAAAATCAAGGCAAGTGATCTAAAAACCAAGTAACTAAGAGCCCATGGATAACCATGGATGAAAAGGGTGCTAATACCTTCCCTTTTCATAATCTACCCCCCGAACCCACAAAATATCTCAAAAGGTTTTTGCTGTGCTTTTTTAACCTTTCCTTTAGGATAAAATAAAAAGTCGGTGGCGACTCTTGCTCAACCGCACAAGTGCGAATACGAACGCAAAACACTAGTCAGTTCTCCCACCGTATCACAGCATCCGTGTCTGGAGCGTATCTGTACTATTTCTGAAAGTTGAGTCTGAATGAGCGTCAGAATGGCATCCGTGTATGGAGCGTATCTGAACTGTATCGAAAGTTGAGTTCAAATGAGCGTCAGAATGACATCCGTGTATGTAGCATATCTGAACTGTATCGAAAGTTGAGTTTGAATGAGCGTCAGAATGGCATCCGTGTTTGGAGCATATCTGAACTGTATCAAAAGGTGATTTTGAATGAGTATCAGAACGACGTCTGTGTTTGGAGCGTATCTGAACTGTATCAAAAGGTTGAGTCTGAATGAGTATCAGAATGGCGTCCTTGTTTGGAGCGTATCTGAACTGTATCTGAAAACTCTGAACATTGTTAATGATAACTGTTAATCTTATTCTGAAAAGGGTAAAATGTTAGCTTAAAAAGCTAAGTCATGATACATGAAATGTATGCATAATGGGATTATGTTATATGCATTTGTGTTTATCAATGTTTATGATATATAAATGCGATGTATGCGTATGTGAGTTGATTTGCTGCATTGCTGTTTGATTTAGGGAAAATAAATCTTTGACTGCTGTTGTGATATGTGAGTCTTCATGTCTTGAAGTTGAAGTACTGATGAAATTTTGCTGAGAGAAGTACATTCTATTGTGAGGGCAATGCCATGTACTACTTTCAAGATCTGTTGGGGAATCCCGAGAAATTTGACGACTTTTGCTGGGAATTGCTAACTGGTAACTTTGTTTCGCTGGGGATTTAAATGACGTACCGTAGGGGATTACTTATGGAATGGCCTAGAGACAATTTCTTATTCTTTCAACCTATCAGTAATTGTCTTTCTCATTTTGTTTATTTGTAAACAATAATCATGTTCAAATGCATATGTTCAACAATGAATCATTGGACGTTTTTGTAAACAAAACACAAGTGTAAAGAAAAAGACAAATAGTTTTTGCACTTTCAAAGGGATATTTTGTATTGACTTTGAATAAGTATTTTGTACAAAGGGGACAAACATTCCAGTAAGAGAATGCTTTCGTAAAACAAGAAAAATTTGATACAAAGAAAGATAGCTATGTGTAATAATCCCATGGGGTTCCCATTCTGCTATATCCTTCGTATCTCCGAGCGTCTTGTCTATTTGTTGCCTTGTTCGAAGATGATTGAATTGATTAGAAGCTCTGAGTTTGTTAGTGAAAGCCAAAGTTTGTCCACAAAGTGATCCAACGGGACATAGTCATACGCTTTAATTCCCTAACTTTTGCCTGGACCTCCCTTTTGGGGTTTTCAGTCCACCGGGAAACCCTTTTTTGCCCAAGTCGCCCTTTCGGGTTTTCAACTTGTCGGGTGTACAAATTTTTTTGTTTTATCCCTAATTTTTGCCCGAACCTTTTTGGTTCGCCGGGATGCCCTTGTTTTGCCTAGGTGTGTCAACCTAGCAGGTCTCTTATGCGTTGTATCTTTTGACTATGTCCGCGTTTGCAGGGTGCGGCAGGCCGTCGCCATCCATGGTGGTCAAGATCATTGCCCCACCAGAGAATATGTTTTTGATTATAAATGGTCCTTCATAGGTAGTGGTCCATTTTCCCCTGGGATCACCTTGTTGCAATATGATGCGTTTGATCACTAGATCCCCAACTTGATACACTTGGCGTCTGACTTTCTTGTTGAAAGCCTTGACCATCTGTTTTTGATACATTTGACCATGGAAAATAGCAGTAAGTCTCATTTCATTAATCAAGTTTAGTTGATCAAGTCGAGTCTGGATCGAATCGTCTTCGTTTAACTCTGCATCCTTCATAATCCTTAGAGAGGGAATCTGAACCTCGATAGGCAAGACAACTTCAATGCCGTAAACCAGAGAATAGGGTGTTGCCCCAGTTGATATGCGGGCCGTGATACGATATCCGTGGAGAGTGAATGGTAACATCTCATGCCAGTCTTTGTATGTGACTGTCATTTTCTGTATGATCTTTTTAATGTTCTTATTCGCAACTTCAACAACACCATTCATCTTTGGCCGATAGGGAGAAGAATTATGATGTTGAATCTTGAATTGCTCGCACAAGGCGGTGATCATAGTGTTGTTGAGATTTGTACCGTTGTCAGTGATGATCCTTTCGGGCATACCGTACCGGCAAGTGAGAGTTTGCTTGATGAAGCGGGTAACAACGTTCTTGGTGACAGAAGCGATGGAAGATGCCTCCACCCATTTTGTAAAATAGTCAATGGCCACTAGGATGAAGCGGTGTCCATTGGAGGTTGTCGGCTTGATTTCCCCAATCATATTTATTCCCCACATAGCAAAGGGCCAAGGAGCTGTTAAGACATTCAGAGGAACCAGAGGTACATGCACCTTGTCAGCATAAATTTGACACATATGGCAGGTTCGAGAGTGTTGATAGCAATCTGCTTCCATGATAGACCAGTAATAGCCTGCCCGTTGGATCTTTGCCATCGTATGCCCACTAGAATGGGTGCCAAAAGTGCCTTCGTGTAATTCGGCCATGATCCTTTTCGCTTCAACCTTATCTATGCACCGAAGTAACACAGATTCATGATTGCGTTTATACAGGATGCCATTACTAAGGAAGAATTTAGTAGAGAATCTCCTTAAGAACTTTTTATCATTGATTGAAGCTCATTCTGGATATTCTTGAGCCTCGAGATGCCTTTTGACTTCATGAAACCAAGGTTGGTCCATTACTTCTTCAGTATTAATCTCGTCACAGTGTGTTGGTTCATTCATTCGTTTGATGGTGATCTGGGGAGCCTCGTTCCAATTAAGTTTAAACATAGATGACATTGTGGCTAGAGCGTCTGCTAGCTGATTCTCTTCTCACGGGAAATGCTCGAAGGTAATCTCCTCAAAATGTGGTAGCAACGTCAAAACATGTTCTTTATACGAGATAAGGTTAGGGTGTTTGGTGTCACATTCCCCTTTGATCTGACTGATGACCAAAGCTAAATCTCCAAATACATCCAAGGATTTGATCCCCAAGTCTATGGCAGCTCTGAGACCAAAGATGCACGCTTCGTATTCCACCATGTTGTTTGTACAATTGAAGCAAAGTATGGCGGTAAAGGGAGTATGACACCCTTCCGGAGATATAAGTACAACACTGACACCATTACCAAGTGCATTGGATTCTCCATCAAATAACAGGGTCCATCGGGATCCTTGTTCAGGTCCGTCATATGGCCTGATTTCTTCACAGTCGTCCAATGTCATGATGTCTTCATCCGTAAAATTGAACTTCATGGACTAGTAGTCTTCTACGGCTTGGTGAGCAAGGTGATCAGCCAATACACTGCCCTTTATATCTTTCTGGGTAGTATATTGTATGTCGTATTCTGTCAGGATCGTCTTCCATCTAGCTATTCTCCCAAACAGAGCAGGCTTCTCGAAGATGTATTTTATCGGATCCATTTCAGATATCAATAAGGTAGTATGAGTCAACATATACTGTCTTAGCCGGCAAGAAGCCCATGCCAGAGCGCAGCAAGTTTTCTCGAGTAGTGAATATCTGGTTTCACAGTCGGTAAACTTTTTGCTCAGGTAGTAAATAGCGTGCTCTTTTCGGCCAGACTCGTCATGCTGCCCCAATGCACACCCCATTGAATTTTCTAAAGCAGTCAGATACATGACCAATGGTCTTCCCTCGACTGGTGGCATAAATACAAGAGGCTCTTGTAAGTATTCTTTTATTTTTTCAAAAGCAACTTGCCACTCGTCATTCCATTTGACTACTTGATATTTCTTCAAGAGCTTGAAGATTGGTTCACAAGTAGCTGTCAGGTGAGAAATGAATCTGGAAATATAATTCAAACGTCCCAAGAATCCTGACTTCCTTCTCAGTACGAGGAGCAGGCATCTCTTGTACTGCTTTAACTTTGGCAGGATCGACCTCGATACCCTTGTTGCGGACAATAAAGCCTAAGAGTTTACCAGACCGTACCCCGAATGTGCACTTGTTTGGATTCAATCTTAACTTGTACTTCTTCAGTATCTCAAACAGTTTTTGTAATTGATCAAGGTGCTCCTCTTATGTTTACGATATGGCTATCATATCGTTTACTTAGACTTCTATTTCATGATGTATTATGTCAAGAAATAAAGCTACCATGGCACACTGATAGGTTTCCCCGGCATTCTTCAGTCCGAATGGCATTACCTTGTAGCAGAATGTGCCCCACTATGTGACAAATGTTGTTTTCTCCATGTCCTCAGGTGCCATTTTGATTTGGTTATAACCCGAGAATCCATCCATGAAGGAAAACACTTTGTGTTGTGTCGTATTGTCAACTAGGATATCAATGTGGGGGAGTGGAAAATCATCCTTAGGGCTTGCCCTATTCAAATCTCTATAGTCCACACACATTCGCATGTTGCCCTCTTTTTAAGGTACGGGAACAAAATTGGCAACCCATTGGGGGTAAGAGGTGACAGCCAAGAACCCAACGTTAAATTGCTTCATGACTCTGCTTTAATCTTTTCTAACATATCGGGCCTCATCCGACATACCTTTTTCTTTACTGGCGGATAATATTCTCTTGTAGGCAGACAATGTACCACAATATCTTCATCAAGTCTTGGCATATCTTCATACGACCAGGCAAAGACTTTGACATAATCATGTAACAACTGAATTAGACGCCCCTTGACACTAGATTCCAGGTTGGCACCCACTTTGACCTCTTTTTTATCTTCTTCGGTACCTAGTTTGATTGTATCCACGGGTTTCTCATGAGGCTGAATGGTTCTTTCTTCTTGTTGTAGCAGTTTGGCCAGTTCCCCTGGTACTTCACAATCATCCTCACCTTCGTCTGCGGCTTGGTAGATTAGACTCTCAGAGTTATGAAAGGCCATAGCAGTATCGTTACCCATGGGATCCAGAATGGATAGATACCTGCATTGTGAGTGTAGGTGTGTGTAAGGGTATAGCTATCTCTGAAAGAAAATAAAATGTAAAAGAAAAAACAATGAGCATAAAAGTTTGAATGCGAAAACGTCCATTGATGTCATATGAAGATGAAATAATAACCCTTACAAATGGACCATTGTCCCTCGGGTAAGACACAAGGTTTTAAGAGTGCGAATTGTTTTGAATATTACAGATCCAACAAAAATGTAAAGATAAATTACTGAGGGATGAAAGTGATTGGGATTAAGTCTCTAGCCTCCCAATTGCTGAGCCCTCCAGTGACAGTCGGAAAGATCCAATCCTCCAGGTTACAATCACCTTCTCCATCTTCCACCACGTTGACCTCACGGTTGCTAATCTTCAAGGGTGGCCCTCCGGCACGGGCACGGCGTACAACCTTTTGAGCACTTGAAGTGAAACCTAAGCCAAATTTACCAGATTTATACGGGATATCTAGAAGTTGTCCCCAGATAGTGCACCCCTTCTTCTACCACGGCTTTGGCGTCCTTTAGAGATGACATCTAGAGTGGAGGCCTTGTAATCTTAGAAGCAGCCTTGGTCACCACCACCTCTTGGGGGACCTCTTTAAAGTGTTGAAAAGGAGTTTCAATGAATTCACCGTCCAATTCCACATATCTGAAGGAATTGAGATGGATGATCATGTATTCTTCCTCTCCATGTACGGTGATAATTTTTCCTTGGACCAGATACTTCAACATCTGGTGTAGTGTAGAGGTAACAACTCCAACATTATGGATCCATGGCCGGCCTAGCAAGCAGGAGTAAGAAGGGAGAATATCCCTTACATGAAAGGTTGAATTGAAAGTTTGAGTTCCAACCTTTATGGGGATATCCACTTCCCCGTGCACCATCCTCTTCGAACCGTCAAAAGCCCTTACCACTATGTTGCTTGGATTCAAAGTCAACCCTTCACAGTCAAGTCGGTCGAGAGATTTTTTGGGTAATACATTCAGGGATGAGCCAATATCCACCAAAACATGGGCCATAGTTGTGCCCCTGCATTCCACTGAGACATGTAATGCCTCATTGTGCTTTCTTCCCATCGGTGTTAGATCAGCACCCGAGAAAGCTAGGCCGTTATCCGCAGTTAGGCTGGCCACACAGTCTTAGAATTGATCATCAGACGTCTCTTGAGGCATATGGGCTGTTTTTAGGAACTTCACCAAGGCTTTCGCATGTGCCTCGGAACACAGTAGTAATGCCAGCATGGAGATCTTGGAGGGGGTTTTCCCCAACTGTTCTGTTGGATTAAAATATCCAGTGTCAACCTTAGGGATTCGAAGGGCTTAACTCCCCCCATGGGCACCTACACAGGTGTGTTAGGTGGGCCAGGTAGACCCCTTGTTAGATTCTCTATAAGGAAATAGAGTAGCACCTTGGCTACAAGCAATTTCTTTTAGCTCAGTGGTAAGCGCTTGATCCTACCAGTGGTATCAGAGCAAGGTCATGGGTTCGAATCCCCCCGGCTGACACTGAGGGGGGGGGAGATTGTTGGATTAAAATATCCAGCGTCAACCTTAGGGATTCGAAGGGCTTAACATCCCCCCATGGGCGCCTACACAGGTGTGTTAGGTGGGCCAGGTAGGCCCCTTGTTAGATTCTCTATAAGGAAATAGAGTATCACCTTGGCTACAAGCAATTGCTGTTAGCTCAGTGGTAAGCGCTCGATCCTACCAGAATTGAAAGAACAAGATTAGTTCTGACCTATCTCAATAGTTTTGATGATAACTAAATTATATTTAAGATAAATTATACTCTGATGAATGTGTTTGAATGTCTCAGTTAATGTTCTGACAGAAAACATTCTGAAGTGCTAAGCAAAAATTATGTAGAAGTTATTTGATAAAAGAACCTTTTCTTCAAGCGCATCTGCTGACTCTAGTAAGACACTTTATTTGTTAAATATATCTTCTAACTTTTAGCAGGTTCCTTGCTCAGAAGATAACTTGAAAGCAAGCGCTGTTCAAAGTTCTTAGCAAGCAACGCACTTCCTAGAAGATGAGTGAAGCATATTCTGACTTAAAGACATTGGAGCAAATTCTAAAATATCGTTAAGATTAACTTGTCTTGTCAAAAGCGAAGGAAACATGTTCTTACATTCTGTCGTTTGCTCATTAATGCAAAGACGGCTGAAAGAACTCAAGTGCCTACAACTAGTTTCTTAGAAAATGGAATATTGCAAGGAAACACACAAGCATTTAATGCTCTCCAACTTTTCTGAAGGCAGCAACGGTCTTATTGTTCCTACTATAAGTAGAAGGACATTTATTGCAAGCCAACGACCAAGTGAACCAATTAAATTTTCAAATAGAAGTAAGAAACTACGTGAAAGATCCTAAGCTCACAAACTCATTGTTCATACAATTTGTGCATTATATTTTAAGTGAAAAATCACAGTTGTGATATAGCTTGATTAGAAGCAAACTTTATTTCACTATCTGTAAAGATTAAACTCCTGTATTTTTGTTCCTTGAGAGATCAAGTTTGGTCAGATTTCTCAAGCAGACTAGGACTAGATTTAAGTCTTAGCAGTGTTAGTCACTTGTAAGATTACTTGTGCATTGTTAGTCCCAACAATTGTTGTGTGTTTGTAATCAATTTATTATAGTGGATTAAGTCCTTGTTGAGAAAGGAGAAATCACCTTGGTGGGTGGACTGGAGTAGTTTGAGTTCAAACGAACCAGGATAAAAATAACCGTGTTCTTCCATTATTGTTTCAACTTTGTATTGCAAAGGAAAAAAGTCACTTATTCAACCCCCCTTCTAAGTGTTTTCTTACCCCTTCAATTGGTATCAGAGCCTGGCTCTGAGCACAACACTTAACCGTGTCAGGAAAATATCCAGAAGAAAACACAATGGTCGCTGAACAAAACAATAATAGTTACAACAAACCTCCAGTGTTTGATGGAGAAGATTTTGAGTACTGGAAAGATAGACTAGAAAGTTTCTTTCTAGGTCATGATAGTGATCTTTGGGATATAGTCTTGGATGGTTACAAACATCCTTTAGATTCAGAAGGAAACAAAGTGGATAGAAAAAATATGGATAGACAACAAAAAGTTGATTTTAAAAATCATCAGAGTTAGAAATATTTTTCTAAATGCTATCTCTAAAGTAGAATATGAAAAAATCACTAATAGAGATACATCGCATGATATGTTTGAGTCTCTCAAAATGACTCATGAAGGAAACACTCAAGTTAAGGAGTCTAAAGCTTTGGCTTTAGTTCAGAAGTATGAAGCCTTCAAAGTTGAAGAGAGTGAGTCTATAGAAGCAATGTTCTCTAGGTTTCAAACTTTGATCGCTGGTCTGAGAGTTTTGAACAAAGGATATACCAAAGCATATCATGTGAAAAAGATCATCAGAAGCTTACCCAGAAGATGGGCACCAATGGTCACTGCTTTCAAAGTGTCAAAAGATCTGAACAATGTGTCTCCGGAGGAACTCATCAGCGCTCTCAGAAGTCATGAGATTGAACTGGATGAGCATGAGCCTCAGAAGAAAGGTAAGTCTCTAGCCATTAAATCAATTAAGAAATTTGATACTAACGCTTTTCAGGCTGAAGAGGAAAACTCTAAAGAATCAGCGTCAGAAGAAGACGAACTATCCTTGCTTTCCAGAAGGATCAATCATCTGTGGAAGCACAGACAAAAGAAGTTCAGGAACTTCAAGAAGTCAGAAGATAAAGCATAATCTTCTGGACACAAAAAGTCAAATAGAAGAGAGATCATCTGTTATGAATGCAAAGAACCTGGTCATTACAAAAGTGATTATCCAAAGCTTCAAAAAGAAAAACCAAATAAGAGATTTGGTAATAAGAAAGGAATGATGGCAACCTGGAATGACTCAGATTCTTCTGAAGATGAATTTGGTTCTGAAGATGAAAATGACAACCTAGCTCTGATGGCTATCACAGAAGATGACTCAGACTGTGAGTCAGAACAAAGAGATGTATTTTTTGAATTTTCTAGAGAAGAACTTGCTGATAGTTTATCAGAACTTCTGGAAAACTATAGTAAGCTCAAAATCAAACACAAGCAACTCAAGAAGAGTCTTGGATCTGATATTGAGAAACTTGAAACAGAAAAATCTGAACTTTTAGAAAACAATTTTAAACTTAAAAAGGAAATTCAAAATGTTCAAAAGAATTTAAGTTCAGAGTCTGTGTCTAGTTCAAAAGATATTCTGAAAGAGTATGACTATAGCTTTCAATCGTTTCTAGCTAAAGGCATAGACAGAAGCAAAATGGCTTCAATGATCTATGGAGTTAGTGGGAAAAATAAAAGAGGAATTGGATATGAACCTCCCAAAGGAAAGGAGACATACATTCCAAAACATGTTGCTAAAATGACCTTCACTTACAAACCTCTGAATAAACAATTCAAGTTTGGACACTCACATGATATAAAATATACATCACATTCTGGAAACTCTTATGCTAACCCAAAAGGACCCAAAAAGATATGGGTACCTAAGGATAAAATAATATTTGTTGCAGATGTCCTTAACAGCTCAATTGAAACACTAGTCATGGTACCTGGACTCTGGGTGCTCACGACACATGATGGGAAAAATGTCTATGTTCCAAATCCTGGAACTTAAAGCTGGAGGAGATGTGAAGTTTGGAGGTAATCAGAAAGGGAGGATTATTGGCTCTGGAACCATTGGAAACGGT
This sequence comes from Vicia faba, assembly GCA_948472305.1. Classification (NCBI taxonomy): domain Eukaryota; kingdom Viridiplantae; phylum Streptophyta; class Magnoliopsida; order Fabales; family Fabaceae; genus Vicia; species Vicia faba. Next base: position 620,516,662 of record OX451737.1, read on the forward strand.
AACCTTCCTTCTATCTCAAATTTTTTATTAGTAGAAGGATTAGCTCATAATTTATTGTCCATAAGTCAATTAAGTGACAATGGCTATGACATTATCTTCAATCAAAACTCCTGTAAAGCTGTAAGTCAAAAAGATGGATCAATCCTCTTTTCTGGCAAGTGAAAGAAAAACATTTACAAAATTGATTTATCAGATCTTAAATCTCAAAATGTCAAATGCCTTTTATCTGTTATCAATGAGCAATGGGTATGGCACAGAAGATTGGGACATGTCAGTCTTAGAAAAATCTCTTAACTAAATAAATTAAATTTAGTCAGAGGACTTCCCAATCTGAAGTACAACTCAGAAGCTCTGTGCGAGGCATGCCAAAAGGGAAAATTTTCAAAACCTTCCTTTAAATATAAAAATGTTGTCTCTTCCTCTAAGCCATTAGAGTTACTTCATATTGATCTGTTTGGGCCAGTTAAAACTGCATCCATCAGAGGCAAGAAGTATGGATTGGTCATCATTGATGACTTTAGCAAATGGGCATGGGTAGAGTTTTTAAAATACAAGGATGAGTCACATTCTGTATTCATTGACTTCTGTACTCAAGTGCAAAATGAAAAAGATTTTAAAATCACAAAAGTAAGAAGTGATCATAGTGGTGAATTTGAAAATCATTATTTTGAAAAGTATTTTAAAGAAAATGATATTGTTCATAATTTTTCTTGTCCTAGAACTCCCCAGCAAAATGGAGTTGTAGAAAGAAAGAATAGAACATTACAAGAAATGGCCAGAACCATGATCAATGAAACAAATATGGCTAAGCACTTTTGGGCAGAAGCTGTGAACACAGCGTGTTACATTCAGAATAGAATCTCTATAAGACCTATTTTTGAAAAGACTCCCTATGAATTATGGAAAAACAGAAAGCCCAATATTTCTTATTTCCATCCTTTTGGATGTCCTTGTTTTATTCTGAACACTAAAGAAACTCTGAACAAGTTTGATTCCAAAGCACAAAAGTGTTTTCTGCTTGGATACTCTGAACACTCAAAAGGCTATAAAGTATACAACACAGAAACTCTTATTGTTGAAGAATCAATCAAAGTCAGGTTTGATGATAAGCTTGGCCAACAACAGCCAAAGCATATTGATTTTTCTGTAGGTACATAAGATAATCCCTCAAACTCGGAAAGTTCAGAAGCAAAAGGAGATTCAGAAGAAAAAGAAGACTCAACAGATCATCCTCTTGACGATGCTCTGAACAATCTCAGAATCTCTGACCAACCCACTCAGAAAAGATTTCCTAAAATATCTTCAGCTCACAAAGAAGACGTAATCATTGGAAGAAAAGAAGATCCCATCAGAACAAGATCCTCTCTCAGAATCAATGAAGAATCTTTGTTTGGTTTGGTCTCTCTGATTGAGCCAACTACTATTGATGAAGCTCTGAAAGATAACGATTGGATCTTAGCAATGCAAGAAGAACTAAATCAATTCTCCAGAAATGATGTATGGAATCTAGTTCCAAGAACCAAAGGATTCAATGTTATAGGAACCGAATGGGTTTTCAGAAACAATTTGAACAAACAAGGAGAAGTAATCAGAAACAAAGCACGACTGGTTGCACATGGTTATAGTCAACAAGAAGGAATTGATTATAATGAAACCTTTTCCCCAGTCGCCAGAATTTGCTAAGACCATGCAGGCAGAATTTGAAATGAGCATGATGGGAGAATTGAAATTCTTTATGGGAATTCAAATTAACCAGACTCCAGAAGGTACTTTCATACATGAGACAAAGTATGTTAAAAAACTTCTAAAGAAATTTCAAATGTCAGAAAGCAAAGATGCCAAGACACATATGCATCCAACCTGCATTCTAGGTAAAGATGAGGTAAGTATGAAAGTATATCAGGAGCTCTATAGAGGTATGATTGGATCCCTTCTCTATCTGACTGCATCTAGACCTGATATACTATTTAGCGTGTGCTTGTGTGCTAGATTCCAATCAGATCCTAGAGAATCTCACTTAACAGCTATTAAGAGAATTCTTAGGTATCTAAAAGGTACTACTAATCTGGGTCTGTGTTAAAGAAGATCACAAGATTACAGACTAGTAGGTTATTGTGATGCTGACTTTGTTGGAGATAGAATTGAAAGAAAGAGCACCTCTAGAAGCTGCCAATTTTTGGGTGACAATCTTATCTCGTGGTACAACAAGAAGCAAGCAACAATTGCACTATCAACCACATAAGCTGAATATATATTTGCTGCTGGATGTAGCTCTCAGATGATTTGGATGAAAAGTCAACTAGAAGATTTCAACCTTTATGAAAGTAAGATTCCTATCTTCTGTGACAATACTTCTGCTATTTGTCTTTCTAAGAATCCAATCTTACATTCTAAAGCCAAACATATTGAAATTAAATATCATTTCATAAGGGACTATATTCAGAAGGGAATTTTAAACTTAATTTTTGTAAAAACAGACCATCAATGGGCTGACATTTTTACCAAACCCCTTTCAGAAGATAGATTTAATTTCATTCTGAAAAATATTTGTATGGAATTATGTCATGAATAAAATAATATTTATTTTCTGTGATTGACTTCAGAATATTCTGAAATGAATGCTCTGATCAACAACTCTTCAGAAGTTAGAAGAGAAGTTGTAACAGAAGCTATACACAAAGTTATGAAATGTTCTAACGCTTCATGTCCAAGTGTAACTCAGAAATTCATTAGAACAAACAGCTGTTACATGCATCCTTCAGGAGATAAACACGTGGTGTGTTTCTGAAAGGTCGCGCGTGCAAAAGCTACTGATGACGTTCTAGGTAACTGTTAATAATTAGCCATAATCCCACGTTTTCCCTTATTTTTAGCAAATCATTAAATGCAAGTAATGATGAGATTCGTTTTTAAATCCGTTTTATTTTTATGTTAAATTTGTCATCAATAATTTTAATTTTAATTCTAAACCTATTTTCTGAAATTTTTGCCTATAAATACTTTTTGAAAAACCCTTTTCATTCTTTACTGTCTCTTTCAAACTCAAGCGTTTTTCTGTACTTTTCTCTTAAAACCCTTTTCTTCAAATTCTCATTTCTAAAGAACTTTAATGGCTTCTTCTTCTTCTACCTACTCTGAGCAATATATTGTACCTGAAAGGACAACTCTCATTTCGGTAGACAATTTGGAAGTTTTGAGTGTGTTAATGGTAGACTTTGAGAATCTTAGAGAATGGTTTTAACTTGTTCCCTACTGTGAAGTTTCAAGGATGGGAAAGCTTCTTTGATCGTCTCATTGGTCCAGTCTTTCCACATCTGGTGAAGGAATTCTGGATTCACACTATTGCAACCCCCAAGGTTATTCTCTCCTTCGTAATGGGCAAGGAAATATCCATTACAGAAAATCAAATCAGAAAGTTGATGGGGTTTAAAGGACTTGGAGTTACAGGAATGCCAAGTGGAAGAATGGAGATGTCTAGGGTATATTTAGAGATTTTCACAAACGGTCAAGGTTCCTCCAAAGTCAGGGATTTGAAAGATAAATACAATATTTGGGCAAGGATTATTCATGGATGTATTCACCATAGGAAAGACACCAGTTCTCCTGATTACATCAACGCTGATCAACAATATTTGTTGTTTTGCCTTGGAACCAATGTTAAAATTGATTTGCCCTACTTGCTATTTGAACATCTCTAGAACCATGTAAAAGATACTAGAGAAGCTGAAAGGATGAAGAACCCCAAATCCAAGAGGAATTGGATTCCTATGGGGAGGTTAATATCAGACATTCTGACTGAGAATGGTCTGATTTCTCACCTAAAAGAAGCAAATCTTTTGGGGGAGCTAGAACCTATATGTGGTAAGACTATGATTGGAAAGAACTTGCTGAAAAGGAAAATTATTGACAAACTGCTGGTGGAACCCACTCTGTGTGTGTCAGCTGTTGTGAAGAGGAGAAGGATTCCTATTGCTGACTTTCCTATGTTCAACTCAAGAGATCATCCTCGTATCATCTTGCACTATCTTGAAATCTGCAAAGAAACAGGATCACCCATTGATCCAGCTTGGCTTCAAGGAAGAAATCAAGCTGCTCCTGATGTTGTTCTCCAAGAATCTGTGAAGAGAAAAGCTGTAGAAGGACCTTCTGACACTCCTCAGAAGAAGAAAAAGAAGACAGGTAAACATGTTGAAACTATCGTTGTTTATGATTCTTTAAATGTATCTACATCTGCTGAACCCTCTCAAACCTTAGGAGACTTAGATGTTGACATTGATCTGACCTTACCATCTGAACCCCTTGCTGAGAACCCTCGTAAAAATCAGGTTTTATCATATTTAAGTGACTTTAACTCTGATGAACACTCTGATAGCCAATCAGAACCCTCTCAATCAGAACCCCCTGAACCATCTGTTTTTCAACCCATTCCCGCTGAACGTTTTTCAAGACCTCCTCCCAGACCTCTATCACCCAGACCCACTGGATGGTATGATGCTGGATCTTGGAGAATTCCAGGGACAAATGAACCTCTAGCCACTATAAAGCCTCCTTTCAACCTACCATCTGAATACATTTTTGCTATGAATCAACCACAGCCTCAGAATCCCATTCCCACTCCTGATTATACAATAATAATTTCGCCTGATGTCACTCCACCCACTTCACCATAACATACAACACCAATCTCACCTACACTCTCACCCCCTCAAATTCCAGAACAACAACCTTTTGAACAAACTGAAACTGCTGAACCATCCGTACCTCATGAAATATCAAAACCTCCTATTTTTGTTGACCAACCTGAACCTACCAATAATCTTGAACCCAATAGCTTCTTAAGAACTGCAATGGACTTTCAATCTCTACAATTCTTGAAAAACAAAACATTTAAGAAGGTTGTCCCCAAACCTGTTCAGCCAGATGTAAATACTTTGTTTCAAAATTTTATAACAAATGTTCAAGCATGGTTACAACCGCTGAAAGAAGATTGCTCCAGAAGCGTGAACACAGCTGCAACAGATCTTCTATGGGAAACCTTCAGAAGAACTTTGGATGCTGAATCACGGAAGTTACAGGACTTATGCCACTTTCAGGTGCTGGACAACTTTTCCAAAATTCTGCATGCTTTCAATACAGAAGCTGCTGACACTTGGAATAAGAAGTCTTCATTAATGATTGTTGATACACCAGCTGATATGATGGACATATCAGAAGATAAATTTGAAGAATCCTATGAAGATTCAAATCCTCTGACTATTGTTCTATTGAATCAACCTTCTGTTAAGGCTGGACCTGAACCTGTACCAACTCTTGCAATGGATATGGGCATTCTGCTTTCCACCTTCGTGAATTTTGACTCAATGGTTGCTGCTTCTAAGCCTGTTTCTACTGAAGCTTCGTCATCCTCTGCTCCTACCTCACTCATTATGGACACTCTGAAAGAGCTCAAAAAGGAGAATGAAGTCATAAATGAACGCTTGTATAAGCAAGATCAAACAAATCAAGAAATCAATAACTGGATGGTGAAACAAGAAGAATCTGCTTGAGATCAAGAATCTTATGATGGCTCTTGTTACTAAAATATCCTAGTTTCTTTTTTGTCTCTTGTCTTTTGCTTGGATGTTTTGTTTGTACTTTTGGATATTTACTTTTAACTTCTTTTATGAAATCTTTTTTAAAAAAATTCTCATTTATTTTTTACACTTTTTGATTATGCCAAAAAGGGGGAGAAAATGTGCATTCTTGAACTAATCACTGTTTAACAGTTATGGGACTAAGTCTCAGACATTCTAACAAATTGCAAGAATTCCTCCCGTGCAAAAGATTTTTTTTTACAAGTATCACTTTAACTCTGAAAGAATATTCTAGCTGAACATTATCTTCTTGAAGAAGTTCTGAAGAAATCCAAGAAGACTTTGTATTGCTCTGATAAAATAATCTCAGGATATTTTATACAAAAATATTCATTTCAGGGGGAGATTCTTATCTCTTATCCGTTTCTTTTCTTTATCTAAAATAATTTTTTTTGTCATCATCAAAAAGGGGGAGATTGAAAGAACAAGATTAGTTTTGACCTATCTCAAGAGTTTTGATGATAACTAAATTATATTTAAGATAAATTATACTCTTACGAATGTGTTTGAATGTCTCAGTTAATGTTCTGACAGAAAACATTCTGAAGTGCTAAGTGTGATCGGTGGATCTGGAACTGACTGTTTAACGCTGGTTCGCGAAATGTCGCGGAAGCAAGAGTCGCCACCGTCTTTTATTTTCTCCAAATGGAAAGGACAAAAGCACAGAAAAATTCCTTAAAGAGATCGCTCTCGGTTCGGGAGGTAGGTTATAGAAAGGGAAGGTGTTAGCACCCTTTCTATCCATGGTTATCCATGGGCTCTTAGATACTTGCTCATTTGTGTTTTCAAAAATGTTTGTTTGCTTTTCAATTGTGGGTTTTAAAAAGTTTCTTTGAAAATTTCAGTTCGACTCTTGTATCAGTCCTCAAGAGTGTTTGAAAAGTTGCTTTCGAAAGCTTTTTGAAAAGGTGTCGGTGTGAAAAGTATTTTTGAATTTTGTTTGAAATTTAGAGCAAGTATCTAGAGTCGTCTACCTACCCTAAGGAATTCGTCTGTGTAAATGTCCTTTAAAGTAGTGCCATCTGTTGGCTCCTAAATTCGACACCTTTGTTTTGATTGATGTCAGCCATTAAAAGCTGAAAGATGCTTTCGACTGGCTAAGTCTGTCGAAGTGCCCGTCGAAAGATGGCAAAGTACTTAGAAGATTTCCTCCAAGGAAGAAGGCTGATTGCCTTCGACGTCGAAGGAGTTTTTCGTCGAAGATGTCTCTTGACGAAAGTGTTCGATGGTTCAGAGTGGAGCAGTTTGAAATTCAAGCGTTTGGAGGGAAAACGGTTTCCAGCAGTTACCACGTGCAAACGTGCAAGGATCTGGAGCGTCGAGCATGGAGAACGTGCCAAGTGGATTGATCTCGAAGCAGTGTAACTGCCCGACGGTTACTTGGGATGTTTTAGTATAAATAGGAGTAGACATGTAGTTACTCGCGTGTGTTCACAATTCTATACAAAGTCACTCATATAGATTCGAGTACCCAGCGTGTGAGAAAGAATTGTTGAGAAATGTATGTGTGAAACACCAATTTTATCAATTAAAGTCATTTACTTTCCCAGAATTTTACTTGCTTTTCTCTTTACATTTCCTGTCGAACCTTTACTTTAAAGCCTTGTTTATTTTACCAAGCCTTTCCTTTATGCAATTCATTTAAAGCCAATTTACTTAAAGCCTTATCCACCTTAATCAAACTTCAAAATCAACCTATGTCCATAGGATCAATCTGATCGATCCTGCGAGTAACCAAATAAGTAACCATTTGGAGGATCAGCGGTTGTTTACCAAAACCCAAGGTAAACAAATTGGCACACCCGGTGGGACTGTGTGTTGATTGTTGAAAATAATCTCATCTTTTCGAGTTGTATGTTATTGAGAAGTGGTAGAATATACACTAACGATAACAATACTGCCAGAAGAAGGGAAGAGATGGCGAATCCGCCAAACAATAACGAAATCCCACAGACGAGTGTGGGAGCAACGGTTAGTATGACCGTAAGTGAAGCGACGAATGTTGGTTCGACACCAGCAGTGTCAGTCACAACCACGGGGCCAATAACTTCGTTAACAGGCCCCAGAATACCTTTGGGAACTCCCCCACCAAGGGGAAATTTAGGCACAAGGCCTGTGGTTCCCCCAGGATTTATTCCATTCTATGGTATGCCAACTTCTGAAGTGGCAAGCCTGACGAATGTTGCGTCCACTTTTTCAGACCCTTTCGTGAGTGCCTCTTCGCCACTCCAAGGCTCTGGAGTAGGCATGGCGAATAGAAATAGGACCCAACTCTTAGGAGGAACGTCCCAAGTAGCCCATGGCCTTACAAATGCCTCGACAGCAGTCTTGAGGCAACAAATGGACGAAAGCAACCATGATATGGTGCAAATGTTGGCACAAACTTTGAGTACAGTGCTAAACCCTCTAATACAAAATACTACTCAATCGAATCAGCAAGTTACAGCGCAAATGACGCGTTTGGCTGACTTCTTTGGAGTACCCCCACCTATTCGACAGCCCCAAAGGGCGCAAATAAGGGGAAATCAGGGGATATTTGTAGAGGAAGAAACCACCATTAACCAGGCTCAACAGCCTGTCGAAGAAAACCTTAGGGCACGATTGGAACAACCTGTCGAAGAACCTAGGGTAATAACCCCAGAGGTAAGGTTAGTTAACAGAAACCAAAATGTTGACGAAGTGGTTCAGCATATCCAATACCAAAACATGGGTTTGGAAAACAATCTGGCAACCATGATCGAAAGGATCATGACTCAGAATGGGATGAACATGGGCTTTCGAAGGCCCAACTTTACATCTCCATTGTCAGAATACGTGTTACAAACGGACTTACCTCCTAGATGCAAAGTCCCCAAATTCACTAAGTTCTCTGGGGACACGACAGAGTCGACTGTCGAGCATGTGGCGAGATACTTGATCGAAGCAGGAGACATTTCGAATAACGAAAACCTAAGGATCAAGTACTTCCCAAGTTCTTTAACCAAGAACGCTTTTACTTGGTTTACAACTCTTCCCCCCAATTCGATCCATCATTGGACTCAGTTGGAAAGATTGTTCCATGAACAATTCTACATGGGGCAAACCAAGATAAGCCTGAAAGAACTGGCCAGTGTGAAGAGACGTTTCACTGAACCTATAGACGAATATCTGAATAGGTTTAGGTTGCTCAAGGCGAGATGTTTTACACAAGTGCCAGAACATGAGTTGGTCGAAATAGCCGCAGGCGGTTTAGATTATTCCATTAGGAAGAAGCTAGACACCCAGTACCTAAAAGACATGGCCCAACTGGCCGATAGAGTTCGACAGGTCGAACGCCTCAAAGCTGAAAAAGCTAAGGCAACGAAAACTCACAAGAGAGAGAGAATAGCGTACGTTGAGATGGATGACGAAGATCTAGAATCCTTCGACGATACTTTAACTGTCGAAGAAGGAGAAGTCGATTTAGCAGAACTAAAACAAGGGCCACCATACTCTTGTAAACAGTTAGTCCCCTCAAATGGGAAAAATCCCATTGGTCCAGACAGGACCAACGATAGGTTCCCAAAAAAGACTTATAGTTTTGACATCACAAAATGTGATGAAATATTCGACTTGCTAGTTAAAGATGGCCAAATGATAGTACCCCCTGGGGTAAAAGTGCCTCCTCTTGATCAAAGAAAGAAGAGAGGTTTTTGCAAATATCATAATTTTTTGGGCCATAAAACTTCTCAATATTTTCTTTTCAGGAATCTTGTGCAAGACGCTATTGAGGAAGGGAGATTAAAGTTTGCTGACAAATCCCCCATGGCTGTCGACTCCAATCCACTGAAGGCTGAAGCCCACTATGCAGAACCCTCTGAGGTGAACATGATAGAGGCAACCAGGATCCAGTCGAAGAAGCCAGGAATTACTATGGTCGAAGTCTCAAAGGACCACCTCAACATGCCAATCTTTGGCAGTTTTTCTGGAAATTTATCCAGGAAGACAATTGAAGCTGTCCAGAAAGCGGTCGAGAACCCGAAGTCGGAGACTGCTGAAGCACAAAAAACTGGATCAAAGCCCAGTTCCCACTTGGCCACTGTTCAAGGCCAGACGGAGAATCTGGAGACACAAATGAAGCAGTTAACTCTTGCTAATAAAGATACAATGAATATCAACATGGTTGAACTTTCTGATCCAAAAGCATCAGAAGAGGCCATAAGGCAAGAGCAGGCTAATAAGACGGCTTTCCCTCGGGAAAACGAAAACTTGGCAGATTTTTTACAAAGATGCCAGAAGAAGAAATCAGAGGTAATGCTGTGTCCAAGATGCAGTTCGATCTTTGATAAAAAAGCTGCTGAGCACATTCAAGGCGTGAGAGCAGCGAACAAGAGAAGGGAGAATGCTGACCTTCGACATGATCCCAGAAGGGGTTCTAATTAAGACAAGAGGCCATTGACTTTTAGGCCTCCAACAAATGTACCAGTAGACACTTGGTACAAAACTTCTGGCCGAAAAAGGCCAAATGAAGAGAAATGGCATTCTTTCGATGTGCCAAGAGGTTCCTCTTTGACTCAAAAGAAAGAGCCTCAAGTTGCTGCACCTAAGGTTGCTCAAGTGTCCAGCAACTACAAGGGTAAAAACCCTATGTCTCGATCCCAATGGAGGAGATATCAAAGGAGACGAAAAGCTGAAAGGGAGGCTGCCAACGAACCTAAGGCAGAAACTAGTTCGAATGTTCCTCAAAGGAAACAAAGGAAGCCTCTAGAGAGAGAGCCAGTTACCAACAGGCTAGTTTGGCCTAACCAAAGTGAAGTCGAAGACGAAGACGATGCTGAATCTGATGACACTTTGGATATAATGGTGAATATTGTTTCAGTGCTGCCCAGGGAATTCAATCGACAGGTAGAAGTCGAAGCAAGTGACTGGGAAGTGGAACAAGAAATGGCCAAACATAGGCCAGTGTGCTATTTTGTCATGGACAATGGCACTATTGAGGAACAAAATGGCTTCTTCGAGCCACCTACAGAGGCGATGAAGAATCACCTCAAGCCTTTGTTCATAAGGGCTAAGCTCGAAGAGACTACTGTGAATAAAATATTGGTCGATTGTGGGGCAACTATCAATATTATCCCTCACTCTATGCTAAGGAAGATTGGCAAAAGAGATGAGGAAATTAAACCTCACAATATGGTCCTGTCGAACTATGAGGGCAGCATTGGGACCACCATGGGAGTGATCCAGTTTGATATCAAAGTTGGGTCCATCCTTCGACAAACGATGTTCATGGTCATATCGGCCAAACCTAACTACAACCTTTTGTTAGGCCGTGAGTGGATTCATGGTGTAGGCGCTGTGCCTTCATCGATGCACCAAAGACTGCTGCTATGGCGTCCAGATGGGATGGTCGAAAACATAGAGGCAGATCAAAGCTACTACCTTGGCGAAGTGAATCACTTGGGTGTGGCAGATTTCGACAAAAACTTGGCTCACATAGGGCCATGTCCAACACCTGACTTCGACATGGCGCCAGCGCCAAACACCTTTTGTTCCCTATACCTGCATCCTGAGCATGGTTTCCAATGGGACAGAGAAGACTTGTCCCACATAGACTTCAGTGGGCTAACTGATATCCAACCAACTGGTTGGGGAAGTGAATTCAGTGATAATGACTGAGTCACAATCTTTGAAGCGAATTTCGGCTTATGTGGCCGAAACCAAGATGATAACGGCTCTCGAAGCCGAAGTAAAGTACATGGCCACACAGGCCAATGATCAACAATTATCTGCTGTTGGCCCAGGAAAGGATTTCGATCCAAAACCCCCTGATATCATGCCAGAAGAAATGCAGGAACAGAGGCTCGACGCCATCTATGACGATGAGCCTTTGGGCTTCGAAAAGGATCCCTTGGCGAACAACATTAAAATGTTAGCACAAGACCCTTTAGAAGAAATCAACTTAGGCGAAGGATCAGAGAAAAGGCCAACTTACATCAGCGCCAAAATCGATCCAGAACTTAGGTTGGAAGTAATCCAATTGCTGAAAGAGTTTAAAGACTGTTTTGCATGGGATTATGACGAAATGCCTGGTCTCGACAGAGGATTGGTAGAACTTCAGTTGCCAATCAAACCTGGAAAGAAGCCAATCAAGCAAAATCCAAGGCGCTTCGCTCCAGAAATACTGTCGAAGATCAAAACGGAGGTCGAAAGACTTCTGAAATGCAAATTCATCCGTGTTACAAGGTATGTCGAATGGATTGCAAATATTGTGCCAGTAATTAAGAAAAATGGCACATTAAGGGTGTGCATAGATTTCAGAGATTTGAATGCTGCCACCCCCAAAGATGAATATCCTATGCCTGTGGCGGAAATGCTAGTCGATTCTGCCGCTGGTTATGAATACCTGAGTATGCTCGATGGTTATTCAGGATATAATCAAATATTCATTGCTGAAGAGGATGTGTCGAAAACAGCTTTTCGATGCCCTGGGGCCTTAGGCACTTACGAATGGGTAGTGATGCCTTTTGGCCTAAAGAACGCTGGGGCAACGTACCAGCGAGCAATGAATACTATCTTCCATGATTTTATTAACACTTTTATGCAAGTTTATATTGATGATATTGTTATAAAATCTGTTTCCAGGAAGAATCACATTGACCACCTTCGACAATCATTCGAAAGAATGAGAGAACATGGTCTGAAGATGAATCCTTTGAAGTGTGCGTTCTGTGTGAAAGCTGGAGATTTCTTGGGCTTCGTTGTCCACAAGAAAGGAATCGAAATCAACCAGAACAAGACGAAGGCAATTCTGGAAGCGAAAGCGCCATCGAATAAGAAGGAATTGCAATCTCTCTTAGGCAAGATAAATTTCTTAAGGAGGTTTATATCTAATCTAAGTGGGAAAGCTCAGGCCTTTTCACCCTTACTTCGACTGAATAAAGAGGGGTTCGAATGGGGGCAGGAGCAACAAGAAGCCTTCGACAAAATCAAAGGGTACCTCACTAAGCCACCTATTTTGGTGCCTCCTTGTAGCAATAGGAGTATGAGATTGTACATAGCTGCATCTGACAAAACTCTGGGAAGTATGTTAGCCCAAGAGGATGAGAATGGAGTCGAAAGACCCATTTACTATCTCAGTCGAGTTTTGAATGATGCAGAAACTAGATATAGCGAAGTTGAAAAATTGTGTCTATGTCTGTATTTTTCTTGTACAAAACTCAAGCAATATATAAAACCAGTTGATGTTTATGTTTCGTCTCATTTTGATGTTTTCAAATATATGTTGTCGAAACCTATCTTGCATAGTCGAATTGGCAAATGGGCATTAGCATTAACTGAATACTCCTTGACCTTTATGCCTCTTAAGGCAGTAAAAGGACAAGTGGTTGCAGATTTCATAGTCGACCACTCAATTCAAGTCGAGGATATTAATTATGTGGAGATAGAACCTTGGAAATTCTACTTCGATGGTTCCAGCCATAAAGATGGAACAGGGGTAGGAGTCTTGATTATTTCTCCAGATAAAATTCCAACAACATTCAAGTACAAAATAGCAGGTTATTGTTCGAACAATGAGGCTGAGTATGAAGCTCTAATTACTGGCCTTGAGATATTGTTGGAATTGGGGGCAACTCGAGTCGAAATAATGGGAGACTCAGAGTTAGTCATCAAGCAAGTCACAAAGGAATATAAATGCATAAGGGAGAATCTCATTATGTACTTTGTGATAGCAAATCGTTTGTTGAAACAATTTGAAACGATCAATATTCGACACATACCCAGAGTCGAAAATCAAATAGCCAATGACTTGGCACAGATTGCATCTGGGTATAAGATTTCAAAAACGAGATTACACAGAGAAATCGAAGTTCGAGAGAAGATAAAAGCAACTTGTCTATCACCAACAGACTTGGAATCGACGAGACTAGGATATGCTGATCACTCAAACTTCGAGATTTCGTTCATTGATAATTTGTCAGAGCAAGATTGGAGGAAACCCATTGTGGACTATCTTCAAAATCCAGGAGCTTCGACAGAACGAAAAACAAAATACAGGGCGTTGAGTTTTGTACTCATGGGTAATGAGTTATTCAAAAAGACGCCTGAAGGGGTGTTGCTGAAATGTTTGAGTGAAACTGAAGTATACATAGCCCTTTCGACGACGCATGCTGGGGCATGTGGGGCTCACCAAGCAGGCCATAAGATGAAATGGTTGTTGTTTCGACAAGGACTATATTGGCCCACTATGCTGAAAGATTGTGTTGAGTTCGCCAAAGGTTGCCAAGAGTGTCAAGTTCATACAGGCATCCAACATGTACCAGCAAGCGAACTTCACTCGATAGTGAAGCCTTGGCCCTTTAGAGGATGGGCGTTGGATCTCATTGGAGAGATTCGACCAGCATCATCAAAGAGTCAGAAATACATATTGGTAGGCATTGATTATTTTACTAAGTGGATCGAAGCTATCCCTTTAGTCAATGTGGACCAAGAAAATGTCATTGAATTTATTCAAAAGAACATTATCTTTAGATATGGAATTCCTGAGACAATAACAACTGATCAAGGGTCAGTTTTCACTGGTCGAAAGATGCAGGAATTTGCTCAGGAAACAGGTTTCAAACTCCTAACATCCACGCCTTATTATGCACAGGCGAATGGTCAAGTCGAAGCAGCTAACAAAGTGGTGATTGGCTTGATAAAGAAACATGTTGGGAAGAAACCAAAGAATTGGCATAAGACGTTAGACCAGATTTTATGGGCTTGTCGAACGTCCCCAAAAGAAGCCACTGGTACAACACCATATAGGCTAACTTTTGGCCATGATGCAGTGTTGCCAGCAGAAATTTGTCTTCAATCTGCAAGGGTTCAGAGGCATTATGATATTCCTTCTGAAGTTTATTGGAACATGATGTTAGATGAACTGGTGGATTTAGACGAAGAGAGATTACGCGCTCTCGACTTACTCAGGCTTCAGAAGAAAAGAGTAGAAGACTCTTATAATAAAAAGGTAAAACCTAAGGTATTTTTGCCTGAAGAACTAGTTTGGAAGGTAATTCTTCCCATGGATTGAAGGGATCGAAGCATGGGGAAATGGTCACCCAAATGGGAAGGACCCTTCAGAGTTATCCAAACTTTTTCTGGTGGAGCCTATGAAGTCGAAGAGTTAAGTGGAGATAAAAGGCTCTTGAGAGTAAATGGTAAATATTTGAAAAAATACAAACCTATACTTCAAGAGATAAAAATAAAATAATAAAAGAGCAAGTCTAAATTAACCATAAAAAATGCCAAAATGGAAATTTTATTAATTTCAGCCAAGATGGCAATTGTTGTCGAATAACGATTACAGAAGATGGTTACAAAAGAGAATCAATCAAAAGGTAAGAGAGTTCCTGAGTCGAAGATACTTGGCGTGCTGCAGCTCCAACCTCTTCTTGCACCAGGAGTTTTCCTGCACTAGTTTGGCAATTTGAGCGTCGAGGCTTTGGGCCCTCTCAGCGAATTCTAGGCCTTGTTTGATCTCAGTCTGGCTCTCAGTGTCTGAGATGGTCGAAAGAATTTCCTCCTTGAGTGCAGTGTTGGCGTTTATCTTCGCCTCTATCTCTGCGATTTGTGCCCGGAAGGAAACATTCTCTCGATCAATGGCATCAACTCTTTCCTGTGCAGACGCTTTTTGTTTCGACAACTCAGCAATTCGAGAAGTCGAATCTGAGACAGCAGTCCACGCAGATGAGCTTTTGCCATACAGCACTTCAAGCTGACTGTTAAACCCTCTTTGGCGTCTGTAATCCGCTGAAACTTGATCAATCATATAGTGTAACTCCATGATCAAGTCTGAGATTTCTGGGGCTACAGCTTCAAAGTCGACAGCATTCAAGACTTCTTTTAAGCACGATGGAGCAGTGGGGTCCCCCTCTAAAGTCTTCATCAAGTCCCTCTTGAAGAACTGGGCCTTAACCTTCGCCAATGCATCATCAAGAGGAGAAGTTTCAGTGGACTTCCCCGACAGGGTAGGAATTTCCTGACTAGTGTCAGACGAACTCTTACTCTCGATGATTTCATTGAGGTAGCTAACAGGGTCAGTTTGTTTCAAGCGTTCCAAGTCCTCTTTTGACCTGTGCTTCGAGGAGGTAACCCTTGCAATAGTATTATCTTGGGTTTGAGGTTCTTGAGTGCTAAGTGCCTCGACTGGTTGCTCTTCGACTCTGACTGAGGCAGTACCAGCATCGACTTGTGGTTCTTCGTTAGCATCACCCTGGGGTCCTTCGCCAGCGTCATTTTGTGGCTCTTCACTAGCGTCACCCTGGTGTCCTTCGCCAGTACCACCTTGGTTCTCTTCGTCGGCATCATTTTGATTTTCTTCGACATCATTGCCTTGGTCCCTTTCTTCTTGATTCTCTTCTGACAAATCCACCACCTGAACCGTTTCTGGCTGTTGTTCCTCCACTGGCTGTTGTTCCTCCACCATAGGTTCTTCTGTTGTTTTCTCCACTGTTTCAGCATTGGCCTCATTCTCAGTATGGGCTTCGTCATTGCCCAAGTCTTTTTCCTGAGGCCTGCTAAGTTCAGCAGATTCCAGCGTTTCTGAGGTCCTTGGTGGAGAACTTTCAGTAGTGTCCTGAAAAGGGAAAGAAGACAAATCGTCAGATGTCGAAAGAGACACAATCGAATACGGGTATTTATGCCTAAGTTATAAAAAGGGTCTAAGGGATTACCTGTGGATTAACTTCAGCCCCAGGGCTGGAATTGTCACTTTCGACAGGCTTGTTAAGAAGAACGTTCAGTTCCTCCTCAGTTGGCTCCTCGATGATCACTGGAGGTGGCCTAGGCTTTCTCACAGCGACCTTTATTCTGACGGTTCGACCTTCAGGAGCAGGAGCAGGAACAGAAGCATCCTTCGTCAACTTTCGCCTTTTTAAGGGGGCAGGAGGGGAATCACTTTCGTCATCACTCCCAGATTCGACCACCAGTCCTGGCCGTTTCTTGGGCGAAGGTGCCTAGAAAACCAATAGGAATTCGATTGAATAATTGCATCGAAAATAAAAAATCGAAAGCCAGAAGAAAAATGAAGAAAATCTGGTTACCGATACAGGAGGCTTCCTCGAAGAGCCTTCCCCCTGTTGGTTGCTTATGGTCTTCGCCGGCGCCATAGTCTTCGCCGGCGGTGGAGGTTTTGTTGAAGGGCCTCCTCCCTGTTGGCCTTCTGTAGCCTTCTTGGCTACAGGCTTTCGAACAACTGAAAGCAAAGGAAAAGTTAACAGGCTAGCAGTCGAAGAGAAAGACAAAAAGTAATGTGAGAGCATGAACTTACATTTCTTTACTTTGTCCAACACAAGGACAAAAGACTTCTGCAACTCAGCCATGAAGTCCTTCTCGTCGAAGAAGTACTCAGCATAATAGCTTCTCCACCACTCCTCGAAGGATGGTGAGCAAAGTAAATTAAGCTGGTAGTTAAACAGCGAGAGGATTGTTCGACCAGCATATCTTCTGATATGCTTGATGGCAGCTTCTTCTGTATAATCGTTGCAGAAGTACAACATTGACTTCTCTCTTTGAAAAATCGGAGAAGGCAGGGTTTGGATAATACCAAACTGGCGAGATACCAGATTTGGTTGATAGGCAATCAGACTCAAATGAGTCTTAGAACTCTTAAATCGAAGAGGCATGATCCTTGGTGTAAGGAACGCCTCCCAAAGTATTGTATGCTCATCGACATTGGGACCACTCGACTCCTTTGGATGTGGCCTTGTGAACCATGCTGGGCCTACTTGTCGTCGAGCAAATGGAGCCATAGTTGAAACAAACTCCTTCCTTCGAGCAAACATTAGAACGAAGTTAGTGAAGGTTTGTTGAAACTCCAGTCCATCGTCCGTAGGTGTCAGCAGAGCCAGCCTGATTCCTTCGATGCGTCTATTCGCTATCGCTGGAGCTTGTTCATTTATCTGAACCTTCTTGGGCAAGAAAGATTCGAAAGTGGCGTTGAGCCACAGTTGAAGTAGCCAAAAAGGCCCAGCGAGTAGCAAACTGGCCCTGTCCTCGATATGTTTCAGAAGAGTGGCCCCATTGCTGATCGAGTCATAAAGACTGGCCAGAATCAGTTCTGCCAAACAGATGTTTTGGCGGTGATGCAGTTGGGTAGCAAGAGTGACCATCTTTTTGGTCACCTGCAGAGACTTCGAGCAAAACACAAAGCGAGTTAGCCATAAGGCTAGAAACGCTATGTGTTCGACATCCGACACCGCGTCTGTCGACCTGTCGTGATAATGGTTGATAAAAGTGGTGTATGTTGGCTTGGTCTCAGAGAAGCCAATTTGGTCCTCCGACATCTCCTCCGGATCGAAGTAATCTCCAGTTGGTCGAAGGCCAGTAATAGCGGCCACGTCGAAGAGTGTGGGGGTTAGCATCCCACATGGAAGATGAAAAGTAAAATGGGAGTAATCCCAGAACAACAGTGAAGCTATCAGCATCTCTGGGGAGTAGTTCAAACCCGTCTTCGACAGCATCACTAAGTCGAAGATTCCCATATCCTTCCAGATCGAGGTTTGATGTTTCTCCAACTTTGTTAGCCAAGCAACATAATCGAAGGTCAGATTAGGGCAAGACCTGAAGACCCTAACCCCTCTGTTGAAGAAGCGGAGGTCGATTTTTTCACGAGTAGGGTCTTCGTTGTCTTCTGCGTCTTTCTTGGCGCATGCTACTGGCTTGAGTTTCTCGACGATTGGGAAATAGCTCTTGATCTTCAGAGCTTCAGAGATGCTTGGATTCATGGGGCCAGACATTGCGAAGATCTGGTTGGAGTATCCAACCGGGATCATCAAGTGGCGCGAGTAAGCATCGCGAACGGAGATGTCAGAAGGTTCAGGAACCCTTCGTTTGCCTGTAGAGTTTACTACCGGAGCAGTGACGAAGACCTTGGGTTTAACATGTTCAGTTGGTGCGTTAGCACTAGGAGCAGTAGAAGCAGAGGCCATTTTTTGAAATGAGGTTGAAGATGAAATGAAAGAGGAAGAGTTTTCTGCAAAGAGAGCAAGCTTGTACGAAAACAAGGAAGTTTGAAGGCTAGTTGGCGTAAAAGTCCCACAATGGGATATTCACTGCTATTTATAGTAGTGGGAAAAATCCCCAATAACGAGGACATTAAATGCCATTTAATGCTGCAGGAGTTAGTGGGACGCGTGGCAGCCCCCTGTTGTTTTGGCCGTTTCTGCAGAAATAGAGGGACGCAGCGTGCGTCCTCGTTTTTGGGAATTGTCATAATGACAAATTCTGAAATGACGTTTGGTACTGCACGCCGTACTGAAAGTGACGTCCTAGGATCAAATCAATGATGGTTTTCTTGGGATTGCCAATAGTTGGTAAAAAGCAACAAAAAGTGCACAAGTTAACTTGTGACTAAGCGTGGAAAGATAAGTGTCGAATGGCGTTTCAAAGAATGCCTTTTTCTTTCAGAGTCGAAATAAGGCATTCTTGGGGGGCAATTTGTTGGCTCCTAAATTCGACACCTTTGTTTTGATTGATGTCAGCCATTAAAAGCTGAAAGATGCTTTCGACTGGCTAAGTCTGTCGAAGTGCCCGTCGAAAGATGGCAAAGTACTTAGAAGATTTCTTCCAAGGAAGAAGGCTGATTGCCTTCGACGTCGAAGGAGTTTTTCATCGAAGATGTCTCTTGACGAAAGTGTTCGATGGTTCAGAGTGGAGCAGTTTGAAATTCAAGCGTTTGGAAGGAAAACGGTTTCCAGCAGTTACCACGTGCAAACGTGCAAGGATCTGGAGCGTCGAGCATGGAGAACGTGCCAAGTGGATTGATCTCGAAGCAGTGTAACTGCCCGACGGTTACTTGGGATGTTTTAGTATAAATAGGAGTAGACATGTAGTTTCTCGCGTGTGTTCACAATTCTATACAAAGTCACTCATATAGATTCGAGTACCCAGCGTGTGAGAAAGAATTGTTGAGAAATGTATGTGTGAAACACCAATTTTATCAATTAAAGTCATTTACTTTCCCAGAATTTTACTTGCTTTTCTCTTTACATTTCCTGTCGAACCTTTACTTTAAAGCCTTGTTTATTTTACCAAGCCTTTCCTTTATGCAATTCATTTAAAGCCAATTTACTTAAAGCCTTATCCACCTTAATCAAACTTCAAAATCAACCTATGTCCATAGGATCAATCTGATCGATCCTGCGAGTAACCAAATAAGTAACCATTTGGAGGATCAGCGGTTGTTTACCAAAACCCAAGGTAAACACCATCCCACCATTGAGAGGTAGGTAGCACCACCGTTGGAGGTGTTCGGGTCAATTCGAGGTTCGGGACATGGTGATCACCAGAGTAATGGGAAGACACCTTAGAAGCTACCCTCATGCCAGGTTCCCGGATCATGAGGACTTACTAAGACATCCTCTACTCGACGATCACCTTTCGAGGCAAGGCAACAGTGAGGCGTACCCTAGGGGTGGTGTGTGCGATTCGTGTGTCGTTTTCATTTGCATTTATCTTGTCATGTTATTGGTGTTCTACGCTTGATTTTATTTTAGTCCATACATTCTTTCATGCTTTGATTAACAATTAAGATATTTGCGGAAAAGTAAATTCTAAGCTATTACAAATGGCGCGGGTCCACATCGCCAAAATTAAACCGGACCCGATTTGACAGAAAAGTAAAGAATTAAAAGAATTAAAGGTGCGAGCGATTATTTACAAGGCTTTGGGAGAGATACATAAATATAAAGAGTAAAAATAAATATGCGAATTAAATAAGAATTATGAACGAGGGCGTTGGACCTTTTTGCAAAAAAATTAAAATTACATGAATTAATTAATTAATTAAAGAAAGACTTGTTTTTGTTTTTTGGTGTTTTTTAAGATTTAATAAAAAAAAAGAAAGAATTAATTAAAATTGACTACTAACCCTAATTCTACTTTATTTTAATTTATTAAGAAAATATTAAAATTCAACCTAAATTAAACCTAATTTTTTTATGTACAATTTTAATTATGAAAATAAATAAAATAAATAAATATTATTATGAGAAAGAAAAATAAAAAGGAATAAAAACAATAATTAAACCTATTTCTACCTTCTTAGATTTTTTATGAAAGGAATTAATGTTGCAAACCCTAATTTAAACTAAATTTATTTACATGCATTTATTTATAAGAAAATATTAAAATAAAAATATTTATTATATTTTGTCTTTTTTCTGATTTTTTAGGCATTTTTATATTTTGTAGAAATAATTAATTAAAGCAAAAACAATAAAGAAAATAAAATAATAATTGAAAATAAAATATAAGGAAAATTGAGAAAATTGCAAACCAGGGGGGGTGGAAGTCCCCAAAGTGGAGGTCTTGGCCTTAGTAATCTGGCCCATTTGACTTTGGCTTTATTGACTTTTTTATTCACATGCTAGCATGTTGACTCAAGCCTATAGCGTTCATCAATTTTCAGCCTTTAATCTGATCTCCAGGGACACGTGGATAGCTGGATCTTGAGGTGTATGGTGCGTTTTTACGCTGAAGCTGCATGTGAACGCATATGGAAAAATATTATTGAGAAAGTGCAGACCTGGGACTCGAACCCAGGTCTTGGACGTTGCAATCACCATCCCTTGCCAGCTGAACCAACTTATGCGCGTTAACATTAAACATCAAACAAATAATATAAAATAAACAACGCTTATGGATAATGTTTTAGCGCAAAATTTAAAAGAACCAATTACTTCTTGCCAACACATCGTCTTCTTCGCGTGCCTGAAACACAAAAACAAAAACAACGGTTTTTCATGTGTTGTTTTAGGTGGCTTATGGGAAAATAACGATTAGCCCTCTAACGCTCATAAATTGAGCGCGAGGGTTGTATCTTCTTCGTCCAGATGCACTGATTCGAATGGTATGGGTCTGAAGGGCTAATTTTTCTTTAAATAAGAAACCCCAATTTTGAGGTCCTGCAAACCCTAGCAATTGGCAATGGTGAAATCGTACACAAGGCGTAAAAATGCAATCAAAGTATATGGTTAGTTTGCAAATGCTTTACTGATCACAAATATGTAAACAAAACAGCATGAATGAGCCTAGAATGTAAAACACGATAATGAAAATAAAGGGAGAAAGGCTAGCTTCTGTACAACGATTCAGGAGGTTATAGACTTGGAAACCTATGCAGGCACGTTGCTGGAGACTTAAGGAAGATGATGAGATCAAAATCTCAGCTTGAATCGCCCTCCAATGTGATTTTCAGTTTTTGAGTTTCTTGAGAAAAATTCAAGTTTGTCAATGGCTCTTTAGCGCAGCTTTGTGTCTAGCATGATTAGGTTTATGATCAGGCATATGTAGTGAATGCATTAGGTCAACAAAACTCAATCAAATCCATTGCCATTATTGATTTTGGAAATTTGATTTCTTAAGATCTTTTTCATATCTTTTCCATGTGTTCTTGTGCCAATTATGATCAATTTTCTCCAAATCTTTCCTTATTGACTTAGGCACGAAATCTTGAGGCTGAAATATGTACAAAAAGATTTGAAAACTTAGGTTAGTATTTTTCCTATATTTAATTTGATTTAAATGAATTAATATAAATAAAAATTCAAATAAATAAATAAAAAAGGAGAAAATATTTCCCTTTGGGCCAAGTGGTCGTGCATGTGTCATGGATGATGAATCATGGAAGAAAAATGGGCCCATTAGCAATTTTAGGTCATTTGAACCAATGTTGACTTTTCAAAATATCCAAAAATTTCCCAACTTCCACAAGGCATAACTTGCTCAATTTTTAAGCTTTTCTCATGTTCTTGGACATTTTGGAAATGTCTTTGAGTCCTCTAACCAATGTCTTTGGTCCCATGTCATTTTGATTTACCAATCTCAAGTTATGGCCTTTGACTTAAAGTCCCTTTTTGTTGACTTTTGAAAATGACCTATAATGTTGAAATTGATAACTTTTTGTGAGAGCATTTCTTGGTCTTGAAGTGTGAAGATGAGTTGTAGGAAATGTCTTTCTCTTTAAAATGATCTTTGGATGGAATTTTTCTGATAATCCATGTGAAAGTTATGCCCTGGTCAATTTCAGTTGACTTTTTCAGCTGTCCAAATAAGGAAACTTTTGCAATTTGATGATTTCTGAGCCAAATTTTGAGAATCATGATCAAGTATTGATCAAATGATGTTTGTGGCTTCAAAATGATATGTTGACCAAAAATTTGAACTTTTGACTGTCAAATGACCATTTTGCCCCTACAGTTGACTGTAGTGCAATTTAGGGTTTTGACTGTGCAATTTTGAGCTGAATGCCTTGAAACTTGATATGAGAATGCTTGACCACATTTGTAGGCATATGAGACTTGATTGGGCCCTTGAAAACTTCCTTTTCTTGATCAGAACACAAACCCTAGTTTTGACTGTATAGGAGACCTTTGCACTGTGCAACCCTTGGGGAATTTTGTGACTTGGCTTGGCAATTTCTTGGAGAATATGGGAGGGCAAATTTTGGGGTACAACAGTTGCCCCTGTTCAATCTTCTTAGACCTGAGGATGCAGATTGGCTGACGTGCCTTTCGTAATCCGAAGGTAGAAGATGATTGAACACTAGAGTGCCCAGAAATTTGCGCTCACATGTTAGCAGTGTGATGGGGGAATGGGCTTATAGATGCCATTTGGAGATTGCTGGATAGGATGATGGGCTTATAGATGCCATCTGGATGTTGATCGCGTAGGAGATTCCTTAGCGAGAACCTGCATACCTGCAAAACAGAAAATGAGTACCTGACACGTTGCAGGAGCTGGTTTTCAGATGCTTGGTATAGATGTGTCCTGACTGGTTACAGGAGCTGAGTCTGGAGCTTCAAACGGCGATGAATGAACCAGGGATGATTACTGCCTTAGTATGAATGGTAAGAGAACCTTGGGCGACTTTAACTTCAACAACGCTCGTTGAGAAAAATCTTGAGTGTCTTCTACTGGGATAAGAATCAGGGAGATCTTAGGGTCGATCTGACTGAACCAGAGAAGGCCATTGACTGGATAAGCATCAGGGAAATCTTAGGGTCGATTTAACTGAACCGGACAAGGTCTTGGAATATCTTCAACTGGATAAGCATCAGGGAGATCTTAGGGTCGATCCGACTGAACCAGAGAAGGCCTTTGACTGGATAAGAATCAGGAAAATCTTAGGGTCGATTTAACTGAACCGGACAAGGTCTTGGAATATCTTCAATTGGATAAGCATCAGGGAGATCTTAGGGTCGATCTGACTGAACCAGAGAAGGCCTTTGACTGGATAAGCATCAGGAAAATCTTAGGGTCGATTTAACTGAACCGGACAAGGTCTTGAAATATCTTCAACTGGATAAGCATCAGGGAGATCTTAGGGTCGATCTGACTGAACCAGAGAAGGCCTTTGACTGGATAAGCATCAGGAAAATCTTAGGGTCGATTTAACTGAACCGGACAAGGTCTTGAAATATCTTCAACTGGATAAGCATCAGGGAGATCTTAGGGTCGATCTGACTGAACCAGAGAAGGCCTTTGACTGGATAAGCATCACGAAAATCTTAGGGTCGATTTAACTGAACCGGACAAGGTCTTGGAATATCTTCAACTGGATAAGCATCAGGGAGATCTTGGGGTCGATCTGACTGAACCAGAGAAGGCCTTTGACTGGATAAGCATCAGGAAAATCTTAGGGTCGATTTAACTGAACCGGACAAGGTCTTGGAATATCTTCAACTGGATAAGCATCAGGGAGATCTTAGGGTCGATCTGACTGAACCAGAGAAGGCCTTTGACTGGATAAGCATCAGGAAAATCTTAGGGTCGATTTAACTGAACCGGACAAGGTCTTGGAATATCTTCAACTGGATAAGCATCAGGGAGATCTTGGGGTCGATCTGACTGAACCAGAGAAGGCCTTTGACTGGATAAGCATCAGGAAAATCTTAGGGTCGATTTAACTGAACCGGACAAAGTCTTGAAATGTGATTGAGAATTTAAACTGCATCTTTCCTGAAAGGTAAAAGTCAGTCATATGCAATGCATGACATGAATCAAGCAATGATGTTCCCAACATAAATGAGATTTGTATGATATGATGTGTCTATGCATGTTATAATGATGTATGTGATGTTTTATGTATGTTTTTGTCTAGGAAATTGAATCCTTGACGGGTGCCGGGAAGTCGTATCCTGGGCTGATGTTGAAGAATAGATTTTGCTTCCGCTGGGGATGATAACTGCAAGAATACCGGTAGGAGAAGATGACTCCGTTGCGGAATAAACTTGGCGAATGGGAGATTCTGCGGGGAGAAAAGATACTCTAGCGACCATGCTGGGAAGCAATACTCTGTGGGAAGAGGGATGCCTTGCTGAGTGTTGATAATAATTTGCCGGGGATAGGAAGACATTGTCGACGACGCTCTTTCCGTGGCTTTTGGCTGAGGATAACCCAGTTATATCCTGTTAGGGAAATAACTCTTTGAATAAAGCCGAGAGACGCATTCGTGCTCTGCGAGGATAAGCTTCCAAAATCAACTGGGGATAAGCTTACTGCTTGGGGAGATGGATTCTAACTTTCCTGGGGAAGCTGGATTGGACTCTCCTGGGGAAGTATTGAACTGTATTGGTTATGTTCTTCAACGGAACCTACCCTGATACCTTGGAGGATAGAACAATCAGATTGCTTAGACCATTCTTTATTGCCCCTGTTTCTATGGGGGAGGCACTTGTGGGGTGCTGATAGTTGTTGATGGACAAACCTTCTTCTGGTAGACAGATGGCAGGACATAGTCGTACGCTTTAATCCCTAACTTTTGCCTGGACCGCCCTTTCGGGTTTTCAGCCCACCGGGATACCCATTTTTGCTCAAGCCGCCTTTTCAGGTTTTCGACTTGCCGGGTGTACAGATTTTTTCATTTCATCCCTTCATTTTGCCCGAACCCTTTTGGTTCGCCGGGAAGCCCTTATTTTTGCCTAGGTGTGTCAACCTAGCGGGTCTTTGATTTTGCATAGTATTTTTCCGACTATGTCTGTTCTCATAATGTAGGGAGTTGCCCCTGTCAGAAGTGTTTTGTCATGCCACCAGAAGGTATTTGATCAGGCCAGATTCGTTGTTGAAATGCCCCCAGTGACTCAGGAGGAGATTTGCCCCAGGCTATTTGGCCTTTGAGAGATTCTCCGAATCTTGATTGGACTGCCCCAGATGATGGACCATGCTCATGTCTGCCCCTTGATTGGAGGTACTTCTGTTCATTAGGCATTCATTGTGC
Organism: Vicia faba; assembly: GCA_948472305.1. Taxonomy (NCBI): domain Eukaryota; kingdom Viridiplantae; phylum Streptophyta; class Magnoliopsida; order Fabales; family Fabaceae; genus Vicia; species Vicia faba. The sequence continues at coordinate 620,542,510 of OX451737.1, forward strand.
GAATTTCCCTGTTGTTCAAACAAAAAGTCATATGCAAACAAAGTTATGTTAATAATGCAAAGCCTATGTCTGTCTCGAAGATTTTGAAAATGCATCCTTTTTTCATAAAACAAATAATTGTTTGTAAAACGTGATGTCAACTCCGTGTTTACCGTAAGCCTTAAGGAGTCAGGATACCTTTCGTAACAATATGCTTTCGAACTAACCCATGCTTCAGCTAGGACTTTTGAGGGTTATAATGTGGCCTGGTTCACGGTTTAAGAAACAAAGGATAAAGGCTCAAATTATTTGTACCCACCCGCTTTTCGTGATGTTCTCCAAACCTAAACTCAGTTGATCGTGCGTTAGACCTTGCTTGAGTCTTTGCTTTGATGTTCCAATAATGGTTCAGATGTTGATGATTTCTTTTGAATTGGCAGTCATTTTTTGCTTTGGTTGAGGGTTTGTGAGACCTCTTTCTTGATTTTTGTTATCCCTTTCTTTTTTTGCCTGAATTGTTTCCTTTTTTGGAATTACAGTCAGCGGGATGCCCCAGTTTTGTAAGTCTCCTTCATGGGTTTTGACTTAATGGTTTTTTTATTTTGAAAGATAATGACTGCCTTTCTTTATTGATTATTCGGAACCATCACGGTCTTTTGTTTTGTAAGGACCTCTTTAGTGCCATTTGTTATGCACTTGGATCAACTGAGAGAACTACCCTGCCCCAGGTTATGATAAAGGGTTTTAAATTTCGAAAAGAAAAACTCCTACTTCTTTGGCTCAGAGGGGTTGACGAGGGATTATCTTCCTTATTACTCCAGTGTTTAGGAATTGAAACAATGCCTGTACCTCATCAGCGGGGTCCGTTCAAAAGCATACTGTAGAGATCGTGGTATCGTTTTCGTCATCCTCCCTCAAGAGGCTTAGAATTTTAGATCCAGAGTTGACATCAGAAAAAATATGAAAAGAAATTTGAACATAATGAAAACAATTGTATTAATTCCCAAAACAGACGTATGTGATGCATTGATAGAATAAAAGAGTTTGCTATGACATTAATTGTTTGTATAAGCAAAGAAAAATACAACTCAAAAATTCAAATAAACAAAAGGCTTCAATGATTGGGCAACGGAGCAGTGATTATGTTTGGAGTCTCAGGCACTTCAAACTGAATCTCCCCGGCGTCGATCATGTCTTGAATCTTGTTCTTGAAAGGCCAGCAGTTGTCCGTAGTATGCCCCGGGCTATCAGAATGATATGCGCAACTATCATTGGGATGATAGTTGGGAGCAGAAGTGTTCGGATTCCGAAGAGGAGCCCTTAAGGTGATCAGCCCTGCCTTCAACATTTGTTGCAGTGCTTGATCCAGCGACATGTTGATTTTGGTGTACTGTCGTTTCTCCTTGCGCTGCTGCCCCTGTCCTTGTTGAGCAGGTCCAGGATTGGAGATCTGGATTGCCCCTACCTCATGACGGCTCTTTTTACCGTGCACAGCATTGGATTCTTTCTTTCCATGATGAGGCTTTTTATCAGAAGGTGCAGCCTCTTGAATTTTCCCAGACCGGATGCCAGCTTCTATTCGCTCTCCAGTCAAGATAAGATCTGTGAATCCAGCAGACGAATTCCCAATTAGGTGGTTGTAGAACGGACCAGACAGGGTCCCCAAGAACATATCGACAAGTTCCCGATCAGTCAGAGGTGGTTGTACCCTTCCAGCAAGATCCCTCCATTTCTGCGCATATTCTTTAAAACCTTCACTTGATCCTAACGACATACCCTGGAGTTGGGTACGCGTAGGAGCAAGGTCGGCATTATATTGATACTGCTTGTAGAAAGCAGTAGCCAACTCCTCCCAGTTACGAACCTTGGTCCCATCTAGCTGATAGAACCATTCGAGATGAGTCCCTGAAAGACTCTCCTGGAAGAAGTGGATCCACAAATTCTTGTCCACCGTATATGGTTGAATCTTCCGAACATAGGACCTAAGATGTAACTTGGGACAAGACGCCCCGTCATACTTGGTAAAGGATGGTGCTTTGAACTTCCGAGGAATAATCACACCAGTTGACAAACCCAGATCTCCAAAATCCAGCCCAGGTACCTGTTGGATCTCCATAGCATTCAGCCTATCCTCCAACTGTTTGTACTTGTCTTCGGCAGGAGGGTATTGTTCGTCGTTGAAATCTGTCTCATTGTCAGAGACCATTGGGCTGGGAATCCTTTCCCCTTGATGACTGCTTTTTCCCACAGATGGAGTTGTCCTCTCAGTTTGATCCTGCAGGGTATTCCTAGATCTACGTCTAGGGCTGAACAAAACAGTCCTCCTCTTCTTCTTTTCTTTCTTCAAGAGCAGAGCTTTCAGATCTTGTTGCCCCTGGGTCAAATTCATGATCAGCCCTTGGAACTGGGCGTTCTGAGCCTGGAGGGCCTTGATAGTGTGCTCGGTTGATGATTCAGGATTCATGACGATCGGCTGAAATAAACAGCGAAGAAGGGTAAGCAACCTGTCAAAGGGATACCTGCAATGCAATGAGATGTATGACATGCATGTAATGTTCTCAAGGACCTCGCGGGGTAGACAAAAAATTGTTAAAATTTGAAACCGGTAGCTTGATTGAAGAAACTTCATGTTGCTGAGAGTCCTTCTTCAAGTGTCAAAGGCTCACCATATCCAGTGGGTCATAGCCCCTGACAGCTTTGGCTAGAGGAAAATAAATCCCCTTTTCCCCTTGCTAGATGTTTGATTTATCATGACCTGCATCACAAGCCTTTGAGATCCTTGAAATGGGTTAGGATGTATGCAATGGTATGATGTCATGCTATGCATGGGGTGATGTAGGTAAACCCTGTTATGAGTCCCAATTAAGGACTATAGACAAACCCTGCAAGAAATTAAGTATACTTTGTTATGAGTCCCAATTAAGGACTATAGACAAACCCTGCAAGAAATTCAGTATACTTTGTTATGAGTCCCAATTAAGGACTATAAACAAAACCTGCAAGAGACCTAGTAAACCCTGTTATGAGTCCCAGTTAAGGACTATAAACAAAACCTGTAAGTAGCTTATGTGTCAGATAACATGCATGCAATTAGTCAAGTACGAAGGCACACAAGTCACACAAGAGAAGCCCTTAGAGTTTAGGCCAGCATGAGGTCTAGGTGTTACCCTCTTTCAGTTGGTTGGTTCATACCTGTCCTATCAAAGTAACCGGGTTCTTAGAGGATCCCAATATCATTGACTACCCTCAATCGGTCATAACTCCAGCATCGCAATCTTTTCTTGCGGCCAGAACCATCACGAGAGTTTAGCCTCAATGGGCGTAGCATACTGCTACTGTTCTAATGGCCAAGTTGTGTCATTTAAGGTTCTAAGGTCTGTTGGTGCTTAATGACTCCTTAGAAGACCCATATTCTCCTTGTTGCAACACAAGGGATATCGATACAGACCAAGGTGCCACACCAACGTAGCCACTGCTTCACCCGTGTCGGTCTACGCCGGACAGGTCCCTCACAGCTTATGCTACCTAAACAGGGTATCCCCAGATCCGGGTTAGGATCTATGTAACTCCCATGCAACCCACAATAATAAAGCACACAAATCAATACAATTGAAAACACAGTTATGAACTAGCCCTAAGGTACACCTCACTTTAAGTTTGTTCCCCAGCAGAGTCGCCAGTTCTGTGATCGGTGGATCTGGAACTGACTGTTTAACGCTGGTTCGCGAAATGTCGCGGAAGCAAGAGTCGCCACCGTCTTTTATTTTCTCCAAATGGAAAGGACAAAAGCACAGAAAAATTCCTTAAAGAGATCGCTCTCGGTTCGGGAGGTAGGTTATAGAAAGGGAAGGTGTTAGCACCCTTTCTATCCATGGTTATCCATGGGCTCTTAGATACTTGCTCATTTGTGTTTTCAAAAATGTTTGTTTGCTTTTCAACTGTGGGTTTTAAAAAGTTTCTTTGAAAATTTCAGTTCGACTCTTGTATCAGTCCTCAAGAGTGTTTGAAAAGTTGCTTTCGAAAGCTTTTTGAAAAGGTGTCGGTGTGAAAAGTATTTTTGAATTTTGTTTGAAATTTAGAGCAAGTATCTAGAGTCGTCTACCTACCCTAAGGAATTCGTCTGTGTAAATGTCCTTTAAAGTAGTGCCATCCCACCATTGAGAGGTAGGTAGCACCACCGTTGGAGGTGTTCGGGTCAATTCGAGGTTCGGGACATGGTGATCACCAGAGTAATGGGAAGACACCTTAGAAGCTACCCTCATGCCAGGTTCCCGGATCATGAGGACTTACTAAGACATCCTCTACTCGACGATCACCTTTCGAGGCAAGGCAACAGTGAGGCGTACCCTAGGGGTGGTGTGTGCGATTCGTGTGTCGTTTTCATTTGCATTTATCTTGTCATGTTATTGGTGTTCTACGCTTGATTTTATTTTGGTCCATACATTCTTTCATGCTTTGATTAACAATTAAGATATTTGCGGAAAAGTAAATTCTAAGCTATTACAAATGGCGCGGGTCCACATCGCCAAAATTAAACCGGACCCGATTTGACAGAAAAGTAAAGAATTAAAAGAATTAAAGGTGCGAGCGATTATTTACAAGGCTTTGGGAGAGATACATAAATATAAAGAGTAAAAATAAATATGCGAATTAAATAAGAATTATGAACGAGGGCGTTGGACCTTTTTGCAAAAAAATTAAAATTACATGAATTAATTAATTAATTAAAGAAAGACTTGTTTTTGTTTTTTGGTGTTTTTTAAGATTTAATAAAAAAAAAGAAAGAATTAATTAAAATTGACTACTAACCCTAATTCTACTTTATTTTAATTTATTAAGAAAATATTAAAATTCAACCTAAATTAAACCTAATTTTTTTATGTACAATTTTAATTATGAAAATAAATAAAATAAATAAATATTATTATGAGAAAGAAAAATAAAAAGGAATAAAAACAATAATTAAACCTATTTCTACCTTCTTAGATTTTTTATGAAAGGAATTAATGTTGCAAACCCTAATTTAAACTAAATTTATTTACATGCATTTATTTATAAGAAAATATTAAAATAAAAATATTTATTATATTTTTTGTCTTTTTTCTGATTTTTTAGGCATTTTTATATTTTGTAGAAATAATTAATTAAAGCAAAAACAATAAAGAAAATAAAATAATAATTGAAAATAAAATATAAGGAAAATTGAGAAAATTGCAAACCAGGGGGGGTGGAAGTCCCCAAAGTGGAGGTCTTGGCCTTAGTAATCTGGCCCATTTGACTTTGGCTTTATTGACTTTTTTATTCACATGCTAGCATATTGACTCAAGCCTATAGCGTTCATCAATTTTCAGCCTTTAATCTGATCTCCAGGGACACGTGGATAGCTGGATCTTGAGGTGTATGGTGCGTTTTTACGCTGAAGCTGCATGTGAACGCATATGGAAAAATATTATTGAGAAAGTGCAGACCTGGGACTCGAACCCAGGTCTTGGACGTTGCAATCACCATCCCTTGCCAGCTGAACCAACTTATGCGCGTTAACATTAAACATCAAACAAATAATATAAAATAAACAACGCTTATGGATAATGTTTTAGCGCGAAATTTAAAAGAACCAATTACTTCTTGCCAACACATCGTCTTCTTCGCGTGCCTGAAACACAAAAACAAAAGCAACGGTTTTTCATGTGTTGTTTTAGGTGGCTTATGGGAAAATAACGATTAGCCCTCTAACGCTCATAAATTGAGCGCGAGGGTTGTATCTTCTTCGTCCAGATGCACTGATTCGAATGGTATGGATCTGAAGGGCTAATTTTTCTTTAAATAAGAAACCCCAATTTTGAGGTCCTGCAAACCCTAGCAATTGGCAATGGTGAAATCGTACACAAGGCGTAAAAATGCAATCAAAGTATATGGTTAGTTTGCAAATGCTTTACTGATCACAAATATGTAAACAAAACAGCATGAATGAGCCTAGAATGTAAAACACGATAATGAAAATAAAGGGAGAAAGGCTAGCTTCTGTACAACGATTCAGGAGGTTATAGACTTGGAAACCTATGCAGGCAGTTTGCTGGAGACTTAAGGAAGATGATGAGATCAAAATCTCAGCTTGAATCGCCCTCCAATGTGATTTTCAGTTTTTGAGTTTCTTGAGAAAAATTCAAGTTTGTCAATGGCTCTTTAGCGCAGCTTTGTGTCTAGCATGATTAGGTTTATGATCAGGCATATGTAGTGAATGCATTAGGTCAACAAAACTCAATCAAATCCATTGCCATTATTGATTTTGGAAATTTGATTTCTTAAGATCTTTTTCATATCTTTTCCACGTGTTCTTGTGCCAATTATGATCAATTTGCTCCAAATCTTTCCTTATTGACTTAGGCACGAAATCTTGAGGCTGAAATATGTACAAAAAGATTTGAAAACTTAGGTTAGTATTTTTCCTATATTTAATTTGATTTAAATGAATTAATATAAATAAAAATTCAAATAAATAAATAAAAAATGAGAAAATATTTCCCTTTGGGCCAAGTGGTCGTGCATGTGTCATGGATGATGAATCATGGAAGAAAAATGGGCCCATTAGCAATTTTAGGTCATTTGAACCAATGTTGACTTTTCAAAATATCCAAAAATTTCCCAACTTCCACAAGGCATAACTTGCTCAATTTTTAAGCTTTTCTCATGTTCTTGGACATTTTGGAAAGGTCTTTGAGTCCTCTAACCAATGTATTTGGTTCCATGTCATTTTGATTTACCAATCTCAAGTTATGGCCTTTGACTTAAAGTCCCTTTTTGTTGACTTTTGAAAATGACCTATAATGTTGAAATTGATAACTTTTTGTGAGAGCATTTATTGGTCTTGAAGTGTGAAGATGAGTTGTAGGAAATGTCTTTCTCTTCAAAATGAGCTTTGGATGGAATTTTTCTGATAATCCATGTGAAAGTTATGCCCTGGTCAATTTCAGTTGACTTTTTCAACTGTCCAAATAAGGAAACTTTTGCAATTTGATGATTTCTGAGCCAAATTTTGAGAATCATGATCAAGTATTGATCAAATGATGTTTGTGGCTTCAAAATGATATGTTGACCAAAAATTTGAACTTTTGACTGTCAAATGACCATTTTGCCCCTACAGTTGACTGTAGTGCAATTTAGGGTTTTGACTGTGCAATTTTGAGCTGAATGCCTTGAAACTTGATATGAGAATGCTTGACCACATTTGTAGGCATATGAGACTTGATTGGGCCCTTGAAAACTTCCTTTTCTTGATCAGAACACAAACCCTAGTTTTGACTGTATAGGAGACCTTTGCACTGTGCAACCCTTGGGGAATTTTGTGACTTGGCTTGGCAATTTCTTGGAGAATATGGGAGGGCAAATTTTTGGGTACAACACTAAGCAAAAATTATGTAGAAGTTCTTTGATAAAAGAACCTTTTCTTCAAGCGCATCTGCTAACTCTGGTAATACACTTTATTTGTTAAATATATCTTCTAACTTTTAGCAGGTTCCTTGCTCAGAAGATAACTTGAAAGCAAGCGCTGTTCAAAGTTCTTAGCAAGCAACGCACTGCCTAGAAGATGAGTGAAGCATGTTCTGACTTAAAGACATTGGAGCAAATTCTGAAATATCGTTAAGATCAACCTGTCTTGTCAAAAGCGAAGGACACATGTTCTTACATTCTGTCGTTTGCTCATTAATGCAAAGACGGCTGAAAGCACTCAAGTGCCTACAACTAGTTTCTTGGAAAATGGAATATTGCAAGGAAACACGCAAGCATTTAATGCTCTCCAACTTTTCTGAAGGCAGCAACGGTCTTATTGTTCCTACTATAAATAGAAGGATATTTATTGCAAGCCAACAACCAAGTGAACCAATCAAATTTTCAAATAGAAGCAAGAAACTACGTGAAAGATCCTAAGCTCACAAACTCATTGTTCATACAATTTGTGCATTATATTCTAAGTGAAAAATCACATTTGTGATATAGCTTGATTAGAAGCAAACTTTATTTCACTATCTGTAAAGATTAAACTCCTGTATTTTTGTTCCTTAAGAGACCAAGTTTGGTCAGATTTCTCAAGCAGACTAGGACTAGATTTAAGTCTTAGTGGTGTTAGTCACTTGTAGTATTACTTGTGTATTGTTAGTCACAACAGTTGTTGTGTGTTTGTAATCAATTGATTATAGTGGATTAAGTCCTTGTTGAGAAAGGCGAAATCACCTTGGCGGGTGGACTGGAGTAGTTTGAGTTCAAACGAACCAGGATAAAAATAATCGTGTTCTTCCATTATTGTTTCAACTTTGTATTGAAAAGGAAAAGAGTTACTTATTTAACCCCCCCCCCCCCCCTTCTAAGTATTTTCTTACCCCTTCATGTTCAACTACATTTTAGTCGCTCCTCTTTATAATTTTTAGGATATCCTCCATTTCTTTCTTGGATGTCTCATGGATAGTCAGTGATTGAACCTTCGTCCAGACAGGCTCTACTTGAATACTCTTTCCTCGAGTTTCAGCAGTAGGAGTGTTGGTAGTAATGACAACAGGGGTTGAAACTTCTCTGTCAATAGGAACATTTGCAGAGATGATTATGGGTACGGAAGTAACCTTTGGAGCAGCCACAAGGATGATCACGGGTCCAGAAACAGCTTTTGGGGGAGCGATTTCTGGAGAAAATATCCTACCGCTTCGGGTAATTTTACTAGTTCCAGCAATATTGCTAATGTTGGCATCTTCTTCTTCGGAATTTATCTCTTCGGCGACCGGCCAATCTTGTTTGATGCCATGGTAGTAAATATCCCCTCCGTAATTCCACGACACGGTCTTGTCTAATTCATATGGGACTGGACCAGGCATTGTGATTATTAGAGGAGCTGCTTTCGGAACTGATGTAATTCTAACGGTTCTTTTGGTGGAGACCTTGGAAGAATTGGCGGAAATGGTAATGATTGAAACATCTTCAACAGGAATAGGTGAAACAGGAGTACTTTCAAACAAAATCTCTTTGTTATCTATCAGGCGCTGAATGCCTGCTTTCAACAAAGGGAAATCAGTTGGTGAGGACAAGCAGAGATGGCAAAATTCATTACATCTCGGGAACACACCGGCTTTCAACAAGTTTATTTTAATGGTTAGAAGTGGAGTCATGAGTTCATCAACTGTGGTAACAAACAAATCTTCTTCAATAGCATTGGTGTTATGATTGTGTCTGGGCATAGGAGCAGAAATGACATTTGGCTTTTTAGGCGCATCAAACTAAATTTCTTTTGCTTCAATGAGGTCTTGTATTTTGTTCCTCAAGGCCCAACAGTTATTAGTATCGTGATCAGGACTTTAAGAGTGATATGCGCAACGGGCATTGGGGTGATAATGAGGGTGTGACACGGTGGGAGAACTGACTTGAGGTTTTGCGTTTGTGTTCGCAATTATGCGGTTTAGCAAGATTCGCCATCGACTTTTTATTTTATCCAAAGGAAAGGTCAAAAAGCACAGGAAAGACCTTTGATATTTTAACCCTTTTGACAGTGTTATTTCACCATTGCATTTGGTGAACAACCTTGTGTTAGGATGTTAAACGGGACAGGCGTGGGTCATCGCATACAATCATTGAAAGCAACTTGTGAGACTCTCTAGCAATTTTGTAAGGGACAAGATCGTTTTATCGAAGGCAACGTCGAGGGCCATCGAGGGACTGCGATCTTTGTTTATCGAAGGGGCATTTGCTAGAGTGTCTCATATTCGAGGGACATGATTGCATTTCCGAGGCAACAAGCGAAGTTACCCTAGAGGTGCAAGTGTGAATTATGTTTGTCATTTTCATACATTTAAGTCTTGTATTAGGTCATCTAGCGATTGATTTTGGATTTTCACATACAAACCCTAATCTCTAATCATGGCATATTTGAAAGCATAAAGTGCGAGAATTAAATTTCTAAGCTATTACAAAAGTATCCGGGGATGGGGGTACAAATTATTACAAATGAGGATGAGTCTCACAAGAATAATAATGTCCAAATATCAAGTATTACAACCAAATTGAATTGTCGCAATTCAATATAAAATTATAACAAATGAAGAAATCAATAATATTATGAGATGCATGTGTTTATTTACAAATAAAATCTATTCTAACAAAGAAAGATTAAATATTATTATTACTTTTCTTTTTGTATTTTATTAATTATGTAAATAGAAAGTTTAAAGGAAGAAAATTAGTTAAATAAAACTTCTATTATTTTTGGTGTTTTCATTAATAAAATAAAAAAAAGAGTTTAAAGAAACAAAATTAATTAAATCAAATCAAATTATTAAATAATATTAGTGTTATTATTAATAAAAGAAAAGAAAACAAACTAATTTTGAATGAATTAATTAAAAAAACATTTGTTAGAATTTGTTAAAAAGAGGTGGGCTTAGGATTGAATTTGGCCCAATATCAAAGAGAAAGAAAAAAGGTCAGAATGCAAAGGGAGGAGGGTGTGAGAAACATTTCGTATGGGCTTAAGGGATGGATGGCCCAAAAAGGCCCAAATCACAAATTTATTCACATTTTGTTAGGGTTCGTGGAATTTAGGGTTTGTTGTGTTTGGCCTTACAGTGGCGCCGCTTGCTCCTTCTTCCTCTTCATCCTTTTCACTCAAAGGCGTTCTGATTCTCCCTCCTCTCAAGCCACCGGAGCGCTACCCCTTCACTCTCTATCCTCTTTGCAACGATCCAGAGTTTTGATTGAACGGTATGATTGTTTCTTTTTGGGTTTTACAGTTTCACGTTTGTTTGATTTTTACAGTTTGTTTGATTAAGCTTGCTTTGCATGTTTGCTTCGCATGTTCTAGTTTGATTAACCTATATTTTTTACATGCTTAAAAACACCAGTAAAGGGGCTTGAGAATCATACCTTGGGACTTTTATGGAAAGAAAAATGGAGAGGAGAAAAGGGTGAGACGGAGGCGCTTCCTTGGTGGCTTAGAGGCGGAGGAAGAGGTGATGACCAAGCATACTGGTTTGTTGATAACCTTTGCTATTGTTGTTTTTTTTGTTGGTGATGATTATTTGAAACTTGACTGCTTCTTGATTTTGTTGGTGATGATGTATTAATGAAACTTGTTGTTGTCGCTTCTGAAAATCTTTCCTCTTTCTCTTGCCTTAGAATGATGATTTGTTGCTTTTTCTTAATGATGATAGCAGATCTGAAACAGATTCTGTTGATGGTTTTTGTTGCAACTCTTTTCCTCTCTCTTTGAATTTTGAACAATGGTTTATGATGATTCAATGTTCTGAAACTTGTTTTGAAACTTTTGTTGGTAGCTTCTCTTCTGATTTGAACTGTAATGCAAGTTGTGATTTTTTCAATTTGGTAGGCTTTGGTTGATTGTTTCAGTTTGTACAGGTTTGATGTTTTGTGGTTTCAGGCTGTGCAGTTTTGTATAGCTTGGTTGTTCACAGTTTTGGCTAGTTTTTGCTGGTTATTTGGCTATGCAGGTTTACAGTTTGTATGGTTGTTTGCAGTTTGCTAGTTTTTGCTGGTTGTTTGGCTATGCAGGTTTACAGTTTGTATGGTTGTTTGCAGTTTGCTTGTTTAGCTGTTTCTTGCTAGTAGGTTTTTTGTGTTTGCTGCAGTTTGGCAAGGCTTGATGCAACTTGTGCAGTTTTGCAATGGTTTGCAGTTTGGAACTGTAGGTTGGGTTCTTGAAACTGTTAACAGTTTTGGGCTATGCAGGTTTGGAGAGTTTTTGTTTACTGTTTGGTTCTGCCTTGGTGGTTTGGTTTTTGGAACTGTTATATTGTTACAGTTTTGGTGTTTTGGCGAAGCTGCCCCCAGTTTGGAGTTTGTTGATGGTTTTTAACTCTGTTCTGCAATTTGGACTATTTGTTTTTGTTATGTACCTTGTGTTGTACCCCAAAATTTGCCCTCCCATATTCTTCAAGATTTGACAAGATCAAGCTTCAAAATCTCTCAAGGGTTGCACAGTCCAATTGCCTCCTAACACAGTCAAAAATTAGGGTTTTGGTTCTTGCAAAGAAATTGAGGTTTTCAAGGGTCCAATCAATTCCTACATGCCTATATACATTGTCAAGCATCCATATGTCAAGTTTCAAGACTCGCAGCATCAAGTTGCACAGTCAAAAAACCCTAAATGCTCCACAGTCAACTGTAGGGGCAAAATGGTCATTTGACAGTCAAAAGTCAAAATTTTTGGTCAACATCTTATTTTGAAGCCACAATCATCATTTGATCAATTCTTGATCATGATTCTCAAAGCATGGCTCAAAAAGTTTCAAGATGCAAAAGTTTCTATTTTTTGACAACTGAAAAGTCAACTGCAAATTGACCAAGGCATAACTTCCTCATGGTTTATCAGAAAAATCCCATCCAATGCTCATTTTGAAGAGGATGACATTTCCTACAACTCATCTTCACACTCCAAGTCCAATAAATGCTCTCACAAAAAGTTATCAATTTCAACATTATAGGTTATTTTCAAAAGTCAACAAAAAGGCACTTTAAGTCAAAGACCATAACTTGAGATTGGTAAATCAAAATGACATGGGACCAAAGACATTGGTTAGAGGACTTCAAGACCTTTCCAAAATGTCCAAGAACATGTTCACAACTTCAAAATTGAGCAAGATATGCATTGGAGAAGTTGGGAAATTTTTGAGAACTTTCAAAAGTCAACTTTGCCTAAAAAGCTCCAAATTTGCCAATGGGCCTCAAATTCTTCCTTGAATCATTACCCAAAGCCTATTCACGACCCATTGAGCTTAAAAGGATTTATTTTCTTATTTTTAATTAATTAATTGAATTTTTATTCTTATTAATTCATTTAATTAGTTTTAATTGTAGAAAAATATCAAATAATGGTTTTCAAATCTTTTTATGCAGCAAATATACTCCAAATATGCTAAAGATTTCGTGCATCAATCAACAAGACAAGATCTTCCATAATTGGCAAAGTTTCCATGGGAAAAGATTGAAAAAAGATATGATTGGCAATCAAATATTCAAGCCATTAATTCATGGACTATTGGGCTCTTTCTTGACCTAATTTGCTTCACATACAAAGGCTGAGTGAAACCCTACTCATAGAGACACGAAAAAGCTGCTGAGAATACAGAACCAATTTGCAAAAATTCCAAGAAAAGCTTGAAACTGATTTCATAGTTGCAGGGCAATTCAAGGCCTAAAAACGATTCTAACACATTGCTAGACCTTCCAGGAGTCTATTAGCATCAAGAATCATTCCAAACGCGCAAGGAATCGAAGAACATAAGCCATACGATTTGCCATATTTTCCAGAAATTCATATCATAATTCATGCGCATTTGATGCATATTGTTGGTTGTTTTGTATTCACAGGAACCTTCTGAAGCTAATGATATGATTTGATTGCATTATAAGGCCCTGTATCGTGATTTGCCATTAACATGTTTTAGGGTTTCAGAGCTTCAATATTGGGGGTTTTCATATATTGTAAAATTGGACCTCAAGACCAATATGGATGAACTCGTTGCAAGAAGCCTGATTCATTGAGATACTCGCGCCCAATTTATATTAACGCCTCTTCTATTTGCTATTTTTCGTGGTTATGGTTAGTGGGGGTTTAAAACCCCCGCTATCTCATTCATATTGCAGGTGAAAACGAAGAAGAAAGCTGAGGTGTCCAAGCGCTACTGGCAGATTCAAATATTAGCGCGTTTTTTTCTTTGTTTCAGCATAATTGTCTTTTTTCATATATTATAATTCTTTGTTATATTGTTTACAAACGCGCTAAGTGGCTCAGTTGGTGGAGGACGTATCCTGCAAGCGTTGGGACCTGGGTTCGATTCCCAGGTCCCCCCACACACTTCATAATTTTTATCCTAACGTGTTTCCATGCAGCGTTCACCCAAAGGCCCACCATACGTACTCACGCTTAAGACTGCCACGCGCTCTTGATCACTCATCCAATGGCCACAGATTGAAGCCTATGGTACACTCCAGTCAACAACGTACACACAATCCTAGAAAGTCAAACAAAGGCCTTGTCTCTTGGGCCAGAATTTCTTCAGTTAACCTCTCCTTTGGGCCTGAAACCCCCCTTGGTTTGCATCCTTTTTAATTTTATTTTATTTTCTTTTCTAATGCTTTTTAATTGTTTTAATTGTTTTTTCACCATTAATTAATTTTCATAATAAAAAAATCAGAAACCAATTTTTTTTTTATATTTAATTATTATTAATTTCACCACTAACCTATTTTTTGTAAGTAAATAACTAACAATTAATCTAGTTTAAATTAGGTTTTAATTCAATATTTTCTTAATAAATAAAATACATAGAATTAGGTTTTGACATTTTATCTTTTTCTTAATTAATTTTTCCTCATTATTTATTATTATTATTAACTATTATTTTGTAAATAAACATGTAAATTAAATAATTTAGTTAACTAGCCTAACTTTGACGTTTTATTAATAATTAAAATAATTTAGAACTAGGGTTTCCTTCTAATTTTAATTTTCTTTATTTTCATTAAATACCAAAAAACACAAAAAACACCTTTCTTTAATTAAATAATTAATTAGGCGTTAATTTAATTTAATTTCAAGCAAAGGGTCAAAACCCTCGGACGTTCAATTTTAATTTCTATTTCGCGCATTATTTTCTTATCAATTATTATGTAACTGCTTTCCGGATGTAATAGTAATTAGGTATTTATTTACTTTCCGCATCTTTTATCAAAAACGGGTCTTTGTATTTTGGCGATGTATAGACCCGCGCCTTGTAATAGTGTAGCTTTTACCTTTCTGTATTTTACTTTCCGCACTCTTAAATTCTAACTTTGTATGAAAGAATGTATGCTAATTAAAAACAAGCGTAGCTCACAATGCCATGATCAAAGATAACTGTTAAACTGAAAATAACACACAAATACACACACCACTTCTAGGGTACGCCTCACTCGTTGCCTTCGAAACGTGGTCGTCAAGTATAGGACGTTTTAGCGGTCCTTATGTCCATGATCCAGTTGCCTCGAAACAGTTGCCTCGAAACAGTTGCCTCGAAATAGTTGCCTCGAAACAGTTGCCTCGGAACGGTTGCCTCGGATTAAAAAAAGGATCAAGGACATAAGGGTAGCTTCTAAGGTGTCCTACTGTTGCTTCGGTGACCACACTGTCCCTACAATCGAATTGACCCGAACACCTCCAACGGTGGTGCTACCTACCTTTCAATGGTGGGATGGCACTACCTTAAGGACTTCCACACAGCTTAATTCCTTAGGGTAGGTAGATGACTCATGGATACTTGCTCTCTAAAAAACAAAACAAAAACTTTTTCACACCGACACTTTCAAAAACTTTCAAAACAAATTTTTCAAACACTCTTGAGGACAAATACAAGAGTTATTCAGAAATCTTTCAATGAAACTTTTTCAAACCCACTCACATTTTGAAAAGCAAACATTTTGAAAACATAAGAGCAAGTATCTAAGAGCCCATGGATAACCATGGATAGAAAGGGTGCTAACACCTTCCCTTTCTATAAATCTACCTCCCGAACCGAGAAACTATCTCATAAGGAATTTTGCTGTGCTTTTTTCCTGTCCATGTTGGAGAAAATAAAAGACGGTGGCGACTCTTGGTTCCGCGACATTTTGCGAATCAGCTTTAAACAGTCAGTTCTAAATCCACCGATCACACCTTGGTTCTGCCAGGTTTTGGACAAAAATGGTTCTTCCTATCTTTGTACTATCTGATAGTCTTATATCTTTTTTTTGCCTGTTTGTCACTTGTGACAGCCTGCTTTGCCAAACTATAAACCTTCACCAAAGGTGATATCTTTCTCTCTTTCTCTCTCTATGACAAAGCATTTTTGCTTTTTCTTATTATATTCTGAAAAGTTTTGCCTTTGTCTGGAAAATGATGATAGCTATAACAAGCTTTTTGGCTTGTGATTTTGTTTATCTTCTGCATTTGCCTGCTGTTTACTTTTGGCCTGCTGTACTTTTTTGCATTGCATACTTGCATCCAGTTGCTTTGTATGTTGCATCTTGTTTGCTTTTGCTTAGTACAGTTTGCATTCAGTTTGTTGACTTAGTACCTGTGTAACTCAGTTTGCCTTTTATGCTAGCTTTGTACCTTGGTATGCTTGCTTTGTATAACATGTCTTGCATTTGAAACTTGTTGCATCCAGTTTTGGCTCCTTAATGCTTTTTTTTTTTGAATAAATTGCTTCTGTATGCTTGCATTTGCATTTTTTTTACTTTTCTCTTTGTGAACCAAGAAGAGCAATCTTCTTGTGATTTGCAAAGAGAAAAATAAAAACATGATGAACAAATAACACTCTGATTCCGGACGGAAAACTTTAATGATGACTTTTTTCTTTCTTTTTCTGTTTGAAAAATTAATTGTACTAATCCTATTTTCTTTTGTCTTTTTCATGTGAGCACCAATTGGATGATAGAGGAAGCATAGGAAGCAAGAGACCTTGAGCATGGGAGCAATGGCAGCTTAGGCTTAGATTAGATAAATTTTCCATTAATTGTAACAATTTACTTTTCAATATAAGTTGTAAAAACCTTAAAGCATATGAATAATAATTTATCTTTGTAATCACATTTGGAATGAATGAAAAATCTTTTCTCAGTAAAACTCTTCTACTGTCAATAATTTGCAACTCTCTCTCTGCATCTTCACTAACCCTTTAAGATTCTCAGATAAAAATAATTGAAATTGCATTCCAATATTTTTAATACAGATAACTTAAATTCCAAGTAATCCCAAAAACTTTGCAATCTCATAACTTTGCAATAACATTCTAATCATAATACGCATTGTATTCCAATAAACAAGAAAGCATCTCATTCCATTAACAAGCAAACGTTTCATTCCATTAACAAGCAAACATTCATTCCATTAACAAGCAGATGTCTTAACAGACGCACATTATCTGGTTAACCCGAATCAGATAAAACCGAGATATTCCAAATGACCGTCTCAACTCCCATTTTTTGTCCCAGATGAACAGACCTTGAGAACAACCAGTAAACTTGAACAAGTATGAAAACATGTAACAACTAATTAAATTTCTGAGAATTATGTTTATTCTGAGAAATGCGAGAGAAAACCCTGGTTCTTGATCTGTTGCCAAAGAAAAGTCTGTTTGATCAATTCCTGAGCCAATCTTGAAAATCTGAGAAAACCCTAGGTTTGTGATTTCTTTGTGAAAAAGGGAGGGCAAAATTTGGGGTACAACAGTTTCCCCTGTTCAATCTTCTTGAACCTGGAGAGTTAGATTAGCGAGTTCGCCGTTTGCGACTCGAAGGTAAAAGATGATTGGACACTAGAGTGCCCATAAATTTGCACTCGTCAAAGCATAGTTTGAGGGAATGGGCTTAAAGATGCCATTTGGATATGTGATAGAATCTTGTCGGAGATGGGCTTAAAGATGCCATCCAAGAATGTTTATTGAACTATATGTTGTAGGTGAAAGAATGAGTATCAGAAAGGTATACAGGTCTGGAACGTCTCTGAGTCGGGGGTCTGAATAAGCAATAGATTAGCATCCGTGTTTGGAGTATCCGTAAACTGTTTTCAGAAGTTGAATCTGAACAAGCGATAGATTAGCATCCATGTTTGGAAGCGTCTGTAAACTGTTTTCAGAAGTTGAAGTTGAACAAGCAATAGATTAGCATTCATGTTTGGAAGCGTCTGTAAACTGTTTTCAGAAGTTGAAGTTGAACAAGCAATATATTAGCATCCATGTTTGGAAGCATCCGTAAACTGTTTTCATGATTCTGGAGTTGAACAAGCAATAGATTAACATCTGTGTTTGGAAGCACCCGTAAACTGTTTTTAATGAGCTGAATCTGAACAAGCGATAGATTAACATCCATATTGGGAAGCATCCGTAAACTGTTTTCAAAATTCCTTGAAGTTGAATAATGATCAGTCAATGTAAAACTTCATCCGAAATTTCCTGAAAAGGAACCTGTGTAGAGTTGCTTCATGATGAGTCCGTGTAAAACTGCATCTGAAATGGAAGGAACCGGTGTAGGGTTACTTCATGATGAGTCTGTGTAAAACCGCATCTGAAATGGAGAAGGAACCAGTGTAGGGTTGCTTCATGATGAGTCTGTGTAAAACTGCATCTGAAATGGAGAAGGAACCGTTGTAGGGTTGCTTCATGATGAGTCCGTATAAAACTGCATCTGAAATGGAGAAGGAACCGGTGTAGGGTTGCTTCATGATGAGTCAGTGTAAAACTGCATCTAAAATGGAGAAGGAACCGGTGTAGGGTTGCTTCATGATGATCAAGTAGATAGTTGTCTTGGCTTATTACAGGTGTTAATCTGGAACTTACAAAAGGTTGTTGTTGACCTTTTACTGAAAAAGGTAAAATGTTAGTTGAAACACAAAGTTATGCTGCATGAAATGTATGATGCAATATATGTGTTTTTGTCAATGCTCATGATTTATGAACGTAATATATGCGCATGTAAGCTGATGAGCTGTCTTGCTGAGGAAAATAAATCCTGGATAGCTGGAGATAATAAAATCTTTGACTGCTGTCGGGGAAAATGAACACTGGACCACTGTTGGAGATTCAAAATTTTTGACAACCTTTGTGGGGAGAAGCTATACTGCTGGGGGAAATCAGAAGTTTGGGTTGTATGCCAGTCTACTGGGGATTTCTGTTTTGTTGTTTGAGGAGAACTTCGTTGGGGAATATCTGAAAACTCTGTGGGGAATTGAGAATGAGAATCTTCATTCTTGAGAGAAACAAAATTTTAGGAGCTTCAGTTGTCCATTATTCTGCTGGTGGGTCGTTTCTGCTGAGATTTAGGAACTTGCCCGTAATTCAACTGGAGTAAAATCTTTGTCGAGATTTAGGAACTTTTCTGTAATTCGACTGAAGAAAATCTTTGTCGAGATTTAGGAACTTGTCCGTAATTCGACTGAAGAAAAGCTTTGTCGAGATTTAGGAACTTATCCGTAATTCGACTGAGAAAAAGCTTTATCGCTTGAATTTGTGAGAATCTTTCCTGAAAGGTAAAGGTTAGTTGTATGACATGTATCAAGCGATGAGGTTCTTGAAATAAATGAGATTGTGTTGTATGATGTCCTGATGTACGGATGTGCAATGTTTTTCAAGACAAACTCTCGCTGGGGAAAATAAATCTGGAACTGGTGATGGAGGAAAGAGTTGGATTTTTCGTCTCTGACAGTGAAAAATCTGGAAGTGAATCAGAATAAATCGTTTGAGAGATTTATCTGAAATAACAAAACCCGGAATATCTTCCACTAGAATAAGAATCAGGGAGATCTTAGTGTCGATCTGACTGAACCAGAGAAGGTCTTGAATTAACCTTGACTCAACCGGATGATGAAGGAATCTTTGACGACTGCTACTCCAAAAGGTGATGAAGGAATCTTGGATGATTAATACTCCAAAAGGTGATGATAACCTTTACCTGCCGATCAACCTGCATATGTTATGAACGTTGTTGAAATGTAATTTTGTTTTGGAGAATAAATCCTTGACAAGTGTTGGGGAAATAAACCCATGACCGCTGGTCTGCTAGAGAGGTGATGAACTTTTCGAGGATTCTTGAATTTCTTCTCAGAAGAATTTTGGAGAGATTCGTCAATGCCCCAAGTATCAAATGTTTGTGACACTACCAGGAAATTGGATTGTATGTAACACTTTGATGAGGTTGACGTTTAATTCCCCAAGTGATGGAGATGGAGACTTGCCCCAAGCTACCCTGCAATTGAGAGATTTCTTAAAATCTTGACTGGACGGCCCCAGGTTAACTGTACTTCGAGAGATTTGTTGAAATCTTGACTGGACTGCCCCAGGTTTACTGGACAATGCCATGCCAAGTCTCCTTTTGTTGATAGGAGATTTTTGCGATGGAAGTGTCATCCCACTTGAAGTGACCTTGTTCATTGAGAGAGCTTTCATTCATCGGAACTTTCACTGTGTGAATTTCTTTGCTGTCAAACAAATAGCCATATGCAAACGATGAAATTCATATAATGCAGAGTTTATGCTTGTCTTGAAATTTTGAAAAATGCATTTTTTAGCAGAAAATTTTTATAAGACAAATTCAACTCAAGATTTAGAGCAAAGCCTTACAGGAGTCAGGATACCTTTTGTAACAGTATGCCCTCGAACTAACCCATGCTTCAATTAGGACTTTTGAAGGGTTCTAACGTGGCTTGGTTCACGGTTTAAGAAACAAAGGATAAAGGCTCAAAGTATATTTGTACCCACCCGCTCTTCGTGATGTTCTTCAATCCTAAACTCAGTTAGTTGTGCGTCGAGCTTTATTCGAGTTTGGAACGACGTTTTTGGTGATGGTTCACACAAGTTGAATTTGTTGGAAGACAATCATTTTTTGCAACATTTTTCATGTTGTTGAGGATTTGTAGTGACCTCTTTCTCTTTTTTTTTGTTATCCCTAATTTTTGCCTGACTGTTCTTATTTTTTGAGATTACAGTCAGCGGGATGCCCCAGCTTTCTTAAGCCTCCTTTGTAGGTTTTGACTCAATGGGCTTTTTCTTTCTTTGAGAGGTAATGACTGCTTATGAGATAAGGAACCATCACTGTCTTTTGATTCCAAATTAATGTTTTTGATGTCATTCGATGTATTACGAACTGAGAGTTTGCGGCTAAGCGCACGTTTTGAATTAACTGAGAGACTACCCTGCCCCAGGTTTGATTAAAGGTTTCAATTTGTGTTTAAAACAGAAAACTTCTACTTCTTTGGCTCGAAGGGGTTGACTAGGGATTATCTTCCTTATAACTCCAGTGTTTAGGATTTGAAAGAAACGCATGTACATCGTCAACAAGGTCTATCCAAAAGCATACTGTATGAGATTATGGCATTGTTTTTGTCATCCTCCCTCTAAAGGCTTGTAACTTTTAGCAAGAGTTAAATGTCATAAAGAAAGTAGAAAGCATAGTTCAAGTATAGTGAAAACGAATGGATGAATTCAAGACAAACATATGCAATGAATTAATCAAACAAAGTTCGACATTAATAGATAATTGTTCGAATAACAAAAGAAATTACAACATGAAAATTCAAATGAAACAAAGATGCTCTCAATGATTCGTCAAAAAAAGAAGTGATTATGCTAGAGTCTCCGGAGGACCAAACTCAATCTCCTTGGCATCAATCAAATTCTGAATCTTGTATTTTAATGCCCAACAATCGTTAGTATCATGCTCGGGACTGTCAGAATGATAAGCGCACGTTGCATTAGGATTGTAGTTAGGAGAAGAAGTCTTGGGGTTCGGATGAGGTCCTATTAATGCAATCAGATTCATCCTCAACAAGTGTTGCAGCGCTTGAGACAGCGGCATGTTGATGTTGGTGAAATTTCTTTTAGGCTCGTCTGGCCTTCGTTGATTTCCCTTTTGCTGTTGTCAGTGTGATGCAGAACCAGAGATCAGGATTGCCCCTACGTGTTGGTCACGGTGACTCTTTTGACTATTCACAGCATTGGAATCTTTCTTCCCATTGTAGGGAATTTTCTGAGCATCAGAGGGGGTAGCTCCTTGGATCTTTCCACTTTTGATGCCAGCTTCGACCCTTTCGCCGGTTAGTATTAGCTCGGTGAACCCGGCTGAGGAGCTTCCAATTAAGTGATTGAAGAAAGGCCCCGTCAAAGTTCCCATGAAGATGTCAATCAGTTCCCTGTCAGTTAAAGGAGGTTGTACCCTACCAGCCAAATCTCTCCATTTTTGAGCGTATCCCTTGAAGTTCTCGTCGGAACCCATGGTCATGTTCTGCAATTGCACATGAGTTGGTGCAAAATCAGCGTTGTACTGATACTGTTTGTAAAAAGCAACAGCTAAATCCTCCCAGGCGTGGATGCGAGAACTCTCCAATTGATAAAACCACTCGAGTTGAGTCCCTACCAGGCTTTCTTGGAAGAAATGGATCCAAAGCTTTGGATCAGTTGTGTATGGTTGAATCTTGCGGACATAAGACTTTAAGTGCATCTTAGGGCAAGAGACTCCATCATACAGGGCAAAGATAGGGATCTTGAACTTCGGCGGGATGATCAATCCAGAAACCAAACCCATGTCTCCTAAATCTAAGCCAGATATCTGTTGAATCTCCATTGCATTGAGGTGATCCTCCAATTGTTTATATTTGTCGTTAGCGGGAGGATATTGTTCCTCGGAGTAGTCAGCTTCAACATCATCAACCTCCAAATTGTGATCTTCTTCAAGATTATCCCCTATGTTGGATGGAGTTGAAAGATCTAGGGCTTTAGGTCTTCTTCTCAAGTTCAGGATGCCTACTGTCTTCTTGGACTTCTTCTTCTTGTCTTTGAGAAGGATAGCTTTCAGATCCTCTTGTCCTTTACCCATAGCCAGAAGCATTTGTTGGAATTGAGCATTTTGAGCTTGGAGATCTTTCACCGTTTGTTCTATATCCACCTTACTGAAATAAACAGTAGGAAGATAAGGAGACTTGTATGGGAGAAACCTGTCATGATGCGATGCATGATATGTGGATGCATGTTTTCAAGGATCTCGCGGGGTAAACACAAGAAAATGTTAGAGGTTGAACTTCGATCAACATCTTTGATTGGAGAACTTTGCATTGGTGGATGTCTTTCCACGAGAATAAAGCTCACCATGTCAAGTGGGTCATAGCCCTCGATTCAAGTTGTTGCACTTGATCTTTAACGACATTTGTTTAGAGGAAAATGGATCTTCTTGCCCCTCGGTAGACGTCTGGTTCAACGTGACCCTGCGTCAAAGACCCTCGAGATCCTTGAAATGGTTATTGAAAATGCTATTGTATGATGTTATGATGTTATGATGTTATGTACATGTATGCAAAAGTAAGCAAGTGTATATACAGATAATCACATTTACACAAAGCAGACAAGTCCTTAGGTTTTAGGCTTGCATGGAGTTTGTAGGTAAGTACCCTCTTGAAGTTAGTTGGCTCAACCTGTCCTAGAAATAGTAACCGGGTTCTAAGGAGCTCAATATCACTGGAGTATTTTCTGTGTTCATTGTTTCAGTTTAGCCACTTTACTGGCGACCGAAATATTCCAAGAAAATAACCCTCAATGAATGTAGTATCGAGTATCTACCAACTTCAGACTGCACCAAAGTCGGTTGTGATCGGTGGATCTGGAACTGACTGTTTAACGCTGGTTCGCGAAATATCGCGGAAGCAAGAGTCGCCACCGTCTTTTATTTTCTCCAACATGGACAGGACAAAAGCACTGCAAAATTCCTTATAAGATAGTTTCTCGGTTCGGGAGGTAGATTTATAGAAAGGGAAGGTGTTAGCACCCTTTCTATCCATGGTTATCCATGGGCTCTTAGATGCTTGCTCATTGTGTTTTCAAAAGGTTTGCTTTTCAATTGTGAGTGAGTTTGAAAAAGTTTCGTTTAAAGATTTCAGATCGACTCTTGTATCAGTCCTCAAGAGTGTTTGAAAAATTATTTTAAAAGCTTTTTGAAAAGTGTCGGTGTGAAAAGAGTTTTGTTTGTTTTTGAATAGAGCAAGTATCTACGAGTCATCCACCTACCCTAAGGAATTAGGCTGTGTAAATGTCCTTAAGGTAGTGCCATCCCACCATTGAGAGGTAGGTAGCACCACCGTTGGAGGTGTTCGGGTCAATTCGTTTGTAGGGACAGTGTGGTCACCAGAGCAACAGTAGGACACCTTAGAAGCTACCCTTATGCCATTGATCCTTTTTAATTCTGAGGCAACCGTTTCGAGGCAACTGGATCATGTCATGGACATAAGGACTTACTAAAACGTCCTATACTCGACGACCACGTTTCGAGGGCAAGGCAACAGTGAGGCGTACCCTAAGGGTGGTGTGTGAATTGGTGTGTTGTTTTCATGTTCATATTTGTCTTTGATCATTGTATCGTGAGCTACGTTTTGCTTTTAATTAGTCAATCATTCTTTCATGCAATTAGAAATTAAAAGTGCGGAAATTTAAATGCGGAAAGTAAAATCCTACGCTACTACAAGGCACGGGTCTATATATCGCCAAATTAACAAAGACCCGTTTGGTAAAAAAATACGGAAAGTAAAACCTAGTTACTATTACATGGCTTGAGCAATTACATAATATTTGAAAGAAAATAAATAAGAATAAATGCGCGAAAAGAAATTAGAATCGAATGTTCGAGGGCGTTGAACCCTTTGCATGAAATTAAATTAAATTAAAGTCCAATTAATTATTTAATTAAAGAAAATAAAGTTTTTTAGTGTTTTTTTTTGTATTTATGAAAAATAAAGAACAAGAATTAAAAGGAAACCCTAAATCTAGATTATTTTAATTATTAATGAAAATATTAAAGTTAACCTAATTTACTAGTTAATTAATTTATTTACATGTTTATTTACAAAATTAATGATAATTTATAATAATGATAAATAATGATGATTAATAATTTATTTAAGAAAAAGATGAATATGTCAAAAAAAAACCTAATTCTAGATACTTTTTACTTATTAAGAAAAAGATTAAAGTTTAAAAACCTAAATTAAACTAAGTTAATTGTTAGAGTTTATTTACAAAAAATAGGTTAGTGATGAAATTAAATATATTTGTATTTTTGATTTTCTTATTTTTATTATAGAAAATTATTTTATGGTGAGAAAAACAATCAAAACAATTAAAAAAGAAAATAAAATAAAATTAAAAGGATGCAAACCAAGGGGGGTTTCAGGCCCAAGGGGAGGTTTTTTTGAAGTATTCTGGCCCATTAGACAAAAAACTTTGTTTGACTTTCTGGCATCACGTGCGTGTTCATTGACTCCTGAGTACCGTGGTCTGCATTCTTTGGCCATTGGATTGAGTTTCATGGTCATTTGTGTTCTGGCTGTTGGCCATTTGTGTTCTGGCCTCATCATGCATAAGTTGTTCTACTTTGGCCATTTGGCTTTTGGCTTTTGGCCATTTGTGTTTTGGCCTCAACGTTCCTTAATGAACCTGCATATGATCCTGTCTAAATCTGCAGTGTTGAATCTCATGAACACATTAAATAAAATCATAAAATGCAAATAAAGCCAATATATAAAGAAATTTAATGTTTAGGCACAATATGGCATGTATGAATGATTATACCCTTTTGATCATGGAGATCAAATCAATCTTACCCTTACTGGAAAATTAGTGACGTGAATGCTTTTATGCCCTTTTGATCATGGAGATCAAGCCAGCCTTACCCTTACCGAAGAAGTAGTGAGATGTTGGTTTGTAACTGAGATGGCTTGTTTGTAGTGAGAGAGAGATTTGTAATAAGGATTTCAAGGTTTTAGGGTTCTTGAAAGAATTTGATATTCTGAAAATTTTGTGGCCAGGTTTTTTTTCTCTTTTTTCTCCTCTGGTTTGTGTGAAAAGAAGGTGATTATATAATGGAAATTATGGTAAAGAAAATGGGCTTTGAATATGCAATTGGGCCTCCAATATTCACTTGAGTTCGTCACTTTCCAGGCTAAATCGCAGGGACTTAAGTGCAATTTTTGAAGTTGAAATGTGAAAACAAAATGTAGCCGATATCGAGAACTAACTCCTGTCCGAAAATCGGCTCAATCGGATAAATGGTGAATTAGTTATGAATTTTTGAAGTTTCAGCTCAGACAAACTTATTTTGGGCTCCAGTGTCGACTCTGACACGTTCTTCAATAAAAAACTGGTATTGATCGGAGCATAATCCGGTCTCGACTTTTGAATCAAAGTTGTAGATCTATGAGTCAGGGACCTTGTGTAAAAATATGAGCCCAATCCGATAAAAATTGACCGAGTTATGAATTTTCGAAGTTTCGGCCCAGATGAAATAATATTCAGCATTCAGGATTTTCAGCGTGTCACGCACTCTGAGCAAAAAATGAAGGCCTTTTGAACACCGTTCGAACTCGATACCTCCTGTGAAAATGTAGCCAACTCAATTTGTGAAATTTTGGCGCCGGAACCAGCTCGATACGATGAAAATCGACCAAGTTATGATTTTCTGAACATGACGCAAATAAACTTCTGTCATAAATTTTCTGTGCGAAAATACTTGATAAATCCACATTTTTGAAGACCTTCTGATCGAAATTGGCTTCCAGTCGTGAGAGATGAAAATGTAGATAATGTCAAGACGGAATTTTGGCCACCGGAACGGGTTCAAAACAAGCCACAATTTTCAAGTTATGAATTTTTTAGCGCGTAAAAACTGCACTTTCAGCACACTTTTTCACCATATTTCTTCGAGAAAACTCACACATTCGGATACCTTCTTTAAAGAATTGACTCTTGAGCCGAACCTGAATTTTAGAATACGTTATCAGAGATATCTTGGCGAAAGAATACCTGAATATGACGCGTCGGGTTGGACTTGTGAATTTTTCTTGAAATGTTTTGAGAAATATGGGAGGGCAAATTTTGGGGTACAACATCGATCATCTCACTACCCCTAATAAGGCCAAGATGGTCAAGTAAGGTTCTAAGAGTTCATTAGTGCTTCATGACATCACTCAGCAGCCCCGTATTCTCTTTGATTGACTCAAAGGCTACTGGTACCCACAAATATGTCGCACTAATGTAATCACTGCTTCAACCATGTCGCTATACCCCACACAGTTCCCTCGCTATTTATTGCTACTTACCTAGAAGGTGCCCCCAAATCCGGTTGTAGGATTTAAAATAAACCCAAACAAGGAACCAAAAAGTAAAGCATACAATTCAAACAATGTAAAGGTGATCTAAAAACCCTAAGGTAACCCCACTTTTAAAATGAGTCCCCAGCTGTTGGCTCCTAAATTCGACACCCTTGTTTCATTAATGTCAGCCATTAAAGCTGAAGGTTATTTTCGATCAGCTGGGTCCGTCGAAATGCCCATCGAAAGATGGCACTGTACTTAGAAGATTTCTTCCAAAGGAGAAGTTGGTTGCCTTCGACGTCGAAGGTGTTTCTCGTCGAAGATGCTTCTCGACGAAGGTGTTCGATGGTTCAGAGCGGAACGGTTTGAAATTCAAGCGTTTGGAGGGAAAATGGTTTCCAGCGGTTACCAAGTGCAACGTGCAAAGATCTGGAGCGTCGAACGTTGAGAACGTGCCAAGTGGGATCATCTCGAAGCAGTGTAACTGCCCGACGGTTACTTGGGATGTTTTAGTATAAATAGTAGTAGTTCACGCAGTTTCTCGCGTGTGTTCACAAATATATACAAAGTCACTCATATAGATTCGAGTACCCAGCGTGTGAGAAAGAATTGTTGAGAAATGTATGTGTGAAACACCAACTTTATTAATCAAAGTCATTTACTTTTCCAGAAACTTTACTTGCTTTCTTCTTTACTCTCCTGTCGAAATCCTTTACTGCAAGCCTTCATTTATTTTACCAAGCCTATTTCTTCATGCAATTTACTTAAAGCCTCTTTATTTTATTGTCATTTAACCATTATCCAATTTAATCAAAACCTCAAAATCAACCTATGTCCTAGGATCAATCTGATTGATCCTGCGAGTAACCAAATAAGTAACCATTTGGAGGATCAGCGGTTGTTTACCAATAACCACGGTAACCATTTGGTGGGACCGTGTGTTGATTCTTGAAAATAATCTCATCTTTTCGAGGAGTGTTGCATGTTATTGAGAAGTGGTAGAATATACACCAACGATAACAATACTGCTAGAAGAAGGGAAGAGATGGCGAATCCGCCAAACAATAACGAGATCCCACAAACAAATGTGGGAGCAACGGTTATCCCGACCATAAGTGAAGCGATAACCGCTGGTTCGACACCAGCAGTAACGGTCACAGCAACGGGGCCATTACCTCCGTTCACAGGCCCCAGAGTGCCTTTGGGAACTCCCCCACCAAGGGGAAATTTAGGCACAAGGCCTTTTGTTCCCCCAGGATTTATGACAGGCGGTCATAATCGAGAACCTCCCTATGGCATGCCAACTTCTGACTTGGCTAGCCTGACGAATGCTGCGTCCACTTTTTCAGACCCTTTAGTGAATGCCTCTTCGCCACTCCAAGGTTCTGGAGTAGGTATGGCGAATAGAAATAGGACCCAACTCTTAGGAGGAACGTCCCAAGTAGCCCATGGCCTTACAAATGCCTCGACAGCAGTCTTGAGGCAACAAATGGATGAAAGCAACCATGATATGGTGCAAATGTTGGCACAAACTTTAAGTACAGTGCTGAACCCTCTAATATAAAACACTACTCAATTGAATCAGCAGATGACAGCGCAAATGACGCGTTTGGCTGATTTCTTTGGAGTACCCCAACCTATTCGACAGCCCCAAAGGGCGCAAATAAGGGGAAACCAGGGTGTATTCTTAGAGGAAGAAACCACCATCAACCAAGTCCAACAGCCTGTCGAAGAAAACCTTAGGGCACGATTGGAGCAACCTGTCGAGGAACCTAGGGTAATAACCCCAGAGGTAAGGTTAGTTAACAGAAACCAAAATGCTGACGAAGTAGTTCAGCATATCCAATACCAAAACATGGGTTTGGAAAATAATCTGGCAACCATGATCGAAAGGATCATGACTCAAAATGGGATGAACATGGGCTTTCGAAGGCCCAACTTTACATCCCCATTGTCAGAATACGTGTTACAAACAGACTTACCTCCTAGATGTAAAGTCCCCAAATTCACTAAGTTCTCTGGGGACACGACAGAATCCACTGTCGAACATGTGGCGAGATACTTGATCGAAGCAGGAGATATTTCGAATAACGAAAACCTGAGGATTAAGTACTTCCCAAGTTCTTTAACAAAGAACGCTTTTACTTGGTTTACAACTCTCCCCCCCAATCCGATCCATCATTGGACCCAGTTGGAAAGATTGTTCCACGAGCAATTCTACATGGGGCAAACCAAGATAAGCCTGAAAGAACTGGCCAGTGTAAAGAGACGTTTCACTGAACCTATAGACGAATATCTAAATAGGTTTAGGTTGCTCAAAGCGAGATGTTTTACGCAAGTGCCGGAACATGAGTTAGTCGAAATAGCCGTAGGCGGTTTAGATTATTCCATTAGGAAGAAGTTAGATACCAAATACCTGAGAGACATGGCCCAATTGGCCGATAGAGTTCGACAGGTAGAACGCCTCAAAGCTGAAAAAGCAAAGGCAACGAAAGCTCATAAGAGAGAGAGGATAGCGTATGTTGAGATGGATGACGAAGATCCAGAATCCTTTGACGATACTATAACTGTCGAAGAAGGAGAAGTCGATTTAGCGGAACTAAAACAAGGGCCACCATACTCTTGCAAACTGTTAGTCCCCTCAAGTGGGAAAAATCCCATTGGTCCAGAAAGGACCAACGATAGGTTCCCCAAAAAGACTTATAGTTTTGACATCACAAAATGTGATGAAATATTTGACTTGCTTGTAAAAGATGGCCAAATGATAGTACCCCCAGGGGTAAAAGTGCCTCCTCTTGATCAAAGAAAGAAGAGAGGCTTTTGCAAATATCATAATTTTTTGGGCCATAAAACTTCTCAATGTTTTCTTTTCATGAATCTTGTGCAAGACGCTATCGAAGAAGGGAGGTTGAAGTTTGCTGACAAAACCCCCATGGCTGTCGACTCAAATCCATTGCAGGCTGAAGCCCACTATGCTGAGCCTTCTGAGGTGAACGTGATCGAGGCAACCAGGAGCCAGTCGAAGAGGCCAGGAATCACAATGGTCGAAGTCTCAAAGGACCATATCAACATGCCAATCTTTGGCAGTTTTTCTGGGAATTTATCCAGAAAGACAATTGAAGCAGTTCAGAAAGCGGTCGAAAGCCCAAAGCTGGAGACCGTTGAAGCACAAAAAACTGGACCAAAACCCAGTTCTCACTTGGCCACAGTTCAAGGCCAGACGAAGAATTTGGAGATACAAATGAAGCAGTTAACTCTTGCCAACAAAGATACAATGAATATCAACATGGTCGAACTCTCTGACCCAAAAGCATCAGAAGAGGCCATGAGGCAAGAACAAGCTAACAAGACTGCTTTCCCTCGGGAAAATGAAAATATGGCAGATTTTCTGCAAAGATGCCAGAAAAAGAAGTCAGAGGTAATGCTGTGTCCAAGATGCAGTTCGATCTTTGACAAAAAAGCTGCTGAGCACATTCAAGGCGTAAGAGCAGCAAATAAGAGAAGGGAAAATGTTGATCTTCGACATGACCCCAGAAGAGCCTCCCAAAGAGGTTCAAACCAAGAAAAGAGGCCATTAACTTTCAGGCCTCCAACAAATGTGCCGGTAGATACCTGGTACAAAACATCTGGTCGAAAGAGGCCAAGCGAGGAGAGATGGCACTCTTTCGACGTGCCAAGGGGTTCATCTTTAACACAAAAGAAAGAGCCTCAAGTTGCTGCACCTAAAGTTGCACAAGTGTCAAGCAACTACAAAGGGAAAAATCCCATGTCTCGATCTCAATGGAGGAGATACCAAAGGAGACGAAAAGCTGAGAGAGAGGCTGCCAATGAACCAAAGGCAGAAACCAGTTCAAATGTTCCTCTAAGGAAGCAAAGGAAACCTCTGGAAAGAGAGCCAATAACCAACAGGCTAGTTTGGCCTAACCAAGGTGAGATCGAGGACGAAGACGGTTCTGAGTCTGATGATACTTTGGACATAATGGTGAATATAGTCTCAGTGCTGCCCAGAGAATTCAACTGACAGGTGGAGGTCGAAGCAAGTGACTGGGAAGTGGAGCAAGAAATGGCCAAACATAGGCCAGTGTGCTATTTCGTCATGGACAATGGCACTACTGAGGAACAAAATGGGTTCTTCGAACCACCTACAGAGGCGATGAAAAATCACCTCAAGCCTTTATTTATAAGGGCTAAACTCGAAGAAACTACAGTGAATAAAATCTTGGTGGATTGTGGGGCAACCATCAACATTGTTCCTCACTCTATGCTAAGGAAAATTGGCAAAAGGGATGAGGACATTAAGCCTCACAACATGGTCCTGTCGAACTATGAGGGCGGCATAGGGACCACTATGGGAGTGATCCAACTAGATATTAAGGTAGGATCTATCCTTCGACCAACAATGTTTATGGTCATATCGGCCAAACCTAACTACAATCTTTTGTTGGGCCGTGAATGGATTCATGGTGTTGGAGCTGTGCCATCATCAATGCACCAGAGGCTGCTGCTATGGCGTCCATATGGGATGGTCGAAAACATAGAGGCAGATCAAAGCTATTACCTGGGCGAAGTGAATCACCTAGGGCTGGCAGATTTCCACAAGAACTTGGCTCACATAGGGCCATGTCCAACACCTGACTTCGACTTGGCGCCAGCGCCAAATACTTTTTGTTCCCTATACCTGCACCCTGAGCATGGTTTCCAATGGGACAGAGAAGACTTGTCCCACATAGACTTCATTGGGTTAACTGATATCCAACCAACTGGTTGGGGAAGTGAATTCAGTGATAATGACTGAGTCACAATCATTGAAGCGAATTTCGGCTTATGTAGCCGAAACAAAGATGATAACGGCTCTCGAAGCCGAAGTGAAGTACATGGTGTTGTACCCCAAAATTTGCCCTCCCATATTCTT
This sequence comes from Vicia faba, assembly GCA_948472305.1. NCBI lineage: Eukaryota > Viridiplantae > Streptophyta > Magnoliopsida > Fabales > Fabaceae > Vicia > Vicia faba. The sequence goes on from OX451737.1 coordinate 620,574,036, forward strand.
CAAGAAATTGCCAAGTCATGCTTCAAATCTCCCCAAGGGTTGCACAGTGCAAGAGCCTCCTAAGCAGTCAAAATTAGGGTTTCTGTTCTGATCAAGAAAATGAAGTTTCCAAAGGTCCAATCAAGTCTCACATGCCTACAAATATGGTCAAGCATCCTCATATCAAGTTTCAAGGCTTTCAGCACAAAATTGCACAGTCAAAAACCCTAATTGCACTACAGTCAATTGCAGGGGCAAAATGGTCATTTGACAGTCAAAAGTTCAAATTTTTGGTCAACATATCATTTTGAAGCCACAAACATCATTTGATCAATGCTTGATCATGATTCTTAAAGCTTGGCTCAAAAATCATCAAAATGCAAAAGTTTCCTTATTTGGACAGTTGAAAAAGTCAACTGTAAATTGACCAGGGCATAACTTTCACATGGATTATCATAAAAATTCCATCCAAAGCTCATTTTGAAGAGAAAGACATTTCCTACAACTCATATTCATACTTCAAGTCCAAGAAATGCTCTCACAAAAAGTTATCAATTTCAACATTATAGGTCATTTTCAAAAGTCAACAAAAAGGGACTTTAAGTCAAAGGCCATAACTTGAGATTGGTAAATCAAAATGACATGGTACCAAAGACATTGGTTATAGGACTCAAAGACCTTTCCAAAATGTCCAAGAACACGAGAAAAGCTTAAAAATTGAGCAAGTTATGCCTTGTGGAAGTTGGGAAATTTTTGGATATTTTGAAAAGTCAACATTGGTTCAAATGACCTAAAATTGCTAATGGGCCTATTTTTCTTCCACAATTCATCATCCATGGCATGTGAACGACCACTTGGCCCAAAGGGAAGTTTTTATTCATTTTTTATTTATTTATTTGAATTTTTATTGATAATAATTCATTTAAATCAATTAAATATATGAAAAATACTTAACCTAACTTATCAAATCTTTTTGTACATGTAATAGGCTCAATAATTCGTGCATAATCAAATATGGAAAGATTTGGATTGATTGGATCATGATTGGTACAAAATTGCATGGAAAATATTTGAAAAAAGATCTTGAAAATCAAATCTTTCAAAGTCATGAATGCCAAGCTTTTTGATCAGAATTCTTAACCTAATTCATTCCTACATAAGCATAGAACAAAAACCTAATGCCATTGACCATTGAGTTGCGCTAGAAACCAATTGACAAACTTGAAATTTTTGCAAAGAAACTCAAAACTGAAAACCTCATTCTAGGGCGATTCAAGGCACGATTTTTGTTTCATTAGCTTGCTGAAGCTTCATTGAACGATTCCCAATCAAAAACATTCATCAAAACCTCAAGAATCGGTATACAGAACTCAAAATATTTCATGAAAAATGCATATTCGTGTTTTGATTTGCAGGCATCCTCATAACATTTTGTTCATTGATTCATACTCCTTATGCAATTCTGAAGCTAACCCATATGTTTAATTGAATTTTTGCAAGCTATGTACGATTTCACCATTGTCAATTTTTAGGGTTTACAGGATTCCAAATTAGGGATTTTAAAACCAGGAAAAATTGGAGCATAAGAATTAGACCATTGAATCCAGCATGCTCAGACGGTCATAAGGCTACCCTCGCGCCTAATTTATGAAGCCCCTAGGGCTAGTCGCCATTTTCTGATATGTTGCCTAAGGGAACGGTGTAAAAACCGTTGCCTATGTTTGTTGTGTTTTCAGGAAAAACGAAGATGTGAGGAAGATGATGACGTGTGGAGCAATGATTGGGGTATTCAAAAATTCGCGCGCAGAAAGCATTTAGCGAATTGTTTCTTTTATAATATTTGTTAGGTATTCTATATTAAACGCGTTTGAAGTGGCTCAGTGGCGCACGTGTTGACTGGTAATGTTAATGACCTGGGTTCGATCCCAGGTCTTCACCCTTTCCATTTGTTTTTTTCCAATTAATGTTCATGTGTAGCGCCCATGCTTAAGGAGTATCATACATCTCCCAAATCCAACGTCCACGCGTCCAACAGAATCCAATCAAAGGCCAAGAATTGAGATACATGGTGAGTCCCAGTCAGCGCGCCAGCATGCTCCCTGGAGAAAGTCAACGAAGTCAGGCTTGTTTGGGCCTGAATTACTTGGGCTATACCTCCATGTTGGGGACTACAACCCCCATAGGTTTGCCATAATATTTTTTATTTTTATTTTCTATTTGCTTAATTATTATTTGTTTAATTAATTTATTATTTTCACAAAATATAAAAAACACCTAAAAATCAAAAAAATCAGAAAAGATCAAAAATTAAATATATTTAATTAGTTAATATTTTGTAAATAAATTTGCATGTAAATTAATTAGTTTTAAACTAGGGTTTAATTTAATATTTTCATAATAAATTTAAAAAACATAGAATTAGGTTTGATTAATTTTCATCTTTTATTTTTCTTTCATGATAATCAAATATTTAATATTATTTATTTTATTTATTTTTATAATTAAATTTGTATATAAAAATTAGGGTTAATTTAGGTTAAAATTCAACGTTTTCTTAATAAATTAAAAACCATTAGAATTAGGGTTAGTATTTATTTTAATTAATTCTTTTTTCATATTAAATCCTAAAAATACTAAAAAATACCAAAAAACAAGTTCTTTCTTTCTTTTTAATTAATTAATTCCATATAATTTTAATTTTGCAAAAGGGTCCAACGCCCTCGTTTCGTTTTTAATTTAATTCGCATATTTATTTTATTTCGTTTAAATATTTATGTATCTCTCCCAAGGCCATGTAACCTTTTAATTTTCTCGCACTTTTCTTTTACTTTATTTATTTTTCTGTCAAATCGGGTCCTGGTTTAATTTTGGCGATGTAGACCCGCGCCATTTGTAATAGCTTAGAATTTACTTTTCTCGCAATTTTAACTGTTAAATAATGGCATGAAAGAATGTATGGACAAAAATAAAAACAAGCGTAGAACACCAATAACATGACAAGATAAATGCAAATGAACATGACACACGAATCACACACCACCCCTAGGGTACGCCTCACTGTTGCCTTGCCTCGAAAGGTGATCGTCGAGTAGAGGATGTCTTAGTAAGTCCTCATGATTCGGGAACCTGGCATGAGGGTAGCTTCTAAGGTGTCTTCCCATTGCTCTGGTGATCACCATGTCCCGAACCTCGAATTGACCCGAACACCTCCAACGGTGGTGCTACCTACCTCTCAATGGTGGGATGGCACTACTTTAAGGACATTTACACAGACGAATTCCTTAGGGTAGGTAGGTTCTCGTAGATACTTGCTCTAATTTCAAAACAAAAATCAAAATACTTTTCACACCGACACCTTTTCAAAAAGCTTTCGAAAGCAACTTTTCAAACACTCTTGAGGACCGATACAAGAGTCGAACTGAAATTTTCAAAGAAACTTTTTAAACCCACAGTTGAAAAGCAAACAAACCTTTTTTGAAAACACAAATGAGCAAGTATCTAAGAGCCCATGGATAACCATGGATAGAAAGGGTGCTAACACCTTCCCTTTCTATAATCTACCTCCCGAACCGAGAGCAGTCTCTTTAAGGAATTTTTCTGTGCTTTTGTCCTTTCCAATTGGAGAAAATAAAAAGACGGTGGCGACTCTTGCTTCCGCGACATTTTGCGAACCAGCTTTAAACAGTCAGTTCCAGATCCACCGATTACAGAACTGGCGACTATGCTGGGGACCAAACTTAAAGTGAGGTGTACCTTAGGGTTAGTTCATAACTGTGTTTTCAATTGTATTGATTTGTCTGCTTTAACTTTATGGGTTGCATGGGAGTTACATAGATCCTAACCCGGATCTGGGGATACCCTGTTTAGGTAGCATAAGTTGTGAGGGACCTGTCCGACGTAGACCGACACGGGTGAAACAGTGGCTACGTTGGTGTGGCACCTTGGTCTGTACCGATATCCCTTGTGTTGCAACGAGGAGAATATGGGTCTTCTGAGGAGTCGTTAAGCACCGACAACCTTAGAACCTTAATTGACACAACTTGGCCTTTAGAATTGTAGCAGTATGCTACGCCCATTGAGGCTAAACTCTCGTGATGGTTCTGGCCGCAAGAAAAGATTGCGATGCTGGAGTTATGACCGATTGAGGGTAGTCAATGATATTGGGATCCTCTAAGAACCCGGTTACTTTTGATTAGGACAGGTATGAACCAACAAACTGAAAGAGGGTAGTACCTAGACCTCATGCTGGCCTAAACTTTAGGGGCTTGCCTTGTGTGACTTGTGTGCCTTACCATGTTTGCCTTTGTATCTATATGTGGTGTGCTTTATCATAACATCATAGCATCATGAGCATTGCATGCATCCTGCATAAGGACTGACCATTTCAAAGACAAGAGGGTTTCACCTTTGCTCTGTTTTGTAGGACATCATGATGCCTGTGCGAAGGAATACTATCCGGTTCAACTTTGTTCGTTCACCTGAGTTGCTTGATGAGTTGGTTAGCAGAATTCCAAATACCACTTCCTTCATCCAGAGGCATGGTTCTCTTCTCAGTTTAGTCACTGCAAAGCGGGATCAACAGTTGATGAGTGTTCTGACCCAGTTCTATGACCCTCTGTACCAGTGTTTCACCTTTCAAGACTTCCAGCTGGTCCCTACCCTGGAAGAGTTCTCTGATTTGCTTGGTATCCCTATCTTGGATCAGACTCCCTTTACTGGTTGGGAAAAGACCCTCAGGCTTGAGGATGTTGCTGCAGCTCTTCCTTTGACCCATCAAGAGGTAACAGACAACTGGGTGACTAGAAGCGGAGTTAAGCGTTTCTTGGCCAAGTTTCTGATTGGTAAAGCTAACAGTTTCTGGAATGACCTGGACTTTAGGGCATATGAAGACATCTTGGCTCTCCTAATCTATGGGTTAGTCCTGTTTCCTAATCCTGACAACTTCATCAATGTCACTGCCATAAGGATCTTTATGTCTCAGAATCCTGTGCCCACTCTCTTGGGTGACATCTTGCAACAACTTCATGCCCGTACTACCCGAAGACGAGGAACCCTATGGTGTTGTATCCCTTTGTTGGTGAGGTGGTTTATTTCGCACCTCCCTAAGTTCGTACTGAAGAATCAAGAAGGAAGAGGTTGGGCTCACAGGTTAATGTCTCTCACCGATAAAGACATCATTTGGACTTGCAGAGGTTTGGATGAGATAGCTATTATTGATCGATGCGGGGAATACCCTAATGTTCCTCTGATTGGTACCCAAGGAGGGATCTCTTACAATCCATGTCTAGCACTCCGCCAGTTTGGAAGAGCAAGAAGAGCAGGTCCCCATGAGATGTTGGTGCCTCACATCAGTTTTGAATTTCAGGTGGATAGTGACGAGCTGCGTCGTAGGTTCATCAAGGCTTGGGACAAGGTTCATAAAAGCTGACCCACAGGAGTTAGGGCCAAAGACCTCTTTACCTATGGAAGCCTACTACAAATGGGTTCGCATCCGTGCTCAGAAGTTAGGTATGCCGTATGAAGCTGTCAGACCCATCATTCTTGAGTGTCCTGACAAAGATGGTGTCCCTCCAACTGTCCTTCCTCCTCAGATACCTACTGATTACGAGACATTGAAGAGATCTTGGTCGCAACTACGAGAAGAGCGGGATTCTTACCGGGAAAAGTTCAACGAGCAGGAATCAAAGATCCAGAAGCTGACAAAGCAGTTGGAGAATGAGAGAGCTCTGAATGCCTACATCCGTACTGAGAAGAGGAGACCATGGGATCAATAAGGAGCTCCAGATGTGCTTTTACAGTTTTATTTCCTTTTCAGTATTTCCTTTCATGTAACGCCTAAGGGCAACCTGTTGAATAATTTCAGTTTCAAAGTTGAATCTAATGAAGTGTGTTCCTTTTTGTTTACAAAGTTGATTCCCGATTGTCTTTGAAAACATAATTCATACGCATTTCATACATCATGTGCATAGCAGGTTTTTCCTCTTTTCAGGTTGCTTACAGTTCTTCGCTGTTTATTTCAGCATCATGAATCCCGACTCGTCATCAACTGAGACCTCCATCAAGGCTCTTCAGGTACAGAATGCGCAGTTTCAAGAATTAATCAAGGGTTTGGCTCAAGGCCAAGAAGAGCTGAAGGCTATGCTCCTGAAGAAGGAGAAGAAGAAGAAGAGAAGAACTGTTCTGTTCAACTCGGGCCGAAGGTTTGGCAATACTCTGCAGCAGGAAGAGGCTGGTTCTTCTGTTGGCAAGAGTACTCCTCAGGCAGAAGCAAGGGTTCCTAGTCCGGTAGTCTCCGACAACGAGACTGATTTTGATGAAGAGCAGTACCCTCCTGCAGAAGACAAATACAAGCAACTGGAGGATAGGTTGAATGCTATGGAGATTCAACAGGTACCTGGGCTGGATTTTGGAGATCTGGGTTTGTCAACTGGTGTGATTATTCCTCATAAGTTCAAAGCACCATCTTTCGCTAAGTATGACGGGGCGTCTTGTCCCAAGCTACATCTAAGGTCCTATGTTCGGAAAATTCAACCGTACTCGGCGGATAAGAATTTGTGGATCCACTTCTTCCAGGAGAGTCTTTCAGGGACTCATCTCGAATGGTTCTATCAGCTGGATGGGACCAAGGTTCGTAACTGGGAGGAGTTGGCTACTGCTTTCTATAAGCAGTATCAATATAATGCCGACCTTGCCCCTACACGTACCCAACTCCAGGGTATGTCGTTAGGTTCAAGTGAAGGTTTTAAGGAGTACGCTCAGAAGTGGAGAGACCTGGCTGGCAGGGTGCAGCCTCCGTTGACTGATCGGGAGTTGGTAGACATGTTCTTGGGGACCCTATCTGGGCCATTTTTCAACCATCTCATTGGGAATTCGTCTGCAGGGTTCACTGACCTGATTCTGACTGGAGAGAGAATTGAGGCTGGGTTAAAGTCTGGTAAGATTGCGAAGGGTGCATCATCTAGTTTTGAGAAGAAACCCTTCAAAAAGGAGGCTAGTGCCGTGTATGGTTCCAAGAGATCAGAGAGACCTGAGCGCCGCCAATCTGTCAGTGTGGTAATGATTGCTAAGCCTGCTGCCGCTCCTCGACCAACCAATCCTCAAAGGGCTGAAAGACCCCGGAGAGAGTTCACCCGGTTAAGCATGACCCTATCACAGATCCTGCCACAGTTGCTCTCAACCAACCTAGTGACTGTCAGAGAGGCTCCGAAGTTCCCGAATACTGCATCTCCTAAGTACAACCCGAATGCTCGTTGTGCTTACCATTCAGACAGCCCGGGGCATTCTACTGATGACTGTTGGGCATTAAGGAGTAAGGTGCAAGACCTTATCGATGCAAAGGAGATACAGTTCGAAGCGCCTGAGAGGCCGAATGTAGTTACTGCTCCTATGCCTCAGCATGGGGTAAATGCTGTTGACGAAGATGTTTATGCTGTTTCTGTGGATGATCTAGCCACTCCTCTGAAGACTGTCAAGAAGAACCTGCTGCTGGCCGGTTTATTTCTGGGTTGCACTGAGGGTTGCCTGTTCTGTGTTGTGTCCCTATCTGGTTGTCCCTTGCTGAAGTTAGGCATCCAAAGCCTAATGGATAGCAAGGAGATTCTGTTTAAAAAGTCTGCTGTTCAGTTGGTTCCGGTTGAAGAAGTTTTTGTGGTTACCATCTTCAATAATCCAACCCAGGTTCTCCCGAAGAAGCCTGTTCAAATCATGACCGTCGCACCTATTGTTATCACTGTTCCGGGGCCCCTGCCCTATGTATCTGATAAAGCTGTCCCCTGGCATTATGGGACATATGTGTATGTAAATGGGATTAAACAAGAATTCAGCACTGGCGCCAGCATCTGTGATATCACTGGCCCAGCCAAAGTCACCCGCAGTGGCAGGCTCTTCTCGCCTGACATTGCACCTCCTGCTGCTCGAAGACCACTTCTTATAACTCCTACAAATGTACCTATTCCTGTTGCTGACCAAGTTGTTTCTCCTGCTGCCGAGTCATCCAATGCTCGGGGCAAAGTAATTGAAGTTGAGCCTGCCCAGATGGAGGCACCTGTACCTATAACTGCTGAAGCCTCCCAACAAGAGATGGAGGAGATTCTAAAAATTATAAAGAAGAGTGACTTCAATGTTGTGGAACAGCTGGGGCACACGCCCTCCAAGATCTCCATGCTCTCTTTATTGCTGTGCTCCGAGGCCCATGCTAAGGCCTTAATCTCATTCCTCAAGACGGACCATGTGCCACATGAGACATCTGCAGTCCAGTTCACTGATTGCGTAGCAAATCTGACAGCAGACAATGGCTTGGGTTTCTCAGATGCTGACCTGACCACGAAGGGAAGAGACCACAATGATGCCCTGCATGTCTCTATCGAATGCAGGGGCACTACTCTGGCACATGTATTAGTGGATACGGGTTCGTCTTTGAATGTGCTGCCCAAGAAGGCTTTGGACCGTTTAGATTGTGAAGGCCTGGAATTGAAACCCAGCAATATCATCGTCAGGGCCTTTGACGGTTCAAAAAGGATGGTTCATGGAGAGGTTGACATTCTGATTCGTGTGGGCTCTCAGGTGTTTGACTCTACATTTTATGTGATGGATATCCGTCCATCTTACTCTTGTCTATTGGGTCGACCTTGGATACATAAGGCTGGGGCAGTGACCTCTACCTTGCACCAGAAGCTGAAGTACCCCGTCAGAGGGAAGATCGTCACTGTGCAAGGAGAGGAGGAGTATATGGTCAGCCACCTGAATTCCTTCAGATACATTGAGATGGATGGGGAGTTTATTGAAACCCCCATTCAGCATTTCGAGGAGGTGCTTCCAATTGCAGCAGCAACAGAAACAGCAGCAGAAGAAAGTGTTCCTTTGAAGATGGCTTCCCTGAAGGATGCCCGGGCTGTTGTTCAGAAAGGTGAAGGTGCTAACTGGGGCAGGTTGCCAGACTTCACACAGAAAACTGATAAATTTGGGCTGGGTTTTACCGCAGAGGGTCAGAAAGCTATGCGGAAAGCAAAGACCGGAAGACCTCCCGTGATCATTACAAATCCAGGAGTGAATGCTGTTGGGGAAGACAGTGAAGTGGATGAAGCGAAATTCAATAGCTGGATCTATCCGACGACCGAAGGCGGATTGAACAATTGGATTGCCAAGGACCATACCCCTGTTACCTTTGTGACGCAGTAATAAATTTCTTTGTTTCGTTTTTCTGTAATAAACAATTAAATAAACTCTATGGCCCGATGTCTTACCCGAGGCACCGTGGTTTCATTTGTGAGGGCATATAAATTGTCATTTCATATATCATGAATGAAAATCTTGGACGTTTTTTCGCATTGCAAATCTTATGCTCCTTTTCTGTCTTTCTTTCCTTTACATATATTTCAAAACAGCTGTATTTACACACACACTCACTCATACAGGTTTCAATCCACTCTGGATCTCACTGATAACAACCCTGCTACTGCCAGTTATGACTTCGAAAATCCGATCAACTTAGCCGAAGACGAAGGTGAAGATGATTGCGAAGTGCCTGGTGAGCTTGCAAGACTGTTGCTTCAGGAAGAGAGGGCAATTCAACCACATGAAGAGCCAGTGGAAACAATAAACTTGGGTACTGAGGCAGATAGGAAAGAGGTAAAGATTGGTGCCAACCTAGAGCTCAGCATGAAGCAACGGTTGACTCAGATGCTACATGATTATATGGAGATCTTTGCCTGGTCCTACGAAGACATGCCCGGGTTGGATACCGATATTGTGGTCCATCACTTGCCAACTAAGGAAGACTGCCCTCCAGTTAAACAAAAGGTCCGTCGGATGCGTCCAGAGATGTCTGAGAAGATTAAAGCCGAGGTTATGAAACAGTTTGACGCTGGGTTCCTTGCAGTGACTTCTTACCCTCAGTGGGTTGCTAATGTGGTACCGGTACCAAAGAAGGACGGTAAGATCAGAATGTGCGTCGACTACAGGGATCTGAACAGGGCCAGCCCCAAGGATGACTTCCCTTTACCTCACATTGATGTCCTTGTTGACAATACAACTCAGGACAAGGTGTTCTCTTTCATGGATGGTTTCTCAGGTTACAATCAGATCAAGATGGCACCAGAAGATATGGAAAAGACTACATTCGTTACTCAGTGGGGTACCTTCTGTTACAAGGTCATGCCATTCGGGTTAAAGAACGCTGGGGCAACCTACCAACGTGCCATGGTTGCTTTATTTCATGACATGATCCATCATGAAATAGAAGTGTATGTTGACGATATGATCGCAAGGTCCCAGACTGAGGAAGAGCACCTAGATCATCTGCAGAAATTATTTGACCGGTTGAAACTGTACAAGCTGAGATTGAACCCTAACAAGTGCACCTTCGGGGTAAGATCTGGAAAGCTACTAGGCTTCGTGGTAAGTGACAAGGGAATTCAAGTGGACCCTGCTAAGGTCAAAGCTATTCAAGAGATGCCAGTTCCTAAGACAGAGAAGGAAGTCAGAGGCTTTTTAGGACGCCTGAATTACATTGCTCGGTTCATCTCACACCTGACTGCTACCTGTGAGCCAATCTTCAAGTTGCTGAAGAAAGATCAGGTAGTACGTCGGAACGATGAATGTCAAGCTGCTTTTGACAGAATCAAAGAGTACCTCCAAGAACCACCTATCCTTATGCCACCGGTTGAAGGGAGACCTCTGATACTATATCTGACAGTGCTTGACAACTCAATGGGGTGTGTGCTGGGGCAGCATGACGAGTCTGGCCGAAAAGAGCATGCCATTTATTACCTTAGCAAAAAGTTTACCGACTGTGAGACCCGATACTCACTGCTTGAGAAAACTTGCTGCGCTTTGGTATGGGCTGCTCGCCGGCTGAGACAGTATATGCTGACTCACACTACCTTGTTGATCTCAAAGATGGATCCTATAAAGTACATATTCGAAAAGCCTGCTCTGTCTGGGAGAATTGCAAGATGGCAGATGATCTTGACGGAATACGACATTCATTACACAACCCAGAAAGCCATCAAGGGAAGTGTATTGGCAGACCACTTGGCACATCATGCCGTCGACGATTATCAGTCAATGAACTTCGAGTTTCCGGATGAAAGCATCATGATAGTAACTGATTGTGAAGTACCTGGACCGGATGAAGGACCTGAGCCAGGATCCCGATGGTCTATGCACTTTGACGGAGCCTCCAACGCTTTGGGAAACGGTATCGGCGCCATAATCATATCTCCACAAGGTACTCATACTCCACTCACTGCCCGACTGTGTTTCAACTGTACCAACAACATGGTAGAGTATGAGGCGTGCATCATGGGTCTTCAAGCTGCGATTGATCTAAGGATTAATTTTCTGAGTGTCTTCGGAGATTCTGCTCTTGTGATCAATCAGATCAAAGGAGAGTGGGATACAAAACATCCAAACCTGATTCCTTACAGAGAATGTGTGTTGACCTTGATCCCCCACTTCACAGAGATAACCTTTGAACACTTTCCAAGAGAAGAGAATCAGTTGGCGGACGCGTTAGCTACAATGGCTTCTATGTTCAAGGTCAAATGGGATAATGAGGCTCCCCAGATCATCATCTGGAAACTGGACGAACCGACATATTGTTGTGATCTCGAGACTGAATTGGTGACTGAGAAGCCTTGGTACCATGAGGTGAAGAGATATCTGGAAGCCCAGGAATACCCTGAAGGTGCCTCTATCAATGATAAGAAGTTCCTGAGAAGGTTCGCGGAAAAGTTCTTCCTTAGCAACGGCATCTTGTATAAGCGAAACCATGATTCAACCCTACTGCGTTGTGTGGATAAGACTGAAGCAGAAAGGATCATGGAAGAGCTACATGAAGGGACCTTTGGTACGCATTCCAGTGGACACACTATGGCTAAGAAGATCCTTCGGGCAGGATATTACTGGTCCACAATGGAGGCTGACTGCTACCAACATTCTAGGACATGCCATAAGTGCCAGATTTATGCAGACAAGGTGCATGTTCCTCCAGTTCCCCTGAATGTTCTGACTGCGCCTTGGCCATTTGCAATGTGGGGCATAGACATGATTGGTGAGATTAAACCTACGGCATCTAATGGGCATCGCTTCATCCTAGTGGCGATTGATTATTTCACGAAGTGGGTCGAGGCAGCATCCTATGCTACGGTAACCAAGACTGTTGTGGCACGGTTCATTCGGCATAATCTGATCTGCCGGTACGGCGTCCCAGAGAGAATCATTACAGACAACGGTACCAATCTGAATAACAAGATGATCGCTGAGCTCTGCGAGCAGTTCAAGATACAACACCACAATTCTTCTCCTTACAGACCGAAGATGAATGGGGCTGTAGAAGCAGCAAATAAGAACATCAAGAGAATCGTGCAGAAGATGACAGTGACTTATAAAGATTGGCACGAGATGTTACCGTTCGCTCTACATGGGTACCGTACCTCAGCTAGGACGTCAACCGGGGCAACTCCTTTCTCTCTGGTTTATGGTATGGAGGCAGTCTTACCGATCGAAGTGCAAATACCCTATCTCCGGATAATGAAGGATGCAAATTTAAACAAGGATGATTGGATCCAGACACGACTTGATCAGCTCAACCTTATTGATGAAAAGAGACTTGCTGCTATCTGCCATGGTCAGACGTATCAGAAACGGATGATCAGGGCATTTAACAAAAAGGTCAGACCACAGGAATATCAAGTTGGGGATCTGGTAATCAAGAGAATCATCCTTCCTCAGAGTGATCCAAGGGGCAAATGGACCCCTACGTATGAAGGGCCATTTGTGGTTAAGCATGTGTTCTCAGGAGGAGCAATGATATTGACCAATATGGATGGTGACGACCTTCCTCACCCCGCCAATGCAGACATAGTAAAAAAATACTACGCATGAAAAAGACCCGCTAGGCTGACATGCCTAGGCAAAAATTAGGGCTTCCCGTCGAACCAAAAGGGTTCGGGCAAAATGAAGGGATGAAATGAAAAAAAACTGTACACCCGGCAAGTCGAAAACCTAAAAAGGCGGCTTGGGCAAAAATGGGTATCCCGGTGGACTGAAAACCCGAAAGGGCGGTCCAGGCAAAAGTTAGGGATAAAAGCGTAATACTATGTCTCATTGGATCACTTTGCATCCAGAATCCGGTATCTACATCAAGTTCAGACGGCATCGATCAGTGAGCTTCACCTTCAACCAAGGTCATCAAGTGATGAGACGCTCGGAGTCATAAAGGCAATAGCAGAGTTGAAACCCAGTGGGATCATTCATATTTCACACAGCTATTTTACTTTCTTTTGTACAAAATTTGTATAAACTCTTTTGTTCGGCGGCGTTCTCTTACTAGGACGTCAGTCTCTTGTACACCAAACGCCTACTTTCAGGCCATTCAAAAATCAATACAAATATACTTTTCAGTTAAACGTGCCAATTGTTTTTCTTTTTCTGTTTTGTTTTGCGAAGAACGTCCAAGGTTCAATCTGTGATATATGCATTGACAATAATTTGCTAACTCATAAATATTTGCATACGAAACAAAGGATTAATTACAGGTGACACTAGAAACAGGGGCAATGAAGAGTTGTCTGAGCAATCTAATTGTTCTGTCCTCCAAGGTACCGAGGTGGGTTCAGCTAAAGAACATGACCAGTATATCTCAATTCCCCAGAGAGTGAGCCAGCAAGCAATATACTCTCTCCAAGCAAAGTTATCAAACCTTAAGGAAGTTGAGTATCCTCCAGCAGATCTCAACATTCCCCAGCAGCATATACATATTCTTAACAAGCATCCCCGGCAGTCTTGGCCTAAAGATTGTTCCCCGGCGGTATATCAACATTCAAAGGAATCACTTCCCCCGCAGTTCAAAACTTCCCCAGGAGAGTCCAATCCAGTTCCCCAGGAAAGTTGGAATTTATCTCCCCAAGCAGTAAGCTTATCCCCAGTAGATTCTGGAAGCTCATCCTCGAAGAACACGAACACGTCTCCCGGCTTTATTTAAAGAGTTATTTCCTCAACAGGATATAACTGGGTTATCCTCAGCCAAAAGCCACGGAAAGGTCGTCGTCAATACAGTCCTCTTACCCCCAGCGAAGTCTATTAACACTTCCAATACAACAATGGTATCCCCAGCAAGCTATTATCAACATTTCAACAAGATATCTCTCTCCCCACAGAGTATCACTCCCCAGCAAGATCGCTAGAGTACTTTTCCTCCCCGCAGAGTTACTCCATTTGCCAAGTTTATTCCTCAACGGAGTTATCTTCTCCTACCGGTATTCTTGCAATTATCATCCCCAGCGGAAGCAAAATCTACTCTTCAATATCAGCCCAGGAGTGACTTCCCGGCACCCGTCAAGGATTTACTTTCCTAGACGAAAAACACATACATAAACATCGCATACATCATTATAGCATGCATAGACGCATCATATCTTACAAATCTCATTTATGTTGAGAACGTCATTGCTTGATCCATATCATGCATTGCATATGACTGACTTTTACCTTTTAGGAAAGATTCAGTTAAATTCTCAATCATCTTTCAAGACCTAGACCGGTTCAGTTAGTCAACTCCAAAAATTTCTTATCCAGTCCAAGGCTTTCTCTAGTCCAGCTAAATCGACTCCCAACAGATTTTTCTGATGAAGACTCAGTAGAAGTTATCTCAGGTTTTTCTCCAACGTTCGCGTTTGAGATTATAATTTCCTATGGTTCTCTCCCCGACGGTGCGTGAGATGTAATTCCCTTTCAGGTTATAATTTCCTATGGTTCTCTCCCCGACGGTGCGTGAGATGTAATTCCCTTTCAGGTTATAATTTCCTATGGTTCTCTCCCCGACGGTGCGTGAGATGTAATTCCCTTTCAGGTTATAATTTCCTATGGTTCTCTCCCCGACGGTGCGTGAGATGTAATTCCCTTTCAGGTTATAATTTCCTATGGTTCTCTCCCCGACGGTGCGTGAGATGTAATTCCCTTTCAGGTTATAATTTCCTATGGTTCTCTCCCCGACGGTGCGTGAGATATAATTCCCTTTCAGGTTATAATTTCCTATGGTTCTCTCCCCGACGGTGCGTGAGATGTAATTCCCTTTCAGGTTATAATTTCCTATGGTTCTCTCCCCGACGGTGCGTGAGATGTAATTCCCTTTCAGGTTATAATTTTCTATGGTTCTCTCCCCGACGGTGCGTGAGATGTAATTCCCTTTCAGGTTATAATTTCCTATGGTTCTCTCCCCGACGGTGCGTGAGATGTAATTCCCTTTCAGGTTATAATTTCCTATGGTTCTCTCCCCGACGGTGCGTGAGATGTAATTCCCTTTCAGGTTATAATTTCCTATGGTTCTCTCCCCGACGGTGCGTGAGATGTAATTCCCTTTCAGATTATAATTTCCTTTGGTTCTCTTCCTGATCCTGCGAAGATGGTAATTCCACCAAGATTTTCTCAACGAGCGTTGTTGAAGTTAAAGTCACCCAAGGTTCTCTTACCATTCATGCTAAGGTAGTAACTGCCCCTAGTTCATTCATCGCCGTTTGAAGCTCCAGATCCAGCTCCTGTAACCAGTCAGGACACATCTATATCAAGCATCTGAAAACCAGCTCCTGCAACGTGTCAGGTACTCATTTTTCTTTTGCAGGTATACAGGTTCTCGCTAAGGAATCTCTTATGCGATCAACATCCCGATGGCATCTATAAGCCCATCATCCCCCATCAATCTCCAAATGGCATCTATAAGCCCATTCCCATCATCACACTGCTACTATGTGAGCGCAAATTTCTGGGCACTCTAGTGTTCAATCATCTTCCACCCTCGGATTACGAAAGGCACGTCAGCCAATCTGCATCCTCAGGTCTAAGAAGATTGAACAGGGGCAACTGTTGTACCCCAAAATTTGCCCTCCCATATTCTTCAAGAAATTGCCAAGTCATGCTTCAAATCTCCCCAAGGGTTGCACAGTGCAAGAGCCTCCTAAGCAGTCAAAATTAGGGTTTCTGTTCTGATCAAGAAAATGAAGTTTCCAAAGGTCCAATCAAGTCTCACATGCCTACAAATATGGTCAAGCATCCTCATATCAAGTTTCAAGGCTTTCAGCATAAAATTGCACAGTCAAAAACCCTAATTGCACTACAGTCAACTGCAGGGGCAAAATGGTCATTTGACAGTCAAAAGTTCAAATTTTTGGTCAACATATCATTTTGAAGCCACAAACATCATTTGATCAATGCTTGATCATGATTCTTAAAGCTTGGCTCAAAAATCATCAAAATGCAAAAGTTTCCTTATTTGGACAGCTGAAAAAGTCAACTGTAAATTGACCAGGGCATAACTTTCACATGTATTATCAGAAAAATTCCATCCAAAGCTCATTTTGAAGAGAAAGACATTTCCTACAACTCATATTCATACTTCAAGTCCAAGAAATGCTCTCACAAAAAGTTATCAATTTCAACATTATAGGTCATTTTCAAAAGTCAACAAAAAGGGACTTTAAGTCAAAGGCCATAACTTGAGATTGGTTAGAGGACTCAAAGACCTTTCCAAAATGTCCAAGAACATGAGAAAAGCTTAAAAATTGAGCAAGTTATGCCTTGTGGAAGTTGGGAAATTTTTGGATATTTTGAAAAGTCAACATTGGTTCAAATGACCTAAAATTGCTAATGGGCCTATTTTTCTTCCACAATTCATCATCCATGGCATGTGCACGACCACTTGGCCCAAAGGGAAGTTTTTATTCATTTTTTATTTATTTATTTGAATTGTTATTGATAATAATTCATTTAAATCAATTAAATATATGAAAAATACTTAACCTAACTTATCAAATCTTTTTGTACATGTGATAGGCTCAATAATTCGTGCATAATCAAATATGGAAAGATTTGGATTGATTGGATCATGATTGGTACAAAATTGCATGGAAAATATTTGAAAAAAGATCTTGAAAATCAAATCTTTCGAAGTCATGAATGCCAAGCTTTTTGATCAGAATTCTTAACCTAATTCATTCCTACATAAGCATAGAACGAAAACCTAATGCCATTGACCATTGAGCTGCGCTAGAAACCAATTGACAAACTTGAAATTTTTGCAAAGAAACTCAAAACTGAAAACCTCATTCTAGGGCGATTCAAGGCACAATTTTTGTTTCATTAGCTTGCTGAAGCTTCATTGAACGATTCCCAATCAAAAACATTCATCAAAACCTCAAGAATCGGTATACAGAACTCAAAATATTTCATGAAAAATGCATATTCGTGTTTTGATTTGCAGGCATCCTCATAACATTTTGTTCATTGATTCATACTCCTTATGCAATTCTGAAGCTAACCCATATGTTTAATTGAATTTTTGCAAGCTATGTACGATTTCACCATTGTCAATTTTTAGGGTTTACAGGATTCCAAATTAGGGATTTTAAAACCAGGAAAAATTGGAGCATAAGAATTAGACCATTGAATCCAGCATGCTCAGACGGTCATAAGGCTACCCTCGCGCCTAATTTATGAAGCCCCTAGGGCTAGTCGCTATTTTCTGATATGTTGCCTAAGGGAACGGTGTAAAAACCGTTGCCTATGTTTGTTGTGTTTTCAGGAAAAACGAAGATGTGAGGAAGATGATGACGCGTGGAGCAATGATTGGGGTATTCAAAAATTCGCGCGCAGAAAGCATTTAGCGAATTGTTTCTTTTATAATATTTGTTAGGTATTCTATATTAAACGCGTTTGAAGTGGCTCAGTGGCGCACGTGTTGACTGGTAATGTTAATGACCTGGGTTCGATCCCAGGTCTTCACCCTTTCCATTTGTTTTTTTCCAATTAACGTTCATGTGTAGCGCCCATGCTTAAGGAGTATCATACATCTCCCAAATCCAACGTCCACGCGTCCAACAGAATCCAATCAAAGGCCAAGAATTGAGATACATGGTGAGTCCCAGTCAGCGCGCCAGCATGCTCCCTGGAGAAAGTCAACGAAGTCAGGCTTGTTTGGGCCTGAATTACTTGGGCTATACCTCCATGTTGGGGACTACAACCCCCATAGGTTTGCCATAATATTTTTTATTTTTATTTTCTATTTGCTTAATTATTATTTGTTTAATTAATTTATTATTTTCACAAAATATAAAAAACACCTAAAAATCAAAAAAATCAGAAAAGATCAAAAATTAAATATATTTAATTAGTTAATATTTTGTAAATAAATTTGCATGTAAATTAATTAGTTTTAAACTAGGGTTTAATTTAATATTTTCATAATAAATTTAAAAAACATAGAATTAGGTTTGATTAATTTTCATCTTTTATTTTTCTTTCATGATAATCAAATATTTAATATTATTTATTTTATTTATTTTTATAATTAAATTTGTATATAAAAATTAGGGTTAATTTAGGTTAAAATTCAACGTTTTCTTAATAAATTAAAAACCATTAGAATTAGGTTTAGTATTTATTTTAATTAATTCTTTTTTCATATTAAATCCTAAAAATACTAAAAAATACCAAAAAACAAGTTCTTTCTTTCTTTTTAATTAATTAATTCCATATAATTTTAATTTTGCAAAAGGGTCCAACGCCCTCGTTTCGTTTTTAATTTAATTCGCATATTTATTTTATTTCGTTTAAATATTTATGTATCTCTCCCAAGGCCATGTAACCTTTTAATTTTCTTGCACTTTTCTTTTACTTTATTTATTTTTCTGTCAAATCGGGTCCTGGTTTAATTTTGGCGATGTGGACCCGCGCCATTTGTAATAGCTTAGAATTTACTTTTCTCGCAATTTTAACTGTTAAATAATGGCATGAAAGAATGTATGGACAAAAATAAAAACAAGCGTAGAACACCAATAACATGACAAGATAAATGCAAATGAACATGACACACGAATCACACACCACCCCTAGGGTACGCCTCACTGTTGCCTTGCCTCGAAAGGTGATCGTCGAGTAGAGGATGTCTTAGTAAGTCCTCATGATCCGGGAACCTGGCATGAGGGTAGCTTCTAAGGTGTCTTCCCATTGCTCTGGTGATCACCATGTCCCGAACCTCGAATTGACCCGAACACCTCCAACGGTGGTGCTACCTACCTCTCAATGGTGGGATGGCACTACTTTAAGGACATTTACACAGACGAATTCCTTAGGGTAGGTAGGTTCTCGTAGATACTTGCTCTAATTTCAAAACAAAAATCAAAATACTTTTCACACCGACACCTTTTCAAAAAGCTTTCGAAAGAAACTTTTCAAACACTCTTGAGGACCGATACAAGAGTCGAACTGAAATTTTCAAAGAAACTTTTTAAACCCACAGTTGAAAATCAAACAAACCTTTTTTAAAAACACAAATGAGCAAGTATCTAAGAGCCCATGGATAACCATGGATAGAAAGGGTGCTAACACCTTCCCTTTCTATAATCTACCTCCCGAACCGAGAGCAATCTCTTTAAGGAATTTTTCTGTGCTTTTGTCTTTTCCAATTGGAGAAAATAAAAAGACGGTGGCGACTCTTGCTTCCACGACATTTCGCGAACCAGCTTTAAACAGTCAGTTCCAGATCCACCGATCACACATGGCCACACAGGCCAATGATCAACAGTTATCTGCTGCAGGTCCAAGAAAGGATTTCGATCCAAAACCCCCTGATATCATGCCAGAAGAAATGCAGGAACAGAGGCTCGACGCCATCTATGACGATGAGCCTTTGGGCTTCGAAAAGGACCCCTTGGCGAACAACATTAAAATGTTAGCGCAAGATCCTTTAGAAGAAATCAACTTAGGCGAAGGGTCAGAGAAAAGGCCAACTTACATCAGCGCCAAAATTGACCTAGAACTTAGGTTGGAAGTAATCCAATTGTTGAAAGAGTTCAAGGACTGTTTTGCATGGGATTACGACGAAATGCCTGGTCTCGACAGAGGATTGGTAGAACTTCAGTTGCCAATCAAACCTGGGAAGAAGCCAATCAAGCAAAGTCCAAGACGCTTCGCTCCAGAAATACTGTCGAAGATCAAAACGGAAGTCGAAAGACTTCTGAAATGCAAATTCATACGCGTTACAAGGTATGTCGAATGGATTGCAAACATTGTGCCAGTGATTAAGAAAAATGGTACATTAAGGGTGTGCATAGATTTCAGAGATTTGAATGCTGCTACGCCCAAAGATGAATATCCTATGCCTGTGGCGGAAATGCTAGTCAATTCTGCCGCTGGCTATGAATACCTGAGTATGCTCGATGGTTATTCAGGATATAATCAAATATTCATTGCTCAAGAGGATGTGTCGAAAACAGCTTTTCGATGCCCTGGGGCCCTAGGCACTTACGAATGGGTAGTGATGCATTTTGGCCTAAAGAACGCTGGGGCAACATACCAGCGAGCAATGAATACTATCTTCCATGATTTTATTAACACTTTTATGCAAGTATATATTGATGACATTGTTATAAAATCTGTTTCCAGGAAGAATCATATTGACCACCTTCGACAATCATTCGAAAGAATGAGAGAACATGGTCTGAAGATGAACCCTTTGAAGTGTGCATTCTGTGTGAAAGCTGGAGATTTCTTTGGCTTCGTTGACCACAAGAAAGGAATCGAAATCAACCAGAACAAGACGAAGGCTATTCTGGAAGCGAAAGCGCCATCGAATAAGAAGGAACTGCAGTCTCTGTTAGGCAAGATAAATTTCTTAAGGAGATTTATATCTAACCTAAGTGGGAAAGCTCAGGCCTTTTCACCCTTACTTCGACTGAATAAAGAGGGGTTCGAATGGGGGCAAGAGCAACAAGAAGCCTTCGACAAAATCAAAGGGTACCTCACTAAGCCACCTATTTTGGTGCCTCCTTGTAGCAATAGGAGTATGAGATTGTACATAGCTGCATCCGACAAAACTTTGGGAAGCATGTTAGCCCAAGAAGATGAGAATGGAGTCGAAAGACCCATTTACTATCTTAGTAGAGTTTTGAACGATGCAGAAACTAGATATAGTGAAATTGAAAAATTGTGTCTATGTCTGTATTTCTCTTGTACAAAACTCAAGCAATATATAAAACCAGTTGATGTGTATGTTTCGTCTCATTTTGATGTTTTCAAGTATATGTTGTCGAAACCTATCTTGCACAGTCGAATTGGCAAGTGGGCACTAGAATTAACTGAATACTCCTTGACCTTTATGCCTCTTAAGGCAGTGAAAGGACAAGTGGTTGCAGACTTTATAGTCGACCACTCAATTCAAGTTGAGGATATCAATTATGTGGAGATAGAACCTTGGAAATTCTACTTCGATGGTTCCAGCCATAAAGATGGAACAGGAGTAGGAGTCTTGATCATTTCTCCAGAAAAAATTCCAACAACATTCAAGTACAAGATATCAGGTTCTTGTTCGAACAATGAGGCTGAGTATGAAGCTCTAATTATTGGCCTTGAAATATTGTTGGAATTGGGGGCAACTCGAGTCGAAATAATGGGAGACTCAGAGTTAGTCATTAAGCAAGTCACAAAGGAATATAAATGCATAAGAGAAAATCTCATTATGTACTTTGTGATAGCAAATCGTTTATTGAAAAAATTTGAAATGGTCAATATTCGACACATACCCAGGGTGGAAAATCAAATAGCCAACGACTTGGCACAAATTGCATCTGGGTACAAGATTTCAAAAACGAGATTACAAAGAGCAATCGAAGTTCGAGAAAAGATAAAAGCAACTTGTCTATCACCAACAGACTTGGAATCGACAAGACTAGGATATGCTGATCAAAGTAACTTCGAAATTTCGTTCATAAATAATTTGTCAGAACAAGATTGGAGGAAGCCCATTGTGGATTATCTTCAAAATCCAGGAGCTTCGACAGAACGAAAAACAAAGTACAGGGCGTTGAGTTATGTACTCATGGGTAATGAGTTATACAAGAAGACGCTTGAAGGGGTATTGCTAAAATGCTTAAGTGAAACTGAGGCATACATAGCCCTTTCGACTACGCACGCTGGAACATGTGGGGCTCACCAAGTAGGGCATAAGATGAAATGGTTGTTGTTTCGACAAGGACTATACTGGCCCACTATGCTGAAAGATTGTGTCGAGTTCGCTAAAGGTTGCCAAGAATGTCAAGTCCATACAGGCATCCAGCATGTACCAGCAAGCGAACTTCACTCGATAGTGAAGCCTTGGCCCTTTAGAGGATGGGCGTTGGACCTCATTGGAGAGATTCGACCAGCGTCATCAAAGAGTCAGAAATATATATTGGTAGGCATTGATTATTTTACTAAGTGGATCGAAGCTATCCCTTTAGTCAATGTAGACCAAGAAAATGTCATTGAATTTATTCAAAAGAACATTATCTTTAGGTATGGAATCCCTGAGACTATAACAACTGATCAAGGATCAGTTTTCACTGGTCGAAAGATGCAGGAATTCGCTCAGGAAACAGGTTTCAAACTCCTAACATCAACGCCTTATTATGCACAGGCAAATGGTCAAGTCGAAGCAGCAAACAAAGTAGTGATTGGCTTGATAAAAAAGCATGTTGGGAAGAAGCCAAAAAATTGGCATAAGACGTTAGACTAGATTTTGTGGGCTTGTCGAACGTCCCCAAAAGAAGCCATAGGTACAACACCATATAGGCTAACTTTTGGCCATGATGCAGTGTTGCCAGCAGAAATTTGTCTTCAATCTGCAAGGGTTCAGAGACATTATGATATTACCTCTGAAATTTATTGGGATATGATGTTAGACGAACTAGTGGATTTAGACGAAGAAAGATTGCACGCTCTTGACCTACTCAGGCTTCAGAAGAAAAGAGTAGAAGACTCTTATAATAAAAAGGTGAAACCTAAAGTATTTTCGCCTGAAGAACTAGTTTGGAAGGTGATTCTTCCCATGGATCGAAGGGATCGAAGCATGGGAAAATGGTCACCCAAATGGGAAGGACCATTCAGAGTTATCCAGATTTTTTCTGGTGGAGCCTATGAAGTCGAAGAGCTATGTGAAGATAAAAGGCTCTTGAGGGTAAATGGTAAATATTTGAAAAAGTACAAACCTACACTCCAAGAAAAGAAAATTAAATAACAAGTAATGACTAAATTAACCATAAAAAAAAGCCAAAATGGAAATTTTTTATAATTTAGCCAAGATGGCAATGTTGTCGAATACATATTACAAAATATGGTTAAAAGGCTGAATCAATCAGAAGGGAATGGAGTCCTTGAGTCGAAGGTATTTGATTTGCTGCAGCTCCAATCTTTTGTTGCACCAGGCATTCGCCTGCACAAGCTTGGCAATCTGATCGTCGAAGCCTTGAGCTTTCTCAGCAAATTCTAGGCCCTGTGTGATTTCAGTTTGACTTTCGGTGTCTGGAACAGTCGAGAGAAGTTCCTCCTTGCGCTTAGTATTGGCATTTATCTTAGCCTCTATTTCTTCGATTTGCGCCTGGAGGGAAGCATTCTCTCGATCGATGGCATCCACTTCTTCTTGTTTAGATGCTTTTTGCTTCGACAACTCCGCAATTCGAGAAGTTGTCTCTCCTACAACTGTCCATGCAGAAGAGCTTTTGCCATATAACACTTCAAGCTGGCTATTAAAGCCCCTTTGTCGCCGATAATCTGCTGAGACTTGATCAATAATGGAGTGTAACTCCATGATAAAGCCTGAGACTTCTGGAGGCATAGCTAACAAGTCTACGGCATTCAAAACAGCCCCCAAATATGATGGAGCAGTAGGGTCCCCCTCCAAAGCTTTCATCAAGTCCTTCTTGAAAAACTGAGCCTTAACCTTCGTCAAAGCCTCATCGAGA
Source organism: Vicia faba (assembly GCA_948472305.1). Classification (NCBI taxonomy): domain Eukaryota; kingdom Viridiplantae; phylum Streptophyta; class Magnoliopsida; order Fabales; family Fabaceae; genus Vicia; species Vicia faba. The sequence continues at coordinate 620,597,783 of OX451737.1, forward strand.
GGAGAAGTTTCAGTGGACTTCCCCGACAGAGTAGGAACCTCCTGGCTAGCGTCAGACGAACTTTTGCTCTCGATGATGGCGTTCAGATAGCTAACAGGATCATTTTGCTTCAAGAGTTCTAAGTCCTCTTTCGACCTATGCTTTGTTGAGGTAACAGCCTTTGCAACAGCATTGTCTTGGGTTTGAGGCTGTTGAGTAGCATTTGCCTCGACTTGACTTTCTTTGACTCGGACTGCGGCAGTACCAGCGTCATCATGGTTCCCTTCGCCAGCGTCATCTTGGTTCCCTTCGCCAGCGGCACCTTGATCCTCTTCGCCAGCGTTGTCGTGGTCCCCTTCGTCACGATTCTCTTCCGACAGATCCACCACCTGAATCTCTTTTGGCTGTTGCTCTTCTGTTTGTGGATCTTCTGCTGGTTTTTCTGCCGTCTCAGCATTGGCCTCATTTATTTCAGTATGGGCTTCATCGTTCGTCAAGCCTTTTTCTTGTGGCCTGCTGAGTTCAGCAGACTCCAATGTTTCAGAAGTCCTTGGCGCTGAGCTTTCAGTGGTGTCCTGAAAAAAGAAGAAGAAGAATCTTCTAAATTCGAAAGAGACATAGTCGAATGTAGGTATCGGCACCTGGGTTACAAAGGGATCAAAGAGATTACCTGTAAAGTAGCTTCAGCCCCAGGGCTGGAATTGTCGCTTTCGACAGGCTTATTGAGAAGAACGTTTAATTCCTCCTCCGTTGGCTCCTCAATGATTACTGGAGGTGGCCTGGGCTTTCTCCCAGCAACCTTTATTCTAATTGTTCGACCAGCAGCCTCAGGAAGAGGAACGTCCTTCTTCAGCTTTCTCCTTTTTAGAGGAGCAGGGGGAGAATCATCTTCTTCGTCGCTCCCGGATTCGACCGTCAGTGCTGGCCGTTTCTTGGGCGAAGGTGCCTAAAAAACCAATTGGAGTTCGATTTAGTAGTTGCATCGAAAGTCAAAAATTAAAGCCAGAAGAAAATAATGAAAGTCTGGTTACCGATGCAGAAGGCTTTTTCGAAGGGCCTTCCCCCTGTTGGTTTGTTGTGGTCTTCGCCGGCGCTATAGTCTTCGCCGGCGGTGGAGGTTTTGTTAAGGGGCCTCCTCCCTGTTGGCCTTCTGCAGCCTTCTTGGCTGCAGGCTTTCGAACAACTGAAAGTAGATAAAATAATTAATAGGCTAGCAGTCGAAAGAGAGAGACAAAGTAATTTGAAAGGATGAACTTACATTTCTTTATTTTGTCCAATACAAGGACAAAAGATTTCTGAAGCTCATCCACGAAGTCCTTCTCGTCGAAAAACTCCTCAGCGTAGTTGCTTTTCCACCACTCCTCGAAGGATGGTGAGCAAAGAAAGTTAAGCTGGTAGTCAAACAACGAAAGAACTGTTCGACCAGCATATCTGCTGATGTGCTTAGTGGCAGCTTCTTCAGTGTAGTCGTTGCAGAAGTATAACATAGACTTCTCCCTTGGAAAAATTAGAGAAGGTAGTGTTTGAATAATACCAAACTGGCGAGACACCAGGTTTGGTTGATATGCAATCAGACTCAAGTGAGTCTTAGAGCTCCTGAATCGAAGGGGCATTATTCTTGGTATGAGGAATGCCTCCCACATTGTTGTATGTTCGTCAACCTGAGGACCACTCGACGTCCTAGGATGTGGCCTTGTGAACCACTCTGGGCCAACCTTCCGTCGAGCAAACGGAGCCATGGTCGAAACAAACTCTTTCCTTTTAGCAAACATCAGGACGAAGTTTGTAAAGGTTTGTTGAAGCTCCAGCCCATCTTCCATTGGAGTCAACAGAGCCAATCTGGTTCCTTCGACGCGTCTGTTCGCTATCTCTGGAGCCTGCTCATTTATTTGAATCTTCTTAGGCAAGAAAGACTCGAAGGTGGCATTGAGCCACAGTTGAAGCAGCCAAAAAGGTCCAGCAAGCAGCAGGCTGGCTCTGTTCTAGATAATCTTCAGAAGAGTCGCTCCGTTGCTAATCGACTCATATAGGCTAGCCAAAATCAATTCTGCCAAACAGATATTTTGGCCATGATGGAGTTGAGTGGCGAGAGTGACCATCTTCTTGGTCACCTGTAAGGACTTGGAACAAAACACAAAGCGTGTCAGCCATAAGGCTAGAAACGCAATATGTTCGACATCCGACACAGCATCTGTCGACCTATCGTGGTAGTGATTGATGAAGGTGGTGTAGGTTGGTTTTGTGGCAGAGAATCCAATCTGATCCTCCGACATTTCCTCCGGGTCGAAGTAGTCCCCAGTGGGTCGAAGGCCAGTGATGGCGGCCACGTCGAAGAGCGTCGGAGTCAGCATTCCACAGGGAAGATGGAAGGTGAAATGGGTGTAGTCCCAGAAGAGTAAAGAAGCTATCAACATCTCTGGGGAATAGTTAAGACCTGTCTTCGACAGCATAACCAGGTCGAAAATCCCCATGTCTTTCCAGATTGAAGCCTGGCGTTTCTCCATTTTCTCCAGCCAAGCACTATAATCAGAAGTAAGGCTAGGGCCAGACCTGAAAGCCCTAACACCTTTGTTGAAGAAACGGAGGTCAATTTTCTCTTTAGCAGGATCCTCATTATCCTCTGTATCTTTCTTGGAGCATCCAACCGGTTTGAGTCTCTCAAGTAACGGAAAGTAACTCTTGATCTTCATGGCCTCAGCAATGCTTGGGTACAATGGGCCAGACATAGAAAAGATCTGGTTGGAATATCCAACCGGAATCATGAGGTGGCGTGAATAAGCATCACGTACAGCAATGTCCAAAGGCTCAGGGACCCTTCGTTGACCCGTGGGGGTCACTACGGGAGCGGTCGAGAAAACCCTAGGTTTAACGTTTCCAGATGGTGTGTTGGCGCTAGGAGCGTTGGAAGAACCAGATGCCATTGTTGGTAGTGAGGTTGAAGACGAAGTGAAGAAAAAGAGGTTTGCAAAGTTGACAATAGTTTGTATGTAAATGGAGAATTCTGAAAGCAAGGTAGCGTAAAAAGTCCCACAATGGGTACTTACTGCTATTTATAATAGTGGGGGAAATCCCCAAATTCGAGGACGTTAAATGCCATTTAATGTTGCAGAAGGTAGTGGGACACGTGGCGTCTCCCTGTTGTTTTAGCCGTTCTGCAGAAATGGAAGGGTGCAGCGTGCGCCCTCGTTTTTGGGAATTGTCATGATGACAATTTCTGAAATGACGTTTGGCACACTGCACGCCGTACTGAGGTGACGTCTTAGGTACGGATAAATGATGGTTTTTCTTGGGATTGTCAGTGGTTGGTAGAAGACAACAAAAAGTGCACAATTTAATTTGTGACTAAGAATGAAAAGACAGGTGTCGAATGGTATTTCAAAGAATGCCTTTTTCTTTCAGAGTCGAAATAAGGCATTCTTGGGGGGCAATTTGTTGGCTCTTAAATTCGACACCCTTGTTTCATTAATGTCAGCCATTAAAGCTGAAGGTTGTTTTCGATCAGCTGGGTCCGTCGAAATGCCCATCGAAAGATGGCACTGTACTTAGAAGATTTCTTCCAAAGGAGAAGTTGGTTGCCTTCGACGTCGAAGGTGTTTCTCGTCGAATATGCTTCTCGACGAAGGTGTTCGATGGTTCAGAGCGGAACGGTTTAAAATTCAAGCGTTTGGAGGGAAAATGGTTTCCAGCGGTTACCAAGTGCAACGTGCAAAGATCTGGAGCGTCGAACGTTGAGAACGTGCCAAGTGGGATCATCTCGAAGCAGTGTAACTGCCCGACGGTTACTTGGGATGTTTTAGTATAAATAGTAGTAGTTCACGCAGTTTCTCGCGTGTGTTCACAAATATATACAAAGTCACTCATATAGATTCGAGTACTCAGCGTGTGAGAAAGAATTGTTGAGAAATGTATGTGTGAAACACCAACTTTATTAATCAAAGTCATTTAATTTTCCAGAAACTTTACTTGCTTTCTTCTTTACTCTCCTGTCGAAATCCTTTACTGCAAGCCTTCATTTATTTTACCAAGCCTATTTCTTCATGCAATTTACTTAAAGCCTCTTTATTTTATTGTCATTTAACCATTATCCAATTTAATCAAAACCTCAAAATCAACCTATGTCCTAGGATCAATCTGATCGATCCTGCGAGTAACCAAATAAGTAACCATTTGGAGGATCAGCGGTTGTTTACCAATAACCACGGTAAACACCAGCAGAGTCGCCAGATCTGTGATACGGTGGGAGAACTGACTTGAGGTTTTGTGTTTGTGTTCGCAATTGTGCGTTTTAGCAAGAGTCACCACCGACTTTTTATTTTATCCAAAGGAAAGGTCAAAAAGCACAGGAAAGACCTTTGAGGTGTTTTCTTGGGTTCGGGGGGTAGATTATGAAAAGGGAAGGTGCAAGCACCCTTTTCATCAATGGTTATCCATGGGCTCTTAGTTACTTATTTATATCACTTGCTTTTGCTTTTCAATTGTTTGAAATGGTGCTTTGTGTGTGTGGTTTTGAAAATGCTTTGAAAAAGAGGCCACCATTGTGGCAACCTTTGTAATGATTATTGTTTGAATATATACAAAGGTGTTTATCTTTTTTGAAAAGATATTTCAATGTTTTGAAAGTTTGTTTTTGGGAAATGTTTTTAAATTGTATTGTGAGGTGTGTTTGAAAATAGCAAGGATATTTTGCAAGTTTTGATCAAGTAACTAAGAGTTGTCTACCCTATTTTACTCAAAGATTTTTTTATATGTTTTTAACCCTTTTAACAGTGTTATTTCACCATTGCATTTGGTGAACAACCTTGTGTTAGGATGTTAAACGGGACAGACGTGGGTCATCGCATACAATCATTGAAAGCAACTTGTGAGACGCTCTAGCAATTTTGTAAGGGACGAGATCGTTTTATCGAAGGCAACATCGAGGGTTGTGATCGGTGGGAATAGAACTGACTGTTTTTGTAAGCTGGTTCGCGAAATGTCGCGGTAAGCAAGAGTCGCCACCGTCTTTTATTTTCTCCAACATGGACAGGACAAAAGCACAGCAAAATTCCTTCTTTGAGAATGTTTCTCGGTTCGGGAGGTAGATTTATAGAAAGGGAAGGTGTTAGCACCCTTTCTATCCATGGTTATCCATGGGCTCTTAGATACTTGCTCTTTATGTTTTCAAAATGTTTGCTTTTCAAAATGTGAGTGGGTTTGAAAAAGTTTCATTTGAAAGTTTTCTGAATAACTCTTGTATCAGTCCTCAAGAGTGTTTGAAAAACTGTTTTGAAAGCTTTTTGAAAGTGTCGGTGTGAAAAGGTTTTTGATTTGTTTTTTAGAAGAGAGCAAGTATCTATGAGTCGTCTACCTACCCTAAGGAATTAGGTTGTGTATAAGTCCTTAAGGTAGTGCCATCCCACCATTGAGAGGTAGGTAGCACCACCGTTGGAGGTGTTCGGGTCAATTCGAGTTTAGGGACAGTGTGGTCACCGAAGCAACAGCAGGACACCTTAGAAGCTACTCTTATGTCCTTGATCCTTTTTTTAATCCGAGGCAACCGTTTCGAGGCAACTGTTCCGAGGCAACTGTTTCGAGGCAACTAGATCATGGACATAAGGATCGCTAAGACGTCCTATACTTGACGACCACGTTTCGAAGGCAACAAGTGAGGCGTACCCTAGAAGTGGTGTGTGTATTTGTGTGTTGTATTCAGTTTATGTTTGTCTAGTTAATTAGTGAGCTACGGGTTGTTTTTATTTACATACATTCTTGCATACAAGTTAACAATTAAGGGGGTGCGGAAAGTAAATTGCGGAAACATAAATCCTACGCTATTACAAGGCGCGGGTCTATACATCGCCAAAAATTACAAAGACCCGTTTTTGGTAAATAAGTACGGAAAGTAAATAAAAACAGTAAAGTCCTAATTACTATTACATGTCCAGAGCAATTACATAATAATAAACTGTGCACGAATTAAATCGGAATGTTCTAAGGGTGTTGACCCTTTTTAGAAAAGAAAATTGATTTTTTTGGTCTTTTTGGTAATTAAATGAAATTAAAAACTAATTAATGACTAATTGATTATTTTAATTAAAAGAAAATATTTTTTTGTTTTTTTTTATGTTTTTATGAAATAAAATAAAAATGAAAGAAACAAAATTAAAAGTTAATCCTAAATCTAAGTTATTTTAATTATTTAAGAAAAGGAATTACAATTGCCTAATTAAACTATTTTGGTTAATATTTATTTACAAAATAAAATAATAATAATGATAATAATGTTAATTCTATTTTTGTTTTTTTTATGAAAATGTGCTAATTAAGTTAATTGTTAATAATAAAAATAATTAAAGGGTTAGCAATTAAAAATAAGAGAAAATGACAAAACAAAAAATAAAAAGAAGTAAAACCAAGGGGTGTGTGGGCCAAATAGGAGGTTTATTGAAGCAATCCAAGCCCGCTAAAATCTAAGCCACGTTTGACTTTCATGGTTGCCTGCAGCGTGCTTGACTCCAGACCATGGTGTGTTACACTTTTTGTCCTTTGGATCTGCGTTGATGACATATGGCAGCGTTGGGAAGTGGGACTTATGATGCACCTCGTATTGGAATCTGCACAGGAAAACGTTGAAGAAAATAATATGGAAATTATAAGGGACCTGGGAAGAACTTACAGCACGGTATGAGCCTCAGGACTTGGCAAAGGTTGTGTGATCGGTGGATCTGGAACTGACTGTTTAACGCTGGTTCGCGAAATGTCGCGGTAAGCAAGAGTCGCCACCGTCTTTTATTTTCTCCAAATGGAAAGGACAAAAGCACAGAAAAATTCCTTAAAGAGATTGCTCTCGGTTCGGGAGGTAGATTATAGAAAGGGAAGGTGTTAGCACCCTTTCTATCCATGGTTATCCATGGGCTCTTAAATACTTGCTCATTTGTGTTTTCAAAATGGTTTGTTTGCTTTTCAACTGTGGGTTTTAAAAAGTTTCTTTGAAAATTCCAGTTCGACTCTTGTATCGGTCCTCAAGAGTGTTTGAAAAGTTGCTTTCGAAAGCTTTTTGAAAAGGTGTCGGTGTGAAAAGTATTTTTGATTTGTTTTTGAAATTAGAGCAAGTATCTAGAGTCGTCTACCTACCCTAAGGAATTCGTCTGTGTAAATGTCCTTTAAAGTAGTGCCATCCCACCATTGAGAGGTAGGTAGCACCACCGTTAGAGGTGTTCGGGTCAATTCGAGGTTCGGGACATGGTGATCACCAGAGCAATGGGAAGACACCTTAGAAGCTACCCTCATGCCAGGTTCCCGGATCATGAGGACTTACTAAGACATCCTCTACTCGACGATCACCTTTCGAGGCAAGGCAACAGTGAGGCGTACCCTAGGGGTGGTGTGTGATTCGTGTGTCGTTTCAGATATTTTATCTTGTCATGTTACTGGTGATCTACGCGTTTGTTTTTTATTTAATCATTCATTCTTGCATGCATTTATTTAACAGTTAAAAAGTTGCGGAAAGATAAAAGTTCCTAAACTATTACAAAGGCGCGGGTCCACATCGCCAAATTTAATCCAGGACCCGATTTGACAGAAAGTAAATAATTAAAGTAAAAGTGCGAGAGATAAATATTTACATGGCTTTGGGAGAGGTACATAAATATGATAAGAAACAAAAAAAATGCGCGAAACAAATTAATAGTCGAAAGCGAGGGCATTGGACCCTTTTTAATGAAATTAAATTATTATTTATAAATTAATTAAAATTAAAATAAAAGGAGATTATTTTTTTGAGATTTTTTTTGCATTTATGGTTTTAATGAGAAAGATTAATTGAAATTAAAATGCTAACCCTAATTCTAATTGTTTTTTAGTTTATTAAGAAAATATGACAATTATCTAAAATTAAGCCTAATTAATTAATTGCAACTTGATTTATAAAAATAACTAATTAAGAATTAATAATTAACATAGTAAAATAAAAAAAGGATGAAAAATGCTTGAAACCCTAATTCTACCAATTTTAGGTTTTATTGAAAACATTAAGATTTAAACCTAAATTAACACTAAAATCAATTAATGATGTTTATTTAAAATATTAAATAAAAAAAATACTTATTTTTGTCCTTTTGATTTTTTATATTGTTTTTATGTTTTTTATGAAAATATTAAATTAATTAAAAAAACAATAATTGAAATAAATAAAAAGAATGAAAAAAAATGTAAAAAGCTTGCAAACCTAGGGGGGTCTGTCCCCAAATTGAGAGGTATAATGGTAGCAGTTTAAGCCCAATGACTCTTTGGCCTGGTTGACTTCTTGGCTGGCGTGTGGATGCATTGACTCCTGTCCACTATGTTCCTCAGACTATGGCCTTTTGATGGATCTTGGTGTGTGCGTGGCAAGTTGGAAATTGTGGACGCACAGTGTTCCTTAGTGTTGAAACTGCATAGAAGCGTTAAATGAAAAATAATATGGAAGGGGGTGGGGACCTGGGGCTCGAACCCAGGTCCCAGGGATTACCAGTGATACACTCTGCCAACTGCTCCACACGCGCCTTTTGGTTATTATATGGAAAACAAATAATATGAGATAAACTAGGCTTTAGTGCTCTTTTTGGCGCGAGAATTCAAATCAACCAATTACTGATGGCCACCTAATCGTCTTCCCCGTTTTGTTCTTTTTTGCCTGAAACACAAAAGAAATTGGCAACGGTTTCGAACCGTTCCCTTAAGCACCTTTCTGGAAAATAGCGAATAGGCCATATGGCCTCATAAATTAGGCGCGAGGGTTGGGTTCTTTTCGTCCAAGCACGCTTGTTTCAATGATCCAGGTCTCGAGTCTCAATTGTTCCTTAAATGGGAAACCCCAATTCACAGCTTTGAAAACCCTAAAAGACAACAATGGCGTTTTTGCATATAGTGCATAAAAACTCAATTCAATCACATGGTTAGTTTCAGAATCATCCAATTAGTCAGAATCCATGAAAGAAATGCCATGAAAATGCTTAAATATTAAAACACGATTATGAACAAAATGTGAAAAAGTTTGAATCCTATTCACCAATTCTGGGTGTTATGGACGTGGAAATCTATTCAGGCACGTTGCTTGATGCCTCAGGAAGGTGATGAGATGATTATCTCAGCTTGAATCGCCCTGGAAAACAGTTTTCAGTATTTGACTTTTTTTGAGAAAATTCAAGTTTTGTTCTTGGCTTTTTTGCGCAGCTGGGACCTCTTGGGCACGAGGGTTTGCATCCATATATGTATGTGAGTGATTAGGGTAGTTTTTTAGAGCCAAAGGATCAAGGAATTGATGGAGAGGATATTGATTTTCATGGCAAAATATTTTCTAATCTTTTCATGCAAACTTGGTTCCAATCACATCCAATTACCTTTGATTCTTTCCTAACCTGATTTGCACGAAATCTTGGAGATATTTTATGCACAAAAAGATTTAAAAACCTAAGTTTAGTATTTTCCACATATTTAATTTAATTAAATGAATTATTAATAATTAAAAATCCAAATAAATAAATAAAAATGATAAAAAAACTTCCCTTTGGGCCAAATGGTCGTGCACATGCCTTGGATGATGAATTGTGGAAGAAAAAGAGGCCCATTAGCATTTTTAGGTCATTTGGAGCAATGTTGACTTTTCAAAATATCCAAAAATTTCCCAACTTCCACAAGGCATAACTTGCTCAATTTTTAAGCTTTGCTCATGTTTTTAGACATTTTGGAAAGGTCTTTGAGTCCTCTAACCAATGTCTTTGGTCCCATGTCATTTTGATTTACCAATCCCAAGTTATGGCCTTTGACTTAAAGTCTCTTTTTGTTGACTTTTGAAAATGACCTATAATGTTGAAATTGATAACTTTTTGTGAGAGCATTTCTTGGACTTGAAGTGTGAATAGGAGTTGTAGGAAATGTCTTTATCTTCAAAATGAGCTTTGGATGGAATTTTTCTGATAATCCATGTGAAAGTTATGCTCTGGTCAAGTTACAGTTGACTTTTTCAACTGTCCAAATATGGAAACTTTTGCATCTTGAGACTTTTTGAGCCAAGATTTGAGAATCATGATCAAGCATTGATCAAATTATGTTTGTGGCTTCAAAATGAGATGTTAACCAAAAATTTGGACTTTTGACTGTCAAATGACCATTTTGCCCCTGCAGTTGACTGTAGTGCAATTAGGGTTTTTGACTGTGCAATTTTGTGCTGTAAGTCTTGAAACTTGGTATGAGGATGCTTGACCATTTTTATAGGCATGTGGGACTTGATTGGACCCTTGGAAACTTCATTTTCTTTGTCAGAACCAAAACCCTAATTTTGACTATTTAGAGGCCCTTGCACTGTGCAACCCTTGGGGAATTTTGAAGCATGACTTGGCCATTCTTGAAGAATATGGGAGGGCAAATTTTGGGGTAAAACAGTTGCCCCTGTTCAATCTTCTTAGACCTGAGGATGCAGATTGGCTGACGTGCCTTTCGTAATCCGAAGGTGGAAGATGATTGAACACTAGAGTGCCCAGAAATTTGCGCTCACATAGTAGCAGTGTGATGGTGGAATGGGCTTATAGATGCCATTTGGAGATTGATGGATAGGATGATGGGCTTATAGATGCCATGCTAAGAGATGATGGAAGGTGGATGGGCTTATAGATGCCATATGGATGTTGATCGCGTAAGAGCTTCCTTAGCGAGAACTTGCATACCTGCAAAAAAGAAAAATGATTACCTGACCTGTTACGGGAGCTGGTCTTCAAATTCTTTGTGTAGATGTGTCCTGACTGGTTACAGGAGCTGGATCTGGAGCTTCAAACGGTGATGAATGAACCAGGGATGGTTACTACCTCAACAGGAACGGCGAGAGAACTTTGGATGACTTTAACCTCAACAGCAATCGTTGAGAAAATCTTGGGATGATTACTACCTCCGCAGTATCGGGGAGAGAACCATAGGCGACTACAACCTCAACAGCAATCATTGAGAGAATCTTGGATAACTTCAACTTCAACAGCAATCGTTGAGCGAATCTTGGGATTACCACCTCCGCAGTATCGAGGAGAGAACCACAGACGACTACAACCTCAATAGCAATCATTGAGAGAATCTTGGATAACTTCAACTTCAACAGCAATCGTTGAGCGAATCTTGGGATTACCACCTCCGCAATATCGGGGAGAGAACCATAGGCGACTACAACCTCAACAGCAATCATTGAGAGAATCTTGGATAACTTCAACTTCAACAGCAATCGTTGAGTGAATCTTGGGATTACCACCTCCGCAGTATCGGGGAGAGAACCACAGGCGACTACAACCTCAATAGCAATCATTGAGAGAATCTTGGATAACTTCAACTTCAACAGCAATCGTTGAACGAATCTTTGGATTACCACCTCCGCAGTATCGGGGAGAGAACCACAGGCGACTACAACCTCAATAGCAATCATTGAGAGAATCTTGGATAACTTCAACTTCAACAGCAATCGTTGAGCGAATCTTGGGATTACCACCTCCGCAGTATCGGGGAGAGAACCATAGGCGACTACAACCTCAACAGCAATCATTGAGAGAATCTTGGATAACTTCAACTTCAACAGCAATCGTTGAGCGAATCTTGGGATTACCACCTCCGCAGTATCGGGGAGAGAACCATAGGCGACTACAACCTCAACAGTAATCATTGAGAGAATCTTGGATAACTTCAACTTCAACAGCAATCTTTGAGCGAATCTTGGGATTACCACCTCCGCAGTATCGGGGAGAGAACCACAGGCGACTACAACCTCAATAGCAATCATTGAGAGAATCTTGGATAACTTCAACTTCAACAGCAATCGTTGAGCGAATCTTGGGATTACCACCTCCGCAGTATCGGGGAGAGAACCACAGGCGACTACAACCTCAATAGCAATCATTGAGAGAATCTTGGATAACTTCAACTTCAACAGCAATCGTTGAGCGAATCTTGGGATTACCACCTCCGCAGTATCGGGGAGAGAACCATAGGCGACTACAACCTCAACAGCAACCATTGAGAGAATCTTGGATAACTTCAACTTCAACAGCAATCGTTGAGCGAATCTTGGGATTACCACCTCCGCAGTATCGGGGAGAGAACCATAGGCGACTACAACCTCAATAGCAATCATTGAGAGAATCTTGGGTATCTTCTACTAAGTCTTTATCAGGAAAATCTGTTTGGGGTCGATTTAGCTGGACTAGAGAAGGCCTTGGACTGGATAAGAAACAGAAAATCTTAGGGTCGATTAACTTAACCGGTCTAGGTCTTGAATGTCTTTAACTGGGTAAGAAACAGGGAGATCTTAGGGTCGATCTGACTGAACCAGAGAAGGCCTTGGACTGGATAAGAAACAGAGAAATCTTTGGAGTCGATTTAGCTGAACCGGTTTAGGTCTTGAAATATGATTGAGAACTTAACTGAATATTTCCTGAAAGGTAAAGGTCAGTCATATGCAATGCGTGATATGGATCAAGCAATGATGTTCTCAACATAAATGAGATTTGTGAGATATGATGCGTATATGCATGCTATAATGATGTATGTGATGTTTATGAATGTATGTTTTTCGTCTAGGAAAGTAAGTCTTTGACGGGTGCCGGGAAATCACTCCTGGGCTGATGTTGCAGAACAGATTTTGCTTCCGCTGGATGATAGTTGCAAGAATACCAGTAGGAGAAGATAACTCCGTTGGGGAATAAACTTGGTGAATGGATTACTCTGTGGGGAGAAAAGTACTTTAACGATCTTGCTGGGGAGCAATACTCTGTGGGAAGAGGTACTTTGTTGAAATGTTGATGGTAACTTTACTGGGGACACCATTGTTGTGTTGGAAGTATTATTAGACTTCGTTGGGGATAAGAAGACTTCGCCGAGGACGATCTTTCCGTGGCTTTTGGATGAGGATAACCCAGTTATATCCTGGTAAGGAAATAACTCTTGAATAAAACCGGGAGACGCGTTCGTGTTTTGCGAGGGTAAGCTTCCAGAACCTACTGGGGATAAGCTTACTGCTTGGGGAGATGGATTCCAACTTTCCTGGGGAACTAGATTGGACTCTCTTGGGGGAAGATTTGAATTGTATCGAAAGTAACTCCACTGAATGTTTGGTATACCTCCGGGGAACAATCTTTAGACCAAGACTGCCGGGGATGCTTGTTAAGAATATGTATATTGCTGCCGGGGAATGTTGAGATCTGCTGGAGGATACTCAACTTCCTTAAGGTTTGATTGTATAGCTTTATTTGGAGAGAGTATTGCTGACTTGCTGGCTCACTCTCTGGGGAATTGAGATATCTGGTTATGTTCTCCAGCTGAACCTACCTTGGTACCTTGGAGGATAGAACAATTAGATTGTTTGGGCAACTCATTATTGCCCCTGTTTCTGAGGTGGGAGAGGAAGACCTTGTGGAGGGTCAAACCTTCTTCAGGTAAGCAAGTGACAAGATGACAGGACATAGTCGTACGCTTTGATCCCTAATTTTTGCCTAGACCGCCCTTTCGGGTTTTCAGTCCACCGGGATACCCATTTTTGCCCAAGCCGCCTTTGCAGGTTTTCGACTTGCCGGGTGTACAGATTTTTTATTTCATCCCTTCATTTTGCCCGAACCCTTTTGATTCGCCGGGAAGCCCTAATTTTTGCCTAGGTATGTCAACCTAGCGGGTCTTTGATTTTGTGTAGTATTCTTTTCGACTATGTCCACGTTCTCAGAGTGTAGGGAGTTGCCCCTGTTAGAAGTGTTTTGCCATGCCACCAGAAGATGTTTGATCAGGCAAGATTTATTGTTGGAATGCCTCAAGTGACTCAGGCGGAGACTTGCCCCAGGCTATTTGGCCTTTGAGAGATTCTCCGAATATTGATTGGACTGCCCCAGATAATGGACCATGGCCATGTCTGCCCCTTGATTGGAGGTACTTCTGTTCATTAGGCATTCGTCGTGCGAACTTCTATGCTGTTCAAACAGAAAGTCATATGCAAACAAAGTTATGTTAAAAATGCAAAGCCTATGTCTGTCTTGAAGATTTTGAAAATGCATTCTTTTTTCATAAAACAAATGAATGTTTGTAAAACGTGATGTCAACTCCTTCTTTATAGTAAGCCTTAAGGAGTCAGGATACCTTTCGTCACAGTATGCTTTCGAACTAACCCCTGCTTCAGCTAGGACTTTTAAGGGTTATAACGTGGCCTGGTTCACGGTTTAAGAAACAAAGGATAAAGGCTCAAATTTTATTTGTACCCACCCGCTCTTCGTGATGTTCTCCAAACCTAAACTCAATTGATCATACTTTAGACCTTGTTTGAGTCTTTGCTCTGATTTTCCGGTGATGTTTCGGATGTTGATAACTTATTTTGAATAGGCAGTCATTCCTTTCTTGTTAAGGGTTTGTATGACCTCCTTCTTTTTTTGATTTTTTTTTTATTATCCCTTTCTTTTTGCCTGAACTGTTTCCTTTTTTGGAATTACAGTCAGCGGGATGCCCCAGTTTCGTAAGTCCCCTTTATAGGTTTTGACTTTTTGGGCTTTTCATTTATGAATTTTTTGATAATGACTGCCTGTCTTTGCGATTGTTTGGAACCATCACTGTCTTTCTTTTTTTCGTAAGGATCTCTTTGGTGCCATTTGTTGCGCACTTGGATCAACTGAGAGAACTACCCTGCCCCAGGTTATAATAAAGGGTTTTAATTTTCGAAAAGAAAAACTCCTACTTCTTTGGCTCAGAGGGGTTGACGAGGGATTATCTTCCTTATAACTCCAGTGTTTAGGAATTGAAACAATGCATGTACCTCATCAGCGGGGTCTATTCAAAAGCATACTGTAAGGATCGTGGTATCGTTTTCGTCATCCTCCCTCAAGAGGCTTAGAATTATTATTTAAGAGTTGATCATCAGAAAAAATATGAAAAATAATTTGCATTTAGTGAATACGAATATATTGTTTCAGAACAGACATATGTGATGCATTAATGACATAACAACGTTTGATATGAATGGAATGCTTGAACAATCAAAAGAAAATTACAACTTGAAAGATTCTAATGAACAAAAATTTCTCAATCCTAGCCATATTTTGACAAGGGAGCAATGATCACATTGGGAGTCTCGGCGGGCTCGAACTCGATCTCTTTAGCATCGATCATGTTCTGAATCTTGTACTTTAGTGCCCAACAATCCTTAGTATCGTGCCCCGGGCTACCAGAATGGTAAGCGCACCTTGCTTCTGGGTTGTAATTTGGAGAGGAAGTCTTTGGATTTGCAGGAGGGTTGATCACCGCAATCAGGTTCAGCCTTAACATGTACTGCAAAGCTCGTGACCATGACATGTTGATGTAGGTGAATTGTCTCTTAGGCTCGTCCGACCTGTTCTGATCAACCCGCTGTTCTTGGCGAGGTCGTTGTTGGCCCTGAGAAGTAGTAGCAACTCGGAGAGGTCTATTCATTGGACCCGACCTTTGCCTTCTTGGAAGCTGTTCCATGACCTGGTCCCTGACTTGGGCTGGTTGCTTCATGTCTTGAGGAAGCTGACTGATCATGGCTCTCAGCTCTCCTTGCTCCTGAGCTAAACCTTGAATGAGGGCCCTTTGCCCCAGCATCTGGGTTTTCAATGTGTCTACCTCAGCTTGTAGACGTTTCAGCTGTTCGTCCTTGTCATCTTCAGGACTCTTTCTGATCAGATTCCCCATGAGGAGTGTCCTTAACTCTTCCTTCCCCTTGGATAGGCCTAGGAAGATTTCCCTGAACTGAGTCTCTTGAGCGTGAAGGTCCTGGTTATCTTGTTGTGAAGCCATTGCTGAAATAAACAGCGAGAAAGGTAAGTGACCTGCAACAAAGGTACCTGCAATGCAATATTATGTATGATATGCATGTATGCAATGTTTTCAAGGACCTCGCGGGGTAAACAAGAAATTGTTAGCATTTGGGGACCCAGTAGCTTGATTGAAAGAACTTCATATTTGTTGAGAGTCCTTCTTCAGGGGTCAAAGGCTCACCATATCCAGTGGGTCATAGCCCCTGACTTTAGTCATCACATCTGGTTTTGATTTCCAAACAACCTTGGTTGGGGGGAACCTTCTTCAAGTGTCAAACTCACCATATCTAGTGGGTCATAGCCCCTGACTTTGGCTAGAGGAAAGTAAATCCTCTTTGCCCCTTACTGGGATAGTTGATTCACCATGACCTGCATCACAAGCCCTTGAGATCCTTGAAATGGGTTAGGATGTATGCAATGGTATGATGTCATGATGCATGGGGTAGTATGGATAAACCCTGTTATGAGCCCTTATTAAGGACTAAAACAAACCCTGCAAGAAGCTCAAGTAAAACCTGTCATGAGTCCCAATTAAGGACTAAAACAAACCCTGCAAGAAACTTAGCACACCCTGTTATGGGTCCCAACTAAGGACTATAAACAAAACCTGCAAGAGACTTAGTACACTTTGTTATGAGTCCTGGTTAAGGACTATGAACGAAACCTGCAAGTAGTCCATGTGTCAGATAACAAGCATGCAAGTAGTCAAGTACGAAGGCACGCAAGTCACACAAGAGAAGCCCTTAGAGTTTAGGCCAGCATGGGGTCTGGGTATTACCCTCTTGAAGTTGGTGGGTTCAACCTGCCCTATTAGAAGTAACCGGGTTCTAAGGGTCCCAATATCACGGGATTGCTTTCATTGTTCATCGTTTCGATTTAGCCACTGAACTGGCGACCGAAATATTCCAGGAAAGCAACCCTCAATTGAGTGTAGTATCGAGTATCAACCAACCTCGGACTGCACCAAAGTCAGTTATCTCACTACCCTAAAGAGGCCAAGATAGTTCAATTAAGGTTCCTAAGGTCTGTTGATGCTTCACGACACCACGCGGAGGCCCCGTACTCTCCTTGACTGAACTCAAGGGTTACCGGTACACACCAAAGTGCCACATCAACGTAGCAGACTGTTTCAACCATGTCGGTATACCCCGCACAGTTCCCTCACAGCCTTGTTGCTACTTTCTAAGAAGGTATCCCCAGATCCGGGTTAGGATCTATGTAACTCCCATGACAGTCCCACAATTATAAAGCAAACAAGGAAAGTAATTGAAAACATAGTGATCTTAGTCCTAAGGTACACCTCACTTTAAATTTAAATCCCCAGCAGAGTCGCCAGTTCTGTGATCGGTGGATCTGGAACTGACTGTTTAACGCTGGTTCGCAAAATGTCGCGGTAAGCAAGAGTCGCTGTGATCGGTGGATCTGGAACTGACTGTTTAACGTTGGTTGCGCGAAATGTCGTGGTAAGCAAGAGTCGCCACCGTCTTTTATTTTCTCCAAATGGAAAGGACAAAAGCACAGAAAAATTCCTGAAAGAGATTGCTCTCGGTTCGGGAGGTAGATTACAGAAAGGGAAGGTGTTAGCACCCTTTCTATCCATGGTTATCCATGGGCTCTTAGATATTTGCTCATTTGTGTTTTCAAAATTGTTTTGTTTGCTTTTCAATTGTGGGTTTTAAAAAAAGTTTCTTCGAAAATTTCAGTTCGACTCTTGTATCAGTCCTCAAGAGTGTTTGAAAATTTGCTTTTGGAAGCTTTTTGAAAATGTGTTGGTGTGAAAAGTATTTTTGATTTTTGTTTTGAAATTAGAGCAAGTATCTATGAGAACCCACCTACCCTAAGGAATTCGTCTGTGTAAATGTCCTTTAAAGTAGTGCCATCCCACCATTGAGAGGTAGGTAGCACCATCGTTGGAGGTGTTCGGGTCAATTCGAGGTTCGGGACATGGTGATCACCGGAGCAATGGGAAGACACCTTAGAAGCTACCCTCATGCCAGGTTCCCGGATCATGAGGACTTACTAAGACATCCTCTACTCGACGATCACCTTTCGAGAGGCAAGGCAACAATGAAGCGTACCCTAGGGGTGGTGTGTGAATTGTGTGTTATTTTCAGTTTATTGTTTGTCTTGTCATGCATCGGTGATCTACGTTTTGATTTTATTTTTGGGCATTCATTCTTTCATGTTATTGTTTAACAGTTAAAGGTGCGGGAATTTAAAGTGCGGAAAAGGTAAAAGTCCTACGCTATTACAAAGGCGCGGGTCTACAACGCCAAATTAATCCAGACCCGATTTAAAATAAAGTGCAGAAAATAAATGTCTAATTAACTATTACAGGGCTTTGGAACAAGTACATTATATTCAAAAAGAAATAAATAAAACGCGCGAAAAAGGAAAATATGATCGAATGCGAGGGCGTTGGACCCTTTAAAGGAGTTAAAATAAAATTATTAAAAATAATTAAGTTAAATAAAGGCAATGACTTATTTTTTATGTTTTTGTATTTATGACATTAAAGAAAATTAAATTGGAATTTAAAAGTCAAATAATCCTAGTTCTAATTGTTTTTTAATTTATTTAAAAAAATACATTAAAGTTAAAACCTAAAATTAAAACTAAATTGATTATATAATTTAATTACAAAATTAATGGTTAATGATACTTATAATAAAATATTTAATAAAAAAGGAAAGTGCTAAAAAGTCTATTTTTATTATTTTTGGTTTTTTGAGAAAAAAAGAATTAAATTAACAACCTAAAACTAAATTAATTATAGGATTTATTTACAAAAAAATACTAGAATAAAAATATTTATTATTTTTTTATCTTTTCTGTTTTTTATGTGTTTTTTTTTATTATGAAAATATTAAATTAAAGCATTAAAAAAGATTAATTAAAATAAAGAAAAGAAAAGATATAAAAAGTTAAAAGAAGCAAACTGAAGGGGGGTGTTGTCCCCAAATGGAGGTCAGTCCTTAGCAATTTTGGCCCAAGGTTTTAAAGGCCTTTTTGACTTTTCCATCATCGTGTAGCTTCTTTGACTCAGCTCTATGGTGCGCTTCTGATTGTGGCCATGTGATCCATCTCCATAGACACGTGGATGGCCAGATAATTGGGAGCATAGTGAACCTTCAGCGCTGAACCTGCATAGGAACATTAAAAGGAAAATAATATGAAAGGGGATGAGGACCTGGGGCTCGACCCCAGGTCCTGTAGTTTGCCAATGCTTGTGCCTGCCACTGAGCCACTTTGTTTCTTTGTAAATTAAATAAACAACAATCAATATAAAATAAAACAACACACTAGTGGATTTTAGCGCGAATTTTTAAACCAGCCAATTACTGATGGCCACCTAAGCGTCTTCCTCGTTGGCTTGTTTTTTCCCTGAAACAAAATAGAATAAGCAACGGTTTTTGCACCGTTCCAGAATACCCCCTATTGGAAAATAGCGATTAGAGATTCTTGGCTCATAAATTAGGCGCGATGGTCCTATTCTTTTCGTCCAAGTGTACTGGTTGCAACCATGGCATCGTGGTTCTCCAATTTTGCTGTATTCAAAAACCCCTAATTCGAAAGCTTAAGAACCCTAAAAAACAACAATGGTGAAATCGCATATAGGTGATAAAAATACAATTAAATTACATAGTTAGCATCAGGAGAGCCTCATTAGTACAAATCCATGAACAAAATGCAATGAGAATGCTGGGAATTTAAAATACGATTATAGAAAAAATATGAACAAGTTTGATCTCTGTATACCGTTTCAAGGTGCTAGGGACGTGGAAACTTATTCAAATACGTTGCTTAAGGTCTCAGGAAGGTGATGAGATGATTTGCTTGGCTTGAATCGACCTCTATCCCCGTTTTCAGTTTTCAAAAATGTGGCAAAAATATGAGTTTTGTTTTCAGTATTGGGGCGCAACCTCCCTCTCAATTTGGTTCTGTATCACTTGTATAGGCATTAGGCAATGTGTATCAAGAAGAATTATGGCCTCTTAATGCAAAGCAATCAATTTCAAAATCTTCCATAAACCTCCATAACCAAACTTCCATTTTTGACTCATTTTTGAATTCTTGCTCTTTTGGCCCTTTGCACGAATTTGGTATGTTGCATAATGATAAGTTAAAGTTAGTTAAGGCCAAATATTCCATTTAATTAAGCTTTTTGATTTTCTTTTGATTTTAAAAGATTTAAAATTAATTAAATCCAATAAAATCAATTAAAAATGAAAAAATTAATTAAAAAATATGAAATAAAAGGTGGGACACGTGGGAAGCATGGCCAAGTTAATTCAAGTGGAAAAAGTGGGCCCCTTTTGTCAAAAATGAAATTTCAAGGATAAATGATTTTGGCCATTTCACAAAAATTTCCCAACTTCTCCAATGCATATCTTGCTCAATTTTTAAGCTTTGATCATGTTCTTGGACATTTTAGAAAGGTCTTGAAGTCCTCTAAACAATATCTTTGGTCCCATGTCATTTTGATTTACCAATCTCAAGTTATGGTCTTTGACTTAAAGTCCCTTTTTGTTGACTTTTGAAAATGACCTATAATGTTGAAATTGATAACTTTTTGTGAGAGCATTTCTTGGACTTGGAGTGTGAAGATGAGTTGTAGGAAATGTCTTCCCCTTCAAGATGAGCATTGGATGGAATTTTTCTGATAATCCATGTGAAAGTTATGCCCTGGTCAATTTACAGTTGACTTTTTCAACTGTCCAAATAAGGAAACTTTTGCATCTTGATGATTTTTGAGCCAAGCTTTGAGAATCATGATCAAGCATTGATCAAATGATGTTTGTGGCTTCAAAATGAGATGTTGACCAAAAATTTGAACTTTTGACTGTCAAATGACCATTTTGCCCCTACAGTTGACTGTAGTGCAATTAGGGTTTTTGATTGTGCAATTTTGTGCTGAAAGTCTTGAAACTTTGCATGAGGATGCTTGACCATATTTGTAGGCATGTGAGACTTGATTGGACCCTTGGAAACTCCATTTTCTTGATCAGAACCAAAACCCTAATTTTGACTGTTCATGAGGCTCTTACACTATGCAACCCTTGGGGAGATTTTGAGGCTTGACTTGGCACTTTCTTGAAGAATATGGGAGGGCAAATTTTGGGGTACAACAGTTGCCCCTGTTCAATCTTCTTAGACCTGAGGATGCAGATTGGCTGACGTGCCTTTCGTAATCCGAGGGTAGAAGATGATTGAACACTAGAGTGCCCAGAAATTTGCGCTCACATAGCAGCAGTGTGATGATGGGAATGGGCTTATAGATGCCATTTGGAGATTGATGGATAGGATGATGGGCTTATAGATGCCATCTGGATGTTGATCGTGTAAGAGGTTCCTTAGCGAGAACTTGCGTGCCTGCAAAAGAAAAAATGAGCACCTGACATGTTGCAGGAGCTGGTCTTCAGATGCTTGGTATAGATATGTCCTGACTGGTTACAGGAGCGGGATCTGGAGTTTCAAAAGATGATGAATGAACCAGGGATGGTTACTACCTCAGCATGAACAGTGAGAGAACCTTGGATGACTTTGACCTCAACAGCAATTTGAGAAGATCTTGGGATTACCACCTCCGCAGGACTGGGAAGAGAACCATAGGCAATTACAATCTTAATAGCAAACATTGAGAAAAAACCTGGAATGGGATTATCATCTCCGCAGCATTGGGGAGAGAACCATAGGAAATTATAATCTCAAAAGCGGACGTTTGAGAAAAACCTGGAATGGAATTATCATCTCCGCAGCATTGGGGAGAGAACCATAGGAAATTATAATCTCAAAAGCGGACGTTTGAGAAAAACCTGGAATGGAATTATCATCTCCACAACATTGGGGAGAGAACCATAGGAAATTATAATCTCAAAAGCGGACGTTTGAGAAAAACCTGGAATGGAATTATCATCTCCACAACATTGGGGAGAGAACCATAGGAAATTATAATCTCAAAAGCGGACGTTTGAGAAAAACCTGGGATGGAATTATCATCTCCACAACATTGGGGAGAGAACCATAGGAAACTATAATCTCAAAAGCGGACGTTTGAGAAAAACCTGGAATGGAATTATCATCTCCACAACATTGGGGAGAGAACCATAGGAAATTATAATCTCAAAAGCGGACGTTTGAGAAAAACCTGGGATGGAATTATCATCTCCACAACATTGGGGA
Organism: Vicia faba; assembly: GCA_948472305.1. Classification (NCBI taxonomy): domain Eukaryota; kingdom Viridiplantae; phylum Streptophyta; class Magnoliopsida; order Fabales; family Fabaceae; genus Vicia; species Vicia faba. The sequence continues at coordinate 620,619,745 of OX451737.1, forward strand.
GAGAACCATAGGAAATTATAATCTCAAAAGCAGACGTTTGAGAAAAACCTGGGATGGAATTATCGTCTCCGTAACATTGGCGAGAGAACCATAGGAAATTATAATCTCAAAAGCGGACGCTTGAGAAAAACCTGGAATGGAATTATCGTCTCCGCAGCATTGGGGAGAGAACCATAGGAAATTATAATCTCAAAAGCGGACGTTTGAGAAAAACCTGGAATGGAATTATCATCTCCGCAGGATCGGGGAGAGAACCATAGGAAATTATAATCTCAAAAGCGGACGTTTGAGAAAAACCTTTGATAACTTCTACTGAGTCTTCATCAGAAAAATCTGTTTGGGGTCGATTTAGCTGGACTAGAGAAGGCCTTGGACTGGATAAGAAATCTTCGGAGTTGATTAACTGAACCGGTCTAGGTCTTAGAGTCTTGAAATATGATTGAGAATTTAGCTGAATCTTTCCTGAAAGGTAAGGGTTAGTCATATGCAATGCATGATATGGATCAAGCGATGATGTTCTCAACATAAATGAGATTTATAAGATATGATGCGTCTATGCATGCTATAGTGATGTATGGAAGTGCGATGTTTATGAATGTATTTTTCGTCTAGGAAAGTAAATCCTTGACGGGTGCCGGGAAGTCACTCCTGGGCTGATGTTGAAGAATAAGCTTTTGCTTCCGCTGGAGATGATAGTTGCAAGAATACCAGTAGGAGAAGATGACTCCGTTGGGGAATAAACTTGGCGGATGGAATAACTCTGCGGGAGAAAAGTACTCTAGTGATCTTGCTGAGAAACAATACTCTCTGGGGGGGAGAGGTACTCTTGCTGAATTGTTGATAATAACTTGCTGGGGATACCATTGTTATATTGGAAGTGTTAACGGACTTCGCTGGGGATGAGAAGACTTCGTCGAGGACACTCTTTTCGTGGCTTTTGGCTGAGGATAACCCAGTTATATCCCGGTAGGGAAATAACTCTTTGAATAAAGCCGGACGACGCGTTCGTGCTCAGTGAGGATAAGCTTCCAGAATCTACTGGGGATAAGCTTACTGCTTGGGGAGGTGAATTCCAACTTTCCTGGGGAAACTGGATTGGACTCTCTTGGGGAAGTTTTGAATTGCGGGGGAAGTGATTCCTTTGAATGTTTGATATGCCGCCGGGGAACAATCTTTAGACCAAGACTGTCGGGGATGCTTGTTAAGAATATGTATATTGCTGCTGGGGAATGTTGAGATCTGCTGGAGGATACTCAACTTCCTTAAGATTTGATAACTTGACTGCTTGAGGAGAGTATATTGTCTTGCTGGCTCACTCTCTGGGGAATTAAGATATTTGGTTATGTTCTTTAGCTGAACTCACCTTGGTACCTTGGAGGACAGAACAATTAGATTGTTTAGACAACTCTTTATTGCCCCTGTTTCTGAGGTGGGAGAGGAAGATCTGTGAGATGCTGATAGCCATTGATGGGCAAACCTTCTTCTGGTGGGCAGGTGACAAGATGACAGGACATAGTCGTACGCTTTGATCCCTAACTTTTGCCTGGACCATCCTTTCGGGTTTTCAGTCCACCGGGATACCCATTTTTGCCCAAGCCGCCTTTTTAGGTTTTCGACTTGCCGGGTGTACAGATTTTTTTATTTCATCCCTCATTTTGCCCGAACCCTTTTGGTTTGCCGGGAAGCCCTTATTTTTGCCTAGGTGTGTCAACCTAGCGGGTCTTTGATTATGCGTAGTATTTTTTTCGACTATGTCTGTGCTTTCAGAATGTAAGGAGTTGCCCCTGTTAGAAGTGTTTTGTCATGCCCCAGAAGGTGTTTGATCAGGCAAGATTCGTCGTTGGAGTGCCCCAAGTGACTCAGGCGGAGATTTTCCCCAGGCTATTTGGCCTTTGAGAGATTCTCCGAATCTTGACTTAATTGCCCCAGATGATGGACAATGATCATGTTGTGCCCCTTGATTGGAAGTGCTTATGTTCACTAGGCTTTCATCGTGCGAATTTCCCTGCTGTTCAAACAAAAGGTCATACGCAAACAAAGTTATGTTAAAAATGCAAAGCTTATGTCTGTCTTGAAGATTTTGAAAATGCATTCTTTTTTATAAAACAAATGAATGTTTGTAAAACGCGATGTCAACTCCTTCTTTATGGTGAACCTTAAGGAGTCAGGATACCTTTCGTAACAGTATGCTTTCGAACTAACCCATGCTTCAGCTAGGACTTTTGAGGGTTATAACGTGGCCTGGTTCACGGTTTAAGAAACAAAGGATAAAGGCTCAAATTATTTGTACCCCCCGTTCTTCGTGATGTTCTTCAAACCTAAGCTCAGTTGATCATACGTTAGACCTTGTTTGAGTCTTTGCCCTGATGTTCCAATGATGGTTCAGATATTGATAACTTATTTTGAATAGGCAGTCATTCCTTTTTTGTTGAGGGTTTGTAAGACCTCTTTCTTGTCTGATTTTTGTTATCCCTTTCTTTTTTTGCCTGACCTGTTTCCTTTTTTGGAATTACAGTCAGCGGGACGCCCCAGTTTTGTAAGTCTCCTTCATGGGTTTTGACTTAATGGGCTTTTATTTTGAGAAGTAATAACTTCCTCTCTTTATTGATTATTCGGAACCATCACTGTCTTTCCTTGTTTTGTAAGGACCTCATTTGATGTTGTTCATTATGCACTTGGATCAACTGAGAAAACTACCCTGCCCCAGGTTATGATTAAGGGTTTTAAATTTCGAAAAGAAAAACTCCTACTTATTTGGCTCAGAGGGGTTAACGAGGGATTATCTTCCTTATAACTCCAGTGTTTAGGGATTGAAATAATGCCTGTACCTCATCAGCGGGGTCTGTTCAAAAGCATACTGTAGATTATGGTATCGTTTTCGTCATCCTCCCTCAAGAGGCTTTAGAATTTTAGATCAAGAGTCGACATCAGAAAAAATATGAAAATGATTTGCATTTAGTGAATACGAATATATTGTTTCAGAACAGACATATGTGATGCATTAATGAAATAACAATGTTTAACATGAGTAAATGTTTGAACAAAGGACAATTGCAACTTGAACCTTCGAATGAACAAAAATTTCTCAATCCTAGCCCTGTTTTGGCAAGGGAGCAGTGATCACGTGGGGAGTCTTGGGTACTTTAAACTGAATCTCTCCAGCGTCGATCATGTCTTGGATCTTATTTTTCAAGCTCCAACAATCATCTGTAGTATGCCCCGGGCTGTCAGAGTGATAAGCGCAGCGGGCGTTGGGGTTATACTTCGGTGACGTTGTATTTTGGCTCTTCGGAGCTTCTTTTAGAGTTACCAGCTTGGTCTCCAGCAACTGTGGCAATATCTGGGATAAGGTCATGCTGAGCCGAGTGAACTGCCTTCTCTCGCTCTTTTGTTGGTTGTGATGTTGAATTTGTGACACTGGAGCCATTTGAGGGGCTCTCCCCTTACCTCCTTGTCTCAAAGGTGGTTGAACGATGACTGGCTTTTTACCCTTAGACTTTTGCCCCCGTTGGTTACCCCGAAGTAGTTGGTTGACGAGGAACCAGAGCTCATCTTGTCTTTGAGCTAACCCTTGAATGGCAGTCACCTGCCCCAGCATCTGGACCTTCAATGCATCCACCTCAGCTTGTAGGTGTTTCAGCCTTTCATCCTCAGCACTGTTCCTGTCAAAGGTCTCCATGAGAAGTATCCGTAGCTCTTCCTGCCCCTTGGATAGATTCAGGAGGGTTTTTCCGAACCTGGTCTCTTGAGCAAGAAAGTCCTGGTTGTCTTGTTGGGAAGCCATTGCTGAAATAAACAGCGGGAAAGGTAAGTGACCTACAACAAAGATACCTGTTATGCAATGATGAGTATGACATGCATGTAATGTTTTCAAGGACCTCGCGGGGTAAACAAGAAATTTGTTAGAGCTGGGATCCGGTAGCTTGATTGAAGGAACCTCATATTTGTTGAGAGTCCTTTTTCAAGGGTCAAAGGCTCACCATATCCAGTGGGTCATAGCCCCCGACAACCTTGGCTAGGGGAACTTTCTTCAAGTGTCAAAGCTCACCATATCAAGTGGGTCATAGCCCCTGACTACCTTGGCTAGAGGAAAATAAATCCTCGTTGCCCCTTGCTGGGATAGTTGATTCACCATGACCTGCATCACAAGCCCTTGAGATCCTTGAAATGGGTTAGGATGTATGCAATGGTATGATGTTATGGTATGCATGGGGTAATGTGAGTAGCCCTGTTATGAGTCCCAATTAAGGACTGCAAATCAAAACCTGCAAGAAACTTAGTAAACCCTGTCATGAGTCCCAATTAAGGACTAAAAACAGAACCTGCAAGAAACTCGGTAAACCTTGTTATGAGTCCTAATTAAGGACTACAAACAACACCTGCAAGAAGCTCAAGTGTCAGACAACAAGCATGCAAATAGTCAAGTACGAAGGCACACAAGTCACACAAGAGAAGCCCTTAAAGTTTAGGCCAGCATGAGGTCTAGGTACTACCCTCTTTCAGTTGGTTGGTTCATACCTGTCCTATCAAAGTAACCGGGTTCTTAGAGGATCCCAATATCATTGACTACCCTCAATCGGTCATAACTCCAGCATCGCAATCTTTTCTTGCGGCCAGAACCATCACGAGAGCTTAGCCTCAATGGGCGTAGCATACTGCTACTGTTCTAATGGCCAAGTTGGGTCATTTAAGGTTCTAAGGTCTGTTGGTGCTTAATGACTCCTTGGAAGACCCATATTCTCCCCGTTTCAACACGAGGGATATCGGTACAGACCAAGGCGCCACACCAACGTAGCCACTGCTTCACCCATGTCGGTATATGCCGGACAGGTCCCTCACAGCTTATGCTACCTAAACAGGGTATCCCCAGATCCGGGTTAGGATCTATGTAACTCCCATGCAACCCACAAATTTAAAGCAGACAAGTCAATACGATTGAAAACACAGTTATGAACTAACCCTAAGGTACACCTCAATTTAAGTTTAATATTCCCCAGCAGAGTCGCCAGTTCTGTGATCGGTGGATCTGGAACTGACTGTTTAACGCTGGTTGCGCGAAATGTCGCGGTAAGCAAGAGTCGCCACCGTCTTTTATTTTCTCCAAATGGAAAGGACAAAAGCACAGAAAAATTCCTGAAAGAGATTGCTCTCGGTTCGGGAGGTAGATTACAGAAAGGGAAGGTGTTAGCACCCTTTCTATCCATGGTTATCCATGGGCTCTTAGATACTTGCTCATTTGTGTTTTCAAAATTGTTTTGTTTGCTTTTCAATTGTGGGTTTTAAAAAAAGTTTCTTCGAAAATTTCAGTTCGACTCTTGTATCAGTCCTCAAGAGTGTTTGAAAATTTGCTTTTGGAAGCTTTTTGAAAATGTGTTGGTGTGAAAAGTATTTTTGATTTTTGTTTTGAAATTAGAGCAAGTATCTATGAGAACCCACCTACCCTAAGGAATTCGTCTGTGTAAATGTCCTTTAAAGTAGTGCCATCCCACCATTGAGAGGTAGGTAGCACCACCGTTGGAGGTGTTCGGGTCAATTCGAGGTTCGGGACATGGTGATCACCAGAGCAATGGGAAGACACCTTAGAAGCTACCCTCATGCCAGGTTCCCGGATCATGAGGACTTACTAAGACATCCTCTACTCGACGATCACCTTTCGAGAGGCAAGGCAACAGTGAAGCGTACCCTAGGGGTGGTGTGTGAATTGTGTGTTATTTTCAGTTTATTGTTTGTCTTGTCATGCATCGGTGATCTACGTTTTGATTTTATTTTTGGGCATTCATTCTTTCATGTTATTGTTTAACAGTTAAAGGTGCGGGAATTTAAAGTGCGGAAAAGGTAAAAGTCCTACGCTATTACAAAGGCGCGGGTCTACAACGCCAAATTAATCCAGACCCGATTTAAAATAAAGTGCAGAAAATAAATGTCTAATTAACTATTACAGGACTTTGGAACAAGTACATTATATTCAAAAAGAAATAAATAAAACGCGCGAAAAAGGAAAATATGATCGAATGCGAGGGCGTTGGACCCTTTAAAGGAGTTAAAATAAAATTATTAAAAATAATTAAGTTAAATAAAGGCAATGACTTATTTTTTTATGTTTTTGTATTTATGACATTAAAGAAAATTAAATTGGAATTTAAAAGTCAAATAATCCTAGTTCTAATTGTTTTTTAATTTATTAAAAAAAATACATTAAAGTTAAAACCTAAAATTAAAACTAAATTGATTATATAATTTAATTACAAAATTAATGGTTAATGATACTTATAATAAAATATTTAATAAAAAAGGAAAGTGCTAAAAAGTCTATTTTTATTATTTTTGGTTTTTTGAGAAAAAAAGAATTAAATTAACAACCTAAAACTAAATTAATTATAGGATTTATTTACAAAAAAATACTAGAATAAAAATATTTATTATTTTTTTATCTTTTCTGTTTTTTATGTGTTTTTTTTTTATTATGAAAATATTAAATTAAAGCATTAAAAAAGATTAATTAAAATAAAGAAAAGAAAAGATATAAAAAGTTAAAAGAAGCAAACTGGAGGGGGGTGTTGTCCCCAAATGGAGGTCAGTCCCTAGCAATTTTGGCCCAAGGTTTTAAAGGCCTTTTTGACTTTTCCATCATCGTGTAGCTTCTTTGACTCAGCTCTATGGTGCGCTTCTGATTGTGGCCATGTGATCCATCTCCATAGACACGTGGATGGCCAGATAATTGGGAGCATAGTGAACCTTCAGCGCTGAACCTGCATAGGAACATTAAAAGGAAAATAATATGAAAGGGGATGAGGACCTGGGGCTCGACCCCAGGTCCTGTAGTTTGCCAATGCTTGTGCCTGCCACTGAGCCACTTTGTTTCTTTGTAAATTAAATAAACAACAATCAATATAAAATAAAACAACACACTAGTGGATTTTAGCGCGAATTTTTAAACCAGCCAATTACTGATGGCCACCTAAGCGTCTTCCTCGTTGGCTTGTTTTTTCCCTGAAACAAAATAGAATAAGCAACGGTTTTTGCACCGTTCCAGAATACCCCCTATTGGAAAATAGCGATTAGAGATTCTTGGCTCATAAATTAGGCGCGATGGTCCTATTCTTTTCGTCCAAGTGTACTGGTTGCAACCATGGCATCGTGGTTCTCCAATTTTGCTGTATTCAAAAACCCCTAATTCGAAAGCTTAAGAACCCTAAAAAACAACAATGGTGAAATCGCATATAGGTGATAAAAATACAATTAAATTACATAGTTAGCATCAGGAGAGCCTCATTAGTACAAATCCATGAACAAAATGCAATGAGAATGCTGGGAATTTAAAATACGATTATAGAAAAAATATGAACAAGTTTGATCTCTGTATACCGTTTCAAGGTGTTAGGGACGTGGAAACTTATTCAAATACGTTGCTTAAGGTCTCAGGAAGGTGATGAGATGATTTGCTTGGCTTGAATCGACCTATATCCCCGTTTTCAGTTTTCAAAAATGTGGCAAAAATATGAGTTTTGTTTTCAGTATTGGGGCGCAGCCTCCCTCTCAATTTGGTTCTGTATCACTTGTATAGGCATTAGGCAATGTGTATCAAGAAGAATTATGGCCTCTTAATGCAAAGCAATCAATTTCAAAATCTTCCATAAACCTCCATAACCAAACTTCCATTTTTGACTCATTTTTGAATTCTTGCTCTTTTGGCCCTTTGCACGAATTTGGTATGTTGCATAATGATAAGTTAAAGTTAGTTAAGGCCAAATATTCCATTTAATTAAGCTTTTTGATTTTCTTTTGATTTTAAAAGATTTAAAATTAATTAAATCCAATAAAATCAATTAAAAATGAAAAAATTAATTAAAAAATATGAAATAAAAGGTGGGACACGTGGGAAGCATGTCCAAGTTAATTCAAGTGGAAAAAGTGGGCCCCTTTTGTCAAAAATGAAATTTCAAGGATAAATGATTTTGGCCATTTCACAAAAATTTCCCAACTTCTCCAATGCATATCTTGCTCAATTTTTAAGCTTTGATCATGTTCTTGGACATTTTAGAAAGGTTTTGAAGTCCTCTAAACAATGTCTTTGGTCCCATGTCATTTTGATTTACCAATCTCAAGTTATGGTCTTTGACTTAAAGTCCCTTTTTGTTGACTTTTGAAAATGACCTATAATGTTGAAATTGATAACCTTTTGTGAGAGCATTTCTTGGACTTGGAGTGTGAAGATGAGTTGTAGGAAATGTCTTCCCCTTCAAGATGAGCATTGGATGGAATTTTTCTGATAATCCATGTGAAAGTTATGCCCTGGTCAATTTACAGTTGACTTTTTCAACTGTCCAAATAAGGAAACTTTTGCATCTTGATGATTTTTGAGCCAAGCTTTGAGAATCATGATCAAGCATTGATCAAATGATGTTTGTGGCTTCAAAATGAGATGTTGACCAAAAATTTGAACTTTTGACTGTCAAATGACCATTTTGCCCCTACAGTTGACTGTAGTGCAATTAGGGTTTTTGATTGTGCAATTTTGTGCTGAAAGTCTTGAAACTTTGCATGAGGATGCTTGACCATATTTGTAGGCATGTGAGACTTGATTGGACCCTTGGAAACTCCATTTTCTTGATCAGAACCAAAACCCTAATTTTGACTGTTCATGAGGCTCTTACACTATGCAACCCTTGGGGAGATTTTGAGGCTTGACTTGGCACTTTCTTGAAGAATATGGGAGGGAAAATTTTGGGGTACAACAGTCGCCACCGTCTTTTATTTTCTCCAAATGGAAAGGACAAAAGCACAGAAAAATTCCTTAAAGAGATTGCTCTCGGTTCGGGAGGTAGATTATAGAAAGGGAAGGTGTTAGCACCCTTTCTATCCATGGTTATCCATGGGCTCTTAGATACTTGCTCATTTGTGTTTTCAAAATGGTTTGTTTGCTTTTCAACTGTGGGTTTTAAAAAGTTTCTTTGAAAATTCCAGTTCGACTCTTGTATCGGTCCTCAAGAGTGTTTGAAAAGTTGCTTTCGAAAGCTTTTTGAAAAGGTGTCGGTGTGAAAAGTATTTTTGATTTGTTTTTGAAATTAGAGCAAGTATCTAGACTCGTCTACCTACCCTAAGGAATTCGTCTGTGTAAATGTCCTTTAAAGTAGTGCCATCCCACCATTGAGAGGTAGGTAGCACCACTGTTGGAGGTGTTCGGGTCAATTCGAGGTTCGGGACATGGTGATCACCAGAGCAATGGGAAGACACCTTAGAAGCTACCCTCATGCCAGGTTCCCGGATCATGAGGACTTACTAAGACATCCTCTACTCGACGATCACCTTTCGAGGCAAGGCAACAGTGAAGCGTACCCTAGGGGTGGTGTGTGATTCGTGTGTCGTTTCAGATATTTTATCTTGTCATGTTACTGGTGATCTACGCGTTTGTTTTTTATTTAATCATTCATTCTTGCATGCATTTATTTAACAGTTAAAAAGTTGCGGAAAGATAAAAGTTCCTAAACTATTACAAAGGCGCGGGTCCACATCGCCAAATTTAATCCAGGACCCGATTTGACAGAAAGTAAATAATTAAAGTAAAAGTGCGAGAGATAAATATTTACATGGCTTTGGGAGAGGTACATAAATATGATAAGAAACAAAAAAAATGCGCGAAACAAATTAATAGTCGAAAGCGAGGGCATTGGACCCTTTTTAATGAAATTAAATTATTATTTATAAATTAATTAAAATTAAAATAAAAGGAGATTATTTTTTTGAGATTTTTTTGCATTTATGGTTTTAATGAGAAAGATTAATTGAAATTAAAATGCTAACCCTAATTCTAATTGTTTTTTAGTTTATTAAGAAAATATGACAATTATCTAAAATTAAGCCTAATTAATTAATTGCAACTTGATTTATAAAAATAACTAATTAAGAATTAATAATTAACATAGTAAAATAAAAAAAGGATGAAAAATGCTTGAAACCCTAATTCTACCAATTTTAGGTTTTATTGAAAACATTAAGATTTAAACCTAAATTAACACTAAAATCAATTAATGATGTTTATTTAAAATATTAAATAAAAAAATACTTATTTTTGTCCTTTTGATTTTTTATATTGTTTTTATGTTTTTTATGAAAATATTAAATTAATTAAAAAAACAATAATTGAAATAAATAAAAAGAATGAAAAAAAATGTAAAAAGCTTGCAAACCTAGGGGGGTCTGTCCCCAAATTGAGAGGTATAATGGTAGCAGTTTAAGCCCAATGACTCTTTGGCCTGGTTGACTTCTTGGCTGGCGTGTGGATGCATTGACTCCTGTCCACTATGTTCCTCAGACTATGGCCTTTTGATGGATCTTGGTGTGTGCGTGGCAAGTTGGAAATTGTGGACGCACGGTGTTCCTTAGTTTTGAAACTGCATAGAAGCGTTAAATGAAAAATAATATGGAAGGGGGTGGGGACCTGGGGCTCGAACCCAGGTCCCAGGGATTACCAGTGATACACTCTGCCAACTGCTCCACACGCGCCTTTTGGTTATTATATGGAAAACAAATAATATGAGATAAACTAGGCTTTAGTGCTCTTTTTGGCGCGAGAATTCAAATCAACCAATTACTGATGGCCACCTAATCATCTTCCCCGTTTTGTTCTTTTTTGCCTGAAACACAAAAGAAATTGGCAACGGTTTCGAACCGTTCCCTTAAGCACCTTTCTGGAAAATAGCGAATAGGCCATATGGCCTCATAAATTAGGCGCGAGGGTTGGGTTCTTTTCGTCCAAGCACGCTTGTTTCAATGATCCAGGTCTCGAGTCTCAATTGTTCCTTAAATGGGAAACCCCAATTCACAGCTTTGAAAACCCTAAAAGACAACAATGGCGTTTTTGCATATAGTGCATAAAAACTCAATTCAATCACATGGTTAGTTTCAGAATCATCCAATTAGTCAGAATCCATGAAAGAAATGCCATGAAAATGCTTAAATATTAAAACACGATTATGAACAAAATGTGAAAAAGTTTGAATCCTATTCACCAATTCTGGGTGTTAGGGACGTGGAAATCTATTCAGGCACGTTGCTTGATGCCTCAGGAAGGTGATGAGATGATTATCTCAGCTTGAATCGCCCTGGAAAACAGTTTTCAGTATTTGACTTTTTTTGAGAAAATTCAAGTTTTGTTCTTGGCTTTTTTGTGCAGCTGGGACCTCCTTGGCACGAGGGTTTGCATCCATATATGTATGTGAGTGATTAGGGTAGTTTTTTAGAGCCAAAGGATCAAGGAATTGATGGAGAGGATATTGATTTTCATGGCAAAATATTTTCTAATCTTTTCATGCAAACTTGGTTCCAATCACATCCAATTACCTTTGATTCTTTCCTAACCTGATTTGCACGAAATCTTGGAGATATTTTATGCACAAAAAGATTTAAAAACCTAAGTTTAGTATTTTCCACTTATTTAATTTAATTAAATGAATTATTAATAATTAAAAATCCAAATAAATAAATAAAAATGATAAAAAAACTTCCCTTTGGGCCAAATGGTCGTGCACATGCCTTGGATGATGAATTGTGGAAGAAAAAGAGGCCCATTAGCATTTTTAGGTCATTTGGAGCAATGATGACTTTTCAAAATATCCAAAAATTTCCCAACTTCCACAAGGCATAACTTGCTCAATTTTTAAGCTTTGCTCATGTTTTTGGACATTTTGGAAAGGTCTTTGAGTCCTCTAACCAATGTCTTTGGTCCCATGTCATTTTGATTTACCAATCCCAAGTTATGGCCTTTGACTTAAAGTCTCTTTTTGTTGACTTTTGAAAATGACCTATAATGTTGAAATTGATAACTTTTTGTGAGAGCATTTCTTGGACTTGAAGTGTGAAGAGGAGTTGTAGGAAATGTCTTTATCTTCAAAATGAGCTTTGGATGGAATTTTTCTGATAATCCATGTGAAAGTTATGCCCTGGTCAAGTTACAGTTGACTTTTTCAACTGTCCAAATATGGAAACTTTTGCATCTTGAGACTTTTTGAGCCAAGCTTTGAGAATCATGATCAAGCATTGATCAAATTATGTTTGTGGCTTCAAAATGAGATGTTGACCAAAAATTTGGACTTTTGACTGTCAAATGACCATTTTGCCCCTGCAGTTGATTGTAGTGCAATTAGGGTTTTTGACTGTGCAATTTTGTGCTGTAAGTCTTGAAACTTGGTATGAGGATGCTTGACCATGTTTATAGGCATGTGGGACTTGATTGGACCCTTAGAAACTTCATTTTCTTTGTCAGAACCAAAACCCTAATTTTGACTGTTTAGAGGCCCTTGCACTGTGCAATCCTTGGGGAATTTTGAAGCATGACTTGGCCATTCTTGAAGAATATGGGAGGGCAAATTTTGGGGTACAACAGGTTGCTTTAGCCACGTGCTTGTTTTGATCTGAAGATGCTCGCAACTATGTTTTAGAACTCTCACTTTTTGAATAATTTTTGGTTTTGCTCTTGGCTGTTTCTGCACTGATCGCACTAAATCGCACTATGTTTCTGACTCAAATATCACATGTTTTCCTTAGTTTTTATTATCATTTTCTCGTATTATGTTCCTTTTTCCTTTGTTTTCAGGATTCTTGTCATTTCAGAGCCTTCTGTGAAGAAACGAGCCAAAACGCCAAGAAATTAGGGTTTTTCAAGATATTCTGCACTCATGGCGTTCAGCGCCGCGCCGGCTACAGGGAACGCGATGACGTGGCCCACTTTCACCCAGAGACCAACTGCCACGTTCCCACGATCTGGCAGTTCCAGCCACCGCGCCCGCGGCCACTGCCACCGCGCCCGCGGCCTTCACAAAAGTTTCCCGCTCAGAAGAAGTTGAGGGGCATGTTGGTCTTTACGCATCTCAAGGATCCTCTATAAATAGTTTTCGATTTTCATTTTTTAGTTTCATCCAAGCTTAGTACAATCTTAAGCCATATACTATCAGTTTCTGTAAAGTAATAATCTCTTCACATCGAGGAGTTATTGCGGTGTAGATTGAGTTGTAATCGAGTCTTGGAGCACTTTGGTTGAAGTTCATCATACCAGCCTTACCATTCCGCAGATTTGTATCAGATTCAAGTCTCCGACTGGAGCAAGGTTCTATTTTATTGCATTTCTTTACTTATAATTGCTCTTACCATAGTCTACACGTTTTATAGACTCTAAATGCTCTTACCATAGTCTACACGTTTTATAGACTCTAAATGCTCTTACCATAGTCTACACGTTTTATAGACTCACACTCTTTTACTTACTCGCTCTTATCATAGTCTACACGTTTTATAGACTCGCACTTATTATGTCTGGCTAAACTATAAAGGTTTGGATGTAATGATTGTCATCATGGTCGTGTTCCAATTATCATGCTAGTGAAAATACTCTGGGGATGTTTTGCTTTTAACTTAAGTCAATTATGTTTAAATGTTTATTGGGTAAGATCGAAAGCCGTCCAAACTAATGATACGACTTGATTATTATTTAACCAAACAAAAAGAGCGAAAGCCGTTGATTGGTTAAATAGGAATCATTGACCTTTTTAGAAAACGATTTTGAAACTATTTTCGAACGCGTTTGTAGGTTTGAAATCTGACTCTTGGTCAAAAGCCAAAAGTCTCTTTAAGTTAATCTTTCCAAGTAAAATTACTTTTCTGTTAAGTCAAAACTATCAATTTCTTAAAAATAGGTTTACCTCTTTAACGCGGAAGGCACCCTTTATATGTGACAATAAAGGAATTTAATTTAAAGAGTAAATTCGGTTCTTAGTAGTCAAAAGCTACAAGTTCCCGTTAAATTGATTCTTTGCTATCAATAGAAAATACTGCCCCATAAGTAGTTTCATCTACACATGACCGGACCAATATCTGATTACATGATTTACATTCCAACCTGTCTTTTAAACTGTTATTTACCTCACTCATTTACTTTGTTGCACTGCACTCACATCAATACTCTTGTTCACCTTAGATAAGCACCTTAGCAATAGAGTTGATAGATTGACAATTGGTCTCTGTGGTTCGATAATCTTATATATTACTTCGATAGGCTGTGCACTTGCAGTACTATATTTAGGCTATACGTTACAAATCCCCATCAAGTTTTTGGCGCCGTTGCCGGGGACCAACTTCGTCAAATTTCGTACCCTATTGTTATCCCGTTTAGACTAAGGCTATTCTAGCCGGTAGATGCGTAGAAATCGTAGCACCGGTAACCTAATAGATCCTTTAGTAGAACCTGAATGTTACGCTCGTGCCCGTCTTTTTATACGCAAGATAAGAAGAGCTATGGCAGAAGATCGTAACCAAAGACCACTCAAGGAATTCGCCCAACCATCTAACGAGGAACCTAGTTCTAGTATAGTAAACCCTACTATAACTACCAACAACTTTGAACTAAAGCCCTCATTATTACAATTAGTACAACAAAACCAATTCGCTGGTCTCGCTACCGAGAACCCGAATCAACATTTAAAGGTATTTATCCAGTTAGCTGACACCCTTAAGGCAAATGGAGCCACACCCGAAGCCATCTGTTTAAGACTGTTTCCTTTTTCCCTTAGAGGTAAAGCTCACGACTGGTTAGACGCCCTTCCAGCTAACTCAATAACAACTTGGGAAGACCTTAGGAGAGCTTTTCTTGCGAGATATTTTCCACCAAGCAAGACCGCTGTTCTTAGGAACCTGATCACTTGTTTCACCCAAAACCAAGGCGAATCACTTTTTGATGCCTGGGAGAGATATAAAGAACTTTTAAGAGCTTGTCCGCACCATGGCCTGGAGCAATGGTTAATCATACATACCTTCTATAATGGACTCCATTACAACACAAAGATGTCCATAGATGCTGCCGCTGGCGGAGCGTTGATGAACAAACCTTACCCTGACGCTTGTGCCCTAATAGAGGACATGGCCCAAAACCACGCCCAGTGGGGATTAGAACGAGCGACAGTAGAGAAAAAGGAGAGCCATGGAGGAAAGCATGAGGTAAGTTGCATGGACATGATTAATGCCAAGATGGACGCCCTAGCTTTGAGAGTCGAGAACATGTCTCAAAACCCAACCACAGTAGCAGCAATCCAATCGGAATGCGAACTCTGTGGAACTCAAGGACATCAAACCGTTGACTGTAACCTTTTGAACGAATCTAGCTCAGACCAAGTTAATTATACCCAAGGGAACCCTTTCTCGAATACCTTCAATCCTGGATGGAGGAACCACCCGAATTTCTCTTACAAAAACAATAACCCTATCCAAAATCTCGGACCTTCGAGACCTCAAGGATTCCAAACGCAAAAACAAAACCAACCTATGCAAATAGTGCCCCCAAGACCAAACCTTAAAGAAACCATATACACCTTTATTCAGACTCAAACTCAGCAAAATAAGGAGTTTATGAACCAACACATTCACACGAACGAACTAGTTACTCAACTGGCAACCAAGTTTGACCAGATGATAACCCACACCAAAATGCTTGAGACTCAGATTTCCCAAGTAGCACAAAACACCTCTGTACAAGTTGCACCTGGAGGACAATTTCCTGGACAAACTCAACCAAATCCAAAAGGCCAAGCAAATTCTATCACCTTAAGAAGTGGAACTGCTTATGAAGGGCATAGAAATCCTAACTTAAGCACATCAGAAAAACCTATGGAAGATGCTACACCTAAAGACCAGGTAGAGGAACCAGAGAAACCAGAAAAGCAATCAAAACCAGAAGTAGGGAATAACACTCAACAACCTTATAAACCACTTATTCCGTTCCCACAGAGGCTGAAAAACACCAAAGTAGAAAACCAGTACCAAAAGTTTATTAAGGTAATAGAGAAACTCCATGTAGAGATTCCTTTTACTGAAGCTATAACCCAGATACCATCATATGCTAAGTTCTTGAAAGATATTTTGACCAATAAACGGCAACTCGATGATCCCAAGCCTTTAGAATGTCATTCTATATCCGAAAATAAACTCTCCAAGAAAGATAAAGACCCTGGAAGTTTTTCTATCCCTTGCATCCTAGGTAACCATATGATAGACAAAGCATTTTTAGACTTAGGAGCAAGCGTAAGTCTGATGCCTCTGGCCGTCTGTAAGAGGTTAAAATTAGGAGAACTTCAACCTACTAAGATGTCCTTACAACTAGCTGATAGACCTGTCAAATATCCCATGGGTATTTTAGAAGACATACCTGTCAAGATTGGTCAGTTGTACATTCCGACCGACTTCGTCGTAATGGATATTAAAGAAGATGAAGACATCCCAATCCTCTTAGGAAGACCATTCCTATCGACCGCCAGAGCTATAATAGATGTTAAGAAAGGGAAACTGACTTTCGAGGTAGGAGATGAAAAGATTGAGTTCATTTTATCAAAGTTTCTAATGGCACCAGTGATAGGAGATGCATGTTATGCCATCGACGTCATTGACGAATGTGTAAATGAGCTCGAACAAAACGAATCTTTAATCAAATTACCATCAACCCCTATTTTAGAGGATGACGGATTTAAGAGTATCGAACCGTACATTGACGACAACCTTTTCGAATGCTTAGCTCTTACCCCTGACCTTATGCCGCGTACTGAGAAACCCACTATAGAACTTAAGGAACTACCCAAGAATCTAAGATATGAGTTTTTGGATGAGGAGATGAATAGACCTGTTATAATTAGCGCCTCTCTAAACCAAATAGAAACAAATCAACTCTTAGATACCTTGCGAAAATATCCCTCAGCTTTAGGGTATAAAGTTTCAGATTTAAAAGGTATAAGCCCATCCGTATGCATGCATCGGATTATGCTAGAAGAAGATTCAAAACCCTCAAGAGAACATCAAAGAAGAATAAACCCTATCATGAGTGATGTAGTCAAGAAAGAAGTTCTTAAGTTATTAGAAGCTGGTATCATATACCAAATTTCGGATAGTGAATGGGTAAGCCCAGTCCATGTGGTACCCAAGAAAGGAGGTATCACTGTTATGGAAAATGAGAAAGGTGAGCATGTGGCAAAACGAACAGAAGGAGGATGGCGTATGTGTATAGATTACAGAAAGTTGAATAAGGCAACGAGAAAAGACCATTTCCCTCTCCCATTTACAGATCAGATACTTGAACGTCTAGCAAGACACTCATATTTTTGCTATCTTGATGGGTATTCGGGGTTTTTCCAAATCCCTATTCACCCAGAGGACCAAGAAAAAACCATATTTACTTGCCCTTACGGAACATTCGCTTATAGACGAATGCCCTTTGGACTCTGTAATGCACCTGCCACTTTCCAACGTTGTATGATGTCAATTTTCGCAGACTACCTAGATGGAATTATGGAAGTATTTATGGACGATTTTTCAGTGTGTGGGTTTGATTTCAAAAACTGCCTCTCAAACTTAGAGAAAATCTTAAAAAGATGTGTGGAAGTAAACCTTGTGTTGAATTGGGAAAAGTGCCACTTTATGGTAAATGAAGGGATAGTCTTGGGACACATTATTTCTGAAAGAGGTATAGAAGTTGATAAGGCCAAGATAGAAGTTATAGAAAACCTAAACCTACCTAAGACCGTTAGGGAAGTAAGAAGTTTTCTAGGACATGCCGGGTTCTACCGACGTTTCATCAAGAATTTTTCCGGAATAACAAAACCTTTAACTAACTTATTGATGAAGGATGTCGAGTTTGAATTCGACCAAAAATGTCTTGAGGCCTTTGAAGTTTTAAAGCAAGCTCTTATTTCAGCACCTATCATAAGACCACCTGATTGGACACAACCCTTTGAAATCATGTGCGATGCTAGTGATTTCGCTGTAGGAGCTGTACTAGGGCAAAGAAAAGACAAGAAACTGCATGCTATTTACTACGCTAGTAGAACACTAGACGCTGCCCAACTAAATTATACAACCACAGAAAAGGAATTGCTAGCCGTAGTTTTTGTTATTGATAAATTTCGATCTTATTTGGTGGGAGCAAAAATAATAGTATACACAGATCATGCAGCAATCCGGTACTTGTTAAGTAAGAAAGATGCTAAGCCTAGATTGCTCAGATGGGTTCTTTTACTCCAAGAATTTGACTTGGATATTAAGGATAAAAAAGGAGCTGAAAACTTAGTAGCTGATCATCTCTCTAGGTTAGAACACCTTAAACCTGAACTTATACCTATAGACGATCACTCTACTTATGAAAGATTAATAGCTGGGATAAACTCAACTGAAGAAGAGACCTATGAGGAAATCTCAACCTTGAACAACATACCATGGTACGCAGATATTGTGAATTATATGGCCGCTGATATCATACCCCCTGACTTAAGCTACCAACAGAAGAAGAAGTTTTTTAGTGATGTTAAACACTTCTTTTGGGATGAACCCCTCCTATTCAAAAGAGGAATAGATAATATATTCAGACGATGTGTGCCAGAAGAAGAAGTAGGCAACGTCATTAAACATTGTCATGCTGCACCTTATGGTGGACATGCAAGCACATCTAAAACATGCGCCAAAATATTTCAAGCAGGTTTTTATTGGCCTACTGTATGGCGCGATGTCCACACTTACATTACAAAATGTGACCGATGCCAACGCACTGGGAACATCTCAAGACGTGATGAAATGCCTTTAAGTAACATCCAAGAAGTGGAAATATTTGATGTCTGGGGTATAGATTTCATGGGACCTTTTCCTTCCTCAATGGGTAACAAGTATATCCTAGTAGCTGTCGATTATGTCTCAAAGTGGATAGAAGCTGTTGCATCACCCACAAACGATACCAAGGTAGTTATCAAACTGTTTAAGAATATTATTTTTCCTAGGTTTGGAACCCCGAGGTTAGTCATAAGTGATGGAGGATCGCATTTTATATCTAAGATATTTGACAAGCTTCTAAGCAAATACGGAGTAAAACATAGAGTAGCAACACCATATCACCCGCAAACCAGTGGCCAAGTAGAAGTATCGAATAGGGAGATTAAGCAGATCCTAGAGAAAACCGTATCATTATCCAGAAAAGACTGGTCTGGAAAACTTAAAGACGCCTTATGGGCTTATAGAACGGCTTATAAAACCCCTATTGGAACAACTCCTTATCAATTGGTTTATGGAAAGTCCTGTCATTTACCCTTCGAACTAGAACATAAAGCCTATTGGGCCATTAAATCCTTGAATCTAGATTACCTAAAAGCCGGAGAAAAACGTATCCTGGACATTCACAAGCTGGAAGAGCTTCGCTTGAATGCCTATGAGAATGCCATCATATATAAGGAAAGAACCAAGATGTGGCATGATAAAAAAATCATCAAGAAAGATTTCAACATTGGTGACCCTGTTCTCCTATTTAACTCAAGGTTACGACTTTTTCCTGGTAAGATTCGTTCAAGATGGACAGGTCCATTTGAAGTGTCAAAAGTTCTAAAGTCTGGAGCAGTAGAAATCAAAAACAATTCATGCGCTCCATTTGTGGTAAATGGACAAAGACTGAAGCTATACAAAGGAGGCGATTTGCCTGTTGACTACTCTAGTCATATTCTTATAGACCCACCAATACCCACATAAAGTAAGATCTAACCGTCAAGCTAAAGACGTTAAACAAGCGCTGCATGGGAGGCAACCCATGGTTTATTCTTAATTTTATTTTATTTTATTAATTTATATATGTTTTATCTGGACTAATTTCTTGTGTTTATATTTTCAGGATGCATTACCCCGATGGTATGGTTGTGATTTTCAGGGATGAAGCACAAAAAGCTCGATTTGCTACCTTATCTGCTAGACCTATGGTACCCACTAGGTACCCCGATCAGAGCTGCATGGAGGCACTCGGGATTGAGCCAAGTATTAGGTATTTGTGCAACCAACTTGGCTGGGATTATTATGCTGATGATGTCCACAAAACCTACAGGAACCTTACTCTGGAGTTTCTTAGTTCTGTGGATTATAACCCATGGGTGGGTGAAGGAGATGAGCGAGGATGCCTAAGTTTCAGATTGTTTGGTACCGAGTATACCCTGACCATCAAAGAATTTGGGGATTTGCTTGGTTTCCAAACTGGACCGACCGCTATCACTGAGTTACCATTGAGTTACTATATGGACAGAGATATTGATAAATTTTGGCAGGACATTACTGATGGAGCCAGCCTTGACCCCTCTACCCAGCTGTCCAGGAAGATCCATAACCCGACTTTCCGATACTTCGAGATGATTCTGTGCCACACTTTCTTTGGGAGGAGTTACTGTGACCACTTAGTCACCGCTGAGGAGATCCTTTTCCTATACTGTGCCAGTCAGTCCAGATCTATAGCTAGTGGAGGTTTTCTGATAGAGAGCCTCGAGCAGACTGCTCGATCCGCTGTAGGACTCATTCATTCCGGAGGGAATGTGACACAGATAGCTTCTGCTTTGGGTTTGGATAGTATGATAGCATAGCTGACCCCATACTGTGGATATACTTTCCTGGATTTAGACTTTTGCATGGATCGTGGGCTCATGAGGAGGGCCTCTTTCCACCCATATCAGTACAGATTGCTCATCGATGACCAGACAATTTACACCTTCACACTGCCAGACCCTCAGATGACTTGTGTTTCCAACCCTGCTAATTGGAACTATTATGTAGAAGGTTGGGGTGAGATATCAGAGTATGCCCCAGAATATACTCCTGCTTCCGAAGATCCCACTCCAGAATACACTCCTGCTTCCGAAGATCCTACTCCTGAATACACTCCTGCTCCCGAGGACTCTACTCCAGATCACACATCCCGACCCGAGGTTACACGCACTACTGTTCTTACTAATAACCTCAGCTTGCAGGAACCTGATATTCGCACTCTGTTGACTGCTATGCGCACTGAGATAGCCACTCTCCGTAATGAGGTGGCTGACCTTCATTTACAGTTGGAACTGAATGATGTTACCTTTGCTGGTGAGTTAGACGAATTAGCTCACGAGGTGGCAGAGATTCGACGCCAGCTGACTGAGCTGCGTGGCCCAGACACTCCTGCAGAGCATCCTCCCGGTTGGCGATAGATCTGTGTTATTCACAAGATCTCTAGTTCTAGTATTATTAGTATTATGTTGATTTCCTTTTCAGACTCATTTTTATTTGCATTATCTGTTTCCTGCATTAATAATAACTATTTTGATATAAAAATAAATAAATATACATGTATATATGTATTCACATACATATATGCACGTTCGTAAGAAAACTAGGTACACCTCCAAAAATTGAAGCTAATGGCAAGGAAGGAAAAGCCCAATGGAAAGGAAGCAAGACCGGCCCAACTTGGCTCGCCCTGACCACGCCCGCGGTGATCCCTGCCGCGCCCGCGGTGACGTAACGGTCACCTAACGGCTAGTGGCTCGGTTTTCCCCCCATTTTGCCTCTTTTTCCACTTCCAATCCCATTTTCTTCCATTCTTAACCCCCCATAACTTCCTTTATTATCCATACCTACCCCACTACATTTATTCCCATCATAAATATTCATCAACCACCATTTTTCTTCACTACCTATAAATACCCCCACTATTTCATTTTCTTCCTCACACCTTCACTACTTCTACATCCCATTCTTTCTCTTTATATTCATCCACAAGAAAATCCTATGGAGTATCACGGCTACATTTTGTGAGATGGCCAACCCAGAGAAAGACAACAAAAGCGGCTTGAGAAATTGCTGACAACACCAATACACTCTACCAGGTATATCGATGAAAACTGTCTATATTCATTAGGTATATACCATAGTGTATTTTTACTTCTCGACAAACTAGGCATGCATGATATTTTTGCTACTCAAGCCCCAACCTACCCTAGGCTGACGTTCGAATTTTTGAGTTCTTTAATTTATAACGTCTCTCCTAACACTGCTAGCGCCGTAGGTGGAGTAAAATTTAGAATGTTTAATGTTGAATATGACTACTCCACTGACGGTCTAGCTGCCATGTTAGGATGGCCTTATGGGGATGGTGCCGTTTGTGAAGCACCTTTAGACACGAATTGGGCATTTGAAGCATTTTGGGCCAGGATTACTAAACAAAATGCAACATCTTTTGATGGCCTACTTGCTTCTCATATCCACAATCCTGCCCTTCGTGTTTTTAGATTTCTTTTAGCATCCACCATCTTTGCTCGGGAAAACCCAAACAAGGTGAATGCTAAAGAATTAATTATCATGCAGAGCTGCCTCACAGACACCAAAGTTAATCCAGTCCCATTTATGATTGCCCACATGCACCATGTTTTAAGAAAAGGTGGGCCGATTTCCTTTGGTGGACTGATTACTACTATTGCCCGTGCCATAGGATTGGATACAGAACTTGCCACCCTTGAGCCACTTCCTCCTCGTATTGCAAATCTTAAATTTTTAAAGGATATGCGTTTATGCAAGACGAGGAGGGAAGGTGGTTACTTCCTCATGGTTGGAGGTGCCGCTGTACCCAGTGTTGTTATTCCTTGCACCCGTCGTACTGATATCAGATTTGAGCGTAACTAGACCTACGATCTCAATGCTCCTGCTTTTATTGGTCCGTTGCCCCCAAATCTACCTTTAAATGAGGGTAACAACATTGATGATGAGTACGATTTCCGTACGGAAGAACCACCCCACTTTTCACCACCACACACGACACCATCTACTTCTAACCCACATGCAGGTACAACTCCTAGTTTCCATGTCACTGAGGACATGTGGCGTGAGCATATGGCCCGAGAGGCCCAGAGGGACACCCTCCTTGCTACTTTGCAGCAACAGGCGACCGATAACATGGCCTTCATGCAAGCATCCCAACAGCAAAATGCTAGCTCTCTGCGCACTATTATGGAAAGTCAGTTGGCTTTCCAGAGAGAACAACACCTTAACCAGACCACATACGCTCGTCACTTCCAATTGATGGAGGCAACCCAAGGCACCCTCATTGGTAGGACCCAAGAGCTACAAGCGGCAAATGTCGCCTTGACAAAGAGAATGGAGCAGCTAGTTTTGGACCGAGAGAGCCGCCGTCGCAGCCGTAGCCGCCGTTCCGGTCGTACCAACCAGGATGGTGAAGGTCCTAGTGGCCCCCACTAGCGTTTTCAGGTACCTCCTCCTACCTTATTTTGGAACATTGAGGACAATGTCCGATTTAAGTGTGGGAGGAGCATTTATCGCTTTTATTTCCCGTTTTTCCTGCTTTTATTTCCCTTCTGCATTTTTCCTTTTAGGTATGTTATATTCGTAGTTAATAAAATGCATGTGATAGGCGAGTCTTTCTGCGTAGTGTACCCTTTCATTTCCCCCACTTTTTAGCCTTACAAAATTTTTACAAAATCTTTTTCAAAGAATTGTGGTTGTTTTTAAGGATTTGGGCTATGAGACAGGTCCTAGATAGGGTCTATTTCTTGGGCACTCACTTTTTGAAAAATTCGTTATCGTTTTAACACCGTAAGCCTTTTTGAACATTTAGATTAGATCCTTTCTTCCCAATATGCTATGATTTTGAATAAAACTGTACAAATAGGTCTTCAAGTAGTTTATCTTAGCAGTCAGCTCCGGCCTAAGCATGCTCTAAGTGTAGGATCGATGAATATAAGTGGATGATCTCTATTTTGCCTTAAAAGTTTATAAAATAAAGTATGAATACGACTACGAGTTGGGTGATCCTCACAAAGATTACTCAACTCAAGAAAGTTGTAAGCACTAATAAAAACAAAGAAAAAAATATATATATAAGGCACATCCGTTGTAGTTGGTCCAGAGGTATCTGGTGCTGGACTTGGTAGGGCGGACTACGGTCCGATCCCCCGCAACTGCAAATGGGTAAAATAAAAAGGGGTTAAACCAACTCTTGTACTAGAATCCCATCACTTGAGATCAGAGTCACTAACCGGTCACTACACCATGAGTATGTACGGATAACAGGCTTAATGTGATTGCGCCTGAATGAAAAAGGACCACGTACAAAAAGAAGTCTTAGCATAGTAAGGATATTAGGATCGATCTGTATACTTATGAGGTTTATGTCTGCATTTCTGCGAGTAGTGTAATTACGATACCCTTGGTTCAGATAGTTAGTGCCTGACAACACACCCTTACTCGAACTTAGAAGCCCTCTTTGCCCAAAACCTGTATACACCATAATTTTCTTTCATCTACTTCTAAGAGTTGTTGCTTGAGGACAAGCAAAGGTCTAAGCGTGGGAGGATTTGATCGCACTAAATCGCACTATGTTTCTGACTCAAATATCACATGTTTTCCTTAGTTTTTATTATCATTTTCTCGTATTATGTTCCTTTTTCCTTTGTTTTCAGGATTCTTGTCATTTCAGAGCCTTTTGTGAAGAAACGAGCCAAAACGCCAAGAAATTAGGGTTTTTCAAGATATTCTGCACTCATGGCGTTCAGCGCCGCGCCGGCTACAGGGAACGCGATGACGTGGCCCACTTTCACCCAGAGACCAACTGCCACGTTCCCACGATCTGGCAGTTCCAGCCACCGCGCCCACGGCCACTGCCACCGCGCCCGCGGCCTTCACAAAAGTTTCCCGCTCAGAAGAAGTTGAGGGGCATGCTGGTCTTTACGCATCTCAAGGATCCTCTATAAATAGTTTTCGATTTTCATTTTTTAGTTTCATCCAAGCTTAGTACAATCTTAAGCTATATACTATCAGTTTCTGTAAAGTAATAATCTCTTCACATCGGGGAGTTATTGCGGTGTAGATTGAGTTGTAATCGAGTCTTGGAGCACTTTGGTTGAAGTTCATCATACCAGCCTTACCGTTCCGCAGATTTGTATCAGATTCAAGTCTCCGACTGGAGCAAGGTTCTATTTTATTGCATTTCTTTACTTATAATTGCTCTTACCATAGTCTACACGTTTTATAGACTCTAAATGCTCTTACCATAGTCTACACGTTTTATAGACTCTAAATGCTCTTACCATAGTCTACACGTTTTATAGACTCGCACTCTTTTACTTACTCGCTCTTATCATAGTCTACACGTTTTATAGACTCGCACTTATTATGTCTGGCTAAACTATAAAGGTTTGGATGTAATAATTGTCATCATGGTCGTGTTCCAATTATCATGC
The DNA here is from genome assembly GCA_948472305.1 of Vicia faba. Lineage (NCBI taxonomy): Eukaryota > Viridiplantae > Streptophyta > Magnoliopsida > Fabales > Fabaceae > Vicia > Vicia faba. Next base: position 620,644,797 of record OX451737.1, read on the forward strand.
TAGTGAAAATACTCTGGGGATGTTTTGCTTTTAACTTAAGTCAATTATGTTTAAATGTTTATTGGGTAAGATCGAAAGCCGTCCAAACTAATGATACGACTTGATTATTATTTAACCAAACAAAAAGAGCGAAAGCTGTTGATTGGTTAAATAGGAATCATTGACCTTTTTAGAAAACAATTTTGAAACTATTTTCGGACGCGTTTGTAGGTTTGAAATCTGACTCTTGGTCAAAAGCCAAAAGTCTCTTTAAGTTAATCTTTCCAAGTAAAATTACTTTTCTGTTAAGTCAAAACTATCAATTTCTTAAAAATAGGTTTACCTCTTTAACGCGGAAGGCACCCTTTATATGTGACAATAAAGGAATTTAATTTAAAGAGTAAATTCGGTTCTTAGTAGTCAAAAGCTACAAGTTCCCGTTAAATTGATTCTTTGCTATCAATAGAAAATACTGCCCCATAAGTAGTTTCATCTACACATGACCGGACCAATATCTGATTACATGATTTACATTCCAACCTGTCTTTTAAACTGTTATTTACCTCGCTCATTTACTTTGTTGCACTGCACTCACATCAATATTCTTGTTCACCTTAGATAAGCACCTTAGCAATAGAGTTGATAGATTGACAATTGGTCTCTGTGGTTCGATAATCTTATATATTACTTCGATAGGTTGTGCACTTGCAGTACTATATTTAGGCTATACGTTACAGATCCCCATCATGCACACACTCTCTTTTTGAATGAGGTTGGGAAGGCTTGTATATATAGTGTGTAATGTGTATCAAACAATATTATGGTCATTGAAGCCTTGCATTCATGTTTGAGATTTCCTCCATAACCAACTTTGAACCATTTTCCATATTTGTGAAATTTTGAATTTTTATGCCCATAATAGGCCATGCACGAATTTGGAATGTGTTTTAAGGTGTATCAAAGCTAATCAACACAAAATATATCCCTCCATTAATTTCTTTGATTTTTATTTGAATTTTAAAGATTTAAAATGAATTAAATCAAATAAAATTAAATAAAAATGAAAAAGTTAATTTTAAATCTTGAAATAAATTGTGGGACACGTGGGAGGCATGGCCAAGCTGAATCAAGTGGAAAAAGTGGGCCCCTTTTGTCAAAAATGAAATTTCAAGGATAATTGACTTTGGCCATTTCACAAAAATTTCCCAACTTCTCCAATGTATATCATGCTCAATTTTGAAGCTATGAACATGTTCTTGGACATTTTGGAAAGGTCTTGAAGTCCTCTAACCAATGTCTTTGGTCCCATGGCATTTTGATTTACCAATCTCAAGTTATGGTCTTTGACTTAAAGTCCCTTTTTGTTGACTTTTGAAAATGACCTATAATGTTGAAATTGATAACTTTTTGTGAGAGCATTTCTTGGACTTGGAATGTGAAGATGAATTGTAGGAAATGTCTTCCCCTTCAATATGAGCATTGGATGGGATTTTTCTGATGAACCATGAAAAAGTTATGCCTTGGTCAAGTTACAGTTGACTTTTTAGCTGTCCAAAAATAGAAACTTTTGACACCTTGATGATTTTTGAGCCATTCTTGTGGAATTATGATCAAGAATTGATCAAATGATGATTGTGGCTTCAAAATAAGATGTTGACCAAATTTTTTGACTTTTGACTGTCAAATGACCATTTTGCCCCTGCAGTTGATTGTGGAGCAATTAGGGTTTTTGACTGTGCAACTTGACCTTGTGAGCCTTGAAACTTGACATGTAGGTGCTTGACAATGTATATGAGCATATGTGACTTGATTGAGCCCTTGAAAACCTCAATTTCTTTGCAAGAGCCAAAACCCTAATTTGACTGGCTTATGAGGATGGTTGATTGTGTAGCCCTTGAGTAAACTTTGAACCATTTGAGGTGATGCTTGTCAAAACTTTGAAGAATATGGGAGGAAAAATTTTGGGGTACAACATTTGCCCCTGTTCAATCTTCTTAGACCTGAGGATGTAGATTGGCGTGTGTGCCTTTCGTGATCCGAAGGTGGAAGATGATTAAACACTAGAGTACCCAGAAATTTGCACTCACATAGTTGAGTATCAGCAGTGTGATAGCGGGAATGGGCTTACAGATGCCATTTGGAGAGATGATGGATGGGAGGATGGGCTTAAAGATGTCATCTGAAAGTGTGACAGAACCTTGTCGGGAATGGGCTTATAGATGCCATTTGGAAAGATGGTGGATAGGTGAATCTGAATAAGAAATAGAACAGCTTCCGTGTCTGGAGCATATCTAGTCTGTGTCTGATTGCTGACGTCTGAATAAATGGTAGAATGACCGCCGTGTCTGGGGTATATCCATACTGCATGAGTAACAGAATGTCATCCGAATCTGGATCGTATCTGGACTGAACAATAGAAGAGCATCCGGGATGGAGCATCTCTAAGTTGTCTTTTAGAAGTTTGAATCTGAATAAGCAATATAACAGCGTCCGGATCTGGAGCATCTCTAGGCTATATCTGAAAGGGAATCTGAATAAGTATCAGAACTTCTCCATGCCTGGGTCACATCTGAACTATCTCTAGAAGGAGTCTTGAATAAGCAAAAGAACAAAATCCATATCTGGAGCATTTCCAAGCTATCTCTGAAAGGAAATCTGGAATGAGTATCAGAACGTCGCCATGCCTGGGTCACATCTGAACTATATCTAGAAGGAGTCTTGAATAAGCAAAAGAACAGCATCCATATCTGGAGCATTTCCAAGCTATCTCTGAAAGGAAATCTGGAATAAGTATCAGAACGTCGCCATGCCTGGGTCACATCTGAACTATATCTAGAAGGAGTCTTGAATAAGCAAAAGAACAACATCCATATCTGGAGCATTTCCAAGCTATCTCTGAAAGGAAATCTGGAATAAGTATCAGAACGTCGCCATGCCTGGGTCACATATGAACTATATCTAGAAGGAGTTTTGAATAAGCAAAAGAACAGCATCCATATCTGGAGCATTTCCAAGCTATCTCTGAAAGGAAATCTGGAATAAGTATCAGAACGTCGCCATGCCTGGGTCACATCTGAACTATATCTAGAAGGAGTTTTGAATAAGCAAAAGAACAGCATCCATATCTGGAGCATTTCCAAGCTATCTCTGAAAGGAAATCTGGAATAAGTATCAGAACGTCGCCATGCCTGGGTCACATCTGAACTATATCTAGAAGGAGTTTTGAATAAGCAAAAGAACAGCATCCATATCTGGAGCATTTCCAAGCTATCTCTGAAAGCAAATCTGGAATGAGTATCAGAACGTCGCCATGCCTGGGTCACATCTGAACTATATCTAGAAGGAGTCTTGAATAAGCAAAAGAACAACATCCATATCTGGAGCATTTCCAAGCTATCTCTGAAAGGAAATCTGGAATAAGTATCAGAATGTCGCCATGCCTGGGTCACATCTGAACTATATCTAGAAGGAGTTTTGAATAAGCAAAAGAACAGCATCCATATCTGGAGCATTTCCAAGCTATCTCTGAAAGGAAATCTGGAATAAGTATTAGAACATCGCCATGCCTGGGTCACATCTGAACTATATCTAGAAGGAGTTTTGAATAAGCAAAAGAACAGCATCCATATCTGGAGCATTTCTAAGCTATCTCTTTAATGTAGATATGCCCTGGCTAGATACAGGTATTAAATCTGGAATTGCGACAGTTGATAGTAATCGTCTTTGGATTGACCTTTTTCCTGAAAAGGCAAAACATCAGTTGTATGCAATGTCATGATGCATGAACTGCATGATTTTAAGATGTTCTAAAAAATAACTGAGATTTGTGTGATATGACGCGTATGTGCATGCATTGTGTATGTAAGAAAGATGTATGAAAGGTGATATGTTTATGAATGTATTTTCGTCTAGAAAAATAAATCCTTGACGAATGCCGGGAAGTTGAATCCTGGGCTGATGTTGAAGAACAGAGTTCTTCGTTTCCGCTGGGGATGATGGTTACAAGAATAAACCGGTAGGAGAAGATGACTCCGTTGGGGAATAAACTTGCTGGAGAGATACTCTGCGGGGAATACTCTGTGGGGAAGGGATACTTCGCTGAGAATTTGATGATAACTCCGCTGAGGGATACCGTTGATAAGCTTTGTTGAGGGAATTGATGAACTCCGCTGGGGGGTAGGAAGAAACTTCGCCGAGGACGATCTTTCCATGGTTATTAGCTGAGGATAACCCAGTTATAAGCCCTGGTAGGGAATAACCTTTGGATAAAGCCGCAGAGATGCGTTCATGCTCTACAGGGGATAAGCTTCCAGAATCTACTGGGGATAAGCTTCCAGAATCTACTGGGGAGATTGATCCAACTTTCCTGGGGAAACTTTTGGACTGTACTGGGGAATGGCTCCACTGGGGTGTCTGGTATTCCGCCGGGGAATAATCTTATATTAAGACTGCCGGGGATGCTTGTTTAGGAACATCTGTATACTCCGCTGGGGAATATTGAGATTTTCTGGGGGTACCCAACTTCCTTAGGGCTGACAGTAGCCTAATTCTGCTTGGGGAGAACGTTGTTGACTCTTGTCTTACTCTGGGGAGTGAAGGTATCTTGGTCATATTCTTCAGCCGAACTTACCTTGTACCTGGAGGAAAGCAGCTGTACAGTTTGGGCAACTCTTATTGCCCCAGCTTCTGTGGGAGAAGGTACCTGTAGAGGTGCTTGAGGACTGTCGATTGACAAATCTTCTTCTGGTAGGCAAGTGACGAGATGACGGAACATAGTCGTACGCTTTTGATCCCTAACTTTTGCCTGGACCACCCTTTCGGGTTTTCAGTCCACCGGGATACCCATTTTTGCCCAAGCCGCCTTTTCAGGTTTTCGACTTGCCGGGTGTACAAATTTTTTTCATTTCATCCCTTATTTTTGCCCGAACCCTTTTGGTTCGCCGGGAAGAACTTATTTTTGCCTAGGTGTGTCAACCTAGCGGATCTTTGATTGTGCGTAGTATTTTTTTCGACTATGTCCATGCTCTCAGGATGTAGGGAGTTGTCACTGTCAGTAGTATTGTGTTGCCACACCACCAGAAGATCTTCGTTTGATCGTCCAGTGCCCCAAGTGATCCAGATGGAGATTTGCCCCAAGTTGGCTGGCCTTTTGAGAGATCTGAATCTTGACTTAACTGCCCCAGATGATGGATCATGATCACATCTTGCCCCTTGATTGGAAGTGCTTTTGTTCATTAGACATTCGTCGTGCGAACTTCTATGATGTTCAAATAAATAGTCATATGCAAGCAATGTTATATTAAAAATGCAAAGCTTATGTCTGTCTTGAAGTTTTTTTGAAAATGCATTTTTTTAGTAAAACAAGCAAGTTTTGTAAAATGTGATGTCAACTCGTTATTTTACCGCAAGCCTTAAGGAGTCAGGATACCTTTGTAACAGTATGCTTTCGAACTAACCCATGCTTCAGCTAGGACTTTTTAAGGGTTGTAGCGTGGCCTGGTTCACTGTTTAAGAAACAAAGGATAAAGGCTCAAATTGTATTTGTACCCACCCGCTCGTCGTGATGTTCTTCAATCCTAAACTCAGCCGATCATGCATTAGACTTTGTTGATTCTTTGCTTTGATATATCAGTGATGGTTCGAACATTGACGATTTATTTTGAATAGGCAGTCATTCCTTTTGTGTTGAGGGTTTGTAGGACCTCTTTCTTTTTTGATTTCGTTACCCCTATTTTTGCCTGAACTGTTTCTTTTGTGATTACAGTCAGCGGGATGCCCCAGTTTTGTAAGTCTCCTTCATAGGTTTTGACTTATTGGGCTTTAGTTTTTTTTTGTAATGACTGTCTGTCTTTATGATTATTCAGGACCATCACTGTCTTTTGTTTTGTAAGGACTTCTTTGGTGCCACTCGTTGTGCACCTGGATCAAACTGAGAGAACTACCCTGCCCCAGGTTATGATTAAAGGTTTTAATTTTCGAAAAGAAAAACTCCTACTTCTTTGGCTCAAAGGGGTTGACGAGGGATTATCTTCCTTATAACTCCAGTGTTTAGGAATTGAAACAATGTCTGTACCTCATCAGCGAGGTCTGTTCAAAAGCATAATGTAAAGATCGTGGTATCGTTTTCGTCATCCTCCCTCAATAGGCTCAGAATTATTAATTGAGAGTTGACATCAAAAAATGAAGGCAGTTTGAATATAGCGAATGCGAATATATTGATTCAAAACAGACATATGCGATGCATTGATAAAGTAAAAGAGTTTGACATGAACAAATGTTTGAACAATCAAAGAAAAATACAACTTGAACATTCGAATGAACAAAAGCTTCTTAGTTTGCACTAGTCATTTCAGATGGAAGATTCTCAGCAGAAGATTTTCATTTTGCCACCTGGCATTAACTCCAGCACCCTTCCGTCGATCAAGTCCTGGATCTTGTTCCTCAAGCTCCAACAGTCGTCAGTGTCATGTCCAGGACTGTCAGAATGGTAGGCACACCTTTCATCAGGATTGTACCTTAGGGAGGTTATGTTGAGATTCTTAGGAGGATCTTTTAAAGCAATCAGCTTGACCTCCAACAAGCGTCTCAGTATCAGTGATGATGGTATACCAGTCTCAGAGAAATGTCTTCCAGACGTATTTCGCTTACGCCGATTACCCTGTTGACGCTAGTGAGGTTGATGTTGGGCTTGCGACCCTGAAGCAAACTGAGGAGCTTTTCCCTTATCTTTTTCCCCCACAGGTGGTTGAATGATGGATTGCTCTTCAACCTTAGATGTTTGCCCTAGTTGGTTATCCCGAAGCAGTTGGTTGACGAGAACCCTGAGCTCTCCTTGTCTTTGAGATAAGTCTTAGATAAGAGCCATTTGCCCCAGCATCTGGGTTCTCATTGTATCCACCTCAGCTTGTAGACGTTTCAGCCATTCGTCCTTATCGTCTTCAGGACGGTTCCTGACCACAGTCCCCATGAGGAGTGTTCTCAACTCTTCCTGCCCCTTGGATAGATTTAGGAGGATCTCCCCGAACCGAGTCTCTTGAGCGTGAAGATCCTGATTGTCTTGTTGGGAAGCCATTGCTGAAATAAACGGCGAAGATGGTAAGTGACCTGTGGAAAAGAGTACCTGTAATGCAATGATATGTATGTATGCATGCGATGTTTTCAAGGATCTCGCGGGGTAAACAGAGAAACTTGTTAGAATTTGAATTTGGGTAGCTTGATTGAAGGAACTTCATGTTGCTGAGAGTCCTTCTTCAAGAGTCAAGGCTCACCGTATCGAGTGGGTCATAGCCCCTGACAACCTCGGCTAGAGGAAAATAAATCCCCTTTGCCCTTTGCTAGACACTTTGATTCATCATGACCTGCATCACAATCCCTTGAGATCCTTGAAATGGATTAGTTTTTATGCAAGATGAATGCAATGGTATGATGTTATGCTATGCATGGAGTGATGTAAGTAGGCCCTGTAATGAGTCCCAATTAAGGACTGTAAACAAAACCTGCAAGGAACCCGTGTTGTTAGATAACAAGTATGCAAGTAATTCAAGTTTGAAGGCACACAAGTCACACAGGACAACCCTTGGAGTTCAGGCCAGCATGAAGTTTGGGGTACTACCCTCTTGAAGTTGGTTGGTTAAGACCTGTCCTAAAAAATAGTAATCGGGTTCTAGAGGATCTCAATATCACTGACTACCCTCAATCGGTCATAACTCCAGCTTCGCAATCTTTTCTTGCGGCCAGAACCATCGCGAGAGTTTAGCCTCAATGAGTGTAGCATACTGCTACTGTTTTATGGCCAAGTTGGGTCAATTAGGGTTCTAAGGTCGGTTGGTGCTTAATGACTCCTCAGAAGACCCATATTCTCCTCGTTGCAACACAAAGGATATCGGTACAGACCAAGGTGCCACACCAACGTAGCCACTGCTTCACTCGTGTCGGTCTACGCCGGACAGGTCCCTCACAGCTTATGCTACCTAAAAGGGTATCCCCAGATCCGGGTTAGGATCTATGAAACTCCGATGCAAAGCCCACAAATATAAAGCAATCAAAGCAAAGCAATTGAAAACATAAGTATGATCTAATCCTAAGGTACACCTCACTTTTATGTTCCCCAGCAGAGTCGCCAGTTCTGTGATCGGTGGGAATAGAACTGACTGTTTTTGTAAGCTGGTTCGCGAAATGTCGCGGTAAGCAAGAGTCTCCACCGTCTTTTATTTTCTCCAACATGGACAGGACAAAAGCACAACAAAATTCCTTCTTTGAGAATGTTTCTCGGTTCGGGAGGTAGATTTATAGAAAGGGAAAATGTTAGCACCCTTTCTATCCATGGTTATCCATGGGCTCTTAGATACTTGCTCTTTATGTTTTCAAAATGTTTGCTTTTCAAAATGTGAGTGGGTTTGAAAAAGTTTCATTTGAAAGATTTCTGAATAACTCTTGTATCAGTCCTCAAGAGTGTTTGAAAAATTGTTTTGAAAGCTTTTTGAAAGTGTCGGTGTGAAAAGGTTTTTGATTTGTTTTTTAGAAGAGAGCAAGTATCTATGAGTCGTCTACCTACCCTAAGGAATTAGGCTGTGTATAAGTCCTTAAGGTAGTGCCATCCCACCATTGAGAGGTAGGTAGCACCACCGTTGGAGGTGTTCGGGTCAATTCGAGTTTAGGGACAGTGTGGTCACCGAAGCAACAGCAGGACACCTTAGAAGCTACCCTTATGTCCTTGATCCTTTTTTTAATCCGAGGCAACTGTTCCGAGGCAACTGTTTCGAGGCAACTGTTTCGAGGCAACTGTTTTGAGGCAACTGGATCATGGACATAAGGACCGCTAAGACGTCCTATACTTGACGACCACGTTTCAAAGGCAACAAGTGAGGCGTACCCTAGAAGTGGTGTGTGTATTTGTGTGTTGTATTCAGTTTATGTTTGTCTGGTTAATTAGTGAGCTACGGGTTGTTTTTATTTACATACATTCTTGCATACAAGTTAACAGTTAAGGGGGTGCGGAAAGTAAATTGCGGAAACATAAATCCTACGCTATTACAAGGCGCGGGTCTATACATCGCCAAAAATTACAAAGACCCGTTTTTGGTAAATAAGTACGGAAAGTAAATAAAAACAATAAAGTCCTAATTACTATTACATGTCCAGAGCAATTACATAATAATAAACTGTGCGCGAATTAAATCGGAATGTTCTAAGGGTGTTGACCCTTTTTAGAAAAGAAAATTGATTTTTTTGGTCTTTTTGGTAATTAAATGAAATTAAAAACTAATTAATGACTAATTGATTATTTTAATTAAAAGAAAATATTTTTTTGTTTTTTTTTATGTTTTTATGAAATAAAATAAAAATGAAAGAAAAAAATTAAAAGTTAATCCTAAATCTAAGTTATTTTAATTATTTAAGAAAAGGAATTACAATTGCCTAATTAAACTATTTTGGTTAATATTTATTTACAAAATAAAATAATAATAATGATAATAATGTTAATTCTATTTTTTGGTTTTTTTATGAAAATGTGCTAATTAAGTTAATTGTTAATAATAAAAATAATTAAAGGGTTAGCAATTAAAAATAAGAGAAAATGACAAAACAAAAAATAAAAAGAAGTAAAACCAAGGGGGGTGTGGGCCAAATAGGAGGTTTATTGAAGCAATCCAAGCCCGCTGAAATATAAGCCACGTTTGACTTTCATGGTTGCCTGCAGCGTGCTTGACTCCAGACCATGGTGTGCTACACTTTTTGTCCTTTGGATCTGCGTTGATGACATATGGCAGCGCTGGGAAGTGGGACTTATGATGCACCTCATATTGGAATCTGCACAGGAAAACGTTGAAGAAAATAATATGGAAATTATAAGGGACCTGGGAAGAACTTACAGCGCGGTATGAGCCTCAGGACTTGGCAAAGGTTGCTTTAGCCACGTGCTTGTTTTGATCTGAAGATGCTCGCAACTATGTTTTAGAACTCTCACTTTTTGAATAATTTTTGGTTTTACTCTTGGCCGTTTCTGCACACACTCTCTTTTTGAATGAGGTTGGGAAGGCTTGTATATATAGTGTGTAATGTGTATCAAACAATATTATGGTCATTGAAGCCTTGCATTCATGTTTGAGATTTCCTCCATAACCAACTTTGAACCATTTTCCATATTTGTGAAATTTTGAATTTTTATGCCCATAATAGGCCATGCACGAATTTGGAATGTGTTTTAAGGTGTATCAAAGCTAATCAACACAAAATATATCCCTCCATTAATTTCTTTGATTTTTATTTGAATTTTAAAGATTTAAAATGAATTAAATAAATTAAATTAAATAAAAATGAAAAAAATAATTTTAAATCTTGAAATAAATTGTGGGACACGTGGGAGGCATTGCCAAGCTGAATCAAGTGGAAAAAGTGGGGCCCTTTTGTCAAAAATGAAATTTCAAGGATAATTGACTTTGGCCATTTCACAAAAATTTCCCAACTTCTCCAATGCATATCATGCTCAACTTTGAAGCTATGAACATGTTCTTGGACATTTTGGAAAGGTCTTGAAGTCCTCTAACCAATGTCTTTGGTCCCATGTAATTTTGATTTACCAATCTCAAGTTATGGTCTTTGACTTAAAGTCCCTTTTTGTTGACTTTTGAAAATGACCTATAATGTTGAAATTGATAACTTTTTGTGAGAGCATTTCTTGGACTTGGAATGTGAAGATGAATTGTAGGAAATGTCTTCCCCTTCAAGATGAGCATTGGATGGGATTTTTCTGATGAACCATGAAAAAGTTATGCCTTGGTCAAGTTACAGTTGACTTTTCAGCTGTCCAAAAATAGAAACTTTTGACACCTTGATGATTTTTGAGCCATTCTTGTGGAATTATGATCAAGAATTGATCAAATGATGATTGTGGCTTCAAAATAAGATGTTGACCAAAAATTTTGACTTTTGACTGTCAAATGACCATTTTGCCCCTACAGTTGACTGTGGAGCAATTAGGGTTTTTGACTGTGCAACTTGACCTTGTGAGCCTTGAAACTTGACATGTAGGTGCTTGACAATGTATATGAGCATATGTGACTTGATTGAGCCCTTGAAAACCTCAATTTCTTTGCAAGAGCCAAAACCCTAATTTGACTGACTTAGGAGGATGGTTGACTGTGTAGCCCTTGAGTAGACTTTGAACCATTTGAGGTGATGCTTGTCAAAACTTTGAAGAATATGGGAGGGCAAATTTTGGGGTACAACAAGGGTCATCGAGGGAGTACGATCTTTGTTTATCGAAGGAGCATTTGCTAGAGTGTCTCATATTCGAGGGACATGATTGCATTTCTGAGGCAACAAGCGAGGTTACCCTAGAGGTGCAAGTGTGAATTGTGTTTGTCATTTTCCTGCATTTAAGTCTTGTATTAGGTCATCTAGCGATTGATTTTGGATTTTCGCATACAAACCCTAATCTCTAATCATGGCATATTTGAAAGCATAAAGTGCGAGAATTAAATTTCTAAGCTATTACAAAAGTATCCGGGGATGGGGGTACAAATTATTACAAATGGGGATGAGTCTTACAAGAATAATAATGTCCAAATATCAAGTATTACAACCAAATTGAATTGTCGCAATTCAATATAAAATTATAACAAATGAAGAAATCAATAATATTATGAGATGCATGTGTTTATTTACAAATAAAATCTATTCTAACAAAGAAAGATTAAATATTATTATTACTTTTCTTTTTGTATTTTATTAATTATGTAAATAGAAAGTTTAAAGGAAGAAAATTAATTAAATAAAACTTCTATTATTTTTGGTGTTTTCATTAATAAAATAAAAAAAGAGTTTAAAGAAACAAAATTAATTAAATCAAATTAAATTATTAAATAATATTAGTGTTATTATTAATAAAAGAAAAGAAAACAAATTAATTTTGAATGAATTAATTAAAAAAACATTTGTTAGCATTTGTTAAAAAGAGGTAGGCTTAGGATTGAATTTGGCCCAATAGCAAAGAGAAATAAAAAAGGTCAAAATGCAAAGGGAGGGGGGGTGAGAAACATTTCGTATGGGCTTAAGGGATGGATGGCCCAAACAGGCCCAAATCACAAATCTGTTCACATTTTGTTAGGGTTCGTGGAATTTAGGGTTTGTTGTGTTTGGCCTTACAGTGGTGCCGCTTGCTCCTTCTTCCTCTTCATCCTTTTCACTCAAAGGCGTTCTGATTCTCCCTCCTCTCAAGCCACCGGAGCACCACCCCTTCACTCTCTATCCTCTTTGAAATGATCCAGAGTTTTGATTGAACGGTATGATTGTTTCTTTTTGGGTTTTACAGTTTCACGTTTGTTTGATTTTTACAGTTTGTTTGATTAAGCTTGCTTTGCATGTTTGCTTCGCATGTTCTAGTTTGATTAACCTATAATTTTTACATGCTAAAAAACACCAGTAAAGGGGCTTGAGAATCATACCTTGGGACTTTTATGGAAAGAAAAATGGAGAGGAGAAAAGGGTGAGATGGAGGCGCTTCCTTGGTGGCTTAGAGGCGGAGAAGGAGGTGATGACCAAGCATACTAGTTTGTTGATAACCTTTACTATTGTTTTTTTTTTCCGTTGGTGATGATTATCTGAAACTTGACTGCTTCTTGATTTTGTTGATGATGATGTATTTCTGAAACTTGTTATTGTCGCTTCTGAAACTCTTTCCTCTTTCTCTTGCCTTAGAATGATGATTTGTTGCTTTTTGTTAATGATGATAGCAGTTCTGAAACAGATTTGGTTGATGGTTTTTGTTGCAACTCTTTTCCTCTCTCTTTGAATTTTGAACAATGGTTTATGATGCACTAGTGCAGAAATGACTTTTTACATCGGGTAAAATTGACTTTTTACATCGGTTTTGGATCCGATGTAAAGTCAGGTGATATAGTAAATCAGGGACTTTTTACATCGGTTCTGGGACCGATGTAAAAAGTCCCTTTTTTACATCGGTTATAATATCAGAACCGATGTAATAACCTGTTATTATGTACATTTTTTTAAAAATTGATCCAGTTTTTTACATTGGTTGGAAGTAATACCCGATGTAAAAAGTACCTTTTTTACATCGGTTATAATATATGAACCGATGTAAAAAACAATTATTATGCACATTTTTTTAAAAAATTGATCCAGTTTTTTACATCGGTTGGAAGTAATACCCGATGTAAAAAGTCCCCAGTGACGCGACTTTTTACATCGGGTATTACTTCCAACCGATGTAAAAAGTCCCTTATTGAAAGTTTTTACATCAGTTTTACTAATAACCGATGTAAAATGTATGAAATTTTTTTGGAATAGATTATTTATTTTCTGGGTTTCCCTATACAAATATAATTTGTACCCATTTTTTCATATTTTTCCAATATCAAACAGACTATATTTATGTCGCTATATAGATTTCATAGCTTTCCAACATCACATATATCACATTTAGGACGATGTTTTCATATTTTTCACAACAAACTTACAAATTGAACAATTGTATTGCAAACTTGTATTGTATTACAACATACAAACTTACAATTACAAATTCTTAACAAAATATAAAACAATATTCAACTATTTATAAGTCTTTTTCAAAACTTACAATTACATAATATTCACAAAATATACATATACTAAAATATTCAACTATTTCTAAGTTTCCAAACTTGAATTACCAATATAAAATCTTCGGTAGACAACACCAAAATCATATTGCCTGACAATAAATAATAACAATTAACATCAGCAAAAAAATCAAGAAACTCAACACATCAGCAAAAACTACATGTATTGTGCAAAAACCACAACTTATACAATTCTATAAAACTCACCAGCTAAACTTAAGTTCCATGTAAGTCAAAGAAACATTTTGCCCAACGAAGTCGCAAATCATACAAATCATCTGGTGTTAATTCTGTTGGGTCATCAAATACCTATAATACATAAATATAACAATATAGAGTTATTTTTTAAAAATTCATATTAAGTCGAAAAACAAAAAGTAAAGAACAAAGTAAAGTTATTTTTAGTACCTGCATCCAATTCTCGGTTATATTAGCAGAGACAATATCCAACATATTTTTCATCACATAGTATCCACAATCATTAGAGTTATGTTGTTGCCTTGTCTACAATTGAATGACATAATTAGTGAATATTTATCGTATATATTTAACTATAGAATTATAATTTACATCACCCTTACATTGGAATGAAGTCATGTAGCCTTTTTTCTATTTCCATTTGCCATTTGATGAATCCCAAAAGAACTAATACAGAAAGATATAAACATCACATAACTAAATATATTCGCCAATGAAAAATCACATAACTATTAGTTGTCAATGAAAGTCACATGAAAGATAAACTTACTTTGTAATAATTTTCTTCGTGTTCTGGTCAATTTCCCGATGAAGTGAACAAAATACGACAACTAAATTGTCTCTTGGACACATGACTATTAATTGCCAATGTCTCCTGTACGTGTGTGTGGAAACAGAAAAGTCGCATAAAATATATATGTTATCAAAATCAAAATTAAATAACATAAAACACAATTTCATAAAAATTCTTACCCATGAATTAATGGTAGTAAGTGGCACGCTCTGTTTTCATCACGTAACTTTTCTAGCACGTAATTTTTAACATCTTCTTGAGATTTCGCTACATTATCATTATAAATACACCTAGCAGGGTCCATAAATCCATATAATTCTGAAACGGAATTCTCAAGACAAACACGATGAATATACCTGAATAGTTTTAAAATTAACATTAGAATCAAAGTGATGAGAGATATAACATATTAATAGAGATTGACTTTAATAAAACAATAAAATTTACTTACGTGCACCAAATTTGAAGAATAGACACGTCAAGCCAATGACCTAAACCCACCAATAACTCTCTGATACATTTAGCTGAAACATAAAAATTAGAGACACTCGCACAATGACTTAATTGTATTGCCAAATGGTTATCATCCAATTTCAAAACCATGAGTAACAATCTCTGAACATCATCAACTTCCACGTCTTTTGTGCTCTCTTTTGTGCTTCCCTTTGCAGCTGAACAACTTCCTTTTCCGCTTCCATCAATAATTTCCAATTTTTGAATGCATTTAATATCACATGTGCTTTGTGATAAACCCATAGACTTAAGTGTCTCCATTAATGATTGCTGAAACATCTTACGCTCTTCAACCAACTTTTCTTCAAGTTCAGCTCTAAGTTTTGTTTCCAATAATGCAAGTTGTTCATTTACGTCGATATGTTGACTTTTTCTTCCAAAGTAAGTGCTTTGTTTATGGTGTTTTCCAACACCACGGACACGACCTCCATGCTCAGATGTTCCAATGGCTAATGATAAGATATCGTTACGTCCATCTGGAACAATTGCACCTTTTTCAGCTTCTTGAACAAGAGAATCCTACAAAATGCAAAAACATCAATTAATCAATCACAAATATAATTATACTTTGTAATAATTTTTCGTTGTTTACTTACAATTTTTTGGGCAACCTCTTGTGTAGATTTTGATGTGTATTCTCCTCCTTTCTTTTGTCGTGCTCTCTTCCATAACTCATGGCGTGATGGTGGAGATTGACTATCATTATCATCTAATGTGGAATTATCTCTCGATGATGACTTTTCTTTCATAATTTTCTCCTCAAGTAAGCGATACCCTCCACGAGACAATACATGTGGGTATAAATTCTTGGCCACATTATCCTTACCCTTCTGACTTTTTTCCTATTATAAACTCAAACAAATAATTAATCACTAAATATAATAAAAATGTTATGCACACAAAAATATATAACTCCTACTAACCTTAAATTCAGGGGTATCTCGAATCTTGAGAAACTCTTTCCAGGCGTCTTCTGTAATAAAGTTATACTTGACATATGGAGGAGGATCATTTTCTATGGGATGATGAATATATCTATCTGTGAGTTGTGTCTTAAAACCTCTCCATCGCTCTCCCGCATATTTAATCCATTCTTTCTTCAACCTATCATTCTTTGGATCTTTACATTCTGGAATAGTAAAATGAGCCTACAAATGTAGTATATGTCATATGTTGTTAATTAGTATATGATTATAAAATATAATAAAGTATTGTATTTAAAATACCTGAATATCAGTCCAAATAGCATCTTTTACGCCTTCATCTACTTCTTTCCAATCATTTTTCACAATGCTACAATACTGTCGAGCAAGAGATGCTATATAACTCTTGAAATTTGTAGCATTTTTACCAACACCAATACATTCATAGGTTCTTGCATTAAACTCGACCTTTATCTTTTCACCTGTTTGATGAACTTTGTCAATTTGTGTCATTAAAGTGGGACCTCTAACTCTTCTTTTATTGGGGTTTGAATCACCCATGTATCTGTTTACACAAAACAAAAATAATTAGAAATAATATTAAGCACAAAATAAAAACAATTAGAAATAAAATTAAGCACAAAATAAAAACAATTAGAAAATAAAGTAACGTGGAATTAACTTATACAAAAAATCTTACTAGTCCTCCCATATCCCTTCTTCATGGTCCATGCGAATAGCATGCACATCATCCCCTTCATTTTCTTCAGTGAATGTAGTCACATTTGTTGAGAAAGGATGAGTTTCAGAAATATCAAGGTTCTCATCATGATTTTCGTCACTATCATGGACATTTCCTTGTAAAACCACTGACCACTTTTTATTAGAAGGATCTGTGACATAAAACACTTGTTTTGCTTGAGATGCCATGATGAATGGTTCGTTCGCATAAGCTAACTTGCTAAGATCAACCAGTGTAACTCCAAATTCATCGATTCTGACACCACTGTTGATATCAATCCATTTGCATTTAAATACAGGAACTTTAAACACAACATAATTAACTTCCCAAATCTCTTCAATCACCCCAAAGTACGGTGTAGATGCCATAACCGGGTTTTTATCTTTAGCACTAGAGAAGTGCATGGACTCGGCCACAATCATTACCCCACTATTTTGCGTGGTACTACGGTCATCCTTTGACTTTGTATAAAAAGAGGTTTTATTAATATCATATCCACTCCAAGTTATTAGGTTACATTTAGGCCCATAAGACAACCACTTAATTGTATTAGAAACACTATCTTCATTAGCAATTCTTTCTTTAAACCACTCAGTGAAACTCTTATTATGCTCTTTTAACAACCCTCTTTCATTCATCTTGGGGTACTTTTTCTTTACGATGCTTTTGTGAGCAGATAAGTAAGGTTGAACTTCATCTATGTTATTCAATATATACAAATGCGCTTGAACAACCACATCAATACTTAAGCTCTTGACTTTTAAACCTTGTGTACCCACACCCTCATATCTTCCATCATGACGAGACTTAGGAACCCCTACAACATCCACTCCTGACAAATAGTTAGAACAAAACTCAATTGCTTCTTCTGCAATGTACCTCTCAATAATCGATGCTTCCGGATGGTGTGGGTTTTTTGTATACCCTTTTAGAATCTTCATGTATCGCTCTATTGGATACATCCACCGTAAAAAAACTGGACCACATAATCTAATCTCCCTTACTAGATGAACAATCAAGTGAACCATAATGTCAAAAAATGAAGGAGGAAAATACATCTCTAATTGGCACAAGATAACTGCAGCCTCATTTTCCAAATCGTCTAACTTTAGTGGATCAATGGTTTTACAACAAATTGCATTGAAAAATAAGCATAACCTAGTTATGGTCTTCCTTACGTTGTTAGGCAATATCCCACGAATAGCCAATGGTAGTAGTTGTTGCATTAAGACATGACAGTCGTGAGATTTTAAGCCAACTAATTTAAAATCTTTAACTGATACAAGCCTCTTGACATTTGATGAGTAACCATGCGGCACTTTGATACTTTGTAAACACTCACAAAAACTTGTTTTCTCTTTTTTAGACAAAGTGTAGCAGGCAGGAGGCAAATATGTCTTGTTACCTATATATTGTGGGGTTAACTCTTCTCGTATACCCATCAAACCCAAATCCAGACGAGCATTAATACCATCTTTTGTCTTGCCTTGAATGTTGAGAAGTGTTCTGATTACACTATCGCATACATTTTTCTCCACATGCATCACATCAATACAATATCTTACATCAAGACTAGACCAATATGGAAGATCGAAGAAAATCGATCTCTTTTTCCATACATTTTTCACAGTAGATCGTTTTTGGTACTTTCCAAAGATAACATCAAGTCCCTGTTGTCGCTGATAAACTTCCTCTCCAGACAAGGGCTTTGGAGCAACACCATGCTCTTGTTCCCCATTGAAAGCTTTCCGCAATCTACGATATGGATGATAACGTTTTAGAAATTTTCGATGCCCGAGATAAACGGTCTTCTTTCCTTTTTCAAGCTGATGGTAACAAGTGTCTTTTTCACATATAGGACATGCATTATGCCCTTTAACTTTATACCCAGACAAATTACCATATGCCGGAAAATCATTGATGGTGCAAAACAACATGGCACGCATATTGAACTGTTCGCCAGAATACGCATCAAAAACATCCACCCCTTCATCCCACAACACTCTTAAATCATCAATCAGTGGACTTAGATAAACGTCTATGTCATTTCCTGGTTGTTTTGGGCCCGATATCATCATCGATAACATAATATATTTACGCTTCATGCACAGCCTAGGAGATAGGTTGTAAATCATCAAGAGAACAGGCCAAGAACTATGGTTAGTACTCAGATTACCGAACGGATTCATTCCATCAGTAGCAAGTCCAAGTCTAAGGTTTCTCGACTCTTTGCCAAAATTTGGAAACAAAGAATCTATTTTCTTCCATTGCAAAGAATCAGCTACATGACGAATTTGTCCATCATATTTTCTTTCTTCTGCATGCCATCTAAGATTCTTTGCGTCATCTGCATTGGCGAATAATCTCTTGAACCTTGAAATTATTGGTAGGTACCATACCACTTTCGCAGGAGGACCCTTTTTTACCACCTCATCATCAATTGACTCACCATCTTTCTTTTTGTAGCGTGAAGCCTTACACTTTGGACAATGATTATACTTTTCATACTCTTTTCTGTATAATATGCAATCATTAGGGCATGCGTGTATCTTTTCATACTCCAAACCCATTGGACACAATATTTTCTTCGCCTCGTAATAACGACTTGGCATTACATTACCTTCTGGAAGCATTTCGGTCAACAATTCAAGCAACTCGGTAAAACTTTTGTCAGTCCACCCATTCTTTGCCTTCAGATTAAATAATTTTAACACGGCTGACAGACGTGTAAATTTTTTGCATCCCGGGTACAATGGTTTATCCTTGTCATTGCATATAGTATCATACGTATGTGCCCTCTTAAACGAATCTTGTCCAATATCACGCATCATGTCTTCTAGATGATCATCCATTTCTACACTAACACCATCTCTTTGAGACACGTTTGACTTTGCTACTACTTCACCGTGCCATATCCATTTTGTATAACTTTGACAAATCCCTACACAAATTAGATGATCCATGATTTCTTTCTTACTACGTTTTGGTTCTTTATTTGCACAACGAATACATGGACAGAGAAAAAGCGTAGGAAGACTTTTGTCAGCATTACTTTCAGCAAACTGTAGAAATTCCATCACTCCATGTTCGTACTCGTCACTTAATCGATTAGCTCTCATCCAACTACGATCCGTAACTATGTTCACACGGAGGAAGGTCTGACGAACGGTGTGTCCGCGGCTGTGCTACTTCACGGAGATTCCGAGATTGCAAGTTGCGCTGCTTCGCGGAGAAAGACAAATAGAATCAAATTTCAATGGCAAGGTGATAACTCTATTAAGTTTGATAGGTTAAAGATAAACAATGTGTTTCTGAGAGGACCATTAATTCTTTTGTCATAGGTTTCTAAATTTTCCGCTTCTTTTATTTGGTGAGCATAAAAATAGGAGAAAGGGATTCAAATATAATAGTATAATAATAGTAACAATAATGGAACAAAGTATAAAACACATGAGTAACAAAGTGTAATTTATATGAGGCCAATGATTAAACTATTTTTGGCCAATGATTAAAATATGAGGCCACTTTGTTATTTTCAATTTTATCTTTTCTTCTTCAATTTTAACTCCTTTGATGTTTTAATCGTATTATATATTTTTTTTTATTTCTTGTTAGTAATAATTTTTAAATCAGTATATATAAACACTACACTAACACAAAGACACTCTCTTAAATTTTTTTCAAAACCTTGTCCATATGTTTTTCTCAAACCATTGTTCTTAACAAATAAAATATCCAATTATTTTGAAAAAACACATTTCTCATTTAACAATTTATTACTAATTGTTATTATTTTTACACTTTGCACCACTAATACATAACTGATTCTCACTGGTTTCCTTTTCTAATAATTTCAAAACGATCACCATATATTCAATTTTTGTCTCAGAACCTGTAAATACTTAATAATATAACAATCTTCATGTTTCACTCTTCACCATCATGATCATGAAATTTCACACTGCACAAACACTAACATACACCATATTTTCTTGAAACAAGTAGCTTGTTGCATTAGTTAAAGTTACTAAGTTTAGTATCTATAAACATGTATAACTTTATCTTAAGGAAGAACCATAGAAATTTAAACTATCGTATACTAGCCAACTGCATAATATTGATATGTAATGTAACATAGCGTAAATGCATAAAAATGCTGAAATTGTAATGAAAAAGAAAATGCAAAAAAAAAAAGAAATAGAATTAGAACGAACCCCAGAATGATTTGCAGAATGATTTGCAGAAGACGGGACCGATGAATCGGCGACGAGGAAGCAGTAGAATGGGTGTTGGAGGCGGTATGCGTCGCGGAAGTGGTGTTGGCGGCGACAACTATTTAAAATTGTTATCGCAAAATAAAAATTGATTAAAACATGAACAAACCCCCACAAGCAAGAATAACATATTAACATGATAATGACATTGAAACTTCAACCAAATTAAAATCAAGTGAACATATTATTGACGAACAAAAATCTCATTCAAATTTAAAACAAGCGAAAAAACAACCTCGCAACACGATCACAAGCACATTGACAAACCGAAACTCCATTATCAACTTCAAAATACCGATGTCAAACTATAATTATCATATCATCAAAGTTTATCTTTCGATTCCAAACCAAAAATCTCACAAATATATGAATAGAAATGAAATGTATGATCAGAAATGCAGCAAAACTTCCACTGTCAAACCAACAGAATATCAGCTATTCTCGCTCGAAAATATCAGACCCAAACAGCATATCTAACTTGTTTCCCAGAACAGAAACACAATTTAAACAAATTACTACACTGATGAAAGGAAATCGAGATTTATCGATAATGACGAAATCGCTGTGATGCAAAGGAGTTTGCGACTGAAATCGACGCGGCGAACTGAACTGAAATCGCTTTACTAGCTGAGATGTCGCGACGTCGTGACAGTAGGCGGAGGAAAATGGGTCGAAATGGAAAATGGTAGGCGGAGGGATGAACGTCGCGGCGAAAATGGGTCGAAAATGGGTCGGAAGAACGTCGCGGCGAACTTGACCAGTAGGCGGAGGGAATCGTCGGCGAAAATGGGTCGGAAATGGGTCGGAAATGGAAAATGAATAGTTTTCGGGAATAAAGCGGCGAACTTGACCAGACAGTAGGCGGAGGGAATCGTCGGCGAAAATGGGTCGGAAATGGGTCGGAGTGGCAAATGAACAGTTTTCGGGAATAAAAGAAAATTCTGTTTAGAACTTTTTACATCGGTGGAATATTTGACCGATATAAGGGGAAGGCTTTTACATCGGTGGAAACTTCCACCGATTTAATAGGTTTTTTTTTATTTTAAATATTGCTTAGGCTATTACATCGGTGGAGACTCCCACCGATTTAATAGGTTATATTTTTTTTTTTAAATAATGCTTAGGCTATTACATCGGTGGAGACTCCCACCGATTTAATAGGTTTTTTTTTTTTTAAATAATGCTTAGGCTATTACATCGGTGGAGACTCCCACCGATTTAATAGGTTTTTTTTTTTTATAAATATTGCTTAGGCTATTACATCGGTGGAGACTCCCACCGATTTAATAGGTTGTTTTTTTTTTTTTCCACGTTTTTATTCATTTTCAATATAATTTATATATTAATTCAAAGAATCACTTTTTACATCGGTTTGTCTTTAGACCGATGTAATAGCTTTCTTATATTTTTTTTAACTTTTTTGTCACTTTGTTTCTTATTTACAAAAATGCCACCGTGTTTTTTTTCTGGAAATCTTTTACATCGGTGGATGAGATTACCCGATGTAATAGGTGACGGAAAAAAAATTTTCCCTTATTTTTTATATCATTGGAAATAAATACCTGATGTAAAAAGTTTGTTAACTGTATTTTTTACATCACCTATTTTGATACCCGATGTAAAAACCTTTTCTCAAATGTCTTTTTTTTAGTAGTGATGATTCAATGTTCTGAAACTTATTTTGAAACTTTTGTTGGTAGCTTCTCTTCTGATTTGAACTGTAATGCAAGTTGTGGTTTTTGCAATTTGCTAGGCTTTGGTTGATTGTTGCAGTTTGTACAGGTTTGATGTTTTGTGGTTTCAGGCTGTGCAATTTTGTATAGCTTGGTTGTTCACAGTTTTGGCTAGTTTTTGCTGGTTGTTTGGCTATGCAGGTTTACAGTTTGTATGGTTGTTTGCAGTTTGCTAGTTTTTGCTGGTTGTTTGGCTATGCAGGTTTACAGTTTGTATGGTTGTTTGCAGTTTGCTTCTTTTGTTATTTCTTGCTAGCAGGTTTTTTGTGTTTGTTGTAGTTTGGCAAGGCTTGATGCAGCTTGTGCAGTTTTGCAATGGTTTGCAGTTTGGAACTGTAGGTTGGGTTCTTGAAACTGTTAACAGTTTTGGGCTATGCAGGTTTGGAGAGTTTTTGTTTACTGCTTGGTTCTGCCTTGGTGGTTTGGTTTTTGGAACTGTTATATTGTTACAGTTTTGGTGTTTTGGCGAAGCTACCCCCAGTTTGGAGTTTGTTGATGGTTTTTAACTCTGTTCTGCAGTTTGGACTATTTGTTTTTGTTATGTACCTTGGTTCTGCCCGGTTTTGGACAAAAATGGTTCTTCCTATCTTTGTACTATCTGATATTCTTATATCTTTTTTTTGCTTGTTTGTCACTTGTGACAGCCTGCTTTGCCAAACTGTAAACCTTCACCAAAGGTGATATCTTTCTCTCTTTCTCTCTCTATGACAAAGCATTTTTTCTTTTTCTTATTATATTCTGAAAAGTTTTTCCTTTGTCTGGAAAATGATGATAGCTATAACAAGCTTTTTGGCTTGTGATTTGGTTTATCTTCTGCATTTGCCTGCTGTTTACTTTTGGCCTGCTGTACTTTTTTGCATTGCATACTTGCATCCAGTTGCTTTGTATGTTGCATCCAGTTTGCTTTTGCTTAGTACAGTTTGCATTCAGTTTGTTGACTTAGTACCTTTGTAACTCAGTTTGCCTTGTATGCTAGCTTTGTACCTTGGTATGCTTGCTTTGTACAATATGTCTTGCATTTGAAACTTGTTGCATCCAGTTTTGGCTCCTTAATGCTTTTTTTATAATAAATTGCTTTTGTATGCTTGCATTTGCATTTTTTTACTTTTCTCTCTGTGAACCAAGAAGAGCAATCTTCTTGTGATTTGCAAAGAGAAAAATAAAAACATGATGAACATATAACACTCTGATTTCGGACGACAAACTTTAATGATGACTTTTTTCTTTCTTTTTCTGTTTGAAAAATTAACTGTACTAATCCTCTTTTCTTTTGTCTTTTTCATGTGAGCACCAATTGGATGATAGAGGAAGCAGAGGAAGCAAGAGACCTTGAGCATGGGAGCAATGGCAGCTTAGGCTTAGATTAGATAGATTTTCCATTAATTGTAACAATTTACTTTTCAATAGCTATAAGTTGTAAAAACCTTAAAGCATATGAATAATAATTTATCTTTGTAATCACATTTGGAATGAATGAAAAATCTTTTCTCAGTAAAACTCTTCTCCTGTCAATAATTTACAACTCTCTCTCTGCATCTTCACTTAACCCTTTAAGATTCTCAGATAAAAATAATTGAAATTGTATTCCAATATTTTTAATACAGATAACTTAAATTCCAAGTAATCCCAAGAACTTTGCAATCTCATAACTTTGCAACAGCATTCTAATCATAATACGCATTGTATTCCATTAAACAAGCAAGCATCTCATTCCATTAACAAGCAAATGTTTCATTCCATTAACAAGCAAATGTTCATTCCATTAACAAGCATATGTCTTAACAGACGCACATTATCTGGTTAACCCGGATCAGATAAAATTGGGATATTCTAAATGACCGTCTCGGCTCCTATTTTTTGTCCCAGATGAACAGACCTTGAGAACAACCAGTAAACTTAAACAAGTGTGAAAACATGTAGCAACTAATTGAATTTCTGAGAATTATGTTTCTTCTGAGAAATGCGAGAGAAAACCCTAGTTCTTGATCTGTTGCCAGAGAAAAGTCTGTTTGATCAATTCCTGAGCCAATCTTGAAAATCTGAGAAAACCATAGGGTTGTGATTTCTTTGGGAAAAGGGAGACAAATTTTGGGGTACAACAGAGGGGATATTGTATTGGGGTTTTTCGGAGCTTCTTTCAAGGTTACCAAGTTGGATCTCAGAAGACGCGGTAATACTTGAGACAAAGTCATGTTGATTCTGGTGAATTGCCTGACTGGATTTTCCACCCTTGGTTTATTACTTCTTTGTTGATCAGACGTAGGCTTTGGAATCATAACAACCCCCACCATTGGTCGGCATTCGGCCCTATCTTGGTTCCTTTGCGGATATACAACAACTACCTATTTCTTCCCGATGAAAGGCTTCCTTACAGCTGCAGAAGAAGATGAATCTTTTTGAATCTTTCCATTTTTTATGCCAGCTTCCACCCTCTCTCCGGTCAGTATTAGCTCAGTAAATCCTGCATATGAACTTCCGATTAAATGGTTGAAGAAAGGGCAAGATAAAGTGCCTAAGAACATGTCCACCAATTCCCTTTCAGACAGGGGGTTGAACTCTTCCAGCCCTGTCTCTCCATTTTTGTGCGTAATCTTTGAAACCTTCATTGGAAGCCATGGCCATACTCTGGAGTTGAGTATGGGTAGGTGCCAAATCAGCATTGTATTGATATTGTTTGTATAAAGTTGCAGCAATATCTTCCCAATTGTGGATGTTGGCTCTTTCTAGTTGGTAAAACCAGTCGAGTTGTGTTCCAGACAGATTGTCTTGGAAAAAATGCACACATAAGTCTTTATCAGCAGTATGGGGTTGGATTTTTCTCACGTATGACCGGAGATTCATTTTAGGGCATGACATTCCATCATATTTTTCAAACATAAGCACTTTGAATTTCGGGGGAATCACTATCCCCGACCCTAGTCCCAATTCCTCAAAGTCTAAGCCTGGCACCTTTTGTATTTCCATCGCGCTCAAACGCTCTTCGAGATGTTTGTACTTGTCATCAGCTGGAGGATATTGTTCCTCAGAGTAGTCTTCCTCTTCTTCCTCTTCTTCTTATTCTTCTGATTCTTACGGGACAACTGTTTCCTTGCTTTTCCCTTCTCTTTCACCGGATGTTGTTGCAAAATTCAAAGTCCTTCTCGTCTGTCCCTGAAATCTTCTCACCATGTTTAAGACTCCAGTTACCTTCTTTGTTTTCTTTTTCCTCTCTTCAGCCAGCAGAGTCTTCAACTCTTCTTGCCCCTTGGCTAGGGTAATGAGTAACTGTTGAAACTGCATATTCTGAGCTTGGAGATCTTTCACTGTTTGCTCGAGATCCATCTTACTGAAATAAATAGTAGAGAGATGAGGAGACTTTTTGCAAAAACCTGCTTATGTTATGATGAATGGTATATGCATATGCAATGTTTTCAAGGATTTCAAAGATTCAAATTTGTTTTAGACAAAAACGAAACACACGTTATATTAATAAGATAAAGTTTGAGTACATCAATGCACCTTGGGTAAAATAATACAAAAGCTCTAAGATAGAAAAGTAGTGTGCATCCTCTTTGGTGCAATGTAGGCATTCAGAGTCTACTCTTCCCGAAGTAGCCTAGTGAGCTCCAAAACCTTCTTCTCGCTTGCGTAAAATTGGGATTCAAAAGTATCTCGCTCTCCCTTGAGTTGTATCCAATCCCTTTGGAGGTATTCAAGAGATGTGGGCATGTCAAGATGTAGGATAGTGTACGAAACATCTCCCTCCATGACAGGCTCAATGATTACCAGGAGGATGGGGGGTAAGGCATCATAAGATTCTGAGCACGAGTTCGTACCCATTTAAGGTAAGGCTCAAGAGGGATGGAATTCTTGTGTCCCAAACCTTGAATCAGCATCTCGTGCGGGCCATCTATTCAGGCATAACCAAACTGTCTTAAGGCTAAGCTTGTGTTGTAGGTGATGCCTCCCATAACACCAAGTAAAGGGACATTATGGAATTCTCCATAACGGTCAACAATGATAACATTCTCTTTGGATCGGGAGCACCAATGAATGTCTGAATGTTTGAGCGTCATTAACCTTTGTGACCACCTTGAACCTTGCTCATTCTTTAAGACTGATTGGGGAGGATGAGAAATAAACCATCTTGCCAAGAGAGGAGTGAAACACATAAGGACACCTCTTTTTCTTACTGTGCAAGTGTGAAAAGAGTGTAGGATATATCCTCTAGCAATGTAGGCACCGGGTTGCGTGACATAAAGATTTTGACGGTGTTCACATTTATTAGTTGGTCACGGTTTGGAAACAAAACCATCCCATAGATGAGGAGAGCCACAATTTCCTCAAAGGCTTGCAAGTCTAAGGAATTCCATCAACTTTGGGCTTTCTCAAATAGGAACTTTTCTAAGAAGCCTTTGACACCACTCCTAGTTTCCCAATAAGTTATGACATCAGATGAGTGCAAGTGTAGAGCTTGAGCAATCTCTTCCGGCTTTGGGTCTCTTTCTGTACTGTTGAAAGGCAGTTGATTGAGAATGGTAATCCTCAAGAGTTGGGAGAATTTTTCCAAAGTAGGCACAAGTTGATAGTCGGGAAATGTGAAGCAATGGTGCAAAGGATCAAAGAACTGAAAGAGCACCTTCATCATATCCTCATCAGTGTTGGAGGTGACCAAGTTAAGTAGAAGACCATGTCTTTCGGTGAATGGAGAGTCCTCAAGAATCCTTGAAGCTAGCTCCTTAAGTTGTAGAGAAATTCTTACAAGGTTGACTTGAATAGTTTTCCTGCGAAGTGAATCCATATCCTACAAAACAAGAACAAAGATGAATCTCAAAAATCCTTGAAATGGTTAGTGGATGCATATGATGTTCATGATGTCCATGATGTTATGTACAAGTATGCATATACAAGCAAAGCAAACAAGTTCTTAGTTTAGGCTTGCATGGAGTTTTATAGGTAAGTACCCTCTTGAAGTTAGTTGGCTTAAACCTGTCATAGTAATAGTAGTCGGGTTCTAAGGAGCTCAATATCACTGGATTGTTTCCTTGGTCATTGTTTCAGCTCAAGCCTCTTTAATGGCGATTGAAATATCCCAAGAAACCAAACCTCAATGAGTGTAGTATCGAGTATCTACCAACTTCAGACTGCACCAAAGCCGGCCATCTCATTACATCCTAAAGGCCAAGTTGATCAAGTAAAGGTTCTAGAAGTTCATTAGTGCTTCATGACATCACTCAGCGGCCCCGTATTCTCTTTGATTAACTCAAAGGCTACCGGTACCCACAAATATGTCACACTAACATAGCTATTACTTAGACCATATCGGTATACCCCGTACAGTTTCCACAACGTATTGCTATTTACCTATAATGTATCCCAAATCCGGGTAGAAGATTCAAACCCAAACAAAGAACCATAATATAAAGCATACAAATCAAACAATGTAAGCAAGTAAATGTGATATATTACTAAGGTAACCCACTTTAGAATAATCCCCAGCAGAGCCGCCAGTTCTGTGATACGATGGGAGAACTGACTTGAAAGTTTTGCGTTTTATCGCAAATGTTGCGGTTAGCAAGAGTCGCCACCGACTTTTATTTTATCTAAAAAGGAAAGGTGAAAAAGCACAGGAAAGATCTTTGAGATTGTTTCTTGAGTTTGGGGGTAGATTATGAAAAGGGAAGGTATTAGCACCCTTTTCATCCATGGTTTTCCATGGGCTCTTAGTTACTTGCTAGATCACTGACTTTTGTTTGAAATTGTGCTTTGTGTGGTTTTGAAAGTATTTTGTAAAAGAGGCCATTGTTTAGGCAATCTTTGTAATGATTCTCGTTCGTAAGAATGTATACAAAGATGTTTGTCTTTTTGAAAATGTTTTCAATGTTTATAAGATGTTTTAGAAATGTGTGTGTTTGTTTTGAAAATAGCAAGGATATTTGTTTGAAATGGAGCAAGTAACTAGAAGTAATCTACCTACTCAAATGTCTTTCTTATTCATTTTCTTTTCCTTTGATATTGTTTTCTTACCCTTGATCTGGTAACCAACCCTATCTTTGGATGTAAATGGGATGGGCGTGGGTCATCGTATAACCATGATTAGCAATGTTGCAAAGTATCTTAACATTTTTGAGGGACTAAGATCATTTTGTAAGGCAACTTTGGATAGCGTCATCGAGGGACTATGATCTTATTTTTGTTTATTTTGCTAAGATACTTCACATACGTAATATGGCCATTCTTGTTTAAGGCAACCAAGTGGAGTAACCCTAGGGGTGTTTGTGTGCAAGTGTGTCATTTTTCATGATTGATTTTGTCTTGGATTAGGGTTTTCTATTTTATTGGTTTTATCTTGCCATACAAACCCTAATTACTAGCATGTTATATAAAAGCGATAAATTGCATAATTTAAAGATTACTACGCTATTACAACATTTTGTGGGAGGGGGCTATACAAATTATGAATGGGGATTGAAATAATCTAAATCTAATTAATCTATTACAACCAAATCGAATTTATACAAGTATTGGAATAAATAATGTACAAGACAATTTAAATATGCAAGGATATTGTGATACGGTGGCAGAACCGGACTGGTTTTAGGAAAATGCTGGTTTGCGTTTTGCGTTTGTGTTCGCAAAATGTCGCGGTAAGCAAGAGTCGCCACCGACTTTTATTTTATCCAACTGGAAAGGAAAAAAGCACAGAAAAATTCCTTTTTTGAGATTTTGAGTACGGGGGGTAGATTATAGAAAGGGAAGGTATTAGCACCCTTTATATTCGTAGTTTTCTACGGGCTCTTAGCTACTTGCTCATCTTTTGAAAATTGCTTCTGTTTTTGTGTGTTTCAAATTTTTTTTGTTTTACTTCGATTTAACCCTTGCTTTTATCTTCAAGAGTGTTACAAAGTCGTTTTGAAAACTTTGTTTGAAAAGAGTGTAAGTGTGGAAAAAGTTTGATTTTGAGCAAGTACCTACTAGCATCTACCTACTCAAAAAAAAGAATGTTTCTGTTCTTGTTTCCTTTAGACAACGCTATCCCACTATTAGTGAGTAGGTAGCACCGTCGTTGGAGTTGTAAGGGTCAATTCGAAAAGGGACGTGCCATCACTAAAGCAATGTTAGGACGTCTTAGTAATAACCCTAATGTCTTAAGATCATTTTCGAGGCAACATTTTCGAGGCAACATTTCCGAACGGGACATTTGATCTTTGTTTAGACAAAAGGGAGACCACTAAAACACCCTATACTTAATGATCGTTTACCGAAGGCAACCAAAGTGAGAGTATACCCTAGGAGTGCACATGTGCGAGTGATTTGATTTCAGTTATTATCTTTGCACATTTAGGGTTTACTAACCATTTTAAAATTAACATACATTCTTGTCATGCAATCCTATTTTCATACATCTAATAGTTAATATTTGCGAGAATTAAAATGCGAGAAATAAATCTACGCTATTACAAGGCTTCAGGGAGGGGGATTAATTACATAGCCAAAAAACCCGTAAAAACGATAAATAAAAGAAAAGTCCTAATTAAACTATTACATCCCATAAGCAGTTACATTAATATTGTAAAAATAAATAAACGCGTGATGAATTGAGGATGACAGAAGAATTGGGGTTTTGACCCCGTCTAAAACCTAATTGAAAGAAAATTATTTTTTGGTTGTTTTTGATTATTTTGAGGAAAAATAAGGTTTTAAATTAAATAAATACAAACATAATTACTAATTAAATTAAATTAAGAAAATTAATTTTGACCTATTTTTGTATTTTGGTTGTTTTAAGAAAAGAAAATAAAATTAAATCAAATAAAACCTAATCTTCTAATTTGTTTTAATTTATTTACAAAAAGGTTAAAATTGCCCTAAAGTTAAATAAACTAATTATATTAAATTTGACAAAATAAAATAAAAAAACTATAATTCTAATTTGATGAAAATTAATTTTATGAGTTTTTTGTAAAAAAAAAAAAGAATTAATTTTGATGTTAGAAAATAATTTTAACAAATAAATAAATAAATAAAAGAAAATATATAAAAGAAAAGAAAGAGAGAATTGGGCCTGGTTATGCTAGCAATTGAGGGGGGTGCCAATCTGATTTTCAAGCCCAACAAGCCTTGGTTCACGTTGACCTTCCTGATTCCATGTTGCACATTTGACTAGGCCTTTGGTAGACTCTCACATGCCAAGCGTTGGATTTAGTCTGCTTTAGATCCAATGATTGAGAGTTGATGGTCCATGGTGGATCTATGGGAAACCTGCGCATGGAATCACATATTGCAAAATAATATTGAATAATAAGGGGACTTGGGGATCGAACCCAGGTCCTTTGGTAATTTCCTTCGCTCATTAACCAACTGAGCCAGCGCGCTTGTTTGTATATAGGAGAATAAATAAATATTATATGGAAAAACACAAATTATCATATGCCAGCACGCAAATTTTCAAATGGACGAATGGTGTGTTGCCACGCCACCTTTCTTCTTCCCTCTTCCGTTGGCAAAGGTCCAAACTTTTACCTACGGACAAAGTCCGTAGCTATAGCCCTTGTGATTTCCCAAAATCTCATACGCGCACCATAAATGAAACCTAATGCTACAGGCCAGTTCGTCTTGGCCTTGTGAACATCATGGTACCTCTCTTTTGGGCCAATTTCACCTGCATAAGAAAACCCTAAAACGAACCAAGAAAACCTAACATTGGTGGATCTCAGTATAGCTAACAAAAACGCAATTAAACATTATCATTAGCTTGCAAATGCTTCAAGGATTCAGAATATATAAACCAATCATGCTAACAATGTCAAATTCATGAGATTCAATTTCAAAAAAGTAAGGATGTCGTGAAGCACTTACATTGCGTTTTTGGGCACGAAAATGCTTGTTGGTGATTGGGATAAACTCCTTGAACACCCAGGAAGCGAATGAGATAACTTGGAAGGCTTAAGATAGCCTAGAACTATGAAATCAGATTGCCACTTTTTCTTGATTTTTTGAAAGTTGTTCTTCACTCTCCACGCCTATAACCCTTTATGCATTTGGTCTGGATTTGTTCTATATGTAGCCTTGAGTGAAATAGGTTTACAAATTTGCATCCAATCTTCTCCAATAATGATCATTGATCAAGATTTGATTCTCATGTAAATGTTTCCAAAATAATCCAAAAACCAATCTTTTGTGTACAAACAAGCCTTGCACGATTTGATCTTATTGCCAGCTATTCATGGACCTGAAATATGCACAAAATCTAAAGGTTTAAATGATTTTTATATTTTCATGATTTTATTTTGATTCAATTTGATTTAAATGAAATAAAATTCAAAATAAATGAAAAAAATAAAATAAAGGCAAGTGGGAAAGATCATGGATCGTGGACCATGTTAAAAACTCAATACAAACACAAAAAGTTGGGCCCATTTGACAAAAATTGCAATTTGAGGCATATTTGACTTTTGGTAATTTTGCAAAAAATGTCAACTTCACCAATGCATAAATCCTTCAATTTTGACCCTAGAGATGTGTTCTTGGAGTTTTTAGAAAGCTCAAGATATCCTCTAAGCAACCCTTTTTGTATCATCTCAATTGAGTCTTCCATGTTCATGTATGAAGCTTTGACAAAAAATGTGTTTTTGTTGACTTTTCAAAATGACCTATAATGTCCAAATTCATAACTTCTTGTGGATGCATATTTTGAACTTGGGAGCTGAAGATGAATTGTAGGGAATTTCATCCTCTTAAAAATGAGTTTGGATGGGTCATTTCTAATAAAGTATGAGAAAGTTATGCTTGGTCAAAGTTGGGTTGACTTTTCCTGCAAAACCCTAATTTAGCAACTTTTGGGTTTTGATGAATTGTGAGCAATCCTTGAGGAATCATGATAAACCCTTAATCAAATGATGAATAATACTTAAAATGAGAATTTTGACCAAAAATCTTGAAGTTTGACTGTATGTGGGCCACATTTGACTTTTACCCTAGCATAGTCGATTTTCAGGCCTTTGAGCAATCGACTGAGCAAACTTTCTCTGCAAGGCTTGAAACTTGACATGGATAACCTTGAGAACATATTAGGACAATGGTGAGCATTTGGGATCCCTTGGACTCAAGTATCTTGATGCAACATGAAACCCTAATTTGAGGTAGACTACCTTAGGAGAGAGTTTGTCTGGTCAACCCTTGGACTTCCTTGAGCAATTTGAGGATCTCACTTGAAATGCATTGAGAAATATGGGAGGGAAAATTTTGGGGTATAACAGATATATAAATGCAAGAAAAAGATTTTTGTTTTGTTTTTTTATGTGAAAAGAAGTTTTAATCTAAGCCTAATAAATAAACTAAAATTGAACTTAAATTAATTAAGAAAGAAAATTTATTTTTTAGAAAAGATTTTGATTAACTCTAATTTTAATTTGTTAAAAGAAAATAAATTTCTTTAAGTATTTTTTTTGTATTTTTGTCTTGAAAATAATAAATAGTATTTGTGAAGTATTTTGGTCATTTTATATGTTAAAATAAATATTTATAAGTGTGAGAAAAAGAATAAATATTTAACCTAATTCTATTTTAACTTACAAGTTTATTTGACTAAAATAGGTAATATATAACTAAATAAAAAAAATATTTTTATGAGAAAATAAAATAAATAAACAAAATATATTTTTTATCATTTTTTATGATTTTATATTATTAAGAAAAATATTTGATAAAAAATAATAATGAAAATAAAAATATTAAATAAACATTTGGGCCAGGGGTGCTGCAAGTAAATAGAGGGTGAAAGATTAGCAAAAACATAAGGCCCAATGCCCCCGAGCCCACGCTGCAAACAATCAAAAAAAGATGAGAAAAAGTGGAAAAATTGCAAAAGGCAGCGCCAAGGCTCGAACCTGCGACCTTAGGCATTTCTGCGTGTTGCCTTGCCACTAGGGTGGTTGTACATCATCTGTTAGTTCAAATGAAAATAAAAATACATAACATAAAACGCTTCCTTGCCTTGTACTTCATCTTCTACCTCTAGCCAGCCGGACCCCCTGTAACTCTTTTATCTCTCAACAAAAATGGAAATTGATAACATGAATGTTATAGCATTTTATCTCACGATTCTAACCATGTGCATAACTAGAACTATAAGTCCAAGATCAAAGAGAATTTTAGTGGCCCTAATTCTTAACTTAATTTTTTCAGAAACTTCAAACTCAAAATTCTCTCAACTCAGGCCAAATAAATGCAAGATATGGATATGTACAGCTTCGTAGCAATGATGTCTATATTGTATATTCACAAATGGAAAGCTAACTATGCATGTATCAAGAGTTAGAAAAACAGAAAACTCACCTTGAAAATGAAAATCATGTTTTGGAAATGAGCTTGCTTTAGGATGTTGTGATGATCAGGTTAGATTCGTTGAACCTCTAGGAAGCTAATGCAATGCTTAGCTTGTCTTGAGGGTGACTGGAATGATCTGGAGAAGTCCACCTGTGTTACTCTGTGTTACTCTGTTTCAACTTGGATCGACTGAGAGAACTACCCTGCCCCAGGTTATGATTAAGGGTTTTGATTTTCGAAAATACAAACTCCTACTTCTTTGGCTCTGATGGGTTGACGAGGGATTATCATCCTTATAACTCCAGTGTTTAGGAATTGAAACAATGCATGTACCTCATCAGCGGGGTCTGTTCAAAAGCATACTGTAAATTGTGGTATTGTTTTCGTCATCCTCCCTCAAGAGGTTTAGAATTTTCAATTAAGAATTGACCATCGCAAAAAATATGAAAGCAATTTTAAGCATAGTAAACATAATTAATTCAAGACAGACATGTGTAATGCATTCATGAAATAAAAGAGTTTAACACAATAATTGTTTATCTGAACAAGAAAAGGAAAAATACAACTTGAAATCAAATGAACAAAAATTTAGCCATGCTTTGGCAATGGAGCGGTGATCACGTTGGGAGTCTCCGCAGGCTCGAACTCGATCTCTTTGGCATCGATCATGTTCTGAATTTTGTACTTCAGTGCCCAACAGTCCTCAGTATCGTGCCCCGGGCTATCAGAATGATAGGCACACCTTGCTTCTGGATTGTAGCTAGGAGAGGAGGTCTTAGGATTGGCAGGAGGGTTGATTACTGCAATCAGGTTCATCTTCACCATATGCTGCAATGCTTGTGACCAAGGCATGTTAATGTTGGTGAATTGCCTTTTAGGCCCTTCCGGCCTTTGCTGGTTTCCCCTTTGTGGTTGACGGCGTGGTGCAAAACCAGAGATCATGACTGCCCCTGCATGTTGATCACGGCGACTCTTTTGACTGTATACAGCATTGGATTCCTTCTTTCCCGTGTAAGGTTTTTTATGAATATCAGAAGGTGTGGCCTCTTGAATCTTCCCCGACTTGATACCAGCTTCAATTCTTTCGCCAGTCAGGATGAGGTCGGTAAATCCAGCAGATGAGTTACCAATGAGGTGATTGAAGAATGGCCTGGATAGGGTCCCCAAGAACATATCAACGAGTTCCCGGTCAGTTAACGGAGGTTGCACCCTTCCAGCAAGGTCTCTCCATCTTTGTGCGTACTCCTTGAAACCTTCACTTGACCCCAACGACATACCCTGGAGTTGGGTACGTGTGGGAGCAAGGTCGGCATTGTACTGGTACTGCTTATAGAAAGCAGTCGCCAACTCCTCCCAGTTACGAACTTTGGTCCCATCCAGTTGATAGAACCATTCGAGGTGAGTCCCTGAAAGACTTTCCTGGAAGAAGTGGATCCACAAGTTCTTGTCTGCTGAGTATGGTTGGATTTTCCGAACATAAGACCTGAGATGCAACTTGGGACAAGACGCCCCGTCATACTTGGTAAAGGATGGTGCCTTGAACTTCCGAGGAATAATCACACCAGTTGACAAACCCAGATCTCCAAAATCCAGCCCAGGTACCTGTTGGATCTCCATAGCATTCAGCCTATCCTCCAACTGTTGTACTTGTCCTCAGCCGGAGGGTACTGTTCGTCGTTGAAATCTGTCTCGCTGTCGGAGACCACTGGACTAGGCACCTCTCTCTCATGGTGACTGCTTTCCCTCACAGATGGGGTTGTCCCCTCAGTTTCCTCCTGCGGTGTATTCCCAGATCTGCGTCTAGGGCTGAACAGAACAATCCTCTTCTTCTTCTTGTCCTTCTTCAAAAACAAAGCCTTCAGATCTTGTTGACCCTGAGCCAAGCCTTTGATCAGCTCCTGAAATTGGGCGTTCTGCGCCTGAAATTGGGCGTTCTGCGCCTGAAGAGCCTTGATAGATGCCTCGGTTGATGATTCAGGATTCATGACGAGACTGCTGAAATAAACAGCGAAGAAGGTAAGCAACCTGCAGAGGAAGGGTACCTGTTATGTAATGATATGTATGATATGCATGCAATGATTTCAAGGACCTCGTGGGGTAAACAGAGAAACTTGTTAGAGTTGGAAACTGGCAACTTGATTGAAAGTACTTCATGTTGTTGAGAGTCCTTCGTCACGGGTCAAAGGCTCACCATATCCAGTGGGTCATAGCCCCTGACTTTAGTCATCATGTCTGGTTTTGATTTCCAAACAACCTTGGTTAGGGAACCTTCTTCAGGAGTCAGAGCTCACCATATCAAGTGGGTCATAGCCTCTGACAACATTGGCTAGAGGAAAATAAATCCTCTTTGCCCCTTGCTAGATGTTTGATTTATATGACCTGTATCACAAGCCCTTGAGATCCTTGAAAGGGGTTAGGAGGTATGCAATGGTATGATGTCATGATATGCATGGGGTAATGTGAGTAACCCTGTTATGAGTCCCAATTAAGGACTATAAACAGACCCTGCAAGAAATTCAGTATACTTTGTTATGAGTCCCAATTAAGGACTATAAACAAAACCTGCAAGAAATTTGGTAAACCTTGTCATGAGTCCTAGTTAAGGACTATAAACAAAACCTGTAAGTAGTTCATGTGTCAGCTAACAAGCATGCAAGTAGGCAAGTACAAAGGCACACAAGTCACACAAGAGAAACCCTTAGGGTTTAGGCCAGCATGGGGTCTGGGTAGTACCCTCTTGAAGTTGGTGGGCTCAACCTGTCCTAATCAAAGTAACCGGGTTCTAAGGTTCCCAATATCACGGGATTGCTTTCATTGTTCATCGTTTCGATTTAGCCACTGAACTGGCGACCGAAATATTCCAGGAAAGCAACCCTCAATTGAGTGTAGTATCGAGTATCAACCAACCTCGGACTGCACCAAAGTCAGTTATCTCACTACCCTAAAGAGGCCAAGATGGTTCAATTAAGGTTCCTAAGGTCTGTTGATGCTTCACGACACCACGCGGAGGCCCCGTACTCTCCTTGACTGACTCAAGGGTTACCGGTACACACCAAAGTGCCACATCAACGTAGCAGACTGTTTCAACCATGTCGGTATACCCCGCACAGTTCCCTCACAGCCTTGTTGCTACTTTCTAAGAAGGTATCCCCCAGATCCGGGTTAGGATCTATAGAACTCCCAAGCAACCCACAATTTTAAAGCACACAAGGAAAACAATTGAAAACACAGTGATCTTAATCCTAAGGTACACCCCACTTTAAGTTTGTCCCCAGCAGAGTCGCCAGTTCTGTGATCGGTGGATCTGGAACTGACTGTTTTAAAGCTGGTTCGCGAAATGTCGCGGAAGCAAGAGTCGCCACCGTCTTTTATTTTCTCCAAATGGAAAGGACAAAAGCACAGAAAAATTCCTTAAAGAGATTGCTCTCGGTTCGGGAGGTAGATTATAGAAAGGGAAGGTGTTAGCACCCTTTCTATCCATGGTTATCCATGGGCTCTTAGGTACTTGCTCAATGTGTTTTCAAAATTGTTTGTTTGCTTTTCAATTGTGGGTTTTAAAAAGTTTCTTTGAAAAATTTCAGTTCGACTCGTACGTCAGAGTGTTTGAAAAGTTTGCTTTGAAAGTTTTTGAAAAGTGTTGGTGTGAAAAGTCTTTGAATTTTTGTTTTGAAGAGAGCAAGTATCCATGAGTCGTCTACCTACCCTAAGGAATTCGTCTGTGTAAATGTCCTTTAAAGTAGTGCCATCCCACCATTGAGAGGTAGGTAGCACCACCGTTGGAGGTGTTTGGGTCAATTCGAGTTTGTAGGGACATGATGATCACCAGAGCAATGGGAAGACACCTTAGAAGCTACCCTCATGCCAGGTTCCCGGATCATGAGGACTTACTAAGACGTCCTCTACTCGACGACCACCTTTCGAAAGGCAACAGTGAGGCGTACCCTAGGGGTGGTGTGTGCGAATTGTGTGTCATGTTTCAATTATTTGTCTTGTCATGTTCATTGGTGTTCTACGCTTGATTTTATTATGGTCATTCATTCTTTCATGCTTGGTTAACAGTTAATATTTGCGGGAAAATAAATCTAAACTATTACAAATGGCGCGGGTCCACATCGCCAAAATTAAACCGGACCCGATTTGACGGAAAGTAAATAAAGCAAAAAAGTAAAAGTGCGAGAAATAAAATTGTTACAAGGCTTTGGGGCAATTACATAATTAGAATAAATGACATAAAATAAATGCGCGAAATTAAATAAATAATGAACACGGGCGTTGGACCCTTTTGCAAAAATATTTAAAGTTAATGCATTAATTAATTAGAACTAATGAAGAATTAAAATTAAAGAAAAAGAATGTTTTTGGTATTTTTGTATTTTTTTTAAGATTTAAAAGAAAAAGGAAAGAATTAATTGGAATTAAAATGCTAAACCCTAGTTCTAATGTTTTTTAAGTTTATTATGAAAAAGATTTAATTTCTAACCTAATTTTAATTCTAAATTAATTTATGTACATTTTTTAATTTATGAAAATAAATAAATAACATTATTATTCTGAAAAAAAGGGAAAAAATAAAAAAGAAAATAAAAAGTTATTAAACCTAAACTCTATTTTTTTGGATTTTAGTTATTAAAAGAATTAAAATCTAACCTAAAATGCAACCCTAGTTTAATTATGAAAAACACTAATACTATGGCAAAAAACAAGGAAAGTTAAAAGGAAAAAGTCATTAACCTAATTCTATGTTTTTGTTTTGATTTTTATTAAAAGGAATTAAAGTTGAAAACCTAATTAAAACTAAATATTTACATGTTATTATTTATGAAAATAATTATAATATAGATTATATATTTTGGCATTTTTTGATTTTATGATGTTTTTATTATATTTATGTAAAAATAATTAATTAAATAAATAGCAAATAAAAGAAATAAAAAAAGAAAAGTTAAAGAAAGAATAAAAATTGATAAGGCAAACCAGGGGGGTAGACCCCAAAATTGTGAGGTGCAGGCCTAGCAAATCAGGCCCATTTGCATTGAATTGGTTGACTTTCCTGGATAGAGTGCTGCACATTGACTGGAGTCTATGATACACCTTTGGTCATGGCCCTTGGATTGCTTCTAATGGACGCGTGGAGGTTGATTTTTGAGTGTGCATGGTGTACCTGGACATTAGCAAAGCATAGAATTTCATTTTGAAAAATAATATGGAATTTTGCCAGACCTGGGACTTGAACCCAGGTCATTGAGGTTAACGCATGGATAGCTTGCCAGCTGAGCTACTTGATTTCAATTAACATAATATAGTTAATAAATAATAAAAAGAATGATCAAGACATTAATGATTCCACGCGCGCGAATTTGAATGGACCTGTCCCTGTGTGACACGAGTCCTTCTTCTTCCTTTTCCTGAAACAAAAACATATTGGCAACGGTTTTACAACCATGGTGTTAGGGTGGCTATGGAAAAATAACGAATAGGACTGTGGTGCACGTAAATTGATCGCGAGGTATGCTTCTTCTTCGTTGGAGCACGCTGATTGCAATGGTAGTGATCTTGGGTCCCAATTTTTCCTTGGGTGAGAAACCCCAATTCAAAAACTCTGAAAACCTAATTTTCAATCATGGTAAAATCTCATACACGATGCAAAAATCAAATTAAATGTAAAGGTTAGCTTTGAAACTTCATTGTGATCATGAATGCATAAATAAAAATGAAAGAAAATGCTTGAATTATGCTATGCGATTTGAGATTTTTTGCTTCACAGTTTAACTTGTAGATACCGTTTCAGGGTGTTTTGGTTGATGTTAATGATTGAGATGTGTTCAGTGATTGTCCAGGATGCTATTAGAAAAAAAATTGAGGCTTGAAAGATCCTCTAGCACTGATTTCAGATTTGTGTTTTAAGGAGAAATTTTCAATATTCAAAAGCTTGTTTGGGCGCAGCCTCTGATGTCCCCAGCCTAGGGTTTGACTTAGTGATTATATGGGATGGAAATTAGCTTGCTAACTCACCTTAATTCAAGCTTATGGGAGAACAAGTCTTAGGGTTTTTACCATTGACCATTTTTCCTCCTTTTTAGCCAAAACCTAGACCTAGTGTGCAAATGAACCCTAGCCTGATTTCTTGAGTTGGTTCATGATACATAGGAATTGTCCAAGTTCACATGACACTATTCCATTGGTTTTTAAATTTTATTTGAATTTTCAAAGAATTAAAATGAATTAAATCATCAAAAATTAAATAAAATAAAAAATCAATATTTGGTCTTGAAATTAGCCATGGGACACGTGTGTGGCATGACAAGGATGAACCAAGTGGAAAAAATGGGGCCCTTTTGTCAAAAATTGGATTTTCAAAGATAGTTGACTTTTGCCATTTCACAAAAATTTCCCAACTTCTACAAGGCATAACTTGCTCAATTTTTAAGCTTTTCACATGTTCTTGGACATTTTGGAAAGGTCTTTGAGTCCTTTAACCAATGCCTTTGGTCCCATGTCATTTTGATTTACCAATCTCAAGTTATGGTCTTTGACTTAAAGTCCCCTTTTGTTGACTTTTGAAAATGACCTGTAATGTTGAAATTGATAACTTTTTGTGAGAGCATTTCTTGGACTTGAAGTATGAAGATGAGTTGTAGGAAATGTCTTTCTCTTCAAAATGAGCTTTGGATGGAATTTTTCTGATAATCCATGTGAAAGTTATGCCCTGGTCAATTTCAGTTGACTTTTTCAGCTGTCCAAATATAGCAATTTTTGCATCTTTGATGATTTCTGAGCCAATTTTTGAGAATCCTGATCAAGCATTGATCAAATGATGTTTGTGGCTTCAAAATGATGTATTGACCAAAAATTTGAACTTTTGACTGCCAAATGACCATTTTGCCCCTACAGTTGACTGTAGTGCAATCTAGGATTTTGACTGTGCAATTTTGAGCTGAATGCCTTGAAACTTGATATGAGGATGCTTGACCATCTTTGTAGGCATATGAGACTCGATTGAGCCTTTGAAAACTTCATTTTCTTGATCAGACTCAAAACCCTAACTTTGACTGTATGGGAGACTGTTGCACTGCACAACCCTTGGGGAATTTTGTAGCTTGGCTTGGCAATTTCTTGAAGAATATGGGAGGGCAAATTTTGGGGTATAACAGTTGCCCCTGTTCAATCTTCTTAGACCTGAGGATGCAGATTGGCTGACGTGCCTTTCGTAATCCGAGGGTAAAAGATGATTGGACACTAGAGTGCCCAGAAATTTGCGCTCACATGGTA
Organism: Vicia faba; assembly: GCA_948472305.1. Taxonomy (NCBI): domain Eukaryota; kingdom Viridiplantae; phylum Streptophyta; class Magnoliopsida; order Fabales; family Fabaceae; genus Vicia; species Vicia faba. The sequence continues at coordinate 620,685,931 of OX451737.1, forward strand.
GCAGTGTGGCGGGAATGGGCTTATAGATGCCATTTAGAGATTGATGGGTAGGATGATGGGCTTATAGATGCCATCTGGATGTTGATCGCGTAAGAGATTCCTTAGCGAGAACCTGCATACCTGCAAAAGAAAATGAGTACCTGACACGTCGCAGGAGCTGGTTTTCAGATGCTTGGTATAGATATGTCCTGACTGGTTACAGGAGCTGAGTCTGGAGCTTCAAACGGCGATGAAAGAACCAGGGATGGTTACTTCCTTAGCATGAATGGTAAGAGAGCCTTGGGCGACTTTAACTTCAACAACGCTCGTTGAGAAAAATCTGGGGTGTCTTCTACTGGGATAAGAATCAGGGAGATCTTAGGGTCGATCTGACTGAACCAGAGAGGCCTTTGACTGGGTAAGAATCAGGAAAATCTTAAGGTCGATTTAACTGAACCTGTCTAGGTCTTGAAATGTCTTCAACTGGGATAAGTATCAGGGAGATCTTAAGGTCGATCTGACTGAACCAGAGAAGGCCTTTGACTGGATAAGCATCAGGAAAATCTTGGGGTCGATTTACTGAACCGGTCTAGGTCTTGAAATGTCTTCAACTGGATAAGCATCAGGGAGATCTTAGGGTCGATCTGACTGAACCAGAGAAGGCCTTTGACTGGGTAAGCATCAGGAAAATCTTGGGATGATTTAACTGAACCGGTCTAGGTCTTGAAATGTCTTCAACTGGATAAGCATCATGAAAATCTTGGGACGATTTAACTGAACCAGAGAAGGCCCTTGACTGGATAAGCATCAGGAAAATCTTGGGATGATTTAACTGAACCGGTCTAGGTCTTGAAATGTCTTCAACTGGATAAGCATCAGGGAGATCTTAGGGTCGATCTGACTGAACCAAAGAAGGCCTTTGACTGGATAAGCATCAGGAAAATCTTAGGACGATTTAACTGAACCGGTCTAGGTCTTGAAATGTCTTCAACTGGGATAAGCATCAGGGAGATCTTAGGGTCGATCTGACTGAACCAAAGAAGGCCTTTGACTGGATAAGCATCAGGAAAATCTTAGGACGATTTAACTGAACCGGTCTAGGTCTTGAAATGTCTTCAACTGGGATAAGCATCAGGGAGATCTTAAGGTCGATCTGACTGAACCAGAGAAGGCCTTTGACTGGATAAGCATCAGGAAAATCTTCGGATGATTTAACTGAACCGGTCTAGGTCTTCAAATGTAGCTGAGAACTTAACTGGATCTTTCCTGAAAGGTAAAGGTCAGTCATATGTAATGCATGATATGGATCAAGCGATGATGTTCTCAACATAAATGAGATTTGTAAGATGTGATGCGTATATACATGCTATAATGTATGGAAATGCGATGTTTATGAATGTATCTTTTCGTCTTAGGAAGATAAATCCTTGACGGGTGCCAGGAGGTCACTCCTGGACTGATGTTGAAGAATAGATTTTGCTTCCGCTGGGGATGATGGTAGTTGCAAGGATACCGGTAGGAGACGATGACTCCGTTGCGGAATAAACTTGGCGAATGGAAGATTCTGTGGGGAGAAAAGATACTCTAGCGATCATGCTGGGAAGCAATACTCTGTGGGAAGAGTGATGCTTTGCTGAGTGTTGATAGCAGTAATTTGCTGAGGATGTCTTTGTTGTTGGAAGTGTTAATGGACTTCGCTGGGGATAGGAAAGAACGATGTTGACGATGACCTTTCCGTGGCTTTTGGATGAGGATAACCCAGTTATATCCTGTTAAGGAAATAACTCTTTGAATAAAGCCGGACGACGCGTTCGTGCTCTGCGAGGGGATAAGCTTCCAGAATCTACTGGGGATAAGCTTACTGCTTGGAGAGATGAATTCCAATTTTCCTGGGGAAACTGGATTGGACTCTTCTGGGGAGTTTTGGAATGTAATTTTATAAGTTGAAAGGGGGAACCTATGTAGGGTTGCATGCTGATGAGTTTGTGTAAAACTGTATCTGAAATGGAGAAGGAACCTGGGTAGGGTTACTTTGATGATGAGTTCGTGTAAAACTTCGTTTTTTTGGAAAGGGAGAACCTGTGTAGGGTTTCTAGGTGACGAGTCCATGTAAAACTGCATCTTGAAGAGAGGGAACCGATGTAGGGTTGCTTGGTGAGGTAAGTTCATGTAAAACTTCTTGATGAACCGGGGTGAGGTTATCTTGAGCTAAATCCATGTAAGACTTCTGGGGGGAACCAGGGTTAGGTTACGGCAGGATAAGTTTGTGTAAAACTTCTTGATGAACCGGGGTTAGGTCATCTTGAGATAGGTCCATGTGAGACTCTTGGAGGAACCGGGGTTAGGTTACGGCAGGATAAGTTTGTGTAAAACTTCTTGATGAACCGGGGTTAGGTCATCTTGAGATAGGTCCATGTAAGACTTCTGGAGGAACCGGGGTTAGGTCACTTCGGGATAAGTTCGTGTAAAACTTCTTGACGAACCGGGGTAAGGTTACTTGTGATAAATCCATGTAAGATTTCTGGAGGAACCGGGGTAAGGTTACTTGGATAAGTTTGTGTAAAAACTTCTGGATGAAAATTGAGAAAGAACCGGTGTAGGGTTGCATGATTTTGATTAAGTGGATGATTGTCCTGTTTGGTCTCGGACGTTAGCCCACGATCTGGAATTTGTAAAGGTAGATGGTAATCATTTTTATGTTGATTTGTCCTTTGTAATTTGGTTGACAGAGCAATTGGATCGCCTGGATAGCTCATTATTGCCCCTGCTTCGGGGGTGAGGAAAGAGGATACCTGTGCGGGTGATCGACAAATCTTCGGGTAGGCAAGTGACGAGATACCGGAACATAGTCGTACGCTTCGATCCCTAACTTTTGCCTGGACCGCCCTTTCGGGTTTTCAGTCCACCGGGATACCCATTTTTGCCCAAGCCGCCTTTTCAGGTTTTCGACTTGCCGGGTGTACATGTTTTTCGTTTCATCCCTTCATTTTGCCCGAACCCTTTTAGTTCGTCGGGAAGCCCTTATTTTTGCCTAGGTATGTCAACCTAGCGGGTCTTTGATTATGCGCAGTATTTTTTTCGACTATGTCCACGCTCTCAGAATGTAGGGAGTTGCCCCTGTTGGAAGTATTTTGCCATGCCCCAGATAATGAGCAATGTGCCCCTTGATTGGAGGTTCTTCTGTTCACAAGGTGTTCATCGTGCGAATTTCCCTGCTTGTTCAAACAAGTAGTCATATGCAAACAAGGTTATTTTAAGAATGCAAAAGTCTATGTCTGTCTTGAATTTTGGAAATGCATTTTTTGTAATACAGTGCGATGTCAACTCAATATTTTACAGCAAACCTTCAAGAGTCAGGATACCTTCGTAACAGTATGCTTTCGAACTAACCCATGCTTCAGCTAGGACTTTTAAGAGTTATATCGTGGCCTGGTTCACGGTTTAAGAAACAAAGGATAAAGGCTCAAATTATTTGTACCCACCCGCTCTTCGTGATGTTCTCCAAACCTAAACTCAGTTGATCGTGAGTTAGACCTTGTTTGAGTCTTTGCTCTGATTTTCCGGTGATGATTCGGATATTGAACGTTTATTTGAATAGGCAATCATCCCCTTTTTTGCTGAGGGTTTGTGAGACCTCTTTTTTTTTTGATTTAGTTATCCCTTTCTTTTTTTTTGCCTGAACTGTTTCCTTTTTGGGATTACAGTCAGCGGGATGCCCCAGTTTGGTAAGTCTTCTTTATTGGTTTTGACTTTTTGGGCTTTTCATTCATGAATTTTTTTTTTGATAATGACTGCCTGTCCTTATGATTGTTCGGAACCATCACTGTCTTTTGTTTTTGAAAAACTCATTTAGTGACATTCATTGTGCACTTGGATCGACTGAGAGAACTACCCTGCCCCAGGTTATGATTAAGGGTTTTGATTTTCGAAAATACAAACTCCTACTTCTTTGGCTCTGATGGGTTGACGAGGGATTATCATCCTTATAACTCCAGTGTTTAGGAATTGAAACAATGCCTGTACCTCATCAGCGGGGTCTGTTCAAAAGCATACTGTAAATTGTGGTATTGTTTTCGTCATCCTCCCTCAAGAGGTTTAGAATTTTCAATTAAGAATTGACCATCGCAAAAAATATGAAAGCAATTTTAAGCATAGTAAACATAATTAATTCAAGACAGACATGTGTAATGCATTCATGAAATAAAAGAGTTTAACACAATAATTGTTTATCTGAACAAGAAAAGGAAAAATACAACTTGAAATCAAATGAACAAAAATTTAGCCATGCTTTGGCAATGGAGCGGTGATCACGTTGGGAGTCTCCGCAGGCTCGAACTCGATCTCTTTGGCATCGATCATGTTCTGAATTTTGTACTTCAGTGCCCAACAGTCCTCAGTATCGTGCCCCGGGCTATCAGAATGATAGGCACACCTTGCTTCTGGATTGTAGCTAGGAGAGGAGGTCTTAGGATTGGCAGGAGGGTTGATTACTGCAATCAGGTTCATCTTCACCATATGCTGCAATGCTTGTGACCAAGGCATGTTAATGTTGGTGAATTGCCTTTTAGGCCCTTCCGGCCTTTGCTGGTTTCCCCTTTGTGGTTGACGGCGTGGTGCAGAACCAGAAATCATGACTGCCCCTGCATGTTGATCACGGCGACTCTTTTGACTGTATACAGCATTGGATTCCTTCTTTCCCGTGTAAGGTTTTTTATGAATATCAGAAGGTGTGGCCTCTTGAATCTTCCCCGACTTGATACCAGCTTCAATTCTTTCGCCAGTCAGGATGAGGTCGGTAAATCCAGCAGATGAGTTACCAATGAGGTGATTGAAGAATGGCCCGGATAGGGTCCCCAAGAACATATCAACGAGTTCCCGGTCAGTTAACGGAGGTTGCACCCTTCCAGCAAGGTCTCTCCATCTTTGTGCGTACTCCTTGAAACCTTCACTTGACCCCAACGACATACCCTGGAGTTGGGTACGTGTGGGAGCAAGGTCGGCATTGTACTGGTACTGCTTATAGAAAGCAGTCGCCAACTCCTCCCAGTTACGAACTTTGGTCCCATCCAGTTGATAGAACCATTCGAGGTGAGTCCCTGAAAGACTTTCCTGGAAGAAGTGGATCCACAAGTTCTTGTCTGCTGAGTATGGTTGGATTTTCCGAACATAAGACCTGAGATGCAACTTGGGACAAGACGCCCCGTCATACTTGGTAAAGGATGGTGCCTTGAACTTCCGAGGAATAATCACACCAGTTGACAAACCCAGATCTCCAAAATCCAGCCCAGGTACCTGTTGGATCTCCATAGCATTCAGCCTATCCTCCAACTGTTGTACTTGTCCTCAGCCGGAGGGTACTGTTCGTCGTTGAAATCTGTCTCGCTGTCGGAGACCACTGGACTAGGCACCTCTCTCTCATGGTGACTGCTTTCCCTCACAGATGGGGTTGTCCCCTCAGTTTCCTCCTGCGGTGTATTCCCAGATCTGCGTCTAGGGCTGAACAGAACAATCCTCTTCTTCTTCTTGTCCTTCTTCAAAAACAAAGCCTTCAGATCTTGTTGACCCTGAGCCAAGCCTTTGATCAGCTCCTGAAATTGGGCGTTCTGCGCCTGAAATTGGGCGTTCTGCGCCTGAAGAGCCTTGATAGATGCCTCGGTTGATGATTCAGGATTCATGACGAGACTGCTGAAATAAACAGCGAAGAAGGTAAGCAACCTGCAGAGGAAGGGTACCTGTTATGTAATGATATGTATGATATGCATGCAATGATTTCAAGGACCTCGTGGGGTAAACAGAGAAACTTGTTAGAGTTGGAAACTGGCAACTTGATTGAAAGTACTTCATGTTGTTGAGAGTCCTTCGTCACGGGTCAAAGGCTCACCATATCCAGTGGGTCATAGCCCCTGACTTTAGTCATCATGTCTGGTTTTGATTTCCAAACAACCTTGGTTAGGGAACCTTCTTCAGGAGTCAGAGCTCACCATATCAAGTGGGTCATAGCCTCTGACAACATTGGCTAGAGGAAAATAAATCCTCTTTGCCCCTTGCTAGATGTTTGATTTATATGACCTGTATCACAAGCCCTTGAGATCCTTGAAAGGGGTTAGGAGGTATGCAATGGTATGATGTCATGATATGCATGGGGTAATGTGAGTAACCCTGTTATGAGTCCCAATTAAGGACTATAAACAGACCCTGCAAGAAATTCAGTATACTTTGTTATGAGTCCCAATTAAGGACTATAAACAAAACCTGCAAGAAATTTGGTAAACCTTGTCATGAGTCCTAGTTAAGGACTATAAACAAAACCTGTAAGTAGTTCATGTGTCAGCTAACAAGCATGCAAGTAGGCAAGTACAAAGGCACACAAGTCACACAAGAGAAACCCTTAGGGTTTAGGCCAGCATGGGGTCTGGGTAGTACCCTCTTGAAGTTGGTGGGCTCAACCTGTCCTAATCAAAGTAACCGGGTTCTAAGGTTCCCAATATCACGGGATTGCTTTCATTGTTCATCGTTTCGATTTAGCCACTGAACTGGCGACCGAAATATTCCAGGAAAGCAACCCTCAATTGAGTGTAGTATCGAGTATCAACCAACCTCGGACTGCACCAAAGTCAGTTATCTCACTACCCTAAAGAGGCCAAGATGGTTCAATTAAGGTTCCTAAGGTCTGTTGATGCTTCACGACACCACGCGGAGGCCCCGTACTCTCCTTGACTGACTCAAGGGTTACCGGTACACACCAAAGTGCCACATCAACGTAGCAGACTGTTTCAACCATGTCGGTATACCCCGCACAGTTCCCTCACAGCCTTGTTGCTACTTTCTAAGAAGGTATCCCCCAGATCCGGGTTAGGATCTATAGAACTCCCAAGCAACCCACAATTTTAAAGCACACAAGGAAAACAATTGAAAACACAGTGATCTTAATCCTAAGGTACACCCCACTTTAAGTTTGTCCCCAGCAGAGTCGCCAGTTCTGTGATCGGTGGATCTGGAACTGACTGTTTTAAAGCTGGTTCGCGAAATGTCGCGGAAGCAAGAGTCGCCACCGTCTTTTATTTTCTCCAAATGGAAAGGACAAAAGCACAGAAAAATTCCTTAAAGAGATTGCTCTCGGTTCGGGAGGTAGATTATAGAAAGGGAAGGTGTTAGCACCCTTTCTATCCATGGTTATCCATGGGCTCTTAGGTACTTGCTCAATGTGTTTTCAAAATTGTTTGTTTGCTTTTCAATTGTGGGTTTTAAAAAGTTTCTTTGAAAAATTTCAGTTCGACTCGTACGTCAGAGTGTTTGAAAAGTTTGCTTTGAAAGTTTTTGAAAAGTGTTGGTGTGAAAAGTCTTTGAATTTTTGTTTTGAAGAGAGCAAGTATCCATGAGTCGTCTACCTACCCTAAGGAATTCGTCTGTGTAAATGTCCTTTAAAGTAGTGCCATCCCACCATTGAGAGGTAGGTAGCACCACCGTTGGAGGTGTTTGGGTCAATTCGAGTTTGTAGGGACATGATGATCACCAGAGCAATGGGAAGACACCTTAGAAGCTACCCTCATGCCAGGTTCCCGGATCATGAGGACTTACTAAGACGTCCTCTACTCGACGACCACCTTTCGAAAGGCAACAGTGAGGCGTACCCTAGGGGTGGTGTGTGCGAATTGTGTGTCATGTTTCAATTATTTGTCTTGTCATGTTCATTGGTGTTCTACGCTTGATTTTATTATGGTCATTCATTCTTTCATGCTTGGTTAACAGTTAATATTTGCGGGAAAATAAATCTAAACTATTACAAATGACGCGGGTCCACATCGCCAAAATTAAACCGGACCCGATTTGACGGAAAGTAAATAAAGCAAAAAAGTAAAAGTGCGAGAAATAAAATTGTTACAAGGCTTTGGGGCAATTACATAATTAGAATAAATGACATAAAATAAATGCGCGAAATTAAATAAATAATGAACACGGGCGTTGGACCCTTTTGCAAAAATATTTAAAGTTAATGCATTAATTAATTAGAACTAATGAAGAATTAAAATTAAAGAAAAAGAATGTTTTTGGTATTTTTGTATTTTTTTTAAGATTTAAAAGAAAAAGGAAAGAATTAATTGGAATTAAAATGCTAAACCCTAGTTCTAATGTTTTTTAAGTTTATTATGAAAAAGATTTAATTTCTAACCTAATTTTAATTCTAAATTAATTTATGTACATTTTTTAATTTATGAAAATAAATAAATAACATTATTATTCTGAAAAAAAGGGAAAAAATAAAAAAGAAAATAAAAAGTTATTAAACCTAAACTCTATTTTTTTGGATTTTAGTTATTAAAAGAATTAAAATCTAACCTAAAATGCAACCCTAGTTTAATTATGAAAAACACTAATACTATGGCAAAAAACAAGGAAAGTTAAAAGGAAAAAGTCATTAACCTAATTCTATGTTTTTGTTTTGATTTTTATTAAAAGGAATTAAAGTTGAAAACCTAATTAAAACTAAATATTTACATGTTATTATTTATGAAAATAATTATAATATAGATTATATATTTTGGCATTTTTTGATTTTATGATGTTTTTATTATATTTATGTAAAAATAATTAATTAAATAAATAGCAAATAAAAGAAATAAAAAAAGAAAAGTTAAAGAAAGAATAAAAATTGATAAGGCAAACCAGGGGGGTAGACCCCAAAATTGTGAGGTGCAGGCCTAGCAAATCAGGCCCATTTGCATTGAATTGGTTGACTTTCCTGGATAGAGTGCTACACATTGACTGGAGTCTATGATACACCTTTGGTCATGGCCCTTGGATTGCTTCTAATGGACGCGTGGAGGTTGATTTTTGAGTGTGCATGGTGTACCTGGACATTAGCAAAGCATAGAATTTCATTTTGAAAAATAATATGGAATTTTGCCAGACCTGGGACTTGAACCCAGGTCATTGAGGTTAACGCATGGATAGCTTGCCAGCTGAGCTACTTGATTTCAATTAACATAATATAGTTAATAAATAATAAAAAGAATGATCAAGACATTAATGATTCCACGCGCGCGAATTTGAATGGACCTGTCCCTGTGTGACACGAGTCCTTCTTCTTCCTTTTCCTGAAACAAAAACATATTGGCAATGGTTTTACAACCATGGTGTTAGGGTGGCTATGGAAAAATAACGAATAGGACTGTGGTGCACATAAATTGATCGCGAGGTATGCTTCTTCTTCGTTGGAGCACGTTGATTGCAATGGTAGTGATCTTGGGTCCCAATTTTTCCTTGGGTGAGAAACCCCAATTCAAAAACTCTGAAAACCTAATTTTCAATCATGGTAAAATCTCATACACGATGCAAAAATCAAATTAAATGTAAAGGTTAGCTTTGAAACTTCATTGTGATCATGAATGCATAAATAAAAATGAAAGAAAATGCTTGAATTATGCTATGCGATTTGAGATTTTTTGCTTCACAGTTTAACTTGTAGATACCGTTTCAGGGTGTTTTGGTTGATGTTAATGATTGAGATGTGTTCAGTGATTGTCCAGGATGCTATTAGAAAAAAAATTGAGGCTTGAAAGATCCTCTAGCACTGATTTCAGATTTGTGTTTTAAGGAGAAATTTTCAATATTCAAAAGCTTGTTTGGGCGCAGCCTCTGATGTCCCCAGCCTAGGGTTTGACTTAGTGATTATATGGGATGGAAATTAGCTTGCTAACTCACCTTAATTCAAGCTTATGGAAGAATAAGTCTTAGGGTTTTTACCATTGACCATTTTTCCTCCTTTTTAGCCAAAACCTAGACCTAGTGTGCAAATGAACCCTAGCCTGATTTCTTGAGTTGGTTCATGATACATAGGAATTGTCCAAGTTCACATGACACTATTCCATTGGTTTTTAAATTTTATTTGAATTTTCAAAGAATTAAAATGAATTAAATCATCAAAAATTAAATAAAATAAAAAATCAATATTTGGTCTTGAAATTAGCCATGGGATACGTGTGTGGCATGACAAGGATGAACCAAGTGGAAAAAATGGGGCCCTTTTGTCAAAAATTGGATTTTCAAAGATAGTTGACTTTTGCCATTTCACAAAAATTTCCCAACTTCTACAAGGCATAACTTGCTCAATTTTTAAGCTTTTCACATGTTCTTGGACATTTTGGAAAGGTCTTTGAGTCCTTTAACCAATGCCTTTGGTCCCATGTCATTTTGATTTACCAATCTCAAGTTATGGTCTTTGACTTAAAGTCCCCTTTTGTTGACTTTTGAAAATGACCTGTAATGTTGAAATTGATAACTTTTTGTGAGAGCATTTCTTGGACTTGAAGTATGAAGATGAGTTGTAGGAAATGTCTTTCTCTTCAAAATGAGCTTTGGATGGAATTTTTCTGATAATCCATGTGAAAGTTATGCCCTGGTCAATTTCAGTTGACTTTTTCAGCTGTCCAAATATAGCAATTTTTGCATCTTTGATGATTTCTGAGCCAATTTTTGAGAATCCTGATCAAGCATTGATCAAATGATGTTTGTGGCTTCAAAATGATGTATTGACCAAAAATTTGAACTTTTGACTGCCAAATGACCATTTTGCCCCTACAGTTGACTGTAGTGCAATCTAGGATTTTGACTGTGCAATTTTGAGCTGAATGCCTTGAAACTTGATATGAGGATGCTTGACCATCTTTGTAGGCATATGAGACTCGATTGAGCCTTTGAAAACTTCATTTTCTTGATCAGACTCAAAACCCTAACTTTGACTGTATGGGAGACTGTTGCACTGCACAACCCTTGGGGAATTTTGTAGCTTGGCTTGGCAATTTCTTGAAGAATATGGGAGGGAAAATTTTGGGGTATAACAAGGTGGTTTACTTGTAAGGTAGGGAAGCTTAGGGAAACAAAAGGCCTGAAAACACACGAGTGGAATGGAAGATTCAGTTCACAAGTCAGAAATGGCAAGTTTAGAGGCTTGGTATGCAATTTTTGATTCTAGGGTGTTTCAAGGCTTGGGCATTCGTGGTTTTAGTTGCAAAGTGATGGCTTTATATATAGCAAAAGGTTGGAGGACTCGTGCTTGCTCAGAAGTACAAGATCACATGTCTTGCTACATTTCTTATTTTTAAAGCAAGTGTGAGAAATGACTTCTTAGTGCATGGTTCTGATCTTGTAGGATGGTGTGAAGCTTTAAACATGTTTTGTTCAGATTTAGAGGCTTGGTTTGTGCAGAAAGAACAAGTCCAAGGCTCAAGAAATGGAAAAATGCAAAAAGCATGCTTTTCCAAAATGGCAATGTTGCCTTTCTTCCATAAATTGTTATTTTCTTGTACAATGCATTGAATGCTTGGATTTAGGGCATGAAATCTTGTGCAATCCATTAATGGTGGAGTGACAAACGAGTCTGATGCCTGAAAAGTGAAGATTTTACATCATGCTTGAGGATTTGAATTTTGTTCTTCATGAAATAGCTTGAAATCAAAGTGAGAAATTGCCAACTTCATCTCTTCGATTCTCCCTACTCAAGAATGATATCAAGGAGTTATTAGACATTTTGGAAAGCTTGCAATGTGATCTACAAATCATCTTTGAATTGATTTCAAATATTCCCATTGGAACTATGTGAAAAATTGTCATGAAGTTAGGTCAAAAACCTGCCTGACTAGGGCAAAATTTCACTAAGTTATTTTAGTTTATGAGCATGTATTCACAAAATTATATCTTGAGATCCAAGCATCTTTAGGAGAAATTGTGTGAAGAAAAGTTGTAGATTTCATGGAGATCTACAACTTTCATGTCAGGAACTTCCTTTGAATCATCTTGTATCATGGTGAGAATTTGGCTTAAAGTTGAGAAAAAATAAGAAATTTTTTATACTTAGGAAAATTTCTAAGTTAAGAAAATTTCAAATTTCAAAACAAAATCTTCAATCTTTGATTTCTTGATGAACAAGTTTCACATTTTGACATGTTTTGATGATTTATGATCTTTGGCACTTGATTTTGACCAAAAAGTCAAAGTTTGACTTTTCAGTATACAGTTGACTTTTGATCAATTGATTGAAAAATTCATCTGTCAATCCAATGAATTTGTAGTGTTTTGAACTATGTCATTAGGTCAAGATGATGCAATTTAATTCTTGAAATCATGCTTCAAACCAATAGATCATTTGCTAGGTCAAAAATCAGAAATTTCCTTTTATTAGTCAAAACCCTAATTTTGACCATTTTGCCCTTTTGATGATTTGATCAAATTTCTTGAGGAATTATGGTCCAAACTTGATCAAATGATACATATGAGTCTAAAATGTTGATGTGGATCAGAAATTATGAAGTTTGACTGTGAATTGGCCATGGTTGACGTTTTTCCCAATACAACTGATTTTTAGGTCAACTGTCCAATTGACTGATTAAAATGTGATTCAAGGCTTGAAACTTGTCATGAGTAATCTTGGGGGTCCACATTTGTCATTGAAAGTCATATGAAGCATTGATAGTCCAAAAATCTTTGTGCAATCTCAAACCCTAATTTTGGGTCATCAGTGCATGATGAGATGTCTTGTGCTGGTCAAACCCTAATCCAATCTTGAGTCAAAGAGATCTTGTTAGAAAAATCTTAATAAATGAGAGGAAAAATTTTGGGGTACAACACTCTCAAAAACACATGATCATTTTCTTGAACTCGATGTCCTTTCTCCTCTTATCATGGTAACTCTTCTAACGACCTTGACAAGCCTTCATCTTCTCTTGGATCATATTTATCTTCTTAGTTGTTTCTTTCACAACCTTAGGTCCGAGCACAACACTCTCGCCTGACTCATACCAATACGATGGAGTTATACACCTCCTACCATACAAGGCTTCATACGGTGCCATATCAATACTAGAATGGAAACTATTATCATCGGTAAACTCAATCAATGACAAGTGGTTGTGCCAAGTACCTTCTTGTTCCAACACATAAGCCCTCAAAAAAATCTTCCAAATATTGGATAGTCCTCCCTGTATGACCGTCCATCTGCGGATGATATGCAGAACTCAACCCCGACATAGTACCAAAAGCATTCTGTAAACATCTCTATCTGACGTGATACACAAAGGTATCCCATGCAATCTCACAATCCCTTAAATATACATCTCAGCTAACTCCTCCATAGGATGATTGATCTTCATCGGTAAGAAATGAGCCGACTTAGTAAACCTATCCATAATCACCCAAATCGAATCAATGCCTTTAGCAGTCTTCGCTAAACCCGACACAAAATCCATGGAAACACTGTCCCACTTACATTTTAGAATACTCAAAGGTTGCATAAGAATTGTAGGCTTATGATGTTCAATCTTTGACTTTTGGAAAGTCAAGCAATCATACACAGACTTGGCAATTTCTTTCTTCATATCTGACCACCAAAACATTTTCTTCAAATCCTGATACATTTTTGTAGCACTTGGATGAATACTCAAATCGCTTCGACGCCCTTCCTCAAGAATGCTCTTCTTAAGTTTTGGAATATCAGGAACACATACTCTATCACCGAGTCTTATCACACCATTCTCATTCGCTCGAAATTCACCTATGTTTCCTTGGTTAATCAACGTTAGTCGATCCACCAAACTCAAATCAGACTTCTGACCTTCTCGGATATCTTTAAGAATCCCACTAGTCATTTTCAACATTCCCATCTTCACATTGTTGGATGTCTCTTCGCAAACCAAGCTCATATCGTTAAATTGTTCGATCATCTCTAACTCTCGAACCATAAGCATTGACATATGCAAAGATTTCCTACTCAAAGCATCAACTACTACATTTGCTTTACCAGGACGGTAACTCAAATCAAAATCACAATCCTTCAAAAATTTGAGCCATCTTCTCTGCATCATGTTTAACTCCTTCTGATCAAATAAGTATTTTAAACTATTATGATCATTGGACACTTCAAATTTAGATCCAAAAAGATAATGTCTCCAAATTTTTAGCACGAATACCACATCCGCCAATTCTAAGTCATACTTAGGATAGTTCCTCTCATAAACTTTTAACTGTCTAGAAGCATAAGCAACAACTTATCCGTCTTGCATTAAAACACCATTAAGACTCATCTTAGAATCATCACAATAAACTACAAAGGATTCATTCAGATTTGGAAAAATCAACATCAAAGCAGTCATCAATATCTTTTTCCGTTCTATAAAACTTTCTTCGCATGCAACATCCCACACATAAACCTGGATCTTTCGAGTCATTTGAATCATTAGTAACACCAACTTAGAAAATCCCTCAATGAATCTTAGGTAGTAACCTGCTAACCCAAGAAATCTCTTAATCTCAATTATAGATTTCAGTGTCTCCCACCGCAACACTGCATCAACCTTAGAAGTATTTACCACAATTCCACCACTAGAAATCACATGGCAAAGAGAACTCACTTCCTTTAACCAAAATTCACACTTCGACAGTTTCACATACAACCTCAAGTCTCCAAATTGTTCAATAAGTCTTAACTCTTTCACAATCACGTATCCATTAGGTTCACCCAAAATGATGAACGAATATTCCCTTGATGGAACGTTAAACACTTAACACACCATTAAGCTGGTAGGACAATTATATCACATCCAACACGATCTCGTATACTATCAATAAGAGATCAAGGGTGATCAGTTCCTCAATTTGTCAATAGGCATCTATTTTACCCCAAAATTTGCCCTCTCAGTTTCAAGGCTTTTCTCATAAAGATTCTCAGGATTCAAGCTTGCACAAGTGCATCGGGATTTTCCAGTACCAAAATTAAAAGGAAACTGTCAAAAAGGGAGAAAACAGATAAAAATAACATTTTGACAAATTTGGAGGAAAATAGGTCTCCTTCAATTCAGCACAATTCGATTGGACTTCTCACCTCCTTCGATTGCTTAAAAATTACTGCTAGAGTATCTCTTTCGTCTGGGCATTTGACTTCTTATTGGAGGCTTCGTTTGTGTCTTTTGTTGCCTGCATGCTTGCTTTAAGTACAAAATTTGCTACCACAAGTTCCCCCATGCAGGGTAAGCCTTTCGATTGGACAAGTATGTTGCCTGCATGCTTGCAATCGAAGGCCATGACCTGCTGGCCACATGTGCCCCCCCTGCAAGGCAAACCCTTCGATTCACCAAGCATGATGCATGCGTACTTTGCTTTGAAAACCATGACATGTTGGCTACATGTTCACCCTGAAAGGAAAACCCTTCGTTTATACACAAGTGCCTGCATATAATCCTTCATTTGGGCATTCACCTCCTACATGCCCGCATGTAAGTCTTTGTTTGGGCATTCATCTCTTGTCATGCCTGCATGCAAGCTTTAGTTGAACAAGGGCTTTGTGCCACTTGGGTTACATCTTTCATTTGGGTATTGAAGCTTCCTTCGATTCAGAAGGAAATTATCTGCTGAAGATTTCCTTCGTTTCAGAAGGAAATTAGCTTTTGAAAGCTTCCTTCGATTTAGAAGGAAATCATCCTCTGAAAGCTTCCTTCGATTCAGAAGGCCTTGGCCTTCTGAAGGTTCCCTTCGATTGCACCATTGGCCCCTCACGTGTTTGTCTTGGATTCACAAGTTTTCGATTGGATGAATGGCTACCTTCCTGTGACTTTCAATTTCATCTTCATGTTTGCTTCGAATGCGCCTTCATATCACCTTTGAATCCATCTGCAAACCCTTTAATACGCCATAGTGCTGCATTATGACACACAACCCAGTGGCCCATTCGAAGGACTTGCCATAGTTGGGGAATAGTTGTTTTTGCTTACTTTGGAGTCTGGTCGAAGGTTTGGGCCTAAGTGATCAAAAGCAAGAGGACTCAAAATGGCATATTCAGCTAAAGAGGGACATTTGAAGAACACACAATTGGTCCATTCGAAGGACACACAACTGGTGGAAATGAATGTTGCTTTATTGAGTCTAGTCGAAGGTTATGGAAAGATGAAGGATTCAATTCAAAGGGTCAAGTTGTCCATAGGTCAGGCTACATAGGCCTCCAACTTGCGCCTCACTCCATATTAAATTGTTCTTCAAGCCAACTTGCTCTTGATGACATCACTACTTTTTTAGAAAGTTTTTAAGCCTTGCGCATGTCTCTTCTGCATATTTTCCCCCTATAAACTAAGATCCACCCATCTAAACCATTGATTTTTTTTACTTTTATCTTGGGATTATAAAAAGTTGACACAAGTGGATGTTGGCCTTTCAAAGAAACTATATTTTATTCTTTCACAAAGCTGCTCATTCAAAAAATTTCTCTCTATAAATAGAGAGCTCATTTGCATAAAGAAAATGAGGAAGAAGAGGAGGGGAACATATCTTCAAAATTCTCACACACCACAAATCTCTCAAGTCCCTTCAACACTTGTGAAATCAAAAACCCAGAATCCTATTGTCACCTCCTTCGATTCTGAAGAACAACCACCCATCAGTCTCTTTCGAATCCAGTGGAAAGAAGCATCACACTTGCTTTCTTTCCTCCTTCAAATTCAGCATCCAAGGCTTTGTTTCAAGCCCCCTCTTTTGAATCCAGCACCCAGGGCCTCCACTCAAGGTTCCACACCCATTCAAGGCTGAAGCAACGTAAGTTACTCTTACCCTTGCATCATTCATTTCAATCATAGCATTATATAATATTTTGCCTCCCTTCATTTACATCCTTTGAATCTATTTTTCTGGCTAATCTTTTTGTTCCTTGTTGCTTGAGTTCATTAAATATACTTTAATATTTAGTTTGGCCATAAGACAAAGGTTAACATGGCCTTAGGCCATGTTGCCATTTTATGTCCCAAACGGAAGAGACAGGGGTAAAGGAATATAAAACGAAGCCTGGGCTTCAATGCTAACTTCCAAGCCCATCCAGAATGCATTCTCATGCTGACTTCCAAGCCCCAGAAATCCAGAATCAAAGGCCATGGCTCACTGATTCCAGGCCCAATCGAAGAAGGTAACCAGGCAACTAGGTAGAACCAGAAGTCACGCCTAGTTGCTGCCAATGCCCAATCGAAGACCATGACTTGCTGGATGCTAGCCCCCAATCGAAGGAGGCCAACAGAAGCAGAATCGAAGGCCGCTTCCCCCCCCCCCAATCGAAGGAGTTCATTTTACTTATTTTTTATCTTATTTTTGCCTTTATATTTTAATGTATTTCAATATGGTTGCAATAGTGTAGGATTTTTTTTTCACTTTTTATTACTTTTGTACAAATGCTAGTAATTAGGTGTGTATGGCAAGATAAAACCAACAAGTAGACAACCCAAAAATCAAAGACAAAATGCATGTAATCGAACACACTTTCACACATGCACCCTTAGGGTAATTCCACTTGTTGCCTTACAAAAATGGTCATGTTATTCATGTGAGATATCTTAGCAAAAACAATAAAAAACACAAGATCATAGTCCCTCGATGACGCTATGAATGTTTCCTTACAAATGATCTTAGTCCCTCAAAGAGAAATTCTAAGATATCTTACAACATTGCTATCATGGCTATACGATGACCCACACCCGTCCCTTTACATCCAAAGATAAGGCTTCTTACCAAATTAATGGTAAGATATCAATATTAAAGGAAAGGAAGAAATGAACTAAGACTTTTGAGTAGGTAGATTGTTCCTAGTTGCTTGCTCATTTTCAAATCAAGCACTCTTGCTTATTTTCAAAAACAAGCACCAACACTTTCAAAACACTTTCAAAACCCTTTCCAAACATGAAATATTTTCAAAAGCTCAATGCTTTGTATATGTTCTTACGAACGAGAACTATTATGAAGTTTGCCTAAAAACGATGGTGCCTTTTCAAAATACTTTCAAAAAACCACACAAAACACATTTTAAAACAAAAGCAAGTGATCTAGCAAGCAACTAAGAGCCCATAGATAACTATGGAAAAAAAGGGTGCTAATACCTTCCCTTTTCATAATCTACCCCCCGAACTCAGAAATAATCTCAAAGGTCTTTCCTGTTCTTTTTAGCCTTTTCTTTTGGAAAAAAGAAAAGTCGGTGGCGGCTCTTGCTAACCACAACATTGCGATAAAACGCAAAACAACCAAGTCAGTTCTCCCACTGTATCATAGTATCCGACAACCATGATAGCGAGTAAACCATCATTACTAAACTAGAATATTATTTCTTTAAAACTTATACTCAAAGTTACCTAAAGCACCATGTTCCAATTAATCTTTCCTCAAACCAAGATCTACACCTTGACAACTTAGCATAAAGTCTCTTCCTTTCCAACACTGTAATTCAAATCACAACGTTTGACATTCCCTTATTCTTACTTATATTAACTCATAATGTCCTCAATAAACACCTTAACAAACTAACCCAAATATTTGTAATGCCTACACAAGTTCTAAAATTTATCCCCTAACTATCCTCACCCTTCATTTGAATCTGAAGGTAACCCTTCTTAATTAGATTATACTGTAGACATACTCGCCTAACAGTTGTTCTATCAAATCACCAATCCCTTGAAGTGGATAATTAATATCACCCATTACCTTACTCAATTGTCGGTAATCCACACACGACCTCATTCAACTGTTGTCACAAAAATGCAAACCTCTAAGCCTCATATCCTAAGGGTTATCCTACTTGCTTAGCAAATAAAAATATTAGTTCTCTATTGTCATTGAACTCAAATCCACACTCTGGAGGCAAGTCACAAATATCTTTAGGAAAAACATCAGGAATCACACAACACTGGCATATCACTAGCTGTTACATTGCTCTCTATTCTCTGAGAAGCAAACATCAAAAATACCTGATTGTTCTCTCTAAAGACATCCCAACTTGACCTGCAGACAAGATCACGAATATGTGCTCTCTTCAGTTTCTAAAAACAACATAGCTCCAACAATACTTGCATTCTTTGTAACTTTCCAGTGTATTGCACCAACTCCCATACCTAAAACATCTTAGAGAAGCAAAAGCTTCTCCCCCACTTGTTTCAAACCAACCCTTGCAGATAAATAGTTAGAAAAACAAGCAAGTAACGACAGTGTTTCACACACATGTCGCACACTAAGGAACAAACAACATTAGACAACCTGGCCGGACATACCGACCTGCTCTAATACCACTGATGTAAAACTCTTCTAAACCCCACAAAATATTCATAATTATTTAAAATAATATCAGAGTAATACAACAAAAGGGCATCACATTTTATTCATAAAATAATCATACGTGCTAGTCTTACTCCGTAACACAGGTTTTCAAAATTATTCATGACATATCCATTATCAAGGTTTCATACTTGCAGCGGAATCGTAGTTCAAACAAGTTTATTAAGACACTTTATAGTGCCCCGTGATTCATGGTTCATAATTCAACATAATTTAAACTCCATGGAAACTATTTAAATGTCATAACAAAATAAGAACAAAATAGTTTTCAAAACAAAGTGTTTCCATCCCCGGTGTTACATATCATAGCAAGACCTTCTAGACTCAACGAAAATAAAACACACGCTCCAAGCTATTATTATAAGCTTTAGGGACTACTCCTGATTACCTGCATGTTACCCACGTAGAGGCAACATTCAAGCAGAAAGGGCGAGTTCATCATAATCATTATATAAGATATAAGTAATAGACATAGCAGAATAAACCAAAAATATCACAACATAAACTCAACATTGGTATATTCCAAGTACATCAACAATCATATAAATTCAACAACACAATACAACATCATCAATTTAAGAACCATGCAATGCCACATAAGATGTAGAGCAAGGACATAGACTCATGCATGTGGTACCAATTCATTTGATGGACACTGGGATATCACCCTCCAAAAACCCCAATCATAGGATCAATTCCCACTTGGAACCGGAGCAAATCATAGACATCCCAAATCTATACAATGGGATTGAGACTAAATCACTAGAACAACATCCGAAATCATCAAAATGGACCAAAGTTATCCAAGAATGCATGATGCACAACAACAATATAAACGATCAATAAGCAACATCATGTCATCAAAGAAATTAAAGTAATATCATAGCATCATCATATAAATCAATATATCATCATATATATCACATAATCATCATTATTAACCAACATTGTCACAAGATCGTCATATCAGAGTAATAAACATCCCAAATCCATATAATGGGATTGAGACTAAATCACTGGACCAACGTCCTAAATCATCAAAACAGACCAAAGTTGTTCAATGAATGCATGTTGTACAACAACAAACATAACGACCACAACTAGTCATACACATTATCATTCATGTATTCACCAACATCATCATATAAACCTCATCATATGTACTCATATAAGCAAAACATCGTCATCATATTATCACATCATCATAATCAATAAGCATCATATATATATATATATATATATATATATATATATATATATATATATATATATATATATATATATATATATATATATATATATATCACCACAAAACATAATAGCGATCCAACACGGGGAAACTAACTCTATCTTAACTTGGGTACTAGAATTATCTTTATTATCCTTCATTTTACTCCTTATAAATATAGTTCATCGCATTAGCTATGCAACACTCCGGATAATGCATCAAATAGAGTTACGGTTCAAAAGTTATGGTCGTTACAAAAGTGTCAAAAATTGGGCTTCCCTCAGGTTAGCTCGTGTCGACCCTTGCGTCGACCGCTCGCTGGCAGTTTGCGTCGACTGCTGCATCGAAGACAACACTTCTCCTTCCTGCGATTTTTCATCATTTGAGGCTTTCCGAAACTCCGAATTCGATTCTGTAAAAAGTCTCAGTTTCAGAATTTGAAATCCTATGACTATAGAATATTTATACCAGCCTATGACACTCATCTAGAGATCCTACCCTCATAAACTCATCAAAGTTTCATTCATCAACTAACACCAATTTCTCACTAACCAAAACCTAAGGAAAATCCTACAATTATCTACCACTTAAATCAAATATAATAGTCAGATAAACACCCATTACCTTATTGTTTTGAGTGATTGAGTATTCTATTCTTGCCTCTTACAGTGATTTTTAAACTTTTGTGCCCTAGCCTCTTCTCTTGTTATTCTCCCAACATCTCGATCATACATAATGATCGTATAACTTTATTTATTTATCTATTATAACAAAAGACCCATAACTTCTTCCTCAATTTCCCTCACTTAGCATTATACCATTTACCATCATGCCTTCACTCTTTCTATTAATTACCATCTTGTCCTTATTTTTTCTACACTTCTATTATTCTATTATTCTAATTATTTAAATTTTAAACCTTCTTACTATCCCATCATACACAACACAACTCATCATTTTAAACATCTTATTCATCAAGTCATCGTTATTTGCATCACAGTTGCATCATGAATACATGTCGTATACCGTCACGAGGACTTATACAAGACACCAAAATGTTATAAATAAGCATCACAACATCAAAACACCATCTACTTCACATAGACTCATATAATCACACTAAATTTATTAATTAAATAATTAATCTAAAATTCAGGGTGTTACAACTCTCCCCCACTTAAAAGAATTTTCGCCCTCGAAAATTAACTGACAAAAACAACATTGGATAAGACTCTCTAATTTGATCCACGCGTTCCCAAGTCCAACTCTCACTTGTACCCAATTCATTTGAATCACATGCGAAGAATCTGACACATGTTCCTTGATTTCAATGCTCTACCAACACCGATTATTAGAGTAACTCTCAAAAACACATGAACATCTTTCTTGAACTCGATGTCCTTTCTCCTATTATCATGGTAACTCTTCTGTCGACCTTGAGAAGCCTTCATCTTCTCTTGGGTCATCTTTATCTTCTTAGTTGTTTCTTGTAAAATCTCAGGTCCGAGCATAACACTCTCGCCTGACTCATACAAATACGATAGAGTTCTACACCTCCTACCATACAAGATGGTGTCATCTCAATACTAGAATGGAAACTATTATTATCAGTAAACTCGATCAACGAAAAGTGGATGTCCCAAGCACCTCCTTGTTCCAAAACATAAGTCCTCAACAAATCTTCCAAAGATTGGGTAGTCCTCTCCATCTGACCTTCCGTATGCGGATGATATGCAGAACTCAACCCCAACATAGTACCAAAAGCATTATGCAAACCCATCCAAAATTTCAAAGTAAACCTCAGATCTCTATCTGACACAATACTCGAAGGTATCCCATGAAATCTCACAATACCTTAAATATACATATCAGTTAACTTCTCCATAGGATGACTGATCTTCATCGGTAAGAAATAAGCCGACTTAGTCAACCTATCCATAATCACCCAAATCGAATCATTGACTTTAGCAGTCTTCGGTAAACCCGACACAAAATCCATGGAAACACTGTCCCACTTCCATTCTGGAATGCTCAAAGGTTGCATAAGACTTGTAGGCTTTTGATGTTCAATCTTTAACCTCTGGCAAGTCAAGTAAGCATACACAAACTTAGCAATTTCTTTCTTCATGCATGGCCACCAAAAAAATTCTTCAAATCCTGATACATTTTCGTAGCACCTGGATGAATACTCAGATCACTTTGATGCCCTTCCTCAAGAATGCTCTTCTTAAGTTCTGGAATATCAGGAACACATACTTTATCACCAAGTCTCATCACACCATTCTCATCCACTTGAAATTCACCTCTGTTTCCTTGGTTAATCAACGTTAGTCGATCCACCAAACTCAAATCAGACTTTTGACCTTCTCGGATCTCTTCAAGAATCCCACTAGTCAGTTTAAACACTCCCATCTTCACATTGTTTGATGTCTCTTCGCATACCAAGATCATATCTTTAAACTGTTCGATCATCTTTAACTCTCGAACCATAAGCATTTACACATGCAAATATTTCCTACTTAAAGCATCAACTATTACATTTGCTTTACCGGGATGGTAACTCAAATCAAAATCATAATCCTTCAACAATTTGAGCCATCTTCTCTGCCTCATGTTTAACTTCTTCCGATCAAATAAGTATTTTAAACTCTTATGATCATTGAACACTTCAAATTTAGAGCCAAAAATATAATGTCTCCAAAGTTTTAGCACGAATACCACAACCGCTAATTCTAATTCATGCGTAGGATAGTTCCTCTCATAAACTTTTAACTGTCTAGAAGCATAAGCAACAACTTGTCCGTCTTGCATTAGCACACCACCAAGACCCATCTTAGAAGCACCATAATAAACTACAAAGGATTCATTCAGATCCGGAAAAATCAACATCGGAGGAGTCATCAACCTCTTTTTTTGTTCTACAAAACTTTCTTCGCATGCAACATCCCACACGTAAACCTGGCCCTTTCGAGTCATCTTAGTCATTAGTAAAACCAACTTAGAAAATCCCTCAATGAATCTTAGGTAGTAACCTGCTAACCCAAGAAATCTCTTAATCTCAATTGTAGATTTAAGTGTCTCCCACCGTAACACTGCATAAACCTTAGAATTATTTACCACAATTCCACCACTAGAAATCACATGGCCAAGAGAACTCACTCCCTTCAACCAAAATTCACACTTCGACAATTTTGCATACAACCTCAAGTCTCCAAATTGTTCAATAAGTCTCAACTCTTTCACAATCACTTATCCATTAGGTTCACCCAAAATGATGAATGAATAGTCCCTTGATGGAACATTAAACACTTAACACACTATTAAGCTAGTAAGACAATTCTTTCACATCCAACACGATCCCATCTACTATCAACAAGCGATTAAGGGTGATCAGTTCCTCAATTTGTCAATAGGTATACGACAACCATAATAGCACATAAACCATTATTACTAAACTAGAATAGTGTTTCTTTAAAACTTATACTCAAATTTACCTAAAGCACCATGTCCCAATTAGTCTCTCCTCAAACCATGATCTACACCTTGATAACTTAACATAAAGTCTCTTCCTTTCCAACATTGAAATTCAAATCACAATGTTCGACATTCCATTATTCTTACTTAGATTAACTCATAATGTCCTCAATAAACATTGCAACAAACTAACCAGAATATTTGTAATGCCTACACAAGTTCTAAAATTTGTCCTCTAACTATCCTCACCCTTCATTTGAATCTGAAGGTAACCCTTCTCAATTCGATTATACTGTAGACATACTCGCCTAACAGTTGGCCCATCAAATTGTCAATCCCTTGAAGTGGATAATTAATCTCACCCATTACCTTACTCAATTGTCGATAATCCACACATGACCTCATTCAACTGTTGTCAAAAACATGCAAACCTCTAAGCCTCATATCCTAAGGGTTATCCTACTTGCTTAGCAGAAAAAAATATTAGTTCTCTATTGTCACTGAACTCAGATCCACACTTTGGAGGCAAGTGGCAAATATCTTTAGGAAAAACATCAGGAATCACACAACACTGACATATCACTAGCCGTCACATTTCTCTCTATTCTCTGAGAAGCAAACATCAAAAGTACCTGATCGTTCTCTCTGAAGACATCCCAACTTGACCTGCAGACAAAATCACGAATCTGTACTCTCTTCAGTTTCCAGGAATAACATAGCTCCAACAATACTTGCATTCTTTGTAAGTCACCAGTGTATTGCACCAACTCCCATACCCGAAATATCTCAGAGAAGCAAAAGCTTATCCCCCACTTGTTTCAAACCAACCTTTGCAGATATATAGTTAGAAAAACAAGCAAGTATCGATAGTGTTTCACACACATGTCGTACACTAAGGAACAAACAACATTAGACAACCTGGTCGGACATACCGACCTGCTCTGATACCACTAATGTAACACCCTTATAAACCCCATAAAATATTCATAATTATTTAAAATAATATCAGAGTAATACAATAAAAGGGCATCACATTTTATTCGTGAAATAATCATACGAGCTAGTCTTGCTCCGTAACACGGGTTTTCAAATTTTTTCATGACATATTCATTATCAAGGTTTCACATACTTGCAGCGGAATCATAGTTCAAACTAGTTCATTAAGACACTTAATAGTGCCCCATGATTCATGGTTCACAATTTAACATAATTTAAACTCCACGAAAATAATTTAAATGTCATAACAAAACAAGAACAAAATTGTTTTCAAAACAAAGTGTTCCCGTCCCCGATGTTACATATCAGAGCAAGACCTTCTAGACTCAACGGAAATAAAACACATGCTCCAAGCTATTCTTCTAAGCCTTTAGGGACTACTCTTGATTACTTGCATGTTACCCACGTAGAGGCAACATTCAAGCAGAAAGGGTGAGTTCATCACAATCATTATATAAGATATAAGTAATAGACATAGCAGAATAAACCAAAAGTATCAGAACATAAACTCAGCATTGTTATATTCCAAGTAACTCAACAATCATACAAATCCAACAACATAATACAACATCATCAATTTAAGAACCATGCAATGCCACATAAGATATAGTGCAAGGACATAGACTCATGCATGTGGTACCAATTCATTTGATGGACACTGGGCCATCACCCTTCAAAGACCCCAATCATAGGATCAATTCCCACTTGGAACCGAAGCAAATCATAGAATCCCAAATCCACACAATGGGATTGAGACCAAATCACTGGACCAACATCCTAAATCATCAAAACGGGCCAAATTGTCCAATGAATGCATGATGCGCAACAATAATATAAACGATCAACAAGCAACATCATGTCATCAAAGAAATCAAAGCAACATCATAACATTATCATATAAATCAATATATCATCATATATATCACATAATCATCATTATTAACCAGTATTATCATAAGATCGTCATATCAGAGTAATAGACATCCCAATCATATACATCTTAAATCCACACAATAGGATTGAGACCAAATCACTGGACCAACGTCCTAAATCATCAAAATGGACCAAAGTTGTCCAATGAATGCATGATGTGCAATAACAAACATAACGACCACAACTAGTCATTTGCATCATCATTCATGTATTCACCAACATCATCATATAAACCTCATCATATGTACTCATATAAGCAAAACATCATCATCATATCATCACATTATCATCATAACATCATAATCAACAATCATTATATATATATATATATATATATATATATATATATATATATCACCACAAAACATAATAGCGATCCAACACGGGGAAACTAACTCTATCTTAACTTGGGTACTAGAATTATCTTTCTTATCCTTCATTTTACTCCTTATAAATATAGTTCATCACATTAGTTATGCAATGCTTCGGATGACGCATCAAACATAGTTACGCTTCAAAATTTATGGTCGTTACAAAAGTGCCAAAAATTGGGCTTCCCCCGGGTTAGCTCGCACCAACCATTGCATCGATCGCTTGCTAGCAGTTTGCGTCGATCGCCCCTTATTTGTGTCGACTGCTGCGTCGAAGACAACACTTCTCCTTTATGCAATTTCCACCGTTGGAGGCCTTCCAAAACTCCAAATTCGATTCCGTAAAAAGTCCCAGTTTCAGAATTTGAAATCATATGATTATAGAATATTTATACCAACCTATGACACTTATCTATAGATCTTATCCTCATACACTCATCAAATATTCATTCATTTATTCATCTGCCAACACCAATTTCTCACTAACCAAAACCTAAGGTAAATCCTACAATTATCTACCATTTAAATCAAATATAATAATCAGATAAACACCTCTTACCTTACTGTTTTGAGTGATTAATTCTTCTCTTCTTGTCTCTTACTGTAATTCTCCAAACTTCTGTGCCCTAGCCTCTTCTCTTGCTCTTCTCCCAATATCTCGATCGTACATAATAATCATATAACTTTCTCTATTTCGCTATTATAACAAAGGACCCCTAACTTCTTCCTCAATTTCCCTCACTTAGCATTATACCATTTACCATCATGCCCTCACTCTTTCTATTAATTACCATTTTGTCCTTATTTTCTCTACACTTCTATTATTCTATTATTCTAATTATTTAAATTCTAAACCTTCTTACTATCTCATCCTACACCACACAACTCATCATCTTAAACATCTTATTCATCAAGTCGTCGTTATTTGCGTCACAGTTGCATCACGAATACACATCATATACTGTCACAAGGACTCACACAAGACACCAAAATATCAAAACACCATCTACTTCACATAGACTCATATAATCACACTAAATTAATTAATTAAATAATTAATCTAAAATTCAGGGTGTTACAAATATGAAACTTCTCGCAGTGTCAACATGATCTGAGGCAACCCATAATCAATTGACATGACGCATCACCCGATGATGTTGCTTAAACCTCTAAACTACAGAAAATCGGATCAGAGCTCCTCCAAGAGGGAAAGAGATGATAAAAACCTTTAAAAAAATATGTTCTGAGCGATTTATACACAAACTGAAAAACCACAGACCGCGCTAAGCGCACACTCATTTATTAAACAAATCGCCTTAGAGCGTGTTAAGCGCCAAATACCGCGCTAAGCGTGCTCGCCTCTGCCTGACCACTCAACATGCACGTTGTGACTGCACTAAGCCTCACCTGAAACTTCAATAATTCTTATTTTGTCTGAAAATGCATATATGGAGTCGTCTGTGCCTTCAACATCTTATTTCTCGATGCTCAAAATATGCTAAAATACTTACAAAAAGACGTTAAAACTATCAAACAATACATAAATGAATCATAAATACTATTATACACTAAGTATACATATTTACACAAAAGTCGAGTTTATTCAATCAAAGTTAACGACAAAGAGTCAATAAGTGCAACAAAAAATATATATAAAAATAGATACAATTTACACTTATCACAGCTGTATACTTTCATGAATGAAATTGTTAAATTATATATAATATTATAATATTCTTTAGTATTTCTATTTTATTAATTTATTATATTATTTAAGTTGTTTTTAAAATATTTCTAAGATATTTTTAACTTTTATACTTTATCAATTTATTATTGTTTTATTCTTTTATTGTTTGTTTCTATTTTATTAATTTATGGTATTTTTTCTTACTTATTTTTCTTCTTATTTATTTATTTTTACATTTAGACCAAACAATTTTGAATCATTCTAAAATTAAACTTATTAATGGCCATTACAAAATTGAAAAATAATTAATTAATATCAAATAATTCTATAAATCAACAGCCGTCTACAAATTTTACGTAAAATTCACACAATTCTAATTCACCACGCGCTCATCATTTGCACGATAGAATTACAACAATTTTAGTGGTTCCACTTTTTCATGTAACCAAAACCATCATAATATATGTTAGAAAGTCAAACACTCTTCTTTACCATCTAATCTAAATTGAGATAAAAATCAATGTACTATGGTAAAATACAACCTTCTCTTCATATTCCATAGAAAAATCAAACCCATTTGAGCAATTCTGCAACTAAATTTGTACATGGAATTAGAACACAATTGTAACTATGATATGAAAATCATCAAATGGTCTATTATAGATATAAATAAATAGGAAATCATCAAATATTCCATCCAAAATCAAAGTGTGTTAACTTATTTATCTTAATCTCACATTTGTGAATTATATTAGTAGTAAACAAGAAAAATAAAACTTCATTGAATTGTTAAATTATTTAAGGATTTTACCTGCTATATCAGCACACGCTTATCAATAACACTTTAGAGGTATAATTTAGATTTATATTTACAAAAACGTTACTCTTAAATGTTATCATTGTTATTGTAGTCACATGTACAATATATGTAATAAGGTGAGTTTAAATCTAGTAGAACCACTATAAGAAACAATATAAGGAGGTATCAAATGAAAATTATTGTTTCCTTTGGAAACTAAATCACAAATTGTCTGATACAAACAACACACCAATTTAAAAAAAAAAATAGGATTAGAAAATGGCTAGACCTATCCTCAAATTGACTCTAACCTTCAACCATCTAAGCCCCAAGAAAAAACAATACATCAATACAACAAAAACACATTCACCAAGGCAATTTGCCAAAACCCATTACCTGTAAAGGTATAACAACAACCTGCCAATGTAAATAATGTGATACTGAAACCCAAAATTTGTCTGATTGACCATAAAGAATGCAACAACTTAAAAGAGAAATGAAAATAGAACGATCCTTTAATATTTATAGCATATGCAAACTTATCCGAATAAATTGCTAACAAACTCCACGTGATGTAGTTCTGAAGATACATCATTCCGAATTTCACAAACATAGGCAAAATTCATTCCTGGTTTAAACCACCTATACTCTGAAAAAATACTCCACCCAATTTCGTCACAAAGCTATGACACGAGAAAATAACCGATGAGGAGTTGTTTTGAGTTAACAGTCTTTAAAAGAGGGGAGAATGACATGGGGAATTCCACCAGAAACACATTAAACATTGAATTATTTGCATTTGGGAAGAAGATGAAAGATTGTGTTTGGGAAAAACAAAAAGCATTGATTAAGGCAGTGAATCGTTGTTTTACAGATGAAGACCACAAATAATTTCAGAAGATAACATGTGATTGAGCCAAAAAGGAAAAAGTAACATTTGTATATTAAACAATTGGAAAATAAAAGAAAAAATGTGATTGGATCAAATGCAAAAAGGTTAGTTTTATCTTTTCTAGAACATCTTGTCTTCTTATATGGTAGATTGGTCGGGGATATTTCATCCCCTAAGGAAGAGAAAATCAAATGAAATGGCCATTTTATCTTAAGAAATGTCCTCAATATTCATTTCACTATTATAAACTTGTATATATTGAGCTCAAAATATTTAACTCTTTTGATGAGATATTATTGCAATTTATAATAGCATGCTCAGGCCTCTTTTGAGCTCAATTCTTGATGGAAAAAGCTTATATATAATCAAGGTAGTGTTTGTACTACGAACTACTATAGTAGGTGGTCCATACAGACCATTATTTCTATCTCTTAGATTAATTTAGTCCACTGAAGTAATGAAGGACTTTATACAAAGAGTACTTTCATCTCGACTTAATACTGCAAATTCAATGTTTTTATGAGAGAGAGAGAAAAAGAAGTTCTTTCTAATAAATTTTGAGAAAGCCTTATAATTGAAAATGATTTCCTTATAAAAATAGAATAAATTTCATATTATATTATATTAATACTAGCATAAAATTTCAAATAAATTGAACATTTATATTTGAAAAAGATATTATTCATTCATTTGAAGTTATTTAATCAGGTATTACAAGAATTTGTGGATCTAATCTATTAAAATTCATACTAGTAACAAACCCGTGCTATCGCACGGGTCTCGTCTGGATTCACATTACATTTATAGATTATTAAATTATTAAGTATGTTACCATATTTTCAGTTGAGTATATGTCTCATGTAAACCATGTTGGCATTTAACTTCATATTTGTAGCAAGCGGCGGTCCTATCAACAAATCACGTCTGCATGAACAAATAGGAAAAATTATATACTTCTTGAAATACATGGAAAATGTACATACTATATATTTTAATTCAAAATAGATTTTTAATTTGAATCGTAAAGTATAAGATATAAAGTTTACCAACTATCAAAGTGCTTAAAAGACTTCCTTGTACACAACATTAGTAGTAGTAGAACACGGTACATTCTCCTTGTCATGAATTAGGATTTTTAGCCCACTTTTGCTCTTAACTCTTGAAATTGCAACATATAATTGACCATGACTAAACACAGGAGTAGGCAAATACAATCCAACACTATCAAGAGATTGACCTTGTGACTTATTAATTGTCATTGCATAGGAGACAATAATCGGAAATTGTCTCCTAATCAACTTGAATGGCCAAGGTGAATCAGAAGGTGACATAGACATTTATTCTCTCATAGATACATTTATTCTACCCGTGAATTTATTTCATGTACTCAGTTGGTTAATATTAATATAATTACAATATATAATCATTTATCAAATTTGAATTTCTCATTTATAAAAATAATTTTAAATTATTCTCGTTTATAAAAATGAACGCGTGTGTCTATTTATAAAAATATATGAAACTTATACTCTTTTATAAATATAATTGTATCAATACTTGAATTTTTCCGGTTTATAAAAATATTTATAATTTATTCATGTTTATAAAAATTGTTGTAATTTATTTTTAGTTTGTAAAATTAATTATATTAATATGTAGACTTTTTCTCGTTTATAAGTGTCTTTAACCCGTGTGACAATTTATAAAAACATTTTAACTTATTCATGTTAAAAACAATTACATCAATATTTGAATTTTGTTCGTTTATAAAAATATTTGTAAGTTATTTAAGTTTATAAAAATAATTGTAAAAATAAATATTTACCATATCATCTTAAATTTATTTATTCAACAGTGATAAATATGTGTCTCTTAGTTAATTACATTTATAAATAAATATCGTGTATTAGTAATATATATTAAATTTATTATCTAAATGTCTAACTAATTAAAATGAATTTATTATTGTCAATCAAAAATTATAATATTAAATAATAATATAATATTATTATTATATACGGGAAAAAGAATAAATTAAATCTAAGAATATCGGAAAATTTATTATAATATTAAATAATAATTTAACATTTATTATTACAATGAATCATATATAACATTTCAAAATTATGTATTTATTTCTTATGTTTTATTATATTCGATTTGTAATAAATATTTTTCAGTTTATTGCGAATTTTCAATAATTAAATATTAATGATATTATATAAAATTAATTTCATGAAATAAATTTATTTAATAAAGTGTTATATAAATATTTAATACATTATATTATACCATTAATTTATATAAAATGATATTAACTTATTCCTATTTATAAAATTATTGTAACTTTTTTCCGGTTTATAAGTATGTTGAATTCGTGTGTCCATTATTAAAATATATGTAATTTACTATTATTGATATAAATAATTTTATAAATAGTTTAATTTATTACATTTATAAAATTATTTGTAATTTATTCACCTTTATAAAATTAATTATAAATTATTTAATTTATTAAAATGATTGTATCAATAATTTTTTATTTTATCATAAATTTTTATTATTATCATTTATCATTAAATTTTCATGATTACCATTTAATATTTTTTTATCATGATTGTTAATTTGAAAAGATTATGATATATTTTAGTTATTTCATAAACTTAAAAAAATTATCAAATCTCAATTGATTTTGTTTTGTTTTATTAACTTTTTTATAGAAATTGAAATAATTTATTTTAGGTCAAATAAGGATCTAAATAATTACAAAATAATATTTATTTTTACATTTATAGAACGATAAATTAAATATTTAAGATAAACATTAGAGTTCTTATTTACTTTATCTTTTATATATTTATAATATATTTTTTTGTTAATTTTATTAACAATATATTTATAGTTAACAATACATCCTTTAAACTACGTTATTTTTTTCAAGAATATAAATGTAACCTTTCAAAAAATATACACAAATATATTTAGAAGTCGGTAGAAAATTTTATTGCTTAAATTATAATTCCATTCAAAATTTATTGATCATAAATTTTTGAAATCAAATCATGCATAAAAAAAATGTATTAATGTGACCATTCAAAATATTTTCTATATATAATAAAAATAAATAATATTAATACCTCTATTCAAAAGATATATTTGTAAAGTTTTGAGTTAATTTTTTTCATATCTTTATATATTCTAATGTATATAATATTCCTACAATATGAAACAGTATCAAACCTATAATATTAAAAGAGAATTCAAATTTTATTGATCATAATATTTTATGGATTCAAATCATATATAAAAATTAAATATATTTATGTCACCATTCAAAATAATTTCCATATAAGTATAATAAAAATAAATGATAATAATGTCTCCATTCAAAAGATATATTGGTAAAATATCGAATTAAATGGTACTCCAATATTTGATTAAAAAATTGTAATATTTGTTTTTAATATTGTATAAAAACATATTAATTAGTCGTACTTTAAAAAAATAAATCGTAAATATTTTATTAAAAATAGTAATATTTGTTTCTAAAATTATAGCAATTAAAAATAAAAAAATATCAATACAAAATAAAAAATTTATTCAAATTTCACGACAAATGAGAATTATAATTTCGATTCAAAATAAATTAGAATTTTGAAGGCACGTCAACACCAACTTGTAGGTTATTATCTTCTCTTTAGGAGAAGAGAAATTCTATTTAAAAAAGATTGTAAATATGTTAATTGAACGAAACTTAGAGTAGTGTGTTTGCTAGAGGCAATGCTACATTCAAATGAACTTAGAATTTGGTGTAAAATAAATTCCATTAAAACATAGGCCAACATAATTTGGAGTAGAAAAATATATTATGCCAAAACCAAGGTTGATATGACATACAAAATATGAAAGCAATAATAATATACATATACATAATTTGAATCAAATCTTGTTAAAAACATTCTTCTATAGAACCAGAAAATGATCGCATATCAATGTTGGTTTTATCATCTTATACCTCTTAGATAATTATTGCTTTGCTTATGGTTCTTCTGAAATTGGTAGTGAACTTCAGCAACACCCGCTACTCTTGAACCCTTAAAAACATATTACTTTAGAACTTCGGGTGAATAAGAGTCTCATCCCTTTGACTATCCTCATGTGCATCAAAATCTCGTTCCTCTTCCAAAAACAGTTCCTCCAAACATTGCAATGAGACATTTGCATTTGCTATCTGTCAGAAAATACAATTAGTATATAATCAGAGCCATTGATATTCCTTGTGGAAGCATAAAATTCAATGGTTTCAATTTCCTAATCTTCAATTACGGCTGTAGATGGAAATCAAATGCTCGGGAAATCAAATCATTTGCACCATATTGAACATATATTTACTATTATAAGGTTAACTATCAAATAACTTGAATGAAAATACAAGTTAACACTTGGCTTTGATGATGAATCACATGTGAAAATCGACTCGATTAAGTAGATTTAAAATAGTGGTCTCTGGTTCTGTTGTGGCAGTCTCCAATTCTTCTTTAGCAATATTTTTGTTTGTGAAATTAGAGAAGCAAATGGTCACTCAGCCATGACCATGGTGAATATTGGCACTTAAAATGCTAAGACAACTCTGCAAACAATAATATTATAAAGCATTAAAACTAAAAACAAATTGTTTATTTCTTGGGCATGATAAAAAGCCACGCCATAAACTTCAGGCCAATTTGAATTCATGGGAGAAGACCGGTGACAGCCCTGTCCATCATTGCACACAGTGAGTTTAGGAAGATCATTGGTGCAACAGATATCCTGTTGACCCCCATAAGCCGAACCACTAATCCTCTCTCTATCTTCAACCTCGAAAACAAATGCTTGAAACGACCATGAGGTAAGGTTTGATAATTCCTTGTTAAGACAGATTGTGACTATATTAAACCTGTTTTCACATGACAAAATCAAATCGCAATCAGCATAATTTCATTTTACGTATCAATGTATAAAAATTAAACTGTGAAACAATCCGTTATTCAATTTGTTGATTGGTCCCCTACTGATTCAAGTGTGAAATCAATTATCAGACTCCATATCCATACATATTCCAAAAGAAGAACCGATTAAATCAAGAAAATAAATACAAAAATCTCAATTAGATACAAATAAATATAATAGTAAGCAAAATAAACAACAAAATTGATGAGAATATACTGCCTTCTTTTATGAAACATGTGATGGGAGAAATTGAAATTGAAATAGATTAATAATAAATTGAAAGAGGAAGCAAAAGAAATAAGCTTCTATCTATTTGGAGAATCAATCGTAAATATATATGTGTGAGCTTTGTATTCACCAAGACTAAACAAATAAAAAAAGTCAAAACTCAACCTCATATTTTAATTAAAAAAATTAAAAAAATTGAGAAATAAAATCTGAATAAAAAAAACATACCTAACAGCAAAAAAATAAACAATATCATGGTTGTGTTGTTCGTCACATGCAAGCTCAAAAATCCCCTTCTGCAACTCTCAAACCTAAAGATAAAGATATCCCATTTTAGGTGTCAAGTTAAGTTTTTTTTTTTGGAAAAAGAGAAATAGTAAGACAACCCTGAAAACGAAAAGAATACAACATAAAATATGATATTCCAAACTACATTTCAGTTTCAACTTTCAATCACATGTTTCAATCACTCACCTTCGTCACTTACATATGTATGAATCAAATTAACGTTATAAATTGCATTTGAAGGAAATTCTTTTATAGATCTATAATGGGTGTTGTTGGTTATTGATGTTGTTGAGATTCAGAGGTCTTGGTTGCGACCACCATTCTTACGCTTGAACGTCTGAAACAAATAAATTAACAGGTTAGGATGAGAATATTAGATGGTTGAGATTACAACGAAACGAAATTGGTAGCAACAAAGAGAGAAGAATGAAAAGAGATGGAGCGGCGCAGGAAGAAGATGAAATTATGTTTTCTGATTTGTGTTTTAATAGAGTTGGGTGAATGAGTTATTTGTTGCATCTTGGGAAAAACGATTTCTTTGGTTGTATAGATTTACCGTTTCAAGAACTCAACATTTATGATGGTTGTTCATCTTGTGTTGCCAATTTAAATCTTGCAACAAAAAACGTGATTAGGGTTTAGTGGAATAATTAGAATTTCAAAATCCAGTGTAGGTAGCAGCTATAAAGTGTTTTAATTTAAATTTCAAATTGAATCACCTTTGGTTTGGATGAGGATTTTGGGAAGTGGTATGTAGCACATAATTAGGTGTGATTATAACGTGTAAATATAAACAAAATGGCATAATTGTTGTTAGTTAGAAATAATTAAAAAAAAGTAAAAAGTGGCAGAAAAAACCATAGTGTGACACATCAGCCATATTTATTGTCAAATCAATATGGTGCAAGTATTTCAGAAAGTTACAAATATACTCTTAGATTAAGACTAAATTGAAATTTACTAATTAGTGTATTATGGTAAGTTAATGGTACTTTGGTTTTTATATATTTATAATAGATTTTGATGCTTGGATTGCCAAAATTCATGCTTATGATAAGTTACTATCCGCATTGATAGAACCCCACTTAGACATTGAAGTTGAACAAACAAAAATTGAAGGATATGAATCAGTGTTAAAATAGAGATGGAAATAGAACTCTAAACACTGTTTGATTTAACACCGCTTATTTTTCACTTCTTCTTTGCATTTATTTAGATGTGAGCTTGAGTACAAATGTTTTTTTATCGAAGATGTTAAGTTATGACGTGGGTTATATACTTATATATACATTCTCTAGTGAATTCTAGCATGAAGGCTCAAGTAAGTCCCTCACTTATGGAGCTCACAAAATATACCATTAGATTTATTCAATGGTTAATATTTAATATAAATTAAAATGAGAACACCTACACATTTTCACACTCAATCTTGTTCACACCTATATTCCTTATGTAACTGTATTCTCTTCTTTATTCAAAACAAATTATAACCTCCAATAATATTTCAATGGTTGAAACTTCCCAAAAATTAATAATCACTTTTCTCTAAATGAAAAGAAAAACCTCCTAAGGATGAAAATTGTTTTAGATATAGAATGTTAGTGTTACGTTTTTGTTATTGGAACAATAATGGTAACCATTCCTGGTAATAATTTATTTATTGCAAGTATATTTCTCCCTGTATCATTCATATAGTGTTTGTTTTTGGAATAAAAATGGTATGTGATATATTCCTTATATATGTACTGCTTTTTATAAGACATTACTGCAGATAAAATTTATTATTAAGCAATCGAGAATATTAATATAAATTAATAAAATGATGATTAATGGTAAATTAAATGAGTGTTAATTTTAAGAATTGGTATTTTTTATATATTAATTTGCAAAAATGGTACATATTAGAGTGAAAGATCGTGGCAAAACTATTTTAGAAAAAAATATAGGTGGGATTGTGTGTAAGAATACATATATTATTTCATTTTTATTAAATTTGGACCATTAAAAAGTTCAGACAATGAATTTGGTGTGCTATGTTGGTGAGGGACTTAGTTGAACCCTCACCTTAGAAAGCACGCGCGTTCTCTTACTAAAATAAACAAATATTATATAGATAAGATACATGAATTATTTAATAAATTAAAAAAAAATATGTTTATAATAGTGATAAGAGGGGTATTTATCTTTTAAGCAAAGGAGAGAGCAAGGTGAACATAGGAAAAAAGTAAGATTAAAACATGATACCCATATTCTTAATTTTCCCTTCTTCCTTTTTACAAGTTCTATCTAAGATTAAAACATACTACTTTTATCCTTAAAGATTAGTTACCAATTGCATAACCTAGCAGAGATATACATCAAAGAGATTATGAAGTTGTATGGTATTCCTTCGAGTGTTGTTTCAGATAGAGATCTGAGGCTCACGTTAGAGTTTTAGGAGAGTTTGCAAGAAGCATTGGGAACAAAGTTGAGGTTGAGTTCTACTTATCATCCATAGAGGGAAGGTCGTTGAGAGCTCGTGTTTTAGAGCAAATAGGTAATTAGGACAATTATTTGTCATTGATCGAGTTTACTTATAATAAGAGTTTGGAATGACACTTTTTGAAGCTTTGTATGGTAAGAGATGTATGTCACCTTTGTGTTTGTATGAATCACGTGAAAATGTTGACTTGGACCGAAGATTGTTCAACAAACTACTAAGAATATTAAGATGATTAAGGAGAAAAAGAAGACATCTCAAAGTTGACAGAAGAGTTATCATGACAAGCTAATGAAGGCATTTGAGTTCTAAGAAGGAGATCATATGTTCCTGAGAGTCACTCCAGTGACTGATATTGGTCGTGCATTGAAGTCTCAAAAGCCCACACCTCATTTTATTGGTTCATATCAGATCCTTCAGAGAGTGGTAGAAGTGACCTACAAAGTTGTCTTTCCACCGTCTCTCTTGAATCTGCATAGTATTTTTCAAGTGTCTCAACTTTGGAAGTATATTCCTGATTCATCCCATATGATCCAATTGGATAATGTGCAAGTGAGAGAGAACTTGACTGTTTAGAAATCACCCTTGTGGATTGAGGATCGAGAAGTGTAAGACCCCTTTGGTGAATGTAGTGTATGGAGGACCTGCTGGAGGAAGCGTGAAGTGGGAGCTGATGAGTCGGATGAGAGAGTCTTATCCGGAGCTATTTTCTTTAGGTAATTTTTTAGGATAAAAACTCTTTAAGTGAGGAAGAGTTGTAACACTTTGGTTTTTATTTATTTATTATATTGAGTTTAAAATGCTTTATATTAAATTTATTAGAGTGTTGAAGTTATTTATTTAATTTTATTTGGTGTTCTTGGGAATTATTGATTTTTTGGAGAATTATTAGAAATTTATTTAATTAAAATAATAATAGAAATACGATGAATTGAATTTTTGGTGGAAAATAACATTTTGACATGATCAGTGGAATAAGGAGATAATTACCAAGGGTTGGGAGGAAATTGTTGAAAATAACCAAAATAAATAGAACTAGGTTATTTATTTATTTAAATAAAAAAAGTTGGGAGAGAAAGAAAGTATGTGAAAACTTTGGAGAAATATGAGTTTGAGAGAAAGAGGCAACCTTTTGCTGCAACTTAGAGGTAAAGAAAGAGTGAGACTATTTGACTTTGGATGTATTTGGCACGAAGGATAGAGATGAATCCTTATCCCCTCATTCTTCTTCTTTTTATTCCTCCATTCATGATGTTTTGAATCTTGACATGGTTATGCAAATCTCTCTAGATCATTGTGTCATGATATTGTTTTTGTATGGTGTTAATTGGTGAATTTCGTATGAATTTATATGTGAATTTCTGAGTTGCAACTGTTCATGTTTATGTGTTGTTAATATGATGAATATGATGATGATTTGATGATAAAGCAATGTTAATAAGTCAAATATATGTGTTAATGATATGATGAGTATTATTTTAATGGTATATGATAATTTCTGAGAATTTCAGGATGGGTTAGAATCAAAATTGGAGCTTTGAAAGGGCTCCAATGGTGAAAGTCACAGATTTTGCTATCTGCACAGTGGTGAAGGGAATCACCTTTGTGACAGGACAATTGTCATTGTGTACGAGAGAGATGATAGGCGTCAACATGGTGACAGAGAGATCGTCATTAGCGATGTTTGTGGTTAGAAGAGGAACCGATGATGATTATTGCTTTTGTATCTTATTGTTACATTTCATGCATCATGTATGTCAGATATAAGTGTAAAAACTTCGGTCTAGTGACGAATCTTGGTTAAGAAGAGGGGACCATTAATGACTCTTGTTCAAAGAAGAACCAAGTTCGAAGGGGAAGCAACGGTGAGTGGATGCAATTAGTAACATAAGTCTGATGTTTAAAATAGGTACCATATGCATTGGAGTAGAGGAATTGATGCATTACATATATAATCTGCATTGTGGTTGAGTTATTGTTTTGAATGATTCACATGATTGATGATTGTTATAAATTATGTTATTTGATGTTTTATGCACCACTAACATTTATGAATGTACTATCACCCTTTGTTCATTTTGTTTGTGGTGTTTTATACGCTTATGATACAACTACTCAGGTAGAGGAGTCTTACCTTAGGTTGAGTTTGAGGATGGTGTAAAGGCCTCTTCATTTACTTTGCTCCTTTTAAGTTATTTTAGTTTCATTGTCGGTCTGATATGTAACACTAGGGTGAGTTACTGTTGTATTTCTGAGAGATTTGTTTATTTTATTTAAATGAATTATTTTATCTTTAAGACAATTAAATGGTTTTGATGTTTTGAGTTTCACTCGTAATATATGTTATAATTTTGAGAAAGGTTCATTTTGAGATGTGTAGCTCCGATTTGAGAAAATTATTTGTTTTATTTTTTATAAATAAAAAGAGTTAGGATTAGGGTGTTACATCATTCACTCGGGTATTTTTTTGTGCCGTAACACCTAGTTATACTCGTGAATCAAAGTCATGTTGATGAAGTACTTAAGATAGACTACATCGACATATGTTGCACTTTTGTCCACAAACATGAACGTGTCAACCAGGAACAAGAGATAACACCTTAATGATCACCTTCAATGGTACTCAACCTGCATATCATCACCTACGACATCTAAGGCCTACTGTAGATGTTCTTTATAAAGCTTTCTAAAAAACTAAATATTGCATGAGCACCTCATGTGTTTGAGGCCTCTTGTGCAACCTTAGCAGAGCCAGCCCCCAAATGGGTGACCATCATATCGACGAATTTCTCTCGCCCAATCCTCATGTGGTCCAATAATTCCCCCATGATGGGAAGATGCAGGAGGCATGAGACGTCATCCAAGGTAATGGTCATCTTTCCCATATGAAAATGGAAATATGTTATCTCTGAATGCCACCTTTGTAAAAGTTGAATGCATGTTGTGGTTTATGGTCATGTACACAACAAAATATAAACCTACAAAACCAAAATAACGAATAATGTCAATGAAACAAGAAGTAGTAAGTTGTTCCAGCTCTAATATCTTTTGACCGTGGTTCACCGATTTCAAACAAAAACACTTATGTAAAAAAGGTTGTGGTTTTTGGTTGGATTGGGGTTATCATTTTTGTTTCGTTTCAAACCAATTCATATATGGTTTTGCAGTATCTAAAATTGTTGCTATTATGCTTAGTGGATTATTCATTGATTAACATTGTCGTTCATTAACTGTTCAGACACCTAACTAAGACATGTCAACAATTTCTTCATCATTTTTGGCTTCAGCGTCTTGTCCTGTTTGACTAGAAATGATCGTGATTGCTAGATATAGTTTGTCAGTGAGTTGTTGGTTAATATATTTATTACCGTATTAACGGTCGAATTTATTAGTTGTTATCAAAATCTTAATTCGGTGCTCATCACTTTACGTTTCATACTTTTTTGCAATTTGATTTTGCACCCCTACGTAAGTTCGTTGGATTGTGCATGCGATGCACAAGTGTGTATATGAATTTAAATTTCTATTATTATTTTGTTTTCTTTATGTTTTCATCGAGTTAGACTATATGTCCCTCAATTTTCTTGTACTATTTTTTTTAAAATTCATTTAGAGTGATGCAGATTTCTCTGCACCTATTTTGCTTAAAAAATCAAAATAATCTCATTTAATTTTTAAACATTTCGTGCTTATATTAATTCTTCCTTTTAAGCATGGATAATATAAAACAAAGAAATTAACCTTTAAACCCATAAATTTATTGATTAGAAATTAACAATTTATCAATCTTGAACCTACTTCTTCTTTAACGGTGAATATGCTAGTAAAATCTACACACATTTCATATACTTCAAACATTTTAATTTTATCATATTTCATAATCTAAAATGAAAAAATAAAAGAAATAAATAAATCACACATCACATCACATATTTTGAAGTATATTAAATATTCAATACATTTTACATATTTTTATTTTTTTAAAATAAACATGCATTAAAATAAACACTTCATTTTTTTTGAGTTTATCTTAAAAACACCAAAGATTCTTTTTATTATTTAAGTATAAGTGGTAAAAGAAAGAAAAAAAATTATTTAGAAAATAAAGTCTTTCTATCATTAGTTAGTAGAAGAGTGATAACAAATGATTTTTATAAGAGGCTCTGTAAAAAAATTGATAGGCCATATCATTACAAACCCCATATTTTGCTAGATAGCCAACACCGACATTCTCATCTCTAAGAGTGTGAAATATTCAAACTCGTCATTCTTTAGAGATAGTTCTTCAATATTGCGAGGAATTGCGATACATTGATGTTAAACATTAACAAACTCTGAGATGAACTTGATAGTAGATTGAAGTCAGAATAACACATGAGACATTTGATGCCATGTTGTCAGGCCATACACAAACCATGATATATCAACATCAAAATAACCATTATTACCAGCAAAACCGTAAACTTAAGCACCACTGGCACTTCAGATTAATCCATCACGAGACACCAAGATTACTGAGACTACTACCATTAACATTCAAAATCATATTACTCTCTTTGTGTGCATTTCACATGATTTTTCTCGTTGGATGAGATAAATTATTATTGAGAAAATATTTAACTAACAGATTAACAAAATTCATTGTGATGAGTTTCAAAGTATAGAAAGACACCACTTCATTTACAATACACAATTTGTTCATAGCACGTCACAAGCACATCAAGCAATCAAAAAGATAGAGCCACCATCATTGTCATGTCTAATTCAATCATATAAACTATCCTCTTGAAAGAATAGTGAGTCTAAGAAGTCAATAGATTTTCAAAAAGGAGTAGTGAATTCACAGTCTCTCATGCATTATAGAGTCGTCTCAACGTCCTTATTGCATCTAGGACAAAGATTCGGCTGAAGTATACTACAATGACACAACATCAATCTCGTAGGAAGAGACTTACATGAAATGATTCAAAGGAAGAGTTTCACATTTTCAAAAGCAGGAATATGCCACACACACTTCAAAGAGTTACAATTCGTTGTATTCTGAACAAATTCAAGTTGAGCAGTATAGATATTGTTGTACCCCAAAATTTTCCCTCTCATTTCATCAACATTTCTCATCACAAGACTCTTGGAACTCAAGATCAAGCTAGGGTTTGCTCTGCTCAAGACACCTCCTTGCATTGTTGACCTGAATTAGGGTTTGAGTTTGCACAGGGATGTTTTGACATACAATGCCAAAAATGACTTTCATATTTCATGTTGGACTCACAAGTTTGTCCATACCAAGTTTCAAGCCTTGAATCAAATTTTTGCCCAGTCAATTGGACAGTTGACCTAGAAATCAGTTGTATTAGGGGGAAAGTCAATTGTGGCCAATTGACAGTCAAACCTCATGAATTATGACCCAGATCAACATTATGAACTCATATGAACCATTTGATCAAGTTTGGATCATAATTCCACAAGAAATTTGATCAGATCACCAAAAGGGCAAAATGGTCATTTTTAGGGTTTTGACTGTACAAAGGCAATTTTTGACTGTTTGACCTAGCCAATAGAAAATCAAGCTCAACCATGGACTCAAGGACTCAATGACATCATCTTGACCCATTCAACAAGTTCAAAAGATCTCAAATGCATAGGATTGACAGATGAATTTTTCAGTCAGCTGATCAAAATTTAACTGTATACTAAAAAGTCAAACTTTGACTTTTTGGTCAAAATCAAGTGCCAAGGGTCATTTTTCATCAAGACATGTCAAATTATGAAACTTGTTCATCAAGAAACCCAAAATTGCAATTTAGGGTTTAAAATGGAAAAATTTCATAACTTATAAATTTTCTAAGTTATAAAATTTTCTTATTTTAGTTCTGTGATACGGTGGGAGAACTGACTTGGGATTTTGCGTTTGTGTTCGCAAATGTTTCGGTTTAGCAAGAGTCGCCACCGACTTTTTATTTTATCCTAAGGAAAGGTCAAAAAGCACAGGAAAGACCTTTGAGATGTTTTCTTGGGTTCGGGGAGTAGATTATAGAAAGGGAATGTATTAGCATCCTTTCTATCCATGGTTATCTATGGGCTCTTAGTTACTTGCTTAGATCACTTGCTTTGCTTTTCAATTGTTTGAAATTGTGCTCTTCAATTGTTTGAAATGGTGCTTTGTGTTTGGTTTTGAAAGATGTTTTGAAAAGAGGCCATCATTGTGGCAACCTTTGTAATGATTCTTGTTTGAATGTATACAAAGGTGTTTTTGTCTTTTGAAAAGTTTTCAATGTTTGAAAGTAGGGTTTTGAAATTGTGTTATGAAGTGTGTTTTGAAGATAACAAGGATG
The DNA here is from genome assembly GCA_948472305.1 of Vicia faba. Lineage (NCBI taxonomy): Eukaryota > Viridiplantae > Streptophyta > Magnoliopsida > Fabales > Fabaceae > Vicia > Vicia faba. The sequence goes on from OX451737.1 coordinate 620,729,728, forward strand.
TTTTTTGCAAGTTTTGATCAAGTAACTAAGAGTTGTCTACCCTATTTTACTCAAAGATCTTTCTTATGTTTTTAACCCTTTTAACAGTGTCGCTTCACCAATTTGGTGAACAACCTTGTTTTAGGATGTTAAATGGGACATGTGCGGGTCATCGTATAGACCATGATAGCAATAATGTCAAGTATTTTTGGCAATTTTCTTGAGGGACTAGATCATTTTTGTTTAGGCAACTCAGATAGCGTCATCGAGGGACTATGATCTTTTTGTTTTTGTTTTTCCAAAGTACTTGACATGCATACCATGGCCCATTTTTGAAGGCAACAAGTGGATTGTAACCCTAGGGGTACAAGTGTGTAATGTGTTTGATTTTTATGCATTTTTATCTTTGATTAGGTCAAACTATTTGTTGGTTTTGATTTTTGCATACAAACCCTAATTCTAATCATGGCATAATTAAAAGCGTAAAAGTGCGAGAATTTAAACTCTAAGCTATTACAACATGATATAGGGAGGGGGGTACAAATTTGAATAGGGGATTATTTTGTAAGAAATTAAACCCTAAATTATTACAACCAAATTGAATTTGCAAGGCATAACTTTTAAATGTACAATATTTAAATAAATATAATAAATAAATATTAAATAAAATGTATTATGCAAAAAAAGGTTTTTTAGTATTCATGTATGCAAAAGTATTTTTTAATGTACAAGGTATAAAATAAAAGATTAATTTTATTTGTTTTTAGGGCAAAAACCCTAATTTCTTAAGAAAATAAATATGATGTATTATTTATGTACAAAAATGTATTAATATGTATAAAAATGAAATATATCCAAAAAAGAGTATTTTTTAGTATAAAATATCAATAAAAATAAAATGTATTATTTTTGTGTTTTTTATTCTATGTTTTTAATAAAATAAAGTATATATATATATATATATATATATATATATATATATATATATATATATATATATATATATATATATATATATATATATATATATATATATATATATATATATATATATATATATATATATATATATATATATATATATATATATATATATATATATATATATATATATATATATATATATATATATATATATATATATATATATATATATATATATATATATATATATATATATATATATATATATATATATATATATATATATATATATATATATATATATATATATATATATATATATATATATATATATATATATATATATATATATATATATATATATATATATATATATATATATATATATATACATACACATTAAATATATTAAGTGTGTAAAAAAATAAAATAAATTATTTACAAAAATGCAATATATTCAAGAAAATATTTTTGGTGTAAATAAAAAATAGAAATGAAAATAAGAGTATTTTTTGCATTATTTTCAAATTTAACAAAATAATATATATATTTAAATTGTTGTTTATATTAGGAAAAATTAAAATAAAATATCTAATAAATGGAAAAAATTGTGAAAATATTTTTAGAATATTTTTTATATTTGAAAATAAAATATCAAAGCCAGAAAAGAAATAAAAATGCAAAAATAATAAAAATACAAAGAAATGGGTCAGGGGGTGTGAAACAGAAAAAAGAAGATGTTAAAAGCAAAAACAAGCCAGCCCAGCCATCAACTTCACCTTCTTCCTCCAGATTTCAAAAAAACGCGCGCTTGCTACACAAACTCGTATCTCCTGTATTTGTGATCTTTTGATAAGACTCAAAACATGAAACTTGTAGAGCATCAAATCACGAATCTAACCATATAAAAAACTTAAGCTAACTCTCAAAGACCAGAGAGAATTTCTCTGGCCCTAATTTCTAACCTAGTTTTTTCAGAAAGTTCATGGATGAAATTCTCCTAGCACGATTAATATAAATGAAAACTAAGCACATGTATGGTTTCAGGGCAATGAATACAACATCTTTCATTCACAAACCTAAGTCTAAATGTTCCTAAATGGAGAGATAGAAGTTCATAAAATACATGTTTCAATTGATTTCGAGTTGGACAATGCAGCAACTTTCAATGGGGCCTGAGGTTCTTTTGAGCTTGCTTGATGTCCCCTGAACCCTTCTCAATGCTTAGTTTGTTTTAAAGTGGCCTGAATCGTGCTACAGAACTCAACCTGTAAAGCTTCCAAACAAAAATGGTGATGTGTGTTAATAGAGTTACAACAACTTATAAATGGTCTGGATAGCTTAGGTATATTGTTTGGAATGTGTTTGAAGTGATTTGGGGCAAAACGCACGAGGGGATTTGATTGTGGCTTGTGATTTGTAGAACTGGCCCTATTTTGCAAGAAAATGTGGTTTTTGAGTATGAGGAGGTTTGAGAGGTCAAGAGCTCGTGCTTCTGGCTTGCAAGGATGTGTCAAACTTGTTTCAAAACTTTTCTCGAGTTTAATATATCAGATGTGCAAGTTATGAGCTTTTGGCCATTTGACTTGTTTTGAAAGCAAAGATGTGAAGTGACCAAGTTATGGCCTGTACAGGCTAGTTATAAGCATGCTCAAGTTGGTGTACTATGCCTGAGATTAGGGAACTTGTTTGCTGCAAGGAAAAAAGTCCAAGGCTCAAGAAAATGCAATTTGACATAAAGTGGCCTTTATGAAAATGGAAGTATGACCTTTATGCTCAAAATGGAAATGTTCATTGTACAATGCTCTCTTGATCAGAACAATGCCAATGTCCAATGTATTTGCATTCAATTTTTGAGTGTAAATTGGTTTAGAGGCCTGTAATTATGTACTAAGCTAGTTTGGTCAGATTTGCAACTTGGTATGAACATGTATTCCATGGTTACAAAGTGAGTTTTTGCCAACTTCAAGCATTCGATTCTCCCTAACCACAAAGGTGTTTAAGGAGTTATTGGACAATTTGGAAAGCTTGAAACATGTACTATAATCCATCTTTGAAATGCAACTTGAGACTCCAAGTGTAACTATGTGAAAAATGGCCAAGAAGATGGGTCAAAATCCTGCCTAAACTAGGGCAAAATTTCTCTAAGTTAAAAGTTTTAGGGACCCTTGTTCCAAAAATCATAACTTGAGATCCAAGCTTCTTTTGAGAAAACTTTGTGAATCAAAGTTGTAGACTTTGTGATGGACTACAACTTTCATGTTGTAAGTTTTGTTTTAATCCATTTGCATCTTGTTGAAAAAATGGGACAAAGTTAGGAAAAAATAAGAAAATTTTATAACTTAGAAATTTTCTAAGTTATGAAAATTTTCCATTTTAAACCCTAAATTGCAATTTTGGGTTTCTTGATGAACAAGTTTCATAATTTGACATGTCTTGATGAAAAATGACCCTTGGCACTTGATTTTGACCAAAAAGTCAAAGTTTGACTTTTCAGTATACAGTTAAATTTTGATCAGCTGACTGAAAAATTCATCTGTCAATCCTATGCATTTGAGATCTTTTGAACTTGTTGAATGGGTCAAAATGATGTCATTGAGTCCTTGAGTCCATGGTTGAGCTTGATTTGCCATTGGCTAGGTCAAACAGTCAAAAATTGCCTTTGTACAATCAAAACCCTAAAAATGACCATTTTGCCCTTTTGGTGATCTGATCAAATTTCTTGTGGAAGTGTGATCCAAACTTGATCAAATGGTTCATATGAGTTCATAATGTTGATTTGGGTCAAAATTCATGAGGTTTGACTGTCAATTGGCCACAATTGACTTTTTCTCCAATACAGTTGATTTATAGGTCAACTGTCCAATTGACTGGGCACAAATTTGATTCAAGGCTTAAAACTTGGTATGGACAAACTTGTGAGTCCAGCATGAAATATGAAAGTCATTTTGGGCATTGTAGGTCAAAACATCCCTGTGCAAACTCAAACCCTAATTCAGGTCAACAGTGCAAGGAGGTGTCTTGAGCAGAGCAAACCCTAGCTTGATCTTGAGTTCCAAGAGTCTTGTGATGAGAAATGTTGATGAAATGAGAGGGAAAATTTTGGGGTACAACAGTTGCCCCTGTTCAATCTTCTTGAACCTGAAGAGTTAGATTGGCAAGTTTGCCTTTCGTGACTCGAAGGTAAAAGAGGATTGGACACTAGAGTGCCCGTAAATTTGCACTCGTCAAAATATAGCTGAGGAAATGGGCTTGGAGATGCCATTTGGAGATGGTAGAATCTTGCTGGAGATGGGCTTAAAGATTCCATCCAAGAATGTTTATTGAATTGCAATGTTGTAGGTCAGAAGAATGAGCATCAAAATGGTATCCGTGTCTGGAATGCATTTGAACTGTATCTGGAGACTGAGTCTGTATGAGCAAAAGAATAGCGTCCGTGTATGGAGCGTATCTGAGCTGTAACTGTATTTGAACTTTGAATGAATATCAGAATGACTTCCGTGTCTAGAGTGTATCTGTATTCTGAATGGGTAACAGAGAAAAATCTGTGTATGAAGCAACTGTGTGCTGGGAATAAGTTCTGAATGAGTGGCAAAATGGCAACCATGTCTGGAGCGTATCTGGACTGTATCTGAAGTTGAGGCCTGTATGAGTAGCAGAATGACTTCCATGTCTGGAGTGTATTTGAAACTGTATCTAGGATCTGAATAAGTGACATAATGACTTCTGTGGCGATTGCATTGGGGAGAATCAAACTTCTGGTGTAAGGGCCAGAATGGCATCCGTGTCTGGAGCGTATCTGAACTTAAAGTTGATAGCTGAATCTGAATGAGAGATAGAATGGCCACCGTGTCTGGAGCGTATCTAGTCTGTATCGGATTGCTGAAGTCTGAATGAGTAGTAGAATGACCGTCATGTCTGGGGTGTATCTGTACTGTATTTTGACTTGAAATTGTGAATGAGTAATAGAATGACTGTCGTGTATGGGGTGTATCCATACTGTATCAGAATAATTATTAATGATAGCCTTTTAATCTTATCCTGAAAAGGGTAAAATGTTAGCTAAAATACAAAGTTATGTTGTATGATATGTATGATGTAATGAACTGTGTTTCATCAATGTTTATGATATATGAATGTAATGGATGTGCATGTAAGCTGATTAGTTGTCTTGCAGAGGAAAATAAATCCTTGATAACTGGGGATAATAAGATCTTTGTCTGCTGTCGGAGGAGGTAAATTCCTGACCGATGCTGAGGATTCAAAAATCTTTGATTATTGAAGATGAGAAATCCATGCTGACTGCTTGGGGATTAAAGATAATTGATTGTTGAGAATGATAAATCCTGGGACCACTGCTGGAGATTGAAAATCCTTGGCGATTTATGGGGATTAACAAGAGCTTCGAATACTTCTGCAGGGAATGAGAATCCTTCATGACTTTCCTGGGAAATAGGGAAAACTCTGAAAATCTCTACTGGGGGGGTTAAAACCCGAGAGGCTTCTGCTTGGAGAAATGAGACCGAGAATCTTCGATCTTGCTGGGAGATGACTCTGTGGGGAGAATATTTACTTGGCCGGTGAAATCAAGAGCTTGGGTTGTACGCCAATCTACTGGGGAATCATCCTAGTTGGGGATAAGCCAAGAAGTTAGTTGTTACCTGCTTGGTTTTCAGACTTTTAAGATAGCCTGCTGGGGAAAGTGGGGGAAGTTGAACAGTTCCCACCGGGGGTGGATAGTTGGAAATTTGACTTCGCTGGGGAAGAAGGTTCGGAATATTCTGGCTCCGCTGGTGTTGTACCCCAAAATTTGCCCTCCCATATTCATCAAGAATTGTCAAAGTCAAGGTCACAAAATTCCTCAAGGGTTGTGCAGCTCAACTGTCTCCTATACAGTCAAAACTAGGGTTTGAGTTCTGGTCAAGCAAATGAACTTTTCAATGGCCCAATCAAGTCTCATATGCCTACAAATGTGGTCAAGCATCCTCATGTCAAGTTTCAAGGCATTCAGCTCAAGATTGCACAGTCAAAACCCTAGATTGCACTACAGTCAACTGTAGGGGCAAAATGGTCATTTGACAGTCAAAAGTTCAAATTTTTGGTCAATATATCATTTTGAAGCCACAAACATCATTTGATCAATGCTTGATCATGATTCTCAAAATTTGGCTCAGAAATCATCAAAGATGCAAAAGTTACTATATTTGGACAGCTGAAAAAGTCAACTGAAATTGACCAGGGCATAACTTTCACATGGATTATCAGAAAAATTCCATCCAAAGCTCATTTTGAAGAGAAAGACATTTCCTACAATTCATCTTCATGTTCCAAGTCCAAGAAATGCTCTCACAAAAAGTTATCAATTTCAACATTATAGGTCATTTTCAAAAGTCAACAAAAAGTGACTTTAAGTCAAAGGCCATAACTTGAGATTGGTAAATCAAAATGACATGGGACCAAAGGCATTGGTTAAAGGACTCAAAGACCTTTCCAAAATGTCCAAGAACATGTGAAAAGCTTAAAAATTGACCAAGTTATGCCTTGTGGAAGTTGGGAAATTTTTGGAAATTTTTGAAAGTCAACATTGATGCAAAAGGCCTAAAAATGCAAATGGGCCCATTTTTCTTCCAAGTTTCTTCATGCCAAGCCTATGCACGACCACTAGGCCCAAAGGGAAGTATTTTCATATTTTTTAATTATTTATTTGAATTAATATTAATTTATATTCATTTAAATCATTTTAATACATGAGAAATATAAACCTAACCTAAAAAAATCTTTTTGTGCACATTCTAATCTCAATATTTCGTGCTTAATTGATTATGGCAAGTTTTGGTGTGATTGGATCATGATTGAACAAAAATAACATGAAAAAAGATTGGAAAAGATATTAAGCAAATCAAATCTTCAAATAATGAATTGATGAGATTTTGTTGGTTTTTGTTGACCTAGAAGCCTCACTATATGATTCAGAAGATAACCCTAAGCCAAGAGGACTCCATACTGCGCAGCAATTGACATTACAAACTTGCAAAATCCTTAAAAAGTTCAATACTGAATTCAAGGTTTGAGGCCGATTCAAGCATCAACTCTCATCCCATTAGCATTCTGAGACATCATTGAGTGTTTCTCAATCATTAACAACAAGCAAAACACCTTGTACTGGTATCCATGAGTCCAACCGTACCTTGAAAATTTTGAAATCACATATCATGATTCCATCATCTTTATGCATTTTTTTTCATGGATTCATGTTTATATTGATGTTTCTAAACTAACTGATACGTTTGATTGTGTTTTTGAGCCACATATGCGTTTTCGCCATTGTCACATACTAGGGTTTGCAGGCTTGCTAATTTGGGGCTTTTGAGATAACGTAAAATTGGAGCTCCAGACCTTTGCCATTGCATTGAGCACGACCAGACGAAAAGCTTCCAACCCTCGCGCTCAATTTATGAGCGTCGAGGGTCTAATCGCTATTTTTTGATATATAGCTTTAGGCCACGCTCCATAAACCGTTGCTGTATTGTTTATATTATAGGGGACGTGAAGAAGATGAAGTGGTGGCAACCTGTGATTCGCCAGTTTAAATTTTCGCGCGAAATTCCAAAGCACTAACGCGTTATTATTATATTGTTATTTGTTTATTATATGTTAACTAAATGCGCTTGGTTCAGCTGGTAACATGCTACGCTTGTAACCTTCAAGACCTGGGTTCAAGTCCCAGGTCTGGCAAACGCTCAATATCATTTTTCAATAATTGTTCATATGCAGCGCTACTATAGAAGTTCACCATACACACTCAATATTCATCGCCCACGTGTCCTGGAGATTTAATCAAAGGGTCAGATTAAAGGCATACTATGGAGGCTGGTCAACATGCCATACAAGATCAAGGAAAGTCAGCGAAATCAAGCTTAATGGGCCTTAAATTACCAGGCCTTACCTCCTAATCTGGGGCAACACCCCACTTTGGTTTGCTTTTCTTTTTCTTTTATTATTTTAATTATTGTATTATTTATTTTTATTGCTTTAATTAATTAATTTTCTCTCTTTTATAAAAATAAAAAAAAAAACATCATAAAAATAAAAAATGCCCAAAATATAATATTTATTTTATAATAATTATTTTCCTAAATAAATTAGAATGTAAATTATGTAGTGTAATTAGGTTTTAATTTTAATTCCTTTTTAATAAAAATCCAAAAATGTAGAATTTAGGTTTTAATTGTTAATTCTTTTTGTTTCCCTTTTTCCACAATAATAATTATTATTTATTTATTTATTTTCCTATTTAAATTGTACATAAATGAATTAGGTTTAATTTAGGTCATATTTTAATTCTTTCATAATAAATAAAAAATATTAGAATTAGGGTTTGCCGTCTAATTTAATTTCAATTAACTTCCTTTTTTTTTTCATTAAATCTAAAAAACACAAAATACCAAAAACATTTAATCATTTAATTTGTAATTCATCATTAATTTTAATTATTTGCAAAAAGGGTCCAACGCCCTAGTTTCGTTTTAATTATTTAATTTGCGCATTTATCTTATGTCGTTTAATTATAATTATGTAATTGTCCCTAAGCCATGTAATTTACTTTTCGCATTTTATTTCTTCGCATTATTTATTTTTCCGCTAAATCGGGTCCGGTTTAATTTTGGCGATGTGGACCCGCGCCTTTGTAATAGTCTTAGATTTATTTTCTCGCAAATTTTATATCTCTTAATATGCATGCAAGAATGAATGGACAAATTAAAATCAAGCGTAGAACATGACAAGCATGACAAGACAAATAACTGAAACATGACACACGAATCGCACACACCACCCCTAGGGTACGCCTCACTGTTGCCTTTCAAAAGGTGGTCGTCGAGTAGAGGACGTCTTAGTAAGTCCTCATGATCCGGGAACCTGGCATGAGGGTAGCTTCTAAGGTGTCTTCCCATTGCTCTGGTGATCACCATGTCCCGAACCTCGAATTGACCCGAATACCTCCAACGGTGGTGCTACCTACCTCTCAATGGTGGGATGGCACTACTTTAAAGGACATTTACACAGACGAATTCCTTAGGGTAGGTAGATTCTCGTAGATACTTGCTCTCTTCAAAAACAAACAAAAATCTTTTCACCAACACATTTTCAAAAGCTTTCAAAGCAATTTTTCAAACACTCTGACACAAGAGTCGATCTGAAACTTTCAAAGAAACTTTTTTAAAACCCACATTGAAAAGCAAACAAACCAGTTTTGAAAACACAAGTGAGCAAGTACCTAAGAGCCCATGGATAACCATGGATAGAAAGGGTGCTAACACCTTCCCTTTCTATAACCACGTCCCGAACCGAGAGCAATCTCTATAAGGAATTTTTCTGTGCTTTTGTCCTTTCCATTTGGAGAAAATAAAAGACGGTGGCGACTCTTGCTTACCGCGACATTTCGCGAACCAGCGTTAAACAGTCAGTTCCAGATCCACCGATCACAGAACTGGCGACTCTGCTGGGGATAAGCTTATTAAGTGAGGTGTACCTTAGGATTAAGATCACTGTGTTTTCAATTGTCTTCTTTGCTTGCTTTACTATTGTGGGTTGTATCGGAGTTACATAGATCCTAACCCGGATCTGGGGATACCCTGTTTAGGTAGCATAAGCTGTGAGGGACCTGTCCGGCGTATACCGACATGGGTGAAGCAGTGGCTACGTTGGTGTGGCACCTTGGTCTGTACCGATATCCCTCGTGTTGAAACGGGGAGAATATGGGTCTTCCAAGGAGTCATTAAGCACCAACAGACCTTAGAACCTTAATTGACACAACTTGGCCTTTAGAACAGTAGCAGTATGCTACGCCCATTGAGGCTAAACTCTCGTGATGGTTCTGGCCGCAAGAAAAGATTGCGATGCTGGAGTTATGACCGATTGAGGGTAGTCAATGATATTGGGATCCTCTAAGAACCCGGTTACTTTTGATTAGGACAGGTTGAACCCACCAACTTCAAGAGGGTACTACCCAGACTCCATGCTGGCCTGAACCCTAAGGGCTCTTTTGTGTGACTTGCGTGCCTTCGTACTTGACTACTTGCATGTTTGTTATCTGACCCTTGATGTCTTGCAGGTTTTGTTCATAGTCCTTAATTAGGACTTATAACAGGGTGTACTAACCACTTGCAGGTTCTGTTTATAGTCCTTGATTGGGACTCATGACAGGTTTTACTTAGGTTTCTTGCAGGTTTTGTTCATAGTCCTTAATTGGGACTTATAACGGGGTGTACTAACTACTTGCAGGTCTTGTTTATAGTCCTTAATTGGGACTCATAACAGGGTACTAAGTTTTCTTGCAGGTGTCGTTTATAGTCCTTAACAAGGACTCATAGCAGGGTACTAAGTTTCTTGCAGGTTTTGTTTATAGCCCTTAATTGGGACTCATGACAAAGTACATTGAATTTCTTGCAGGGTTGTTTATAGTCCTTAATTGGGACTCATAACAGGGTTTGCCTACATCACCCCATGCATAGCATGACATCATACCATTGCATACCATTGCATACACCCTAACCCACTTCAAGGATCTCAAGGGCTTGTGATGCAGGTCATGATGAACAACTATCCCAGCAAGGGGCAAAGAGGATTTATTTTCCTCCAGCCAAGGTTGTCAGGGGCTATGACCCACTAGACATGGTGAGCCTTTGACCCTTGGAGAAAAATTCTCAACAACATGGGTTTCTTTCCATCAAGCTACAAATTCAAATGCCAACAAATTTTCTTGTTTCTCCCGCGAGGTCCTTGAAAACATTACATGCATGTCATACATCTCATTGCATTGCAGGTATCCCTTGACAGGTTGCTTACCCTTCCTCGCTGTTTATTTCAGCCGATCGCCATGAATCCTGAATCATCAGCCGAGCAGACTATCAAGGACCTCCAGGCTCAGAACGCCCAGTTCCAAGAGTTGATTATGAATTTGACCCAGGGGCAACAAGACCTGAAGGCTCTCCTTTTGAAGAAGGACAAGAAAAAGAAGAGGACCGTTCTGTTCAGCCCTAGACGCAGATCTGGGAATACACCGCAAATCGAAACTGAGAGGACAACTCCATCTGTGGGGAAGAGCAGTCATCCAGAGGAAAGGGTGCCCAGTCCAGAGATCTCTGACAATGAAACAGATTTTGATGAAGAGCAGTACCCTCCTGCTGATGACAGATATAAGCAACTGGAGGACAGAATGAAAGCTATGGAGGTTCAACAGGTACCTGGGCTGGATTTCGGAGATCTGGGTTTGTCAACTGGTGTGGTTATTCCTCGGAAATTCAAAGTACCACCCTTCTCTAAGTATGACGGGGCGTCTTGTCCCAAGCTGCATCTAAGGTCCTATGTTCGGAAGATCCAACCATATACGGTGGACAAAAACTTGTGGATCCACTTCTTCCAGGAAAGTCTTTCAGGGACTCACCTCGAATGGTTCTATCAACTAGATGGGACCAAAGTTCGTAACTGGGAGGAGTTGGCAACTGCTTTCTATAAGCAGTACCAGTACAATGCCGACCTTGCCCCCACGCGTACTCAACTCCAGGGTATGTCGTTAGGCGCAAGCGAAGGTTTTAAGGAGTACGCTCAGAAATGGAGGGATCTGGCTGGAAGGGTACAACCACCTCTGACTGATCGGGAGCTTGTGGATATGTTCTTGGGGACCTTGTCTGGTCCATTTTATAACCACCTGATTGGGAATTCGTCTGCTGGATTCACAGATCTTATCTTGACTGGAGAGCGAATTGAAGCTGGTATCCGGTCTGGAAAAATTCAAGAGGCTGCACCTTCGGATAAAAAGCCTCATCATGGAAAGAAAGAATCCAATGCTGTGCACGGTAAAAAGGGCCGTCATGAGGCAGGGGCAATCCAGATTTCCAATCCCGGACCTGCTCAACAAGGACAGGGGCAGCAGCGCAAGGAGAAACGGCAGTACACCAAACTCAACATGTCGTTGGATCAAGCACTACAACAAATGTTGAAGGCAGGGCTGATCACCTTAAGGGCTCCTCTCCGGAATCCGAACACTTCTGCACCTAACTATCGTCCCAACGATAGGTGTGCATATCATTCAGATAGCCCGGGGCATACTACAGACAACTGCTGGCCTCTCAAGAACAAAATTCAAGATATGATCGACGCCGGGGAGATTCAGTTTGAAGTGTCTGAGACTCCGAACATAATCACTGCTCTGTTGTCCAATCATTGAAGACCTTTTTGAATTTTCGAGCTGTACTTTTCTTTGCTTATACAAACAATTAATGTCATAGCAAACTCTTTTATGTTATCAATGCATCGCATATGTCTGTTTTGAGAATTAATACAATTGTTTTCATTATATTCAAATTTCTTTCCATATTTTTTCTGATGTCAACTCTGGATCTAAAATTCTAAGCCTCTTGAGGGAGGATGACGAAAATGATACCACAATCATTACAGTATGCTTTTGAACAGACCCCGCTGATGAGGTACAGGCATTGTTTCAACCCCTAAACACTGGAGTTATAAGGATGATAATCCCTCGTCAACCCATCAGAGCCAAAGAAGTAGGAGTCTTTATTTTCAAAAAAAAATCAAAACCCTTAATCATAACCCGGGGCAGGGTAGTCTCTCAGTTGATCCAAGTGCATGACGAATGGCACAGAAGAGATCTTTACAAAACGAACAAAGACATGATGGTTCAGAACAATCAAAAAGACAGGCAGTCATCATCAAAATTCATAAATGAAAAGCCCAAAAAGTCTAAACCTACAAAGGGGACTTATGAAACTGGGGCATCCCGCTGACTGTAATTCCAAAAAAGGAAACAGTTCAGGCAAAAAGAAAGGGATAACAAAATCAAGAAAGAGGTCTCACAAACCCTCAATCAAAGCAAAAATGACTGCCTATTCAGAATAAATCATCGACAGCTGAACCATTATTGGAACATCAAAGCAAAGACTCAAGCAAGGTCTAACGCATGATCAACTGAGTTTAGGTTTGGAGAACATCACGAAGAGCGGGTGGGTACAAATAAAATTTGAGCCTTTATCCTTTGTTTCTTAAACCGTGAACCAAGCCACGTTATAACCCTCAAAAGTCCTAGCTGAAGCATAGGTTAGTCCGAAAGCATACTGTTACGAAAGGTATCCTGACTCCTTAAGGCTTACGGTAAATACGGAGTTGACATCACGTTTTACAAACATTCACTTGTTTTATGAAAAAGAATGCATTTTCAAAAACTTCGAGACAGACATAGGCTTTGCATTTTTAACATAACTTCGTTTGCATATGACTTTTTGTTGGAACAGTATAGAAGTTCGCACGATGAATGCCTAATGAACAGAAGTACCTCCAATCAAGGGGCAGGTATGGCTATTGTCCATCATCTGGGGCAGTCCAATCAAGATTCGGAGAATCTCTCAAAAGGCCAACCAGCCTGAGGCAAATCTCCACCTGAGTCACTTGGGGCATTCCAACAACAAATCTCGCCTGATCAAACATCTTCTGGTGACAAAACACTTCTAAACAGGGGCAACTCCCTGCATTCTAAGAGCATGGACATAGTCGAAAAGATACTACGCAAAATCAAAGACCCGCTAGGTTGACACACCTAGGCAAAAATAAGGGCTTCCCGTCGAACCAAAAGGGTTCGGGCAAAATGAAGGGATGAAAATGAAAAAATCTGTACACCCGGCAAGTCGAAAACCTGAAAAGGCGGCTTGGGCAAAAATGGGCATCCCGGTGGACTGAAAACCCGAAAGGGCGGTCCAGGCAAAAGTTAGGGATTAAAGCGTACGACTATGTCCCGCCTTCTTGTCATCTGTCTGCCAGAAGAAGGTTTGTCCATCAACAACTATCAGCACCCCACAAGAAACAGGGGCAATAAAGGTTGGTCCGAGCAGTCTGACTGTTCTATCCTCCAAGGCATCAGGGTAGGTTCCGTTGAAGAACATCCCAACATATCAAAGCTTCCCCAGGAGAGTCCAACCCAAGTTCCCCAGGAAAGTTGGAATTCATATCCCCAAGCAATAAGCGTACCCCCGGTAGATTCTGGAAGTTTATCCCCTCTCAAGGCACGAACGCGTCGCCCGACTTTATTTAAAGAGTTATTTCCTTAACAGGATATAACTGGGTTATCCTCAGCCAAAAGCCACGGAAAGAGCGTCGTCGACAGAATCTTCTTATCCCCAGCGAAGTCTATTCATACTTCCAATACAGCAAGGTATCCTCAGCGAGTCATCCTCAACAATTCAGCAAAATCATCTCCCCACAGAGTATTTCTGCCCAGCATGGTCGCTAGAATATCTTTTTCTCCCTGCAGAATCCTCCATGCGCCAGGTTTATTCCCCAACGGAGTTATCTTCTCCTACCGGTATACTTGCAGCTATCCTCCCCAGCGGAAGCAAAGCTTTTTTTTTCAACATCAGCCCAGGATGCGACTTCCCGGCACCCGTCAAGGATTTATTTTCTTAGACAAACCTACATTCATAAAACGTCACATACATCATTATAGCATGCATATGCATCATACTACACACATCTCATTAATATTGAAGACATACAGTTCATGCATCATGATTTTGCATACAATCATGTTCTACCTTTTCAGGAAAAAGATCAATACAAATGACTACTATCAACTAACGCAATTCCTTCTAGATATAGTTTCAGATGTAAGCCCAGCGATGGTGACGTTCTGATACTGCTTCCAGAATTCCTTCTAGATATAGTTTCAGATGTAAGCCCAGCGATGGTGACGTTCTGATACTGCTTCCAGAATTCCTTCTAGATATAGTTTCAGATGTAAGCCCCGCGATGGCGACGTTCTGATACTGCTTCCAGAATTCCTTCTAGATATAGTTTCAGATGTAAGCCCAGCGATGGTGACGTTCTGATACTGCTTCAAGATTTCCTCCTAGATATAGTTTCAGATGTAAGCCCAGCGATGGTGACGTTCTGATACTGCTTCCAGAATTCCTTCTAGATATAGTTTCAGATGTAAGCCCAGCGATGGTGACGTTCTGATACTGCTTCCAGAATTCCTTCTAGATATAGTTTCAGATGTAAGCCCCGCGATGGCGACGTTCTGATACTGCTTCCAGAATTCCTTCTAGATATAGTTTCAGATGTAAGCCCAGCGATGGTGACGTTCTGATACTGCTTCCAGAATTCCTTCTAGATATAGTTTCAGATGTAAGCCCAGCGATGGTGACGTTCTGATACTGCTTCAAGATTTCCTCCTAGATATAGTTTCAGATGTAAACCCAGCGATGGTGACGTTCTGATACTGCTTCCAGATTTCCTTCCAGATATAGTTTTAGATGTAAACCAGATATGGTGACGTTCTGATACTGCTTCCAGAAGTCCTTTTTAGATGGTCCCCTCTCCAACGGCGTGTGAGGTGGTAATTCCTTCTTCAGATGTTCCCCTCTCCGGCATGAGCGTGAGGTGATATTCTCTTATGGTCCCCTCTCCAACGGCGTGTGAGGTGGTAATTCCTTCGTCAGATGTTTCCCTCTCCGGCATGAGCGTGAGATGATATTCTCTTATGGTCCCCTCTCCAACGGCGTGTGAGGTGGTAATTCCTTCTTCAGATGTTCCCCTCTCCGGCATGAGCGTGAGGTGATATTCTCTTATGGTCCCCTCTCCAACGGCGTGTGAGGTGGTAATTCCTTCTTCAGATGTTTCCCTCTCCGGCATGAGCGTGAGGTGATATTTCCTTTCAGATTATAATTTCCTATAGTTCCCTCTCCAACGGTGAGTAAGGTGACTCCCTTTGAGATTATAATATCCTTTGGTTCTCTTCCTGACACTACGAAGATGGTAATTCTCACCAAGATTTTCTCAACGAGCGTTGTTGAGGTTGAAATCATTCAGGATTCTCTTACCATCCATGCTAAGGCAGTAACCATCCCTGGTCCATTCATCAGCGTTTGAAGCTCCAGATTCAGCTCCTGTAACCAGTCAGGACACATCTATACCAAGCATCTAAAATCAGCTCCTGCGACGTGTCAGGTACTCATTTTTCTGTTTTGCAGGTATGCAGGTTCTCGCTAAGGAATCTCTTACGCGATCAACATCCAGATGGCATCTATAAGCCCATCATCCTATCCAGCAATCATCCAAATGGCATCTATAAGCCCATTCCCCCATCACCATCACTATGTGAGCGCAAATTTCTGGGCACTCTAGTGTCCAATCATCTTCTACCCTCGGATTACGAAAGGCACGTCAGCCAATCTGCATCCTCAGGTCTAAGAAGATTGAACAGGGGCAACTGTTGTACCCCAAAATTTGCCCTCCCATATTCATCAAGAATTGTCAAAGTCAAGGTCACAAAATTCCTCAAGGGTTGTGCAGCTCAACTGTCTCCTATACAGTCAAAACTAGGGTTTGAGTTCTGGTCAAGCAAATGAACTTTTCAATGGCCCAATCAAGTCTCATATGCCTACAAATGTGGTCAAGCATCCTCATGTCAAGTTTCAAGGCATTCAGCTCAAGATTGCACAGTCAAAACCCTAGATTGCACTACAGTCAACTGTAGGGGCAAAATGGTCATTTGACAGTCAAAAGTTCAAATTTTTGGTCAATATATCATTTTGAAGCCACAAACATCATTTGATCAATGCTTGATCATGATTCTCAAAATTTGGCTCAGAAATCATCAAAGATGCAAAAGTTACTATATTTGGACAGTTGAAAAAGTCAACTGAAATTGACCAGGGCATAACTTTCACATGGATTATCAGAAAAATTCCATCCAAAGCTCATTTTGAAGAGAAAGACATTTCCTACAATTCATCTTCATGTTCCAAGTCCAAGAAATGCTCTCACAAAAAGTTATCAATTTCAACATTATAGGTCATTTTCAAAAGTCAACAAAAAGTGACTTTAAGTCAAAGGCCATAACTTGAGATTGGTAAATCAAAATGACATGGGACCAAAGGCATTGGTTAAAGGACTCAAATACCTTTCCAAAATGTCCAAGAACATGTGAAAAGCTTAAAAATTGACCAAGTTATGCCTTGTGGAAGTTGGGAAATTTTTGGAAATTTTTGAAAGTCAACATTGATGCAAAAGGCCTAAAAATGCAAATGGGCCCATTTTTCTTCCAAGTTTCTTCATGCCAAGCCTATGCACGACCACTAGGCCCAAAGGGAAGTATTTTCATATTTTTTAATTATTTATTTGAATTAATATTAATTTATATTCATTTAAATCATTTTAATACATGAGAAATATAAACCTAACCTAAAAAAATCTTTTTGTGCACATTCTAATCTCAATATTTCGTGCTTAATTGATTATGGCAAGTTTTGGTGTGATTGGATCATGATTGAACAAAAATAACATGAAAAAAGATTGGAAAAGATATTAAGCAAATCAAATCTTCAAATAATGAATTGATGAGATTTTGTTGGTTTTTGTTGACCTAGAAGCCTCACTATATGATTCAGAAGATAACCCTAAGCCAAGAGGACTCCATACTGCGCAGCAATTGACATTACAAACTTGCAAAATCCTTAAAAAGTTCAATACTGAATTCAAGGTTTGAGGCCGATTCAAGCATCAACTCTCATCCCATTAGCATTCTGAGACATCATTGAGTGTTTCTCAATCATTAACAACAAGCAAAACACCTTGTACTGGTATCCATGAGTCCAACCGTACCTTGAAAATTTTGAAATCACATATCATGATTCCATCATCTTTATGCATTTTTTTTCATGGATTCATGTTTATATTGATGTTTCTAAACTAACTGATACGTTTGATTGTGTTTTTGAGCCACATATGCGTTTTCGCCATTGTCACATACTAGGGTTTGCAGGCTTGCTAATTTGGGGCTTTTGAGATAACGTAAAATTGGAGCTCCAGACCTTTGCCATTGCATTGAGCACGACCAGACGAAAAGCTTCCAACCCTCGCGCTCAATTTATGAGCGTCGAGGGTCTAATCGCTATTTTTTGATATATAGCTTTAGGCCACGCTCCATAAACCGTTGCTGTATTGTTTATATTATAGGGGACGTGAAGAAGATGAAGTGGTGGCAACCTGTGATTCGCCAGTTTAAATTTTCGCGCGAAATTCCAAAGCACTAACGCGTTATTATTATATTGTTATTTGTTTATTATATGTTAACTAAATGCGCTTGGTTCAGCTGGTAACATGCTACGCTTGTAACCTTCAAGACCTGGGTTCAAGTCCCAGGTCTGGCAAACGCTCAATATCATTTTTCAATAATTGTTCATATGCAGCGCTACTATAGAAGTTCACCATACACACTCAATATTCATCGCCCACGTGTCCTGGAGATTTAATCAAAGGGTCAGATTAAAGGCATACTATGGAGGCTGGTCAACATGCCATACAAGATCAAGGAAAGTCAGCGAAATCAAGCTTAATGGGCCTTAAATTACCAGGCCTTACCTCCTAATCTGGGGCAACACCCCACTTTGGTTTGCTTTTCTTTTTCTTTTATTATTTTAATTATTGTATTATTTATTTTTATTGCTTTAATTAATTAATTTTCTCTCTTTTATAAAAATAAAAAAAAAACATCATAAAAATAAAAAATGCCCAAAATATAATATTTATTTTATAATAATTATTTTCCTAAATAAATTAGAATGTAAATTATGTAGTGTAATTAGGTTTTAATTTTAATTCCTTTTTAATAAAAATCCAAAAATGTAGAATTTAGGTTTTAATTGTTAATTCTTTTTGTTTCCCTTTTTCCACAATAATAATTATTATTTATTTATTTATTTTCCTATTTAAATTGTACATAAATGAATTAGGTTTAATTTAGGTCATATTTTAATTCTTTCATAATAAATAAAAAATATTAGAATTAGGGTTTGCCGTCTAATTTAATTTCAATTAACTTCCTTTTTTTTTTTTTCATTAAATCTAAAAAACACAAAATACCAAAAACATTTAATCATTTAATTTGTAATTCATCATTAATTTTAATTATTTGCAAAAAGGGTCCAACGCCCTAGTTTCGTTTTAATTATTTAATTTGCGCATTTATCTTATGTCGTTTAATTATAATTATGTAATTGTCCCTAAGCCATGTAATTTACTTTTCGCATTTTATTTCTTCGCATTATTTATTTTTCCGCTAAATCGGGTCCGGTTTAATTTTGGCGATGTGGACCCGCGCCTTTGTAATAGTCTTAGATTTATTTTCTCGCAAATTTTATATCTCTTAATATGCATGCAAGAATGAATGGACAAATTAAAATCAAGCGTAGAACATGACAAGCATGACAAGACAAATAACTGAAACATGACACACGAATCGCACACACCACCCCTAGGGTACGCCTCACTGTTGCCTTTCGAAAGGTGGTCGTCGAGTAGAGGACGTCTTAGTAAGTCCTCATGATCCGGGAACCTGGCATGAGGGTAGCTTCTAAGGTGTCTTCCCATTGCTCTGGTGATCACCATGTCCCGAACCTCGAATTGACCCGAATACCTCCAACGGTGGTGCTACCTACCTCTCAATGGTGGGATGGCACTACTTTAAAGGACATTTACACAGACGAATTCCTTAGGGTAGGTAGATTCTCGTAGATACTTGCTCTCTTCAAAAACAAACAAAAATCTTTTCACCAACACATTTTCAAAAGCTTTCAAAGCAATTTTTCAAACACTCTGACACAAGAGTCGATCTGAAACTTTCAAAGAAACTTTTTTAAAACCCACATTGAAAAGCAAACAAACCAGTTTTGAAAACACAAGTGAGCAAGTACCTAAGAGCCCATGGATAACCATGGATAGAAAGGGTGCTAACACCTTCCCTTTCTATAACCACGTCCCGAACCGAGAGCAATCTCTATAAGGAATTTTTCTGTGCTTTTGTCCTTTCCATTTGGAGAAAATAAAAGACGGTGGCGACTCTTGCTTACCGCGACATTTCGCGAACCAGCGTTAAACAGTCAGTTCCAGATCCACCGATCACAGCTGGGGATATGTTTTTCAGAGTTTTTAGGCTCCACTGGGGATCTTGAAGTTTAACTCCGTTAGGGAAATATACTCCAAATTTTTAGCTTTGTTGAGGATCTGAATGATGTATTGTAGGGGATTTCTTCTGAAATAGCACAAAGATATCTTCCCACACCTTTAACCTATCAGTAATTATCCTTTCTCAATTTCGTTTTATTTGTAAGCAGTGATTATATTCAAATGCATATGCCTATTTAACAAAACTTTGGACGTTTTCAAATAAAACATAAGTGTAAAAAGAAAAGAAAGGCAAGCGAATTTCTGCACTTTGAAGTATTTTTGTATTAACTTTCGTAAGTATCTTTGTACAAAGGAGACAGACATCCTAGTAAGAGAATGTTATCATAAAAATTGAGAAAAATTTTATACAAAAGAAAGATGGTTATGTGTAATAATTCCATGGGGTTCCCATTTTACTATAGCCTTCACAACTCTGAATATATTGTCCATTTTCTGCTTCGTCCGCCGATGACTGGATTGGTCAGAAGCTTGGAGCTTGTCGGTGAAGAGATTGTTCTTAAAGTGATCTGACGAGACATAATCATACGCTTTAATTCCCTAACTTTTGTGTGGACCGCCCTTTCGGGTTTTCGATCCACCGGGAAACCCTTTTTTGCCCAAGTCGCCCTTTCGGGTTTTCAACTTGCCGGGTGTACATATTTTTTTGTTTTATCCCTAATTTTTGCCTGAACCGCCCTTTCGGGTTTTTGATTCACCGGGATGCCCATTTTTTCCCAAGTCGCCCTTTCGGGTTTTCAACTTGTCGGGTTATGTTATGCGTAGTATCTTTTGACTGTGTCTGTGTTCGTAGGGTGCGGCAAGTCGTCACCGTCCATAGTGGTCAGAATCATTGCTCCACCAGAAAAGATGCTCTTTATCACAAATGGTCCTTCGTAAGTAGGAGTCCACTTTCCCCTGGGATCACTTTGCGGCAAGATTATCCGCTTGATTACAAGATCTCCGACTTGATATACCTGACGTCTGACCTTTTTGTTGAAAGCCTTGATCATTCGTTTTTGATACGCCTGACCATGACAAATAGCAGTAAGTCGCTTCTCGTCGATTAAGTTAAGTTGATCAAGCCGGGTCTGAATCCAATCGTCTTCACTCAAACCAGCATCCTTCATAATCCTCAAGGAAGGAATCTGAACTTCCATAGGTAGAACAACTTCCATGCCATATACCAAAGAAAATGGAGTTGCCCCTGTTAAGGTGCGTGTCGTGGTACGTTACCCGTGCAGAGCAAACGGTAACATCTCATGCCAGTCCTTGTAGGTGACTGTCATCTTTTGAATGATCTT
This sequence comes from Vicia faba, assembly GCA_948472305.1. Lineage (NCBI taxonomy): Eukaryota > Viridiplantae > Streptophyta > Magnoliopsida > Fabales > Fabaceae > Vicia > Vicia faba. The sequence continues at coordinate 620,750,946 of OX451737.1, forward strand.
CTTGATATTTTTGTTCGCAGCTTCAACAACATCGTTCATCTTCGGCCGTCATGGAGATGAATTGTCATGATAAATCTTGAACTGCTCTCATAGAGCGGTGATCATAATGTTGTTCAAATTTGTATCGTTGTCTGTGATAATCCTATCGGGGATACCATACTGGCATATGAGGTTCTGCTTGATGAAGCGGGAAACCACATTCTTTGTAACTGAGGCAAAGGAAGTTGCTTCGACCCATTTGGTGAAGTAATCGATAGCCACCAGGATGAAGCGATGTCCATTGGATGCCGTAGGCTTGATCTCTCCAATCATGTCAATGCCCCACATCGTGAATGGCCAAGGAGCTGTCAGAACGTTGAGAGGAACATGAGGAATATGTACCTTGTCGGCATAGACTTGGCATTTGTGGCAGGTACGAGAATGTTGATGACAATTAGCTTCCATGGTAGACCAGTAGTAGCCTGCCCTTAGAATCTTCATAGCCATCGTATGTCCGCTCAAGTGGGTGCCAAATGTGCCACTATGTATTTCGGTCATGATCAACTCTACTTCAACCTTGTCCACACAACGAAGTAGAACACAATCATGGTTGCTCTTATAAAGGATGCTGTTGTACCCCAAAATTTACCCTCCCATTTCTCATTGATTTCTGACCACAAAGCCCTTGAAGCTCAAGATCCAGTTAGGGTTTCATCTGCTTAAGACTTCTCCTTGCACTGTTGACTCAAATTAGGGTTTGTGTTTGCACAAAGATGCTTTGACCTAAAATGCCTAAGATGACTTTCATGCTTCATATTGGACTCCCAAGTTTATCCATACCAAGTTTCAAACTTTGATTCCAAATTTTGCCCAGTCAATTGGACAGTTGACCTAGAAATCAGCTGTATCAGGGAAAAAGTCAACTGTGGCCAATTAACAGTCAAACCTCATGAAAATTGACCTACATCAACATTATGAACTCGTGTGGTCCATTTGATCAAGTTTGGATCACAACTCCATAAGAAATTTGATCAGATCACCAAAAGGGCAAAATAGTCATTTTTAGGGTTTTGACTGCACAAAGGCAATTCTTGACTGTTTGACCTAGACAATGGCAAACCAAGCTCATATATGGACTCAAGGACCCCATGGAATTATCTTGACATGCTCAACAAGCTCAAAAGATCCCAAGTACACAAGATTGACAGTTGAATTTCCCAGTCAACTGATCAATTTTGACTGTATACTGAAAAGTCAAACTTTGACTTTTTGGTCAAAATCAAGAGTCAAGATTCATTTTTCATCAAAACATGCCAAATCATGAAACTTGTTCACCAAGAAACCAAGAAATGCAAATTAGGGTTTAAAATGGAATTTTTCATAACTTAGAATTTTTCTAAGTTATGGAAAACCCTAATTTTTTCCCAACTTTGCCCCACTTTTTCACCAAGATCCATTTGGATTCAAACAAAAGTCAAAACATGAAAGTTGTAGCTTGTTGCATAATCTACAACTTTGATTCACAAAGTTTTCCCATTTGAGGCTTGTATCTCAAGTTACAAATTTTTGAATAAGGGCACTAAACCATTCTTAACTTAGTGAATTTTTGATCTATTTTGATAAGGTTTTCTACCCCACTTCAAGGCCATTTTACATACACTTCAACTTGGAATTTCAATTTGCATTTCAAAGATGGATTGTAGTACACATTCCAAGATTTTCAAAATGTCCAAGAACTCATCAAACAACCTCATGACTTGGGAGATTCGAATTTCACAATTTGGCAAAAACTCACTTTTGAATTGGCCATTTTTCATGTTCATAAGTTGTGCAAACTTCTCAAAACCAGCATGCCCTTGATTACAGGTCCTAAAACCATCCAACACTCAATAATTTAATGCATGTTCATTGTGTTAAGACCTTGTTTCATGAGCTAAAGCATTGTATGATGGATTAATCCCAAATTAGATAAAGCATTCTTTCCATTTTTGCAAAAGTTCCACTTTATGTCATGATGCAAATCCACAAGTACAAACCAAATCCAATTGGCACAGGATTATGGACAAATCACTCTGATCAAGGAGAGTTTATGCAGCTCATTAGAGGTCCCCTACTTGCCTAAAACACCAAGTTGGTTTTGCTTGCTTAAGTGTGAAGTAAAGTGCCATAACATAACACATCTTTCATATCAGCTTAGAGACACTTAGACAAAGTTATCAAACACATTCCAAAGATCAGAACCAAGCTTTTGCACGACCCTTGCACCTCTCAAACACTCCCCTTGCCATAATCACTCTCAAACTGCAAAAACAGGGCAGGCCCTGCAGTTTGAGTGCTATCTCTCATTTCTCTCAAGCTCTCTTGCCCAAACCAGTTCACATACCTTCCATACCATCTATGCAAGCTAACCAAAAGCAAAAGCACGACCTGTAATCCCTCTAACCACTTCCACCATTTTCAGTTTCTTGTTTTGCAGGTGTGATACGGTGGGAGAACTGACTTGGGTTTTGCGTTTGTATTCGCAAATGTTGCGGTTAGCAAGAGTCGCCACCGACTTTTTATTTTATCCTAAGGAAAGGTTAAAAAGCACAGCAAAAAACCTTTTGAGATGTTTTTCTTGGGTTCGGGAAGTAGATTATAGAAAGGGAAGGTATTAGCACCCTTTCTATCCATGGTTATCCATGGGCTCTTAGTTACTTGCTTAGATCACTTGTCTTTTGTTTTCAATTTGTTTGAAATGGTGCTTTGTGTGTGTGTGGGCTTGAAAATATTTTGAAAAGAGGCCAATGTGGTGGCAATCTTTGTAATGATCCATGTAGGGATGTATACAAAGATGTATGACTTTTGAAAAAGTTTTCGTTTATTTTTGAAAGTTGTTTTGAAAGTGTAGTGATGTGTGATTTTGAAATTAGGCAAGTGTTTTGTTTTGCAAGTTTAATCCAAGCAACTAAGAGGTCATCTACTCCTAAATTTCTCAAAAGATTATTGCTATGTTTTAACCCTTTTAACAAGTTTGTTCCACCATTGTATTTGGTGGACAATCTTGTGTTAGGATGTGAAAGGGACAGGCACGGGTCATCGTTTAGACCATAATTGCAACGGCGTTAAATGTCTTTGGGCAATTTTCTTTAAGGGACTTGATCATTTGTTTTTGTTTGTTTTGAAAAGTTTTGTCGAGGGACTATGATCATTCAAATTGTTTGCTTTGCCCAAAGAAGTTCAACATACAATATGGCCCATTTATTTGAAGGCAACAAGTGGAATACCCTAGGGGTGCAAGTGTGATTTGTGTGTCCATTTTCATGCTTATTTATCTTGAGATTAGGTCATACCTATTTTTTTATCGTTTTTTCGCATACAAACCCTAATTCTAACATGTTATCATTAGAAAGCAATAAAATGCGAAATTAAATTTACTAAGCTATTACAAAACCAAATATGGGAAGGGGGGTACAAATATTCAAATGGGGATATTGACAAGAATTTAAATCTAAATTATTACATCATTTTTGAATATTTGCAAAGTAATCAATGTACAAAAATTAAATAAGAATGCAAGATGCAAAAGAAATGTTTTGTATATGTGTGAAAAAAAATATTATTTATGTAAAAGAGAAAAGAAAATAAAAAAATATATTATTTTTGGAGTATTTTGAATTTAGGGCAAAAACCCTAATTTTGAAGAAAATGCATTATTATCTAATTTAATACAACTATTTATTTATTATTTATAAAAAATAAAATAAAATGAAGTATATTATGGAAAAAGTATTTTTGGTAAAAAATAATAAAATATGTACATTTGGTATTTTTACTCTAAGTATATTAATATATATATGTATATTTATATTATCTTAAATATGTATTATATACAAATAATAATAATAATTAATTTTGGAAAATAGTATTTTTTTATATGAAATATTTTCAGAGGATAATATAATATAAAAAAATAAAAATAGAAGTGTTTTTACATATTTTCCTATTTTTTCTAGATAATGATATATATATATGTATTTATGTATAAACTAAAGCAAAAATCAAATAAAATCAAATAAAAATCAAAAAGTGGTGAGAAAAATATTTTCAAAATTTTAATATGCTGAGAAAAAATAAACAAGTCAAACAAAAAAAGAAAAAGTCAAAAATATCAAAAAATGAGGCAAATGGGCTAAGGGGTGTGAAACAGAAAAAATGGTGTGGATAGCAAAATAACACAGGCCCAGCCCACTCCACTTCTTCTTCAACCTTTGGCCAAAACGCGCGCCTTGTTTCAGAGATTCAAACATCCTGATTCTTTGAGATTTTGCACAAACTTTCAACACAAAACATGTCAAGCATTGAATCACGATTCCAAATATATAAAAAACTCATCCTAACTCTCAGAAATGAGAGAGAATTTTATCAATCCCAAATCTTGACCTAAACTTTCTGCCATTTTCAAAGCTTAAATTCTCTCTACTCAGGCAAAAGAAATGAAATGTAAAAATATGTACATGCTCAGGGCTATGAGTAGAACCTTGTTTCTTCACAAACTTAAGACTAAAGATGCATGATAAGAGAGATACGAGTTCAAAGTTTTACCTGTGCAGCTGAACTTCTATCTGGAGAATGAGGGACTTCTAGTGCAAGGTAATGATTGGAAAAGCTTCCTTGAGGTCCAGGGATGCTGTTTCAATGCTTACTTTGTCTTGAGAGCTTCTGAATCAAGCTATGGAACTTCAACTGCAAAAGGAAAAAATGAAAATGGTGGAAACTGTTAGGGTGATTACAGGTCAGGTTTTAGGCCATGGTTAGCTTGCATATGTTGTAAGGAAGGTAGAGGAACAGGTTTGGACAAGAATGCTCGAAGGGATTGAGAGATGGCACTCAATCTGCAGGGGTTGCCCTGTTTGAGCAGTTTCAAGGTGATTCTGAGATGGAGGGTGTGTTGGAGGTCAAAGGCTCGTGTGTTAGCTTGGATATGTTATGTGTAATGTGTTTGATAACTTCTTTCTTGTGTTTGTAAGCTGAGATGAGATATGGCACAAGTTATGCAATGTTACTTGAATTTGAAGCAAGCAATGGTCACTTGGTGTTTTAGGTCAGTAGGGGGCCTCTAATCCTGCTGCATAAACCTCTCTTGATCAGAGCAATTTGCCCATAATCTTGTGCCAAAAGGATTTTGCTTGTACTTGCTTGGATTTCAATTTGACATAAAGCTAGCTTTTTACAAAAATGGATAAAGCACTTTATCTAGTTTAGGATTAATCTTGCATACAATGCTTGCACTCAAAGAACAAAACCTTAACACATTGAATATGCATTAAATTATTGAGTATGGAATGGTTCAAGGACCTGTAATCAAGCATAAAGCAAGCTGAGTTCAAATTTGCAAAGTTATGAACATGTTTTGATGAAGAATCAAAAGTGAATTTTTGCCAACTTGTGAAATTCGAATCTCTCAAGTTATGAGGTTGTTTGATGAGTTCTTGGACATTTTGGAAAGCTTGGAATGTGTACTACAATCCATCTTTGAAATGCAAATTAAAATTCCAAGTGAAAGGGTATGAAAAGTGGCCTTGAAGTGGGGTAGAAAACCTTGTCAAAATAGGTTAAAACTTCACTAAGTTAAAAATGGTTTAGTGCCCTTATTCAAAATAATGTAACTTGAGATACAAGCTTCAAATGAGAAAACTTTGTGAATCAAAGTTGTAGATTATGCAACAAGCTACAACTTTCATGTTTTGACTTTTGTTTGAATCCAAATGGATCTTGGTGAAAAGGTGTGGCAAAGTTGGGAAAAAATTAGGGTTTTTCATAACTTAGAAAAATTCTAAGTTATGAAAAATTCCATTTTCAAACCCTAATTTGCATTTTGTGATTTCTTGGTGAACAAGTTTCATGATTTGGCAAGTTTTGATGAAAAATGAATCTTGACTCTTGATTTTGACCAAAAAGTCAAAGTTTGACTTTTCAGTATACAGTCAAAATTGATCAATTGACTGGGAAATTCAACTGTCAATCTTGTGTACTTGGGATCTTTTGAGCTTTATGAATATGTCAAGACCATTTCATTGAGTCCTTGAGTCCATATGTGAACTTGGTTTGCCATTGGCTAGGTCAAACAGTCAAAAATTGCCTTTGTGCAGTCAAAACCCTAAAAATGACCATTTTGCCCTTTTGATGATCTGATTAAATTTCTTGGAGAATTGTGATCCAAACTTGATCAAATGGTCCATATGAGTTCAATATGTTGATGTGGGTCAAATTTCATGAGGTTTGACTGTCAATTGGCCACAGTTGTCTTTTCCCCCAATACAGCTGATTTCTAGGTCAACTGTCCAATTGACTGGGCAAAACTTGGAATCAAGGCTTGAAACTTGGTGTAGGTAAACTTGGGAGTCCAATATGAAGCATGAAAGTCATCTTAGGCATTTTAGGTCAAAACCTCTTTAGGCAAACACAAACCCTAATTTGAGTCCACAGTGCAAGGAGAAGCCTTGAACAGAGGAAACCCTAACTGGATCTTGATCTTCAAAGGTCTTGTGATGAGAACATGTTGAGGAAATGGGAGGGCAAATTTTGGGGTACAACAGTTGCCCCTGTTCAATCTTCTTGAACCTGAAGAGTTAGATTGGCAAGTTTGCCTTTCGTGACTCGAGGGTAAAAGGAGATTGGACACTAGAGTGCCCGGAAATTTGCACTCGCATGCTGGAGTCTCAATAATGTGGTGTCGGGAATGGGCTTATAGATGCCATTTGGAGAGATGGTGGATAGGGAGATGGGCTTATAGATGCCATTTGGAAGTGTCGATCGCATAAGAGATTCCTTAGCGAGATCTTGTGTATTTGAGAAAGACGGATGTTTTCCTGGCTTGTTACAGGTGTTTGATCTTCAGTCTCCTCATGCAGATATGCCCTGGCTAGATACAGGTATCGAATCTACAATCGGTTGCTCACAGATGTGCCCTGGCTGGATACAGGAGTCGAATCTGGAAATAGTCGTTAATAGATGTACCCTGGCTGGATACAGGAATTGAATCTTCGGACTCTTCAGACGTGCCCTGGCTAGATACAGGAATCGAGTCTGGAAACGTGGTCAACAGATATGCCCTGGCTGGATACAGGAATCAAATCTGGAGATGTTGTAGTTGATAGATGTGCCCTGGCTGGATACAGGAATCGAATCTTCGAACTTTTCAGACGTGCCCTGGCCAGATACAGGAATCGAGTCTAGAAACTGATCACTCTCAGATGTGCCCTGGCTAGATACAGGTATCGAATCTGGAATTGTGGCAGTTGAAGGCAGTTGTCTTTGGGATTGTCTTTTTCCCTGAAAAGGCAAAATCATAAGTTGTATGCAATGTCATGATGTATGATATGCATGATGTCATGATGTTCAACATGAGATAGTGTTGTATGCACTTTATCATGTATGTAAGCAAGATGTATGAAAATGTGAAATGTTTATAAATGTATTTTCGTCTTAGGAAAATAAATCCTTGACGACCGGCCGGGGAATTGCTCTGTGGAAGAGATATTTGGCCGAAGTTTTGCTGAGAGGCCTGTTGAGGACTCTAATGATAGATTCCGCTGGGGATTATGATGATAAACTCCGCTGGGGGTTGAAGGAACTTTGCCGAGGGCGGTCTTCCGTGGTTTTTTAGCTGAGGATAACCCAGTTATAAGTCCTTGTGAGGAAATAACTCTAAATAAAACTCGGGAGAGACGTCCGTACTCTGCAGGGGATAAGTTTCCTGAATCTACTGGGGAATGTTGTGACCTTTTTTTTTTTTAGGATTGATAGTGAGTCCACTCTGCTTGGGAAAGTATTGCTGAACCTGGTTTTACCCTGCGGGGAGTCGAGATGATTTGGTCACATTCTTCAGTTGAATCTAACTTGGTACCCTGGCGGACAAAACAACCAGACTGCTTTAGATAACTTCACATTGCCCCTGTCTCTGATGTCACCTGTAATCAATCTCTCGTTTCATATGTAAACATTTATGAATCAGCAATTTAATGTCAAATGCATATATCAACAACGAACATTGGACGTTCTTCGCAAGACAAAACAGAAAAAGGAAAACAATGGTAATTTGTATGGACAAGTAAATTTGTATTGATTTAAACTTTGCCTGTGAATAGGCGTTTTTGTACAAAGGGGGCTGACATCCTAGTAAGAGGACGCCGCCAAACAGTATAGAGTTTACAATTTGAAAAAGGAAACAAAACAGCTATGTGAACAATCCCACTGGGTTCCAACTCTGCTATCGCCTTTATGTCTTCGAACGTCTCATCGCTTTGCTGCCTGGTCGAAGATGAAGCTGATTGGTCGATGCCGAAATCTGGAGCCAGATAGTTGATGCCGAATTCCGGATGCGAAGTGATCCAATGAGACATAGTGTTAAGCTTTTATCCCTAACTTTTGCCTGGACCGCCCTTTCGGGTTTTCAGTCCACCGGGATACCCATTTTTGCCCAAGCCACCTTTTCAGGTTTTCGACTTGCCGGGTGTACAGTTTTTTTTTTTTTTTTTTATAATTCATTTCATCCCTTATTTTTGCCCGAACCCTTTTGGTTCGCCGGGAAGCCCTTATTTTTGCCTAGGTATGTCAACCTAGCGGGTCTCTTATTTATGCGTAGTATTTTTTCACTATGTCTGCATTGGCGGGGTGAGGAAGGTCGTCACCATCCATGGTGGTTAGGATCATGGCTCCTCCTGAGAACACACGTTTAACCATAAATGGCCCTTCATAAGTAGGGGTCCATTTGCCCCGGGGATCACTTTGAGGAAGGATGATGCGCTTGATTACCAGGTCCCCAACTTGATACTCTTGCGGTCTGACTTTCTTGTTAAATGCCCTGATCATCCGTTTCTGATATGTTTGACCATGACAGATAGCAGTGAGCCTCTTTTCGTCAATCAGATTTAATTGATCAAGTCGAGTCTGGATACAATCATCTTCATTCAAGTCTGCATCCTTCATTATTCGGAGAGAGGGTATCTGGACTTCAATTGGCAAGACTGCCTCCATGCCATAGACCAAGGAGAAGGGAGTTGCCCCGGTTGACGTCCTTGCTGAGGTGCGGTACCCATGAAGAGCGAACGGTAACATCTCGTGCCAATCCTTATAGGTCACTGTCATCTTCTGCACAATTTTCTTGATATTTTTATTGGCTGCCTCTACAGCCCCATTCATCTTCGGTCGGTAGGGAGAAGAATTGTGGTGCTGTATCTTGAATTGTTCACAGAGTTCAGTGATCATTTTGTTATTGAGATTGGTACCATTATCCGTAATGATTCTTTCCGGGATGCCGTACCGACAGATCAGATTATGCCGGATGAAACGTGCCACGACGCTCTTAGTTACTGTGGCGTAGGAAGCTGCCTCAACCCACTTCGTGAAGTAATCGATTGCCACCAAGATGAAGCGATGCCCATTGGATGCCGTCGGTCGGATCTCACCGATCATATCGATGCCCCACATTGCGAAAGGCCAAGGTGCCGTCAGGACATTCAAAGGAACCGGAGGGATATGCACCTTGTCAGCATAGATCTGGATTTATGACAAGTTCGGGAGTGTTGGTAACAATCGGCTTCCATTATGGACCAGAAATATCCTGCCCGAAGGATTTTCTTAGCCATGGTGTGTCCACTGGAATGTGTTCCTAATGTACCTTCATGCAGTTCCATCATGATTTTCTCTGCTTCAGCCTTATCCACACAACGTAGCAGAGTTGAATCATGATTCCGTTTGTAGAGAATGTCGTTGCTGAGGAAGAATTTTGCAGCAAATCTCCTCATGAACTTCTTATCATTGACAGATGCACCTTCAGGGTATTCCTGAGCTTCCAAGTACCTCTTCACCTCATGATACCAGGGTTTCTCAGTAACCTTCTCAGCCTCGAGCTCGCAGCAGTATGCCGGTTCATCTAACTTCCAGATTATGATTCGGGGAGCCTCATTATCCCATTTAACTTTGAACATTGAAGACATCGTAGCTAGGGCGTCCACTAGCTGATTCTCCTCTCTAGGGAAGTGCTCAAAAGTTATCTCTTCAAAGTGGGGAAGCAAGGTCGACACATACTCCTTGTAAGGAATAAGATTCGGGTGTTTCGTATCCCACTCGCCTTTGATCTGATTGATCACGAGAGCGGAATCTCCGAAGACACTTAGAAATTTGATCCTCAAATCGATTGCAGCTTGTAAACCCATGATACATGCCTCATATTCTGCCATGTTGTTGGTGCAGCTGAAACATAATCGGGCGGTGAGGGGAGTATGAGTTCCTTTGGGAGATATGATTACAGCGCCGACGCCGTTACCCAAAGCATTGGAGGCTCCATCAAAATGCATAGACCATCGGGATCCTTCCTCAGGTCCTTCATCCGGTCCAGGTACTTCACAGTCAGTTACCACCATGATGTCTTCGTCCGGAAAATCAAAGTTCAATGATTGGTAATCATCCACAGGTTGGTGTGCCAAATGATCTGCCAGTACACTTCCCTTAATTGCTTTCTGAGTTGTGTACTGGATATCATATTCTGTTAAGATCATTTGCCATCTCGCTATTCTTCCAGACAGAGCGGGCTTTTCAAATATGTACTTGATGGGATCCATCTTTGAAATCAATAAAGTAGTGTGAGTCAGCATATACTGTCTCAGCCGGCGAGCAGCCCATACAAGAGCGCAGCAAGTTTTCTCAAGCAGTGAGTAACGAGACTCACAGTCGGTAAACTTTTTGCTCAAGTAATAAATAGCGAGCTCTTTTCGGCCAGACTCGTCATGCTGCCCCAGCACACACCCCATTGAATTATCAAGCACTGTCAAGTATAGTATCAGGGGTCTTCCTTCCACCGGTGGCATAAGAATGGGTGGCTCTTGGAGATATTCTTTTATCTTTTCAAAGGCGGCCTGACATTCATCATTCCAGCGTACCACTTGATCTTTCTTCAGTAATTTGAAGATTGGCTCGCAAGTAGCAGTCAGATGTGAGATGAATCGGGCAATGTAATTCAATCGTCCTAGGAAGCCTCTGACTTCTTTCTCTGTTTTTGGAGTCGGCATCTCTTGTATGGCTTTTACCTTGGCAGGGTCCACCTGAATACCCTTATCACTTACAATGAAACCTAGCAATTTTCCGGACCTCACCCCAAAGGTGCACTTGTTGGGATTCAATCTCAGCTTGTACAACTTGAGTCGGTCAAATAACTTCCTCAGATGGTCAAGGTGCTCCTCCTCAGTTTGAGACCTCGCAATCATGTCATCAACGTATACCTCAATCTCATGGTGGATCATATCATGAAATAAAGCAACCATGGCACGTTGATAGGTTGCCCCAGCATTTTTCAACCCGAATGGCATGACCTTATAACAGAAGGTGCCCCACTGAGTCACAAAGGTAGTCTTCTCCATATCCTCTGGAGCCATCTTGATCTGATTATACCCTGAAAAACCATCCATGAAGGAGAACACCTTGTGTTGAGCTGTATTGTCAACAAGGACATCAATGTGAGGTAGGGGGAAGTCATCCTTGGGGCTGACCCTGTTCAGATCCCTGTAGTCAACACACATTCTGACTTTACCGTCCTTCTTCGGTACTGGCACCACATTGGCAACCCACTGGGGGTAAGAAGTTACTGCAAGGAACCCGGCATCAAATTGCTTCATAACCTCGGCCTTGATCTTTTCAGACATCTCTGGTCGCATCCGTCGGACTTTTTGCTTTACCGGAGGACAATCTTCCTTGGTTGGCAGATGGTGAACTACAATGTCGGCATCTAAACCAGGCATATCTTCATAGGACCAAGCAAAAATCTCCATGTAATCCTGTAGCATCTGGATCAATCGTTGCTTCACGCTGAGCTCTAGATTGGCACCAATCTTGACCTCTTTCCTATCTGTCTCAGTACCCAAGTTAATTGTCTCCATCGGCTCTTCATGTGGTTGAATAGCTCTCTCTTCCTGGAGTAGCAGTCTTGCGAGTTCACTAGGCACTTCGCAATCATCTTCACCTTCGTCTTCGGCCAAGTTGATCGGATTTTCGAAGTCATAACTGGCGGTAGCAGAGCTGTTACCAGTGAGATCCAGAGTGGATTGAAACCTGTATAAGTGAGTGTGTGTAAATATAGCTGTTTTGCAATATATATAACACAGAAAGGAAAAGAGCACAAGATTCGAAATGCAACAAACGTCCAATGTTTTGATTGATGATATATGAAAATGTCATACAAAAAGCCCTCACAAATGGAGCTACGATGCCCCGGGTAGGACACCGAGCCAACAAAGTTTTAACATATTGTTTGTTACAAATTGGAAATCAAAAGAAATTAATTACTGCGTGACAAATGTGATAGGGGTAAAATCCTTTGCTGTCCAGTTGCTTGGTCCGTCGCTGGTAGTCGGGTAGATCCAACTGTCAAACTCTGCTTCCTCCACATCCTCCTCGATAGCATTCACCCTTGAGCTGGAAATAAACACCGGGGCCTTTCTGATCTTCTCTTTGCGCACAGCCTTCTGAGCCTCTGCAGTAAAGCCCAGCCCAAACTTGTCGTTCTTCTGAGTGAAGTCAGGAAGCTGACCCCAGTTTGCACAATGGCCTTTCTGAACCACAGCCCGGGCATCCCTTAGGGAAGCCATCTTTAAGGAAACGTTCTCTTCGACTGTTGTTTCTGCTACTGCTGAAATTGGATGCACCTCCTCGAAATGCTGAAAGGGGGTTTCAATAAACTCCCCGTCCATCTCAATGTATCTGAAGGAATTCAAATGGCTCACCATATACTCCTCTTCTCCTTGCACAGTGACGATCTTCCCTCTGACAGGGTACTTCAGCTTCTGGTGCAAGGTAGAGGTCACTGCCCCCGCTTTATGGATCCAAGGTCGACCCAGTAGACAAGAGTACGATGGACGTATATCCATCACATAAAAGGTAGAGTCAAACACTTGAGAGCCCACACGAATAGGGATGTTAACCTCTCCATGAACCATCCTTTTCGAACCGTCAAAGGCCCTGACGATGATATTGCTGGGCTTTAATTCCAGGCCTTCGTAATCCAGACGGTCTAAAGCCTTTTTTGGTAGAACATTCAAGGAAGAACCAGTATCCACTAATACATGCGCCAGAGTAGTGCCCCTGCATTCGACAGAGACATGCAGGGCATCATTGTGGTCTCTTCCCTTCGCAGTCAGGTCAGCATCTGAAAAACCCAAGCCATTGTCTGCTGTCAGATTCGCTACGCAATCAGTGAACTGGACTGCAGACGTCTCCTGCGGCACATGGGTCGTCTTGAGAAATGAGATCAAGGCCTTAGCATGGGCCTCAGAGCATAGCAATAAGGAGAGCATGGAGATCTTGGAGGGCGTATGCCCCAACTGCTCGACAACATTGAAATCACTTTTCTTTATTATTTTCAGGATCTCCTCCACTTCTTGTTGGGAGGCCTCAGCATTTATAGGTATCGGTGCCTCCATCCGGGCAGGCTCTTCTTCAATCTCTTTGCCCCGAGCATTAGATGACTTGGCGGCAGGGGAAACAACTTGATCAGCAACAGGAACAGGTAAACTTGTAGGTGTTATAAGGAGGGGTTTTCGAATAGCGGGCGGTGCAATGTCAGGCGAGAAGAGCCTGCCACTGCGGGTGACCTTGGCTGGACCAGTGATATCACAGATACTGGCGCTAGTGTCGAATTTTTGTTTGATTCCATTCACATATACGTCCGCCCCATAATGCCATGGGACAGCTTTATCAGACACGTAGGGGAGAGGCCCCGGAACAGTAATAATCACAGGTGCAACAGTCATGATTTGAACAGGCTTCTTTGGGAGAGCCTTGAATGGATTATTGAAGATGGTAACCACAGAAACTTCTTTTACCGGAACCAACTGAACAACAGACTTCTTGAATAGAATCTCCTTGCTATCCATTAGGCTTTGGACGCCTAACCTCAGCAAGGGACAACCAGATAGGGAAACAGCACAGAACAGGCAACCTTCACTGCAACCCGGAAATAAACCGGCCCGCAGTAGGTTCTTCTTGACGGTCTTCAGAGGGGTAACAACTTCATTTACCAAAACAACATACAATTCTTCCTCAATGGCATTTACTCTATGCTGGGGCATAGGAGCAGTTACAACATTTGGTCTCTCCGGCGCTTCAAACTGAATTTCCTTCGCGTCGATCAGATCTTGCACTTTGTTTCTCAAGGCCCAGCAATCATCAATAGTGTGCCCGGGACTATCAGAATGATAAGCACACCGGGCATTTGGGTTATACTTAGGAGACGCAGTGTTGACGACCTTAGGAGCTTCTTTGAGGGTCACCAGGTTGGTGGATAACAGTTGGGGTAAAATTTGAGATAAGGTCATACTCAGTCGAGTATACTACCTCTTGGGCCTTTCGCTTCTTTGTTGATTGTACTTCTGAGGAGCAGCAACAGGTTTCGAGATGACCAAAGCATTGACGGCTTGGCGACTTTCGGGCTTGGCTTGTCTTCTAGGACCATAGACGGCACTTGCTTCTTTCTTAAACGGCCTCTTCTCAGCACTTGTGGAGGCAGCCTTTTGTATCTTGCCTGACCTGATGCCAGCTTCAATTCTTTCTCCCGTCAATATTAAATATGTAAACCCAGCGGAGGAGTTACCAACCAAATGATTGAAAAACGGACCAGACAACGTCCCTAGAAACATATCAACCAGCTCTCGATCAGTCAATGGAGGCTGCACCCTGCCAGCCAAATCTCTCCATTTTTGAGCGTACTCTTTGAACCCTTCACCCGTTCCTAGAGACATACCCTGAAGTTGGATACGCGTAGGAGTGAGGTCAGAATTGTATTGGTATTGTCTGTAGAATGTGGTTGCCAAATCTTCCCAGTGTCGGATGCTAGCTCCATCTAGTTGGTAGAACCATTCAAGCTGTGACCCCGAGAGACTATCTTGGAAGAAGTGAATCCAGAGGTTCTTATCCGCCGTATAAGGTTGGATCTTCCTTACGTACGACCTTAGATGCAGCTTTGGGCAGGAGACCCCATCATACTTGGCGAAGGCAGGCGCCTTAAACTTGTGTGGAATTACTACCCCAGAAGATAACCCCAAATCTCCGAAATCCAGCCCCGGCACATTCTGAATTTCCATGGCGCTCAAGCGGTCCTCCAATTGTTTGTATCTGTCAGCAGCAGGTGGGTATTGTTCGTCGTTATAGTCCGTCTCGTTGTCGGAGACTGCGGGACTAGGAGCTCCTCCCCCTTGGGGACTGTTTTTCTCAGCAGAAGAAGTAGTTGGATCAGCTTCATTGTGGAGTGTTTCCCAAATCTGCGTCCGGTGTTGAACAACGCAGTCCTCTTTTTCTTCTTCTTCTTTAGGAGTAGAGTCTTCAACTCTTGCTGACCTTGGGCTAGGCTTAGGACCATCTCTTGAAACTGTGCATTTTGGGCCTGAAGGGCCTTGATTGCTTGCTCACTAGAGGAGTCTGGATTCATGATGACTGTGCAAAATAAACAGCGAAGGAGATTAAGCAACCTGTGAAATAGGGTACCTGCTATGCATATGGTGCAATGGAATGCGTATGTTTTATGTTTTCAAAGACAAACAAGATTCAACTTTGTAGACAAAAAGGGAAACACACTTCATTAGATTAAAATTTTCAATTGTTCAACAAATCCGCCCTTAGGCTTTACAGGAATGAAAAATACTGAAAGGAAATAAACTATAAAAGGAAACATCCAAAGCTCATCAATGCTCCCATGGCCTCCTCTTTTCAGTGCTGATGTAGTTGTTCAGGACCCGTTCTTCCTCCAATTGCTTAGTCAGCCTCTGGATCTTCCGTTCCTGCTCGTTGAATTTCTCCCGATAGAAATCCCGTTCTTCCTTTAGCTGTGCCCAAGATCTCTTCATGGTGTCAAAATCAGTAGGTATTTGAGGAGGGAGGACAAATGGAGGAACCCCATCTTCATCAGGAGATTCAAGAATGAGAGGTCTAACAGCTTCGTAGGGTATACCTAACTTCTGAGCACAGATGCGGACCTAATTGCAATAGGGTTTTAATGGCAGAGAAGTCTTTGGTCCCAACTCATGTGGGTTGGCTTTGTGGATTCTGTCCCAAGCTCTAATGAATCCCTGGCGTAGCTTGTCACTGTCTGCCTGAAATTCAAAATGGAAGTGAGGAACCAGCATTTCATGAGGCCCATCTCCTCTGGCTCTTCCAAACTGACGGAGAGCTAAACACGGATTGTAAGAGATTCCTCCTTGGATACCAATTAACGGGACATTAGGGTATTCTCCGCAACGGTCAATAACAGCCACCTCATCCAATCCTCTGAGAGTCCAGGTGATGTCATTATCAGTGAGAGACATTAACCTCCGAGCCCAACCTTTTCCTTCTTCATTCTTCAGCACGAACTTAGGAAGGTGCAAAATAAACCACCTTACTAGCAAAGGAGCACAACACCATGGAGTTCCCCGTTTTCGAGTAGTACGAGCATAGAGTTGTTGTAGAATATCAGCCAAAAGAGTGGGTACCGGATTCCGAGACATGAAGATCCTTATGACATGGATACTGATAAAAGTGTCAGGGTTGGGAAACAATACCAGACCATAGATCAAAAGAGCCAGAATATCCTCGTATGCCTTGAAGTCCAAGTCATTCCAGAAATCAATAGCCTTGCCAACCAGAAATTTGACCAAAAAGCCCTTGATCCCATTTCTAGTTTCCCAGTTGGACAATACCTCTTCTTTGGTCAAGGGGAGAATTGCAGCAATCTCTTCAGGCCTAGGAGTCTTTTCCAAACCAGTGAATGGAGTTTGTTCCAAGACAGGGATCCCAAGCAGGTAAGAGAACTCTTCCAGGGTGGGAACCAGCTGGAAGTCTTGAAAGGTGAAACAATGATACAGAGGGTCATAAAATTGGGTCAGAACGCTTATCAGTTGTTGGTCCCATTTTGCAGTGACCAAGCCAAGGAGAGAACCATGTCTGTTGATGAAGGAGGTAGTGTTTGGAATCCTTCCAACCAAATCCTTGAGTAACACTGGTGGTTGAACAAAGTTGAGCTGGACAGTATTCCTACGCACGGGCATCATGATGTCCTACAAAACAGAGCAAAGATGAAACCTTTTTGGTCTTTGAAATGGGTTAGCCCTTTATACAGGATGCATGCAATGGTATGATGGCATGATGCTATGATGAAGCACACCACAAGTATTCACATAGGCAAATAAGGCACACAAGTCACACAAGACACCCTTAGGTTTCAGGCCAGCATGAGTTTCAGGTATTACCCTCTTTTGGTTTTGTTGGTTAAAACCTGTCCTATCAAAAGTAACCGGGTTCTAGAGGATCTCAAATCATTGGCTACCCTCAATCGGTCATAACTCCAGCATCGCAATCTTTTCTCGCGGCCAGAACCATCTCGAGAGTTTAGCCTCAATGAGTGTAGCATACTGCTACTGTCCTAATAGCCAAGTTGGTCAATTTAGGGTTCTAAGGTTGGTTGGTGTTCAATGCCCCCTTAGAAGACCTATATTCTCCCCGTTGCAACACAAGGGATATAGGTACAGACTAAGATGCCACACCAACGTAGCCACTGCTTCACCCATGTCGGTCTACGCCGGACAGGTCCCTCACAGATTATGCTACCTAAAAGGGGTATTTCCCAGATCCGGGTTAGGATCTATGAAACTCCGATGCAAAGCCCACAAATATAAAAGCAAACAAAGCAAACAATTGAAAACAAAGGTGATCTAAGCCCTAAGGTTACTCCACTTTTAAAAGTAATATCCCCAGCAGATTCGCCAGTTCTGTGATACGGTGGGAGAACTGACTTGGGTTTTGCGTTTGTATTCGCAAATGTTGCGGTTAGCAAGAGTCGCCACCGACTTTTTATTTTATCCTAAGGAAAGGTTAAAAAGCACATCAAAAAACCTTTTGAGATGTTTTTCTTGGGTTCGGGGAGTAGATTATAGAAAGGGAAGGTATTAGCACCCTTTCTATCCATGGTTATCCATGGGCTCTTAGTTACTTGCTTAGATCACTTGCCTTTTGTTTTCAATTTGTTTGAAATGGTGCTTTGTGTGTGTGTGGGCTTGAAAATATTTTGAAAAGAGGCCAATGTGGTGGCAATCTTTGTAATGATCCATGTAGGGATGTATACAAAGATGTATGACTTTTGAAAAAGTTTTCGTTTGTTTTTGAAAGTTGTTTTGAAAGTGTAGTGATGTGTGATTTTGAAATTAGGCAAGTGTTTTGTTTTGCAAGTTTAATCCAAGCAACTAAGAGGTCATCTACTCCTAAATTTCTCAAAAGATTATTGCTATGTTTTAACCCTTTTAACAAGTTTGTTCCACCATTGTATTTGGTGGACAATCTTGTGTTAGGATGTGAAAGGGACAGGCACGGGTCATCGTTTAGACCATAATTGCAACAGCGTTAAATGTCTTTGGGCAATTTTCTTTAAGGGACTTGATCATTTGTTTTTGTTTGTTTTGAAAAGTTTTGTCGAGGGACTATGATCATTCAAATTGTTTGCTTTGCCCAAAGAAGTTCAACATACAATATGGCCCATTTATTTGAAGGCAACAAGTGGAATACCCTAGGGGTGCAAGTGTGATTTGTGTGTCCATTTTCATGCTTATTTATCTTGAGATTAGGTCATACCTATTTTTTTATCGTTTTTTCGCATACAAACCCTAATTCTAACATGTTATCATTAGAAAGCAATAAAGTGCGAAATTAAATTTACTAAGCTATTACAAAACCAAATATGGGAAGGGGGGTACAAATATTCAAATGGGGATATTGACAAGAATTTAAATCTAAATTATTACATCATTTTTGAATATTTGCAAAGTAATCAATGTACAAAAATTAAATAAGAATGCAAGATGCAAAAGAAATGTTTTGTATATGTGTGAAAAAAAATATTATTTATGTAAAAGAGAAAAGAAAATAAAAAAATATATTATTTTTGGAGTATTTTGAATTTAGGGCAAAAACCCTAATTTTGAAGAAAATGCATTATTATCTAATTTAATACAACTATTTATTTATTATTTATAAAAAATAAAATAAAATGAAGTATATTATGGAAAAAGTATTTTTGGTAAAAAATAATAAAATATGTACATTTGGTATTTTTACTCTAAGTATATTAATATATATATGTATATTTATATTATCTTAAATATGTATTATATACAAATAATAATAATAATTAATTTTGGAAAATAGTATTTTTTTATATGAAATATTTTCAGAGGATAATATAATATAAAAAAATAAAAATAGAAGTGTTTTTACATATTTTCCTATTTTTTCTAGATAATGATATATATATATATATGTATTTATGTATAAACTAAAGCAAAAATCAAATAAAATCAAATAAAAATCAAAAAGTGGTGAGAAAAATATTTTCAAAATTTTAATATGCTGAGAAAAAATAAACAAGTCAAACAAAAAAAGAAAAAGTCAAAAATATCAAAAAATGAGGCAAATGGGCTAAGGGGTGTGAAACAGAAAAAATGGTGTGGATAGCAAAATAACACAGGCCCAGCCCACTCCACTTCTTCTTCAACCTTTGGCCAAAACGCGCGCCTTGTTTCAGAGATTCAAACATCCTGATTCTTTGAGATTTTGCACAAACTTTCAACACAAAACATGTCAAGCATTGAATCACGATTCCAAATATATAAAAAACTCATCCTAACTCTCAGAAATGAGAGAGAATTTTATCAATCCCAAATCTTGACCTAAACTTTCTGCCATTTTCAAAGCTTAAATTCTCTCTACTCAGGCAAAAGAAATGAAATGTAAAGATATGTACATGCTCAGGGCTATGAGTAGAACCTTGTTTCTTCACAAACTTAAGACTAAAGATGCATGATAAGAGAGATACGAGTTCAAAGTTTTACCTGTGCAGCTGAACTTCTATCTGGAGAATGAGGGACTTCTAGTGCAAGGTAATGATTGGAAAAGCTTCCTTGAGGTCCAGGGATGCTGTTTCAATGCTTACTTTGTCTTGAGAGCTTCTGAATCAAGCTATGGAACTTCAACTGCAAAAGGAAAAAATGAAAATGGTGGAAACTGTTAGGGTGATTACAGGTCAGGTTTTAGGCCATGGTTAGCTTGCATATGTTGTAAGGAAGGTAGAGGAACAGGTTTGGACAAGAATGCTCGAAGGGATTGAGAGATGGCACTCAATCTGCAGGGGTTGCCCTGTTTGAGCAGTTTCAAGGTGATTCTGAGATGGAGGGTGTGTTGGAGGTCAAAGGCTCGTGTGTTAGCTTGGATATGTTATGTGTAATGTGTTTGATAACTTCTTTCTTGTGTTTGTAAGCTGAGATGAGATATGGCACAAGTTATGCAATGTTACTTGAATTTGAAGCAAGCAATGGTCACTTGGTGTTTTAGGTCAGTAGGGGGCCTCTAATCCTGCTGCATAAACCTCTCTTGATCAGAGCAATTTGCCCATAATCTTGTGCCAAAAGGATTTTGCTTGTACTTGCTTGGATTTCAATTTGACATAAAGCTAGCTTTTTACAAAAATGGATAAAGCACTTTATCTAGTTTAGGATTAATCTTGCATACAATGCTTGCACTCAAAGAACAAAACCTTAACACATTGAATATGCATTAAATTATTGAGTATGGAATGGTTCAAGGACCTGTAATCAAGCATAAAGCAAGCTGAGTTCAAATTTGCAAAGTTATGAACATGTTTTGATGAAGAATCAAAAGTGAATTTTTGCCAACTTGTGAAATTCGAATCTCTCAAGTTATGAGGTTGTTTGATGAGTTCTTGGACATTTTGGAAAGCTTGGAATGTGTAATACAATCCATCTTTGAAATGCAAATTAAAATTCCAAGTGAAAGGGTATGAAAAGTGGCCTTGAAGTGGGGTAGAAAACCTTGTCAAAATAGGTTAAAACTTCACTAAGTTAAAAATGGTTTAGTGCCCTTATTCAAAAAATTGTAACTTGAGATACAAGCTTCAAATGAGAAAACTTTGTGAATCAAAGTTGTAGATTATGCAACAAGCTACAACTTTCATGTTTTGACTTTTGTTTGAATCCAAATGGATCTTGGTGAAAAGGTGGGGCAAAGTTGGGAAAAAATTAGGGTTTTTCATAACTTAGAAAAATTCTAAGTTATGAAAAATTCCATTTTCAAACCCTAATTTGCATTTTGTGATTTCTTGGTGAACAAGTTTCATGATTTGGCAAGTTTTGATGAAAAATGAATCTTGACTCTTGATTTTGACCAAAAAGTCAAAGTTTGACTTTTCAGTATACAGTCAAAATTGATCAATTGACTGGGAAATTCAACTGTCAATCTTGTGTACTTGGGATCTTTTGAGCTTGATGAATGTGTCAAGACCATTTCATTGAGTCCTTGAGTCCATATGTGAACTTGGTTTGCCATTGGCTAGGTCAAACAGTCAAAAATTGCCTTTGTGCAGTCAAAACCCTAAAAATGACCATTTTGCCCTTTTGATGATCTGATTAAATTTCTTGGAGAATTGTGATCCAAACTTGATCAAATGGTCCATATGAGTTCAATATGTTGATGTGGGTCAAATTTCATGAGGTTTGACTGTCAATTGGCCACAGTTGTCTTTTCCCCCAATACAGCTGATTTCTAGGTCAACTGTCCAATTGACTGGGCAAAACTTGGAATCAAGGCTTGAAACTTGGTGTAGGTAAACTTGGGAGTCCAATATGAAGCATGAAAGTCATCTTAGGCATTTTAGGTCAAAACCTCTTTAGGCAAACACAAACCCTAATTTGAGTCCACAGTGCAAGGAGAAGCCTTGAATAGAGGAAACCCTAACTGGATCTTGATCTTCAAAGGTCTTGTGATGAGAACATGTTGAGGAA